>JAFMSR010000007.1:40173621-40896121 GCA_022818135.1 Saxidomus purpurata
CACATGGAGAAAACATGTCACATGCAAGTTCCACATCCCTAGCTTGAAGGTCAGTGTCACACTTTAAAGTTTTAAGGTCATGGAATTCTGTATACATAGTAACTTAGTTATGCATTGAAGAGTTTAAAAAAAATTGGAACAAATGTTCAGCACATGTAGATAAAGTGCTGTGTGCAGGTACCAGGTTCACGCCTTGAAGGTCAAGGTCACTGACTGTAAACCACCACTTTGAGGATATTCTTCGTTTTTTGTTTGATAGCTCTTGTTTTCATCTCATTTTGCTGTATATAAATGATATAATAAAATGGACTTTTTATCAGCCAATGAATATGATTTGATATATTTCAGTGGAAAAATCATATATTGACTGATGCAAAATTGTGGTGGAAATTCTATTTTTCTATTACATTTCAGTATGTAATATTCAACAGCTAAATATTTCATATTTGTATAATGTTTGCTCAACAAGAGATTATGTTTCACTTACTCATTTCCCTCGTCCCCTCAGCTCATTTTGTCATAGGTATACACAGTTGCGGCATCAAGTATTAAATGGTCATGGAATCATTAAGATCACCCATTTAAAAAATGACAACAAAAGATTAATTTGTATTGAAAATATCACAAATTTGTCAGACTAGTGGAATTGAATTCTGGTTATGAAGTGGCAGAATCTTGTCCACATACAACTTGTAATGCAGGGGGAATTAAAATTCTTAACATAGCAATTCTAGCTTTCATTCTGTTTTCCAGGTTTCTACTCAAGTGTAGCGTATAAAGAACATAAACTGCTGCAGGGAGAAATGATTGAGTTGCATTATAAATGCGGTTCTTTACACTTTGGAAGAGGCTAATACTCGGTGCAGTGCAGTCAGTGGGTAGAAAACATACACTCATCAGTTTTTCAAAGGACTGTCGTGGAAAGAAGTTTAAAATGCAAAGCATTTTCAGGGTGTTCTGTTTTTGTCATAGTGCTGTTTGTTATAATTCTGTCTATCGATAGACACTAAACATGAGACTGAATATAGTGTTTTGTGCTTTTTTTAAAGATAAAAGATACTCTTAAATATTTTATGCTCTGTTTGTTTTATATATATGCATGTATTTGTACAAAAGAGGGTTTCACTTGATGTAAACTATTTTATAAGGAGTGTTGAAAAATGTCCATGTTATTTGTATGCGTTCAACAGATGTATAGGTGAAGCAGTTATGAAAAGGTTCAACAGTGTTTTAACTGGTTTAAGAAAACCTGTGTTTTAAACAGTTACTACATAAGTCTTAGAAGGCTTTGAAATTGAAAGTATCCCCTTCAAGATGTTTCTGTTTTCAAGTGAAAATAGCTCAGCTATACACCTGTAAGTATGAGGCTAGTCACAACATTTGGAGGTATCAGAGCTAATTTAATGACATTCATGCAGTTTTGGCAATTTTGGTAATAAAAAAGATGCTATTGATACTTTACTTAACAAGCATGTAGAGTCCTCATTGTTTATCTAATGAAATTCGACACTATGAAATACAGTTAAACTTCATTTACTCAAAGTCCAAGGGGTTGATGATTTTAGTTTGAACAATGGGTAGTTTGAACGATGGGTAGTTTGAGCCATCGTGGTCCGCCAGTTGCAGGTCTTTATAAATCACATGAAAATGGCCATATCAGGAGTTCCAAGCATAATAGGAGAGAAACGTGTTAACAAACAAAACACAGTATTAGTGTTTTCTTCTGATAAGACATATAGCAAAGTGTTGGCAGAGGCAGGTATTCCTTATTTTTCCATTGTTAGTGGTGTTTTTCTAAGACTTGTAACTTCTTAAAACAAAAGGTATTTCAACAAGTTTTATATCATTAGAAAGCTAATAAAATAAAGTTTGACTTTACTTACATAGCTGAGTACTTTTGATCAGTGTTTTACTCGGGTATAGTTCATGTAAAAACTTGATCCCTCATGCAATAGTGTAGTTACCTTGCTTTTACTTGCTTGTGTGAAATGGACCTGCATGTACAGTTCATGTACAGTTATCAATGTAGCTGAAATTTTCATCTTTTGAATCAAAATAAAGTAAGTATACAATGTAGTTGTTGCCCATCTTGTAGTCAGAATGATTGTTATACAAGCTGACTACATGTATAGGGAATATGTATTTACCACAACCTACAATGTATATGCTTGAGAGACCTCTACACTCATATTGCGGAATTTGTTAAAAATATAATGGGTGTGACCAGAAAATATAGTACAACAGCCATTTCTGTATCAGATATTGAAAATAATTAACTTTGGTGTCAAGTAGAGTTAAATACTGTATTTCAGAACCATGGATACCGTGTACTGTGCATAAATATAGGCAGATTACATACAACATTTGTAGTTAGGTAGCTGAAAGTGTTTGCATTTGATTAGCTGAAAGTGTTTGCATTTGACTAGCTGAAAGTGTTTGCATTTGACTGTATAGATTTAAATTTAAATATCATGTTACCTTTTCCAAAAGCATAATGTTAAGTGTTGATAAAATTAATGTTACAGTTTGTGAAATACTTTAGATGTTATTGTTTGTAAATAACATAATTTTATGGATTGTGAATAACTTTAAATGTTTACATTTTAATGCATGTTAATGTTTTGTTTTGCGCTTTATGTTTTCTTACATTCTGCATTCATAACGTTCAAACACTAGTAATTTCACCAAGTTTTGTCAATTACTTTGCTGAGTAATCAATTGTTTGCTAGACTTTTTGAAGAAAATGGGAGCTTTCCTACTGGCCTCGGTGTCGGCGTCTGCATTGGTGTCACACCTTGGTTAAGTTTTTCGTACCACGCCACTTTATTTCAAAACCATTACAGGTATTGCTTTGAAACTTTCCATACTTGTTTACCATCATAACCTCAATCAACAGACAAGTGTACATAACTCTGTCAAGGTTTTTATCAGAATTATGCCTCTTTTTGTGTCGCCCTTTCAGAGAAAAGGCGACACAAAGGGATCTCTTTGTCCGTCCGTCGGTCCGTCACATAAACTACGTTGGCTATAACTTTGCCATTTCTTAAGATTTCTTCATCAAATTTTACAATTGTATTCTTATGACAATAGGGTCGTGATGCTGCCAAATTTTGTAGGTCAAGGACATATTTGACAGAGTTATGCCCCTTTTTGTACTTAGATTTTGTAATGAAAACCGAATGTTGGCTACAACTTTGCCATTTCTTAAGATTTCTTCATCTAACTTTCAAATTGCATTGCTTATGACAAAAGGGTTGTAATGCTGCCAAATTTTACGGGTCAAGGTCATATTTGAAAGAGATATGCCCCTTTTTGTACTTAGATTTTGTCACGAAAACTTAACGTTGGCCATTTCTCAAGATAACTTCATCAAACTTTCAAATTGCATTGCTTATGACAAAAGGGTCATTATGACGCCAAATTTTGTAGGTCAAGGTCATACTTGACAGAGTTGTGCCTCTTTTTGTTCTTAGATTTTTTCACAAAATTATTAGTTATTCTAACAAAGCGTAAGAGGGCGACACAAGTGTTCTACTGAACACCCATCTAGTTCAACTTAGGAAGTCCATTGAGCTTGGTTTTAAGTTTTGATGTAATTTGGGTCATATGGTCACAGGTCAAACTCACAGGGGCTTGTAGATAGAAAATGTCTGCTCTCCAAAACCCCTTGTTGGATTTTTATCTGGATTATTTTGGTCTGAAGCATCAGTAGGAGTGTAGTCATAAATATTATAGTTATGGATCATATGGTCAAAGGTCAAGGTCACATAAAATTAAACTATTTGTAGAATTTCACCAAGCACCACTTTGTTTGCATTAAAGTGTAGAACTACACTGAGCACCACTGTGTAGAATTACACTGAGCACTACTCTGTTTGCATTGAAGTGTAGATTTACACTGAGCATCAGTCTGTTTGCATTAAACTGTAGAACTACTATGAGCACCACTCTGTTTGCATTGAAGTGTAGAATTACACTGAGCACCGCTCTGTTTTGCATTAAAGTGTAGAACTACACTGAGTACCACTCTGTTTGCATTGAAGTGTAGAATTACACTGAGCACCGCTCTGTTTTGCATTAAAGTGTAGAACTACACTGAGTACCAATCTGTTTGCATTGAAGTGTAGAATTACACTGGGCACTGCTCTGTTTTGCATTAAAGTGTAGAACTACACTGAGTACCAATCTGTTTGCATTGAAGTGTAGAATTACAATGAGCATCACTTCGTCTGCACTGGAGTGTAGATTTACACCAAGTGCCACTCTGTATACATTAGAATTGCACCAAGCACCACTTTGTCTGTGGAGAACATTTATCGCCAAGTACACAGTGATTTCTTCATGGTTGCATTGTTCTAGACATTTTTATTGTATTTGTACTTGGCATCATGTTTTATACATGTCTGATTGTCTCTATTTGTATAGAATAATGTAGTGATTTTCACATAGTGTAGCTGGTATCATCAGGAGGTTTCCAAGTTGAATCAATCATTTCGATTTTAGCTCGACTAAATGAAGAATAAGGAGGCTATTGCACTCGCCCCAGCAATGCGTTGGTTTAAGTTTTTTTTTATGAAGTCCAATATCTTACTCACTACCTAAGACATTCAAGTTAGATAACTATTGTAAGAATTTAATTTGAATTATGCCCCTTGTTTGACTTGGAAAATTTGTTCAAAGTAGTGCATGCAAGGTACTATCATGCACATATCTAAGTAACTACTTATGATATTGATTTGAAACTTCATTAATGTCTTCAGGGGTGTCAGACTGTCAAGTTGGGTAACTCATGTATGAATTTAATTCAAATTATGCCCTTGTGTGACTTAGAAAATTTGATTTTAGTTTTGTATGTAAGGTACTATCATGCACATACTTCAGTAACCACTCATGGGAGTTATTTGAAACTTACTAATAGTATTCAGCGGTATTAAACAGTTAAGTTGCAGAAGATAGCTTTCGACTTTTTTTATGATTACAGTTTTCTAGTTTATACGTAGACAGTCAACAGAATTTTGTTTTGTTATTTACTGATGAAAGTTTTGTTTTATTGGCAAGCACTGAGAATAGTCATGAGATAGCTCTTGTTTTATCTGACATGTAAGTTATTGAATGTTTTATCTGACATGTAAGTTATTGAATGTTTTATCTGATATGTAAGTTATTGAATGTTTCATTGTTGATGGTTTCATTTTATGTTTGGATTTTAAGCACTTTTAAGCATAAGTACGGTACTTCAGATGGGAAAGTACAGTCTCTATAGTTAACAGATACCATGTCAGACTTTTTTCTGCAGATAATGTTCATTTATGTGTACTTTGACAAATCTAGATAAATTGTTTGATTGAACTAACTTTCAAATACCTGACAGACTAAAATACAGCTAAAGGGAAACATGTTTATGTTAAACTGCAATATAATTCATATTTCACATTAAACTGTCTCAGAAATACTGCATTCTTATGAAAATGAATATAATAAAGTTTCAAAGAAATTGTCATCCAGAAAGATCACTCCTGTTATCAGTCTGAGGTTGTCAGGGTTCTCATTGTTTTTACGATGCTACAAATTTCCTGAATGCTCAGAATGATTAATGCTCAGAATGCAGAAATGTCCTTGAAACGACACTGAGTCACTGTCTGCACTTCTACAAGAAATATCTTCACACGGTCGTATTGATCAGCATCACATAGTTACTAGCAGCGAAAATGTCCACTTTGATTGTATTATATGGTTATGACATAAATTTGCTTGTGTTGATTTGTTTGTTAAATAACTGTGTGTTATCATTTGAGATTCTGCTCGCAAACCGTTGAATAATGATTTGGTGAGCATGTGTTCTATCCATGTAATTTTAATGTTTTGGTTGTTATTAACATACTTAATATATAACTTTTTGAATAAAAAATGAATAAAATATTACCAACGGGAGGAGGTTATTGTTGTTTTTACATAACATGTATATAATAAATATCTGTCTTTACTGGGAACTTAAAGAGAGTGCAGGCAGTTATTGCAAGGAAAGAGATGTGATACCATTTGCAACTTGACTTAAACAGTGAGTTGTCCTTGTGACTTAAACAGTGAGTTGTAAACAAGGACTCACAAATCTTTAGTAAAACCATCTGATGTGGCCCAATGTCAGGTATGATTGGTCAGTGATACAGCTCTTACTATTGTACACATTTTGTCCAAATGTGGTGAACCGTTTGGTATATTGAAGAAAATAAGGTATGCAAGTTACAGTGCAAATATATATACAAATACATTTATACAATGTATATATATATCAGGGTGGCCAATCCACATGACTTATGACATCATAAATGCATTACTACTCTGAATTTATTTTGAAAATCAAAACTGCAATCTTTTTTAAATGTTTATTTCAGTTGGTAATGGCCCTTTTACCAAATGCAAACAAAGAAGAGAAAATCACAAGTTACTATTATTATTATGTTAAATACTTGATCCTGAAAATTACAAGCACATGTAGTCACATTTAAATTGTGATACTACACACTTACACCTTGAAAGCTAGAAATCCCAGTTTACAGACAATGGAAATTGCTTCATGCTATACATTTTGTATCTTAAACATTTTCTACTTCACTTGGTATCATTTAATGTTCCTGTCACCATCTACTTAAATTTGACCTTGTTTAATTCAAATACATCAGATTGGGAACTAGTGTGAGATACTGTATCTCCAAAATTCAAAACATGTCAAGTTCAGCAAGTTTAGCAATAAAAGCTCTGAAATCCAGGATGCTTCATGCCGTATTGGCAACGTCTCAATATGGTGAACATTTGTGGGGAGTTATTCTAAAATCATTCAAGGGGTTCAAGAGATATGGAGTGGACACGAAATATAGTCATATGACCTTTGAACTCGACCAAAAACATGTTTTCCCATTATATTGTGGGAGACAATTCTTTTGCTGTAGCTAACAAAACAAAAAATTAGATTTACTGGCCCTTGGATGTTGCCACTTTGACACAAGGGGTCTGATATGAGTAATCTTTGTACAGTGGAACTTCCGAAAACCGAACACCGTCGGGACCTACAGAAAAGTTCGGTTTTTGGAAGTTTCCGGTATTTGGAAGACTGGGGTGATTAAGACTGAAAAGGGTAGAGATAATCCAAGGTCCATCTTGGTTTGAAAAGTCCTTAGTTTTTAATGCATAGAAGTGATTGTGAATTGTAAATTCAGAACACTGTTCTCAAATAAAGTTCAAATTGGGACGTGTTCGGGGAAAATAAGATACATTTGTACTTCAAGAAAAGATTTTTCAATCAATATCATGTCAAATAAATTTCAAAATAAAACACACACATTAAGAGTTGGTTTTGGAACCAGTTGAGACTCGCCATTATTTGCCCCTGACCCGTCCTTTAGCGCGACAAATCAATTCTACGGGCGATCGGGAGTTATCTCGGGCATATTTATTATCAAAATGATACAATTAAATAAAATGTCATACTTTTTATTGATATTCTCGTCAAAATAAATTTGTTCAATTTTTACTAGCCTATTTCAGAATTTGAAGTCGCGACAGTTTGTGATATGTTACGAAACAAAACTATTGTTCGGTCTAATTTATAAATAATTCATACTTTTAATAATAACTTAATTAGAATTAATTGGTGTTTGAAGATGTTTATGTAAACATCAAACATTAATCCGCTGATCCTTTCTTCAATTCGCAATCATTATCTAATACTTACAGTCTTATGTTAATATATAATCCTTTGATTGACAGGTTGTGATTCTAACGCGTGTCAAAATAAACGATAACCCCCTAATTGGCCAAACAATGGCAATCACTTTGCCGGAGGCACGGAGGCAATTACTCATGATCCAAGTGTTTGTAGTGTCCGGTTTTTTGGAAGACAATTTGTACTGAGATAAGTTAAAATTGGCGAAAATATCGCCCGATATTCGAATTTGGAAGTTCCGGTATTCGGAAGTGCTTTTACATAGAAAATAGAGGAGGAAATTTCCGGACTTTGAAAATCGTCCGGTTTTCGGAAGTTTCCGGTATTTGGAAGGTCCGGTTTTCGGAAGTTCCACTGTAAATGACAACTGGGCGCTGCTACAAGCAAAATATGAAAGCTCTCTGTTTTGATCAGGAAGTGTTTTTAAGTTTTCCTTATACATGTATATGTAAAACAAGTGACCCCTGGGGTCAATTTTAGGTGCATGATTTGAACAAACTTGGTAGAGGTCAACTACACAATTCTACACAATTCTCTAGGGTCTTGTGCTTTCGGACAAAAGGTGTTTTTTAAGCTTATATAGACAGCATAACATTACATGCACTTTTCTTCATAAATTATATATTTTGTGATATTTACAAAACATCTCATTTTTTCATTTTCACTAGCTAATCCTATACTTTTCTCCTAATTATATCAGTACAACAGAGAAATGTAAACACACTTCTCCAAGGTTACCCAAAGTTCATAACTTACATAATATCTTATAATGGCTTGGGAAATCTTGATAGAATTCTCTAACATTAACATAACCTTAGGTGACCTGGTAATTTTCCAATAATCAGTCTCAAGACACATAGCCTGCATAAAAGCCTATAGAGGCAATTCTCAAGGTCATAGTCTCCCAATACTTCACAAGTCAGGAACTGGTACTAGTTTTCTTCCTTTGCAGGAAGTAACAATCAAACTTTTTATGTCCAAGAATCATCCACACCAAATATAATAAACATCCATCAAGCGGTGTTTGAGATGTCATTTGAAGTAAACTGTTAGCAGACACTGTACACCAGATGCGGGATGACGGGTGATCACAAAAGCCCACCATGAGCATATGCTCCGGCGAGCTAAAAACAAATTAGTGGCATTCACTTTGGACATACTGGTCTCTCATTGTGATATTTTTTTGCTTAGCTGTTTCAAAATATCTTGATGCACAAAGAATTAGGGTCTAGGGGTGAATTTCCAGCAGAAATGACCTTGAAGCTAGGAAGATGAATCATGCAAATGACACATTATAATAGAGATCATTATTTGTGCAAAGCTATTTACAGAAGTGAGATTGGAGTATGGATATCTACCAAGACTATGCACAGAAAGAAATGAATTCAGAATCAGGGCCTGGACTATGGAGCAGAGCACATGGGGGGTACAACGCATCCCCTTTTCACGGAAAACTTTTATACAGGGTTGTTTCCAATTTCTTTTCATACAAGCTATTATTGTCTGGACAGGAACAGAGGTTACACCTATATACATAATAATGTTTTGCCAAAACTGACACAACAGCCATACTGTTACTATTGGCAAAACACAATCATAACACAAGGACACTGTTGTTCCCATCTTTAACTAGCAGCTATGTTAACCATATGTTTTTGTTTGGTTTTATCTGTACATTTTGAAAGACTTTATTAAACAGTCTATGTATTACCGGTAAGAAAAGTAAGACGGAGTTCTCAAAATATAACACCAGTTATTTCCCAATTCAAGTAATATTACGAATAAAAATTTAACCGATGGTTAACATAACAACTGGTTATATTTTCAAACAACTGGCCCCCGGTGTACAAACTTGGCAATTTTGAATACCCAACATCTTGTTTTTAAGAAAACTGAAACAAATTACAATGATAATATTTATTTTCTTTTATAATTCTCAACAATTTATCCATTCAATGATTATGTCTAACAATCACAAAGACAGCTATAAAACAACACATTACATGTTGTCAGTATGTTTAAGTCTAAAAGTTATACAAGTAATACTATAACTGTTTGTTGATATTTTACGTTAATTTTTTTGTGCTCATGAAAAACTTGCATGTACAATATACTAAAAATGAGATTACAGACAAAATAAATTTTGTTCGGAATGTAAAACAACAGTACAAAAATAAAATCTTAAATAAACAGACAATTTTAAAAATAAAAATAAAAACTTTATGTTTCTAAAAGACTACAACAGCTGTAGAATGTTAGCAGTTGTCCAATTTTTACTTTATCCTGTGAAGCATCATTCTCTTACGTCCAGAGCATTTCCTTACATTGGCAAACCACTGATGCATGAGGATGGTGAAGCATGTGTGATGTATAACTGGAGTCCGACATGTCTGCATCATGTACATTTATGCTTTTCGTGAATATTTGCTTTTTTTTGTAAAATTTTAACTGCTGTCCATCATTGGAACAAACTACAAATTTCGATGGCTTCCAAGTAACTTCATTTCTAATGAATGTTGTTTATTTCTCTATACACATGCTCAACAGAACTGTTAAAAACCTCAGCTTTGTATCACAGTCAAAAAATATAAACTGCCGTGAACATGTCTGTAAAGTTTGGCGTCCTACTGGACAATGACTATACACAGACATTTATCTCCTCTCCAGCATTCAGTACAGTAAACTTTGTTTACAGAAGCTGCAGTATCTCATGGAGCAGGAACAACTTGAAGTTTCTTGGCAGTTCAAATCATTTATCCTTTTCATGTACAGTCAAACCTGTGAACAAAGACCACTGACTGGAAGAGGTGTATCCACAATAGATAAATAATATACAGTTTCCTCCCAACTGTTTTTTTATTGGAGGTTGGTCTTTATTCAGAAGTGGATTTTAATAAAAATATGACTGTACAATGAACTACAAATGTATATTTAACCATTGATGAATTAAAAACTGAAAGGCTGTTACCAGTAAGACTTATCATATTTTTCTGAGTTTCTGTTTGTGTTACCACTTTTCTTGTTCCCTTCGTAAAATTTCGGTTTGACTTCCAAATAATTTATAACATACATGTATTCAAAATAAAAAAAAACCATCCCCTGTTCTACATGATCTGCATTTCAAACAAGATTTCCATGAAAGTTACCTTAGGGGGACATATCTGACAACACCTTCATGTACTTCTTGACTCCAGAGATACCTCGTTAAAGTCAACAGACCCAAAGTAGCATTTCAATATGTTGTATAAATACAAACCTGCACGCAGAAAAATCAAATAACTCAAGCTTATTCAAATACAACAGTCATCTTTTCTAAATTTTACTGAAATATTTAGATTCTTGAGGTGTTTCACAATGAACTGGCCTGACTGAGTAAAGATCAAAATTCTACACAACCTCTGTAAAAAATATCAATAGCATCGGTAACACTATTGGATGCTCCCTGAAGCATGCGTTTTCATATGTACAACATAAATGATTCTCAGTTCTTTTAAGTTATAATTTAACACATATTTCAATTCATTTACAAGCAAAATAATCAAGACATGCAATTGGCCCAGAAAAAGTAATGATTCCTGAACATGGCACTTCCTTACAATATCCTCTATCACTCTGCGGAATATAAGTAAATCTTGGGAATGATTTTTGAGAGCATAATTTCACATGATAAAGAGAGATCTTTCTAAAGGAGGCAAGGTTATTAGACACTGCAATATCTTCTATCCCTATGTTTTACATCAAGCAAATCTGTTTCCTGGTTTTAGAATTATATTTCAGACAACATTATTTCATACAATAAAGGGAGATAATTCTGAACATAGGTTGGCTAGAATTATAGATTATAGTCATTGAACTCCTTCTCAATGACCTCTATACTCAATCCCTTCCATAGTTTTCAAGCTATGCTCTCAACAAGCATATTACATTAAAGGTAGTAATTTGAAAATGGGGTAAGCTAGAGTTATGGTTCTTGGCTATTGTACTTCCTCTCATTGACCTGTATCAATGTGTGATGTATTAAGTCAATCCCTTCAATACTTTTGTAGTTATGTTTATGGACAGATGGACAAAGCGGCGACTATATGTTCCTTCTTCGGGAAACATGAAAATAAATTGGGTTGCCACAAATGTTTACTAAAATGATAATGATCACAATATGATGAGATTTTTACTGTACAAAATAAGACAATTTTAAAAAGAACTCTCTTGCTCACCTGGGTTACCATACATACTTTATGGGAGAAAACACTGTAATCGTGTAAAACATGGCATCTCTGAACAGTCTCTAATAAATCAAAACAGAGTTATGTGATTTTGCGCGTTTTAAGTTGGCAGTTTTTTAAGTTATGTATTTTCGCAAATTTTAATAGCTGTGAGTAACCCTCATATAACAAATAGCTAAAGTTTCCTGCTTTAACTTGAGAAAATTGCGCTGTATATACAAATTCAGAAAAACTGACCTTCACCCTTTGTACAGTGCTTTTTAGATAGTCATATCAGTTTTGATATTTTAAAACATCCATAAGTTATGATATACAAGCCTTCTGTAAAATAATGGCAGTAATTTACTACGAGAATCTATTACAAATGAAATTATTATTTTTAACAGACCACAAACAGTTTGATAGTTCAGAATTCTCAGAATTGTGAAGAACACCATTGATCAGCTCAATTTAACACTAATGGAATTAGTATTCTGTACTTTTGATGTCTGTTAAATCCATGAGGGCAATGAGTTGGAAATATTCTTACAACTGCATACAAATAGTGTACATTCCTGCATGCCTTACAGATCCATCTTGAACTTGGAAAACTAAAATGCATTAATAATGTATTACTACACACCATTTAAACATACAATACTATGTATACCATTAAAGCCAATACTTGAATTTAGCGTGGTTAATGTGGCATATAATGCTGCAGCTACTTATTTTTCGTGATATTTGCAATCAATCTGATTCTGCGAAAGATGGTTGCAGCTAAAATGTTAAACACTTTTTTTCATTAATTATGTGAGTGTTTTTACATCGATCTTTTTGTGAAATAGATTTTAATTCCCTACTTTTTCCTATTAATTCCCCTTTGGTCCATATGAAGCTTATAATCTGTGTTACATATGTTGCGTATTTGTTAAATTAATCTTTTACCTTATATGGGGCAAGGAATCAGTGCAGGGCAATGTAGATCATGATAAGCCCTTTAGTCTGATCAGGATCTACTTTCTTACCTCTTCAAATAGAGCACGCCTTGAACAATAAATGGTACTGTGACACTTCAAATGTCGACAATTCAATTTTTGAAATTAAGCACGGTAAGGGTTAGGAAAATTAAAAGCATGGGGCTAATGGAAACAGACTTGAACAGCAGACATGTGATCAGCAGTAGAAGCTCATCCCAAGCTGAGCTCAGCTGAGCTTAAAACACAAAACCAACTTACTACTAAACAATTGCATTGATACACAATAAAATACTATTGCACGTGCCCTGATTTCTAACATTTTGTTTTGGAATTCGGTGGGAAAATACATGAAATTAGGCCACTATTAAGTAACTGCTAATTTATAACGGAATATTTTTTATTTTTTTTTTATAATCATTTTGAAGTTGATATACTTGTATCTATCTCCACTACTTTTCTTAACTTACTGCGAAACAGACTGACAGATGAGAAAACATTTAAGAAAATATTAAATAATGCATTGTCAGTTATGAAATAGTATAGGATGCATTATGTCAGTTACAAAATAGTATAGGATGCATTATATCGATATAAAATAGTAAAGAATGCATTATGTCAGTTATAATATAGTAAAGAATGCATTATGTCAGTTATAAAATAGTAAAGAATGCATTATGTTGATATAAAATAGTAAAGAATGCATTATCTCAGTTATACAATAGTAAAGAATGCATTATATTAGTTATAAAATAGTAAAGAATGCATTATCTCAGTTATACAATATTAAAGAATGCATTATATCAGTTATAAAATAGCATATAATTGATAGTGACCAAACAAAGATGATGTGTCAGCATACAGTGATGATATCTATGAGACATGAATCACAAAACCTTCTAATATTCGAAACATTGTATACTTAACAACTTTAAAAATGAAACCAGGTATTTGATGGGTATTTTGCCGTCATTGTAAGTGTTACTCAGAAAGTTCATGAGCACCATACTTTTTAACAAGTTCAATTCAAAATGCAAGCATAATTTGAATAAAATATGATTTTATAATGCAAAGAGAGCAATTTTAATTTTTTACTCAATACTCGAAATCTATGACTTATTTAAAAGTTTGTGGTTTTAAAGTTGTTAAGTGTATAATAATCACTTGTTGTCATTTAATTAGTCAATTCTGATATAAAACTGTGTACCGTGAGATTCATATGACAGCTAAACAAGTTTATGCAAAGTTTATTAAAGATGATATCGTGTTTATTTGTTTGTGTTTCTGATTTTTATTCAACCTATAATTTAACAAGTAACTGAAAACTTTACCACTTAGATTTATGCCTCATTGAAAGGTGAAACATAGAAAAGATAATCTATAACAGTAATTGTTGACTGACCAAGGATTGCATCAAAAAGGTGATTGTACTTGCCAATGCAACCTGGCGGCCCAAAATATTTAAAAAGTCACATAAAACCCTGCATAAATATGACTAAATACTAATGGGAAATAACTTTGTAAACTCAATTAAAATACATATAAAATAAAACATTTCATTTGTTTTTAAACAGGTCATGCTTGTCACTGATATGCTAACAGTAAGATTAAAAACCAAACATGAAAAAAGTAGCGACAAAAACACCTATAGTGGCCAAAACACCTATAAAGTAAAACACAGTGACACATAAAATGAAATATCTCAACAAATCAAGACATAACTTGAGTGGGTGGAAGTGGATAGCGATTCTTCTGTGTTATGAATGACACTATTGTAATGATCCTAACTTACTTAGAACAAAAGGTATTTCAACAAAGCTAATTAAACGAACAATTTATTAATCAATTTCAGTTTGATGAAAATTATAACTGTTAACACTTCAAAATGTTCTGAAGAGCACACAGACTTTATGAAAAAGATGTCATTTAAAATGGTTATCAAAAAAGAGATATTTTAATATAAATGTAAGAAATTTTGTGTATTTCAGAACTTTTAAAAATCTTTTTATAGCAAAAAGGGTACAAAAACTTATAAACATTCCTATTCTATAAAGAAACAGCAAATTCAGTGAATTTATATCCCCTACCAAATGAAACTAGAATTGTGTCCAAAGGACACGGATGCCCCCACTGTGCAGATGTGCTCATAAACAAGAGCAAGCATATCTGTATGTAAGATTTTTATGTGGAACTTTTTTCATTCCACTGTTTCATTTCTGTACATATACCTAAAATGATCTACAGGTACCTTATGTACATGTTAAATTAAATTACAAATGTAAAATTTATATGTTCAATTATTTATATGGTATATAGTGAAAAAAATCAACAAAGGGCCATAATTCTGTTAAATTTGGTCGCAACAAATTTATATGGTATATAGTGAAAAAATCAACAAAGGGCCATAATTCTGTTAAATTTGGTCGCAACAAAAATTTCTTCCTTTACTACCATCTACACATTAAAGCTGTTCATCCCTGGAAGTTTAAGCAAAATCTGCCATCCGGTTTAAGAGGAGTTGCGTTCACAATATTTCTATATGGTATATAGTGAAAAACTTAACAAAGGGCCATAATTCTGTTAAATTTGGTGGCAACAAAAATTCCTTCCTTTTACTACCATCTACACATTAAGGTTGTTCATCCCTGGAAGTTTAAGCAAAATCTGCCAACCAGTTTAAGAGGAGTTGCGTTCACAAAATTTCTATATGGTATATAGTGGAAAAATCAACAAAGGGCCATAATTCTGTTAAATTTGGCCGCAGCAAAAATTCCTTCCTTTACTGCCATCTACACATTAAGGTTGTTCATCCCTGGAAGTTTAAGCAAAATCTGCCATCCGGTTTAAGAGGAGTTGCGTTCACAAAATTTCTACATAGTATATAGTGAAAAATCAACAAAGGGCCATAATTCTGTTAAATTTGGTCGCAGCAAAAATTCCTTTCTTTACTACCATCTACACATTAAGGTTGTTCATCCCTGGAAGTTTAAGCAAAATCGCCATCCGGTTTAAGAGGAGTTGCGTTCACAAGTATATAGTGAAAAAATCAACAAAGGGCCATAATTCTGTTAAATTTGGTCGCCTTCGCAGAAATTCCTTCCTTTACTACCATCTACACATTAAGGTTGTTCATCCCTGGAAGTTTAAGCAAAATCTGCCATCCGGTTTAAGAGGAGTTGCGTTCACAAGATTTCGGGCCCACGGACGGACGGAACGACGACAGACGGACGGACGGACGGACGGACAAGTGCAACGCTATATGCACCCCACTTTGTGGGGGGCATAAAAAATAACTGAAAAAGAACAACTGGAAAGTGTATTGGTCTGTCTGTTTCAGAAAAAAAAAAGAATTAAAAAAAAATCTCAACCTCACTGGGGCCACATCTCCCAGGAGATCATGTTTTTCTTTAAGTTCTTCAGTCACAAAGAACAAAGTTGTTGCAAGTAAAATTAAATCAGTACTACTAGTTTCAGACAACAAGAGTTCTTAAGTTTCTAGAACAATTATGTTAGAAAAGCACTACATCCCCTTAAAAGCTTTATTTCTGTAAAATCCAGTTTGTATTTTTGTTGTTGTTAGATAATACACAATTTATTGTTTGTGCTAAACAAAATCAAATTTTGACAAGCATTTTTAAAAATTCTCCAACCAACTGAAGCCTCACATATGAGGGGTCATTCTTTTTTCTGCACCTTACAGTCATACAGAACTCAGATGTTGCAAATTAAATTAAATCGGTAATATAAGTTTCAGTATATAAAGTTTCTATATAGACTATTTAAGAAAAAATGCTACACCCCCTTAAGGGTCTCATTTCATAAAAATCCAAGAGCAGGGGGTGTGGATATTAGAAAGAATGATCATTAAATTATTTTAGCTAATTTAAATTTTGATAACCGGTTGCAGAGAAATAGAATTATAATGTTTTCATATTGAATACAGCAGAAAATAATTAAAGGGCAATTACTCTGGAGATACTAAACCAATCTTGATGAAATGTTGGGGATGTGCAGTGGCATTATGCCAATGTACACTTATTTTTAGTTTCATGAAATTCTATCCATTGCTTCCTTAGTTATGACTCCGGACGGACTGATGGACAGACAGACAGACGGATAATGCCAAAACAATATCCCTCCACCTTTGGTGGGGGATAGCAATTAAAACTAGAACTGTCACAAGAGTGATGAATTATACCCCCACAATACAGCTTTGTCACAGAAGTATGGCAACCATAAGAAAGGAATGGCCACAAGGACATACATTTCAGTTATTATACAATAAGTTGTGTAAATGTATTGTTTTAATAGCACACAAAATATGTAAGGTTGGAAAGTATGGATTATTATTAAATTTAATAGGTTTATTTCAAACATGTTAATATCACTAACCTCCCTATCAAATTTCATGATCCTAGCCCCAAGCGTTCTTAAGTTATCATCCGGAAACCGTTTAACTGTTCCCAGTCATGTGACCTTGACCTACAGACCTCAAAGTCAAACCTGACCTGTATTTCATGATGTTACACCTGTGTACCAACAAAGGGCCATAATTCTGTTAAATTTGGTCGCCGCGAAAATTCCTTCCTTTACTACCATCTACACATTAAGGTTGTTCATCCCTGGAAGTTTAAGCAAAATCTGCCATCCGGTTTAAGAGGAGTTGCGTTCACAAGATTTCGGGACGTACGGACGGACGGACGGACGGACGGACGGACGGACGGACGGACTGACGGACGGACGGACGGACAAGTGCAACGCTATATGCACCCCACTTTGTGGGGGCATAACAAGCAATGTTATTGCCCACCAGATATTTATCAACTGTGACTGAGGACATCCATTAAGCATTATTACAATATAATCATCACATGTGTAGAGCTGATCGTCAAAAGCTTTGATAATGTATCTGAAAACTATTAAGAAAATCACCCAGGAAATGTACTGTCAAAACAAGTGCCTCTCATTTATTGGGCAAGACTATACATGTATTTAAGGTAATGATAATTATTATTGCAACTTTTACTCATTTATAAAACATTTAAAAAACTTTAACATTCAATTTACTGGCTACAAACAGCATACAATTACTGACCTATTCATACTTCAAAAAACATAACAATAATTACCATGTGACCAGGGATATGCAGATTTTACTGACTACCAAATATTTTGTTTTAAATGATGACCTTCCCAAGGAAATCTGCAGAGGTAACATACTGCTCAGGTCACTGATGACAAAATAAAACAGTAGGTGGTATCCTGCAATCACAATGCCAATCATAAATATCATTTTGATCCTTACATCTGCTGTTAACAATAAAATGCATCCATCACTATAGAAACTGTCCACACAGTTCAGTGAATAAAGCTCATTTGGTGTTACTGAAAACTGTTTCCACTCTTAAAATACATACCACTAATATATTTGATAGCCTACTATGATTACAATGAGCTAGACATATTTCCTTTTCATGTTTCTCATTTGTTGTCAATTAGTGTTTGCTGTCTAAGAATCAGCTCTCGTGCGATCTTCAGTACCTGTCTAGCATCATGCCTCTCTGCCATTTCTGAAAGAAAACACCCAAACTACTGGTCAACACATATATAAAGTACCTCATGTAATGCTGAAGTTGAAGATGAATTCTATTTTAGGCCTTATCAATGTGTCTTATAGAAGACAAAGACAACATTCATCCATTTGATCATACATTTGTGCATGATGTCACACACTATTTATAACAGTGAAAGCATCAGGTATCTGTCTCTGTTCCCATGTTTTACACTAGCAAACATGAAGCTAATAGCGGATGACAAGCTGTGATCAGCATCAAGTTACCATGTCTCTCACGGCTTCTAGTTATAGATTCAGTCAATCTGTCAGTCAGTTGGTCGGTCGGTAGTCTATCAGTCAAGCGATCTGTTATGTAAAGACTTCTCACTTACTCACTTACACTTTTGCAACTAACTTACCATTAAAGAATTTGATGATATCTGTAAAGTCCATGTTATTATCTAGGATGATGTCTCTGTAATACTCTACCAAAGCCAGGGCTATAAACAACACAAAGTTAGCCGAGCTGATATACTTGGCTGCCCAGATTGTCTCCCAGATCACAAAGATGTCATTATATATAAATTCTGAAATATTAATAGACAAATGGTCATAATAAATCATCTCTGAAAATACCGTACAACAATAGTAATGTACAGAGCTCTAGGAAAATATGTAATATAAAATAGTTTCACAGTTTTGGTTTTACATCCTACAGATTTCTTGTGGTGCATTTCTGACATCAAGAAATATATCTGTGTCACCTTTAACTTTCCAAGTAACAACTTTTAATTTTTTCTTGAAAATCCATGAATGCTATGAAATGTGCTGACAACTTACCCCTTTTAAAATCAAGCAGAAACCATCTGTAGCAAAAATAGAAGTGTGTGTAGTCACCATGGTGATGCATGTGCTCAAACAATTCTGAATCTAAAATCTGAAATAGGAAAGTAGGAAAATGTAAGATCAGATTTAATAACTGTGTAAAAATATACATTTTCAAAACCCCACTGGGGTCACAACCCTACCTCCTCATATAACACCAGTACTGGTTTTTCCAGAAATTGGACTTGAGAGTGACTCGATAAGCTAAAGGCTTTCTTCACAATCGAGCTAAAATAAATTAGTATAAAACTACATGCATCTGAAATATTTCAGTTACATGTACAAACACTATCAACACATCCTATTAACATCTGTATTAAATCTGTGTTTCTTCTGCTCAATTTTATTAAACACTTCATGCTCCCTAAATGTGTGTCTATTTCTTTGCGGTTTTAGAATACCATGATTGCACAAATTCTGCTTACTGCTCACTATATCAGCCAATGAGTTTGTATCCACTGTTGAGCTGCACATTTATTAAGCAAGTGTCAACACTTCTACTTCAGCCGAGTAGATTCATATAAGCATGGTAGTTAGAGATCTGTGTCCATTGCTTACCTGTATCAGAGATCTCGTATTTGTAAAGTGTGGTAATTACTTACCTGATTCGGAGATCTCATATTTGTAAATTGTGGTAGTTACTTACCTGTATCAGAGATCTCATATTTGCAAAGTGAGTCCATTACTTACCTGTATCAGAGATCTCATATTTGCAAAGTGAGTGTCCATTGCTTACCTGTATCAGAGATCTCATATTTGCAAAGTGAGTCCATTACTTACCTGTATCAGAGATCTCATATTTGCAAAGTGAGTCCATTGCCTACCTGTATCAGAGATCTCATATTTGCAAAGTGAGTCCATTGCTTACCTGTATCAGAGATCTCATATTTGCAAAGTGAGTGTCCATTGCTCCTCCATGTGGGAAGTTGCTACACATCCTCTTCATTAACTCACAGAAACAGCTGTATGTCTTTGCCTCTAAAACAGCATAACCCAAATTTACTGTACATTTGGTCATTTTTGTGTTACAACATTTTTGTGATTTATCAGCAGACAGACATATTTACGAATTGTAAATTCATGAAAGAAGAATTCTCTAATGGTAAATCTATGTGAAATCAATATTTTGCATAAATGTTTATCAGATGGGAAATTTGCAAAAATAGCGAAAATTATACTATTGATAGTATTCCTAAAGTCAACCACCTGTATTATTCACTGCTCTATGCCTGCTTGCAGACAGAGAACTTTAGTATTATTTGAAAACAATTCTTAAGAGTTATAAGTAAGAAAATACTACTTTCTCAACAGACAAAGGACTAAATTGTTACGTATCTGATAAGAAAAGAATCTCAGTAATTTGGTAGCAAAATAAAGATAAACATGTAATTACCATCATCAATGATGACCAGTAATGGAGCAAGTAAATCACACATGCCCTGAACATATCCTACATCTAGATGCTCCCAAACATACCTGCAAGTAAAACAACACTATCATACCTGCAAGTAAAACAACACTATCATACCTGCAAGAAAAACAACACTATCATACCTGCAAGTAAAACAACACTATCATACCTGCAAGTAAAACAAACACTATCATACCTGCAAGTAAAACAAACACTATCATACCTGCAAGTAAAACAACACTATCATACCTGCAAGTAAAACAACACTATCGTACATAGAAGAAACATCACAGACAGAACTGTGTAAAATAAAAACATTCCTCAAGTGTTCACAACTGATCCTGTCAATTTTCTCAGTAACCAAATTTCTGATGTTAACTTTCAACAGTCAAAAATCAAAGGAGTATACTTTTTGTAATGCTGAAAAAATTGGTCATAAGTCTTGAATACTACATGCAACTAATTCATCTGTAAACAATGTAAAAGAAGAAGGGGCAAAATTTATCTTATGAATTTCTTATGAATTTCTACCACTGTTTGTTGCTTTACTTTGCTTATTAAATGTGACGTACGTGCACATGATATTGCGAAGCTTCTCCAGATTGTCCGGTGTAAAGTACCAATAGTTTCTGTCACATCTCTGTACATCCTTGTCTATACGATGTAGGTTTAATGCCACACTGTCTAACAGCTCCGGCTGAAAAACACAGAAACTGGGCGATATTATATGGCATTACATAATTGTTCAAGAAGTAAACCTTGTGAATAAAAACAAGAACACTCCAAAACTTCTTTGGGAAGAAAAATGTTGGTTATAGGAATAGAAATCTCTGTGAATTCAAACCTGATTCATTTGTTACATTCAGATAGTCTCAGCATCCAATACCAGGCCAAAAAATAACATATATGTCTCTTGATCAACCTTTACTTTTTATTGGGGACCTTTATATAAGAATATGATCAAACGGACCAATTTTCAAGTATTCTCCAGTTAAAAATAAAAAAATAAAACAACCCTGCTGACCTACTGACCTTACTTGTCACGGCAAGGAGACCTGGAACACACATTATTTTTGCAAAATTTCTGGTCTACCAAGCAGGGTAACATCACACTTGTTCATAATCATACGACATCATTCTATGACAATCTTAAATACCACCCCCACACAACATGTATAAAGTTTCAATATAATGTAGATAATCATTAGTTAAATATGAATTTCTTTGAATTCAAATCTTTCAGCACAGAAATTTATAAACCTGAACAAAGTCAAGCTGAGAATACTTCCTTGTACGGCATAACTATATGAATAATTAAAACTTAATGTGGCAATATAAAATAAACCAAGTTTTACATTAACTGTTTTCAAGTGCACTTGAACAATATAACAAAAACAAAAAATCACATAAACTATAAACTTGAACATTTAGTCTTTACAACCCCATAGTAACCACAAGTGTATGTATTTGTATACTTAACAGTATTTGCTCTTCACTAAACAAGGAAATAAAAATAGACAGTTCATTTGCACAGAGTAAACCCTATAAATTATTGATTGGATATAGAAATGAACATTAAAATCAATATTAACAGTGTTCTATATTCTAACATACATTGTTCTAGACTTGAAAATGTTTAAATAGTGTCACATTTATTTGGTATACCCTACAAATAGAGAAGCAGTTTTGATGAATGTGACAATTGTGATATGAATTCACATGCATCATGGGGAATTAACTCATACTATTCATTAATGTTTTAGAAATTTTAGTTTTTATCATGGATTTAAGTGATTCTGACCCACCAAAGGATATTACAATTGTGGGATACTATTATTCAGGTAATTGTATATGACATAAATGAGCATTTTCGAATTAGCGACTTGTGTAACTCAGGTAAAGAATGTGTGCATGCACAGTGTAGTAAATCAACCTTTCTGACTGGCACGTATCCGGGAGATACCAAGTTGTCAGTTTGTCAACTTTCAACAAATACAGCTTTAGTTTGACTAAGTAATTGAAACTTAACGATTTTTAAATATCTTCATGATTTCCCATAAATTGATAAAATTTTGTCAAGGGGACATAGATAAGTACAAACTGCAGATAATCTCTAATCTAGTCCACCATCTTGAGCCCTGATCAACTGGTGGGCAACTGGGTGTTACAGGGATCAAGTAAAGTAGAGATTAAGGACATGTGCACTGGTTTAACTCCTCCTGTACGGATTAGAACTCTAGTTACCCAAGTAAATAATCTGAAAATGGTCCAAGTGAAGTATTCATTCATGTGAGAGTAACAAGCTTCCTTCTGTCTTAAACTACTAGTCACTACAACTGAAGAATGTATGAATGGTAGATTTTAAAAAAGGCCACTGATTTTAGCAGGTATTTCAATATAACACATTATACAAGTAGTATATTCTGATAATAAAACATGTGGTTGGGGTACAATATTAAAACCTTATAGACATTCAAAAATAAGGCATATGCTTTCAAGTCTAGGAATGATATGAGAAACTGGACTCAATAAAAGCCATTTTAATATATTTCTATTTTCAGTTTTAGCATTTTTCAGACCTGAAGCAAAATTCTGAAAGAAAACAATTTGATAAAAATGTTTCTATCCTTCTTGGCAAATTCCTTGATATCGTTATATAAAAAAAATATACTGACTAGTATAAGTTTACTACATAAGTGCTACTTCGTTATATATAGTTTATACATCACTGATCAAGCAGCGTTTCAATAAATGATCTGTATGTTATATATAAGTATAGATGATGACTATCTTACTGACTAATAAATCATGATCTGTATGGTATATATAAGTATAGATGATGACTATCTTACTGACTAATAAATCATGATTTCATTGTGTGTAATCCATCAATAAGATGGGTTTGAAGAAGAGAAAACTATTGTAATTTCCATCAACTGTATCCTTGATTGTCTAGAAAATCTCCCCATTGTACGAGTCTTTCCCATCATATTGAAGGACTTTCAAGCCATTTTTGTGGTATTTCAGGTGTGGAATATCTGTATAAAACCATCCGGCAGCTGACTGGTCATACATCACCAGTAACAACAGATAGACACACCCCAAACATTGTGTCCTGTGAGGGTGGAGTACCCACTTGCTACCCAGGTTCTTGCACACAGCCTAACAACATGACTGTGTTTACAGTAAGAAACCCAAAAGACGTTGCTGTTGCAATTTATAATAATACTGCTGCCAAATCTTCAACAGAATTCAGTGACTTTTTGTACAAGTTTGTGCATGAAGAAACAGGTATTTTTTTATCAAGTGTAATTTATAGGTTCATATTGACAGTGCATGAAAAGCAAATAAGATATTTTTGGTAAAGCAGTTACAGTCCATACAAAGTGTGTATGCTTTATTACATCATTTGATATATTCTTTTCAATGAAATCAACATGACACTAATGCATTTCTGTTAATATGAAAAGCATTTCAAACATGTAGAACGGTAACACTTATATAAAGTCAAAAAGTTGTCTTAGAATCTTGGCCTTACTGGTATGGCAAGTTATCTTTGTCACTATATTGATGCAATGTCTCCTAATTTTCGCCCCAGTTAGAACCAGTTCCTCCTTATTTTCCCACTCCACCCGTCATTCCATCTCAGTAAGATGCAGTTTAATTCTCCTTATTTCCCCACTCCACCGCTAATTCCACCCCAGTAAGATGCAGTTTCTCCTAATTTCCCCACTCCACCGCTAATTCCACCCCAGTAAGATGCAGTTTCTCCTTATTTTCCCACTCCACCGCTAATTCCACCCCAGTAAGATGCAGTTTCTCCTAATTTTCCCACTCCACCGCATATTTCACCCTAGCAAGATGCAGTTTCTCCTAATTTCCCCACTCCACCACTTATTCCACCCTAGTTAGATGCAGTTTCTCCTAATTTCCCCACTCCACCACTTATTCCACCCTAGTTAGATGCAGTTTCTCCTAATTTCCCCACTCCACCACTGATTCCACCCTAGGTTAGATGCAGTTTCTCCTAATTTCCCCACTCCACCACTGATTCCACCCTAGGTTTGATGCAGTTTCTCCTAATTTCTCCACTCCACCGTATATTCCACCCTAGTTAGATGCAGTTTCTCCTAATTTCCCCACTCCACCACTTATTCCACCCTAGTTAAATGCAGTTTCTCATTTCCCCACTTAGACTCTCATTCCACCCTAGTTAGATGCAGTTTCTCTTTATTTGCCCACTCCAACCTACATTCCGGCCCAGTTAGATGCAGTTTTTCCTCATTTCTCCACTCTGACCCTCATTCCAGCCCAGTTTGATGCAGCATCTTACCTTTGTGTCTTTATTTTTTCAGGACAGAAATGGTGTGATCATACTAGGCAATGGGAGACATTCTTGTCACAGTCAACATCTAATCTCCATCTTTTGTATTATGATGATCTCATGCAGGTATTGAAACTGTTAGCATTTTGCATGTATCCAACTGAAATCTTGTGTCAGTATTACATTTTAAAATGATGGTGTTTCTTGATGTTCTATGTTGGCATTTTATTCAATAGTGATGTTTTCATGTAGGCTTAAATCAACTGTATATATTATATCATACTTGGATGATCTCAGTCCCTACTGGTATTACAACCCATTGTCAAATCTGTTTCATTTTTCTTTGAGATGATCTTTCTTTCTTTCACATTTCACTGCAATGACACCTGTTTCGCATTTCAATGTGATGATCCCTGTTTCGCATTTCACTGTGCTGATCCCTGTTTCACATTTCACTTGATCCCTGTTTCACATTTCACTGTGATGATCCCTGTTTCACATTTCACTGTGATGATCCCTGTTTCACATTTCACTGTGATGATCCCAGTTTCACATTTTATGATGACAGAATTAGTGTAGGGTGTTAATGATTTTTTTTTTCCTTTCCAGAATCTTGAAGCAGAAGTTTCAAGACTTTGTCAATTTCTCAACATTCAGAAAAGTTCAAACCAGATCACAGAACTCTGTTCATTTTTGAGAAAAGAAGCTGAACAGCCACAACGTAAACGAAGAAGAACAGAAATAAGTGTAAATGGCTATAAAGAAGCATTCTGTAAGTTTACAAATGTTTTCCTAACTCAATGTTTTTATAAGAGAGAATGAGATGCAGTTGGCAAAAGTGGCCAGGGAACATCCATAACACACATTCAATTGAGGCAGTTTACTTAAACAAAAGATCGTACATTCATTTTGCTTGCTTTTTTAAGTAAGACCTGCCTAACTGAAGTACAGTCTGACTGTAAATTTCATGGTTCATACAGAAGTTCCGAGACAAAATTCAAGTACTTTTCAAGTACTTTTCAAGGACTTTTTTCTAATTTTCAAGGACTAAAATGATGCGCAAAACCGACTTTATGTTGGGATACATAGTCAAATGTCACCTTAAATCATATTTGGAACACAATGTTGATATGTATCTTGGTTATTCAAATTAATATCAAGCAAAATTCATGTTGATAATCTCAATATTTACATGCTATTCAAATCTAGACTTTTTGTCATGAAGAACAACTGTACTGACTCATCGAAATGTTTATTTGTCAGAATTTGTTTATAAATGCTTATCTCGTTGATGACCCTTCAAGACACTTTCGCCCTTATTGCGCAATGTCTATAAGTTTATCAATCACCACGCAAGTACACTTGTGTTTGTTCTCCTTAAAATCCTTTATCCATGCTTTATAACTATCATTCGTGAGCAATGTCGATGAGAAAATGCTCTTATTTCGGCTAACTTTCACAAATTTTCCGCGACCATGACTTTTGGTACCGGTGGCAAGTGTGTCTAAATTCCCGAGTCCGGTACGTAGTTGATACATCACACGTGAGCAGGTTCGATGGACTGATACAGACTGTTTTCTTGTCATTTTAAGGCGTGATACAATTATTTTGAATGTTTTTTACGCAGAACATACCAATTCAATGACTTTTAAAAGAAATTCACTAGTTTTATTTTCAAATTCAAGTACTTTTCAAGGACTTTTTCCCAGCACAGAATTCAAGTACTTTTCAAGCACTTGGCATCAAATTCAAGTACTTTTCAAGGCTTGTGCGAACCATGGTAATGTTACCGGTTAACTGAGGCAAAAGTATACTGATATACAGTACATTGAAAACCCACTTTACTGTTATACAATGCAAATTTGTCCAGTTTAACTGTTACCATCATAAAACTGAGGTACAGTCAAACCTGTGTTAAACAGGACCTCCCTTTAAAAGACCATCCAACAAATAAAGACCAGCATGGGAAAAACAATGCACTATTGATCTTAAGTAGCAACAGCTCAGAATAAAGACTACCTGTCAACACTTCTCCTGTCAGTGCTTTTTGTTTACAAACTTCATGTTGTTATGAAAATGGCATTCAACTCCAATAAAACCAAAGAAGCAGCAAATATATCAATTTTTCAAAAACGTCTATAGATATGTGTGACTGGCATGAAAGTTATGTGTGACCAACATGATAGATATGTGTGACTGATATGATAGATATATGTGACCAACATGATATATATGGTGACCGACATGATAGATATAATTATGTGACCGACATGATCAGGGCTTCGATAATTTGGTCAACTCAATCGGTCCGGGGCGAGTCTCTGACATTATTGATGTTGCAAATTATGTTACCCCACCCACTTCAACAATACAGCGGAAGTTACTCATTTGTTTTATTATGCAGTTTTACGATAATGTCATGCTCAAAATACACGATCTTACTTTTCAAAATTCATTTCCTGTTGAAATTGATCAATATTTTATCATGTCTGAAGTTGATTTACGTATATTTCAAAAGGAAAAGCAAGCAACCAATGTCTGCCGAGTTCAGCCAAATTTATCGAGAAAATGTTTACAGTTGCACTGTGCAACGCGAGGTAATAAAAGCCGGTCTCAGGCTCCAGTCTTCGAAGGTCTCGGAAATGATGCGTGTAATAATTAGCCATGAAAATACATTTGCAGAATATTCATTTTATTTTTAATACATGACCATTCGTGACTTAGGAAAGAGCGTGCAAATATATGTACCAGTTGATGATTTACAAATTATATTAGTATTCTGGAACTACATAGGCATACCACATTTATTTTTGTTGAATTTAAATAAAGTACATTTACAAATTGTGTTATTTAATTTATTTTCTAAAACTGAACATCTACTTTCAAAACAATTCAAAGTAATTAAAGACCGATTCTTTTATTATAAGGGGAGTCCTGAGTTAATGAAACATAACCGTTACAATAAACGACAAAGCAATCAAGGATAGGTCTTTTCCAAGTTGATAGGCTAGCTGCAAACATCAAAGTATTGCCAGAGGCATTTGGCTTTGTGCACTGATTGCAAATTACCGACCGATTAACGACGTGACAGTCGGATTATCTGACATGTTTATTGCTCTTCCTGGGGGCAAATAACAGACCAGTAGGTGTTGTCAGGAGCCTGTGTATTGTGATTTTCAACACATTCATGACTGAAAATTCTCGGACCGATTTAGAATGGCTTTTCACACTTGTGAATCGGTTTTTGAGGTCAAAATTCGGTCCAGACCCGAAAATTAGCCATGTGGTATATATACATGTACAGTCAAACCTTTAAACGAATGTCACTCGCTGGAGGAATCAAAGCAGTCATGACTTGTTTCGTTTTTTATAGTAATCACATTATTTTTCTATTTTCCTTAAGTGTTCTTTTGTCAGTGAATGATTGTAAATGTGATAAAACTGTTTTTGTTCATGGATGAATGTTTAAATCTGTGTGTCATACGTTAATTTATTATTTAGGAATTTTTAAAAGACAAGGCCATGTTTTAACTAAGGTATGTTAATGTTCTTTTGATATATCTTTACATGTTCCCTTTCGATAAATAAAGAATTTTTATTATTATTTATTATTATATATAAAAACCGAAGATTATCAAAGCCCTTGACATGATAGATATGTTTGACTGACATGATAGATATGTTTGACTGACATGATAGATATGTGTGACCAACATGATAGATATGTGTGACTGTCATGAAATATATGTGTGACCGACATCATAGATATATGTGACTGACATGATAGATATATATGACTGACATGATAGATATATATGACTGACATGATAGATATATGTGACTGACATGATAGATATATATGACTGACATGAAAGATATATGTGACTGACATGATTCTTTTAACATTTCAGATGAAGTTGGGATGTGGAAGAACCATTTTACAGTTCATCTACAGGAACAATTTGACAGTGCTATATCAAAACTACTAAAACACTCTAAACTTGATCTCTCAAAACTGTTATGATAAAGGGTAACTGGTCTAGAATGACATTTCTGACTGCAAGATCTAACTGCCATATGAACCAGGGTAAACTGATGCAATCTCAAGACTGGTTAGAGACGTGCTGATGTGTAAAATTATTAGTTTTGCATTTCACACTTATTTGTAACTACCACTGAAAAGAAATACATATGTCTGCATGCAATCACTCCAGAACTGATACAAGAACTCTCTTGATAACGTTCCAGCTCAATGGGTATGTTAACACATCCTAGATCTCGAACTGAATATCTTAACCAGTCATTTAAAGTTGTTGCTATGCAAACTTGGAATTCTATACCAGAAATCATCAGAAACGCAGTTTCCTTAAATGCTTTCAAAAATCAATACGAAACATATCTGCTTAATGTTTAATATGCTTTATAATCACTGGTGTTCTGCTCATTTCTTTTGTGTGTGAAATGTATCTTTTTATATATTTTTTGCCTATGCAATGTATGTTGATATTTTGTTGTTTTATAGAAGGCCTCATTGAAAATATGTATGTACATTTAATTTAATTTAATTTTGATGTATATGCATAATGAGTTTATACCTTCTGAAAATAAAAAATTTATTATTATCATAATTCATGTAATAAAACCCTTCGTATGATCCGACAAGACTCAAGCAAATCCGGCTTTCATTATATACCTATGACTTATAAATTGAATTAAAATGACATTTTAAGCATTCTTAATCTCTAAAAATTAACGTTGTGTGCAACATCATTTTATTGACATCACTGTATAGAGAAGTAGCAACGACCAGACCAAAAGCAATGGTCATGTGTATGCATGAATATTGTATGGGGTAATCAAATGGGCTCTTACAAATAATGGCACTGTGCGGATTGCACACACATACATGTACAATATATAAAAAAAAAAATTTCTGTCCGGCTATATTTTATGGTTGAATAAAGCATTGAATTTTTACTGAAAATTTATAGGTATACAATAAACTGCATTATTAAATAACAATTGTTTGTTTGGCTCTTATCTTCATGAACTACCCAACGTAATATGATTGGAAGAGCTATCATAAAATTGTAAGACGTGGCCGACAATAAAAACCAGGGCCAATACCACTTATTTGACCGGTCCAATAAAAGATTGCTGACAAATGATTGGCTCTTGAGAAATTGGCTGATACGTTCAGATGTTTAGTTTCTTGAAAACAAAAAAAGGCCGCCTTCTTGAAATCTGTTGAAATCAGTTTTGAAGGTTAAATGGCAAAATGAAAATCAACTTTCAATCAATTTTTGCCTGAAAACCCATTAAGAAGGATAGAAAATGCTCCAACTAAGGAATTGAATAGATTACCAACATCAATATGTTTATTTCAAAAAAGAATATTTTAGAGGTGTTTTATTTACAGATTTGCATGTTACTGTCTGTTACTGCCAATGAAGATGATAGGCTATATACCATGAATCATTTTTAGTTTAATTAGTTATTTAATAAATTGGTCATTAAATGAGTGATTTGATATTGACTATTAGACAAATAACAGGTCCAATATCAAACCACTCATTTAATAACGTATAATAATGTCTGTATGGTTCATATTCGGGTCATTTAAATTGAACATACACCTTATCAGTGAATCTAAAATACTGACATACAAACTGGCAACATTTTCTGCATTGTAAACAGTGTTTAGCAGAATTAACCATCTTGTGACACCTGTTCTCAGAGAAATTACTTTAAAAAAGAGAATTTAACTTAATATAAAGTTATCAGTCTGTTATAGGTCATTTGTATATAAATTAATTATTATTATCACTATTATTATCATTATTATTATTATTCTATTTCCCAACATGTTTACTTACTGCATAAATTCCTCCATTAGATGCTGGTGAGGCTGGAGACATGAGGCTCTCTTTGGAAGTCGATAACTGTCGTACACGTTCTGCAGAAAAACACAAAATCAATTTGGGTGAATTTTTCATTAATATTTCCTTGTTGTTTTTTTGTTGAGCAGTTGATTCTTTAGATTAAATCATTGAAGTACATTGTATTAAACAAGCGCTGTCCCTCATAAGTGACGAATGCACCCAGTCTGTGACCTTGACCTTCAAGCTGTGCACAAGGTACATGCCCACTACACTTTATATCTCCATGGGCTGAACATTTTTTCCAATTCATTTTAAACTCAATGTATAACAGAGTTACAATCTGGACATAAACATGTTCATATAAACAGGGTTCTAAAACCTCTGACCTCTAAGTGTGACCTTGATTTTCAAGATAAGGACGTAGGACTTGCGCGTGACATGTCATCTCCATGTGCTCAACAATTTAGCCATGTAATTTTAAAATCTTTCCATGCATGACAGAGTTACCATGTATACAGTATTCCATGATCTTTAAACTTTAAGTGTGACCTTGACCTTTGAACATTTGTCAAGTTATTTTAAAATCCTTCTATGCATGACAGAGTTACAGTCTGGACACAAATGTGTGCATATATACAGGATTCCATTACCTTTAAACCTTAAGTGTGACCCTGACCTATGAGGCAGGGTCATGGGTTTTGTATGAGACACGTTGTCTTGATGTGCTGAACATTTGTACCAAGTTATTTTCAAATCTTTCAATGCATGACAAAGTTAGAGTCCAAACACAAATGTGTGCATATACAGGATTCAATTACCTTAAAACTATGTGTGACCTTGACCTTTGAGGTAGGGACCTTGGTCTTGCATGTGACAACTCGTCTTCATGTGCTGGAAATTTTTCCAAATGATTTGAAAATCCCTTCACGCATGACAAAGTTACAGTCCGAACACTAATGTGTGCATATATATAGGATTTTGTTACCTTTAAAGGTCCCATTGATTGAAAAATTTTCTTTTAACCATTTGAATATTATTCGTCAGCAAATGCAAATTTGATATTTTTTAACGAAAAATCCAGCCTGGTTACCTGTCCGTAAGCCCATAAAGTTCTCAAAAACAAAAACACCTGTACGGAAAGTGACGATAATATTTCCGAAACCTACGGCGGCCCCGTTTGAATCGCTAACCTGGGTGGCGTCATAAGCAGTACAATCGTGGCGGATAACAGGTACACTAACAACAACGAAGCGATAATTTCATCTTTTTAGGCATCTTCAGAGAGTAGAGATGAGGATTTTTGAGCCCGTAACGTATAGAAACGAAGTCCGTTTAATGTTATAAAATTATTTGATTAAAGTATAAAAATGCAGCAGTTATGTCGAGTTTTTCATATGCAAATGACACCAACTTCTGTTTCTGTTTGTTTCTATCAAAATGAAATCTACGTTTCATTCTTAAATGTGTAAGAAAAGTACCATGTAAATGTATCGATCTAAATGTACGCATGCACGTGACTTACAAACTTTACAAATGTGGACGATATTATTTCCATTGATGATGAAAATGAGAACACAAATGCCCGATCTAATCACAATATCTAAAATGATGAGCTTGATTTTTCATGACACGTTTTCTTGTGGGTAGTTTAAAGAATTAGATTTCCAATTGAATTAAGAATGTAAATCAAAATAGTTTACACGATTTTATTGGTTATAAAACAATTCTGACGCAAATCTATTTGAAAACTCATTATAATTAAAATCACGATATCTACCTAAATACGTGTCAGATTTCACTTTAAGAAAAATATTTGATTCCAGTACATAAAATGTGTCATCGGCAACCAAATATACTTTCTGAACATTTATAGGGTTGCTGGAAACTTTCTTTTGCTGAATAGCTTTTTACCAAGTTGTATATATTTATGTTTTCACGGACCTATATATAGGTCCTAGATGTTTTTCAAGATTGAAACTTGAAAACATCAATAATGGTTTCAAAATTTTAATTGGGCACTTTGCATGTTAATAAACTATAGTGTTGTTGTTTTTGTTGTTGTATATTGTTGTGTAATTATCAAATGCAATTGACCAGTGTGCAATATGCAATAATGTGTGACCAGTTAGATTGCTGGCAGTGGGGCGCCAATTAACAACAAATCATATCGCATCCTTTGTTGTGACTTATGCCCTTGGGCTAGATTAACTGTAATTCCTTCAATGGTTAGATCTACGCTAATTATTTACCATGGCGACGTTGTTAAAACGAGATATTGTTAAAGATTTGAAACTTTTATGGATTACTGGAGTGTTCCGCACCATGTAAGTTGAACTTCTAGTAAAGTAACTGTTATATTCTATATAGGGCCTTTGTTCTACATTATTTTATTTAAATGGTTTTGAATATAAATGCCAGCTTTTTTTATAAAGACTAGATCTTAAAAACATGACATTTTGTGTCTTAAATAATCTCATAATATTTTGTAATAAAATACATTTTGTTACAGAAGTTTCAACCTAATAATCTCGTATATGATGTAATTCGGTATGATTTAAGTTATACAAGTAAAGTTGCACTTTGGGAAATCTAGATTGGAAACGTTTGTAACAAATTATTCCTAAAGAAAATAATTAAACTGAATATATCGAGATCATTCTACAAAGGCCGGCTTTAAAATACATTTTCTGTCTTTTTTTGTCGTGCATGAACGACTGAGCGGACATTCAACGCTTTGACCGTTTCACGCAGTTGCTAATCTAGAATTTTGAAACGTTCGTCAGTCACATGAAGTTCGGACCCGAAAAGTTATGGATTAAACACCCCCCCCCCGCCACCATCAAAACTATATATGTTCATCATATATGTCTTGAAGTCGGACCAGGGTGTTTTATAAGAATGACTTTGCAGGGGCCCAAACTTCATGCACTGCGCGTCCCTATTGTCTTAGTCACTGATTTTTTATATTAGAGTCCCAAGGTTACTGGTGTAGGCTTATTCTCTCACTCCATTTGTTGCTGCATCCACCCAGAACACACCAAGCGCCTCCCATTTACAAAAATAGTATAAATTGTAAGTTAATCGTGTTTTTCACGGAGTTTTGTGTGCTCGTTTACTATAATCATGTAACGGATCTTTCTCAAGTACTGCAAGTGACGCCACCGGAAACTTTTCCGATATTTTACGGAAGTCGCCGAGGATCGTAATATTTGCGTCGTTGTGAAATACCGCCAATTTGTATTGGTGATTTATATCCAAATAAACACGTTTCTTGTCGAAAATTTCCACCCAACTTGGTTCAGTGCACTTAATTAACAAATGGCTTACAAAATATTAACAGGTGAAATTTTCAATCAATGGGACCTTTAAACTCTAAGTTACAGTCTGGACAAGAAAAAATGGAATGCCGGACACACTGTCAGACAGATGGACATTGCTATTTTAATATGCCCACCTTTGGCCACATAATAAATTCTGTAATGAAATGTTCATAGAATCAAAATTTTCTTTCTGCTTTTCAATATATAAGTTTAACTAAACTGATAACTAGATAACACAGAAGCTTAATCTTGTTACTGAAAACCAGGAAATGTGGAAGTCAAGCTTCCTGTTTACGTCAAGTAAACCTTTTATGTTTCAAATCTTGACAAAGAAACAGTAGCAAATCCTAAACAACTATGTCACAGAATTAACAAAATAATGAGGGCACAATACAAAATGCTAGTAACAATCATGTAGCATTAACATTCCAAACTTTATTACAATGCAGAAGCCAGGATTTGAACCTGTACTTAGGTGACATTGCCTAGTAACGCAAAGTAAGAATGGCTTAGACCACTCAGCACTCGCAACAAAAGGTATTCAAAGTTTTTAATGATTTCTAATGCAAGTCTAACTGGTCAGATATGTTAAAGACCAAACTGCTCTTACCGTCAACAACTGGTGTCTCTCCACCTTCTAACATTACAGTAACCTGTGACACTTTATCATCTTCTTTTTCAGTTGAATCCTGTGACACCACCACCATGGCGTCTTCCCCTTCTGTATCTTGGTCCATTTCTTCTTCTTCATCTTCCCCTTCTTCCTCATCATCATCCCCACCTTCATCATCAGCCTCGTTTTCATCTTCTTCCACTCCCGAACTTCCCGCTGAAAACTTGGTAAACCCATGACGTTCAATACTACATTCTCTGTCAGTTTTAGAAATATCTGTACTCTCTGAATCACCTGCTGAATCTAGTTTTATACGCTCCTGGGAACTCTGTCTTGCTATTGAATCACCTAAGCCATCATCGGGACTGTCTGTTGTATACGACGTGAGATAATCACGCTTCTCTATCACAGAGAAAGATTCAGTCTGAGTGACCTTATCACTCAACTCAAAATGTAAATCCATACTCTGTTTTCTGTCTGGAGTACAACAAGTAGTCCCAGTTGCACTACTTTCTTCTGGAACTGTGTCAGGAAATTCATCAGAATCAAAACTCTGTGACAAGAACACATCATTATCAAGACTAGAATCTTTGCGGACTAATGGAATATTTCCATCTGTACTCTCTGAAGACATTTTAGCTAAGTTTGCTGCCAATATTTCCTTTTCTCTTTGCTTAACAATAGCTTCTACAGCTAACCATTCTGACATTGTCCGTTCATACAAATTTTGTGTTTTCTTATCCAGAAAGTCACGGTCCTCGGGTGTGCTATCAAACTTATAGTGCCCGAGTAAGTATGGCCATACCTGTAAATAACAACGGTATTAGAATTCACATTCTCAATGACTGACAGTTGCCAGCCTCTGCCCGACTTGGAAAAGAAACCTTTTAATCACAAATCTGACGTCTCAGAACAGACAAATTAATGAGAAACTTATATCACTGTATTCTCTAAAGTTATTTACCGTAACTGCCAGAACTGCAGGTTCCTTAAATAATGATTTCTAAATGAATGTCCTGCTATTCACAGTGTATGCTCTACATACCTCTTTCCGGATACTGTGCTCAATACCTCCATAGTACACCAGTCGAAATACTTCTGGATAACCCGTAACCTGTTAAACATTTGTAAGAAGTTTTAACAGAATTATGACAAACATTTTATGCAAACACTTCTTAAAGATCAGTTAAAACAAAAAAGCCCGCATGGACCTGTCACCTACATGAAGTCACTGCTAAAGTCATTCATAGCCAAAGTTGAGAAGTATGACTTTTATTGATCTGCACTAGACAAAACTTTAACAGTCTAACTTAAGTAAATCACTACCTATTTGAACATCTAAACTGGTACCCAATTATAATGGAAGTCTTCAAATGGTTTGTTAGCTTCAATGATAATGTTGAAATTACTGAGTTCTGACTTACTTAAAAACCTATCTTAGTCTGAAAACATAAAATATTGGATGGATTCTAGTTTCAATTGCTGGATCCCAGGAACTGTTCCTAAAAAAGGACAAGGAACATGTCTCCCAAAAGTTAATGGTCTGCACTTCAGATTATATTAGATGATGAAAGTCTAACAGCATGCTAAGTGGGTATAAGTGAGATGATGACCCCTGAAAACATTATCTCTTTGTAAACACTGAAGGTTATTAAATTAGAAGTCACTGTAAGAATTGAACTTACACTTCCAAATTTTCCAATCTGTGACCAGACTTCCTGTGTGAGACCCTGTGAAGCATTGGTAGGCTGATCAATGGGGAATATTCTGTGTAAAACCAGTCCTGACAGGTGTGTCCTCACAGTCTTCAGGTGTCTACAGTGTGCTAACCCTGTATTGGTAAATATTCTCCATTAACTGATCATTAGAAATGTCAGATATGTAAAACTCAAATCTTTACAACAATGCAACATGTTATACAGACATTCACTTACTGGCAATACATCTCTGCTAGCATATAACCGAAACATTCACTTACTGGCAAAACATCTCTGCTAGCATATCACCGAAACATTCACTTACTGGCAATACATCTCTGCTAGCATATAACCGAAACATTCACTTACTGGCAATACATCTCTGCCAGCATATAACCGAAACATTCACTTACTGGCAATACATCTCTGCCAGCATATAACCGAAACATTCACTTACTGGCAATACATCTCTGCTAGCATATAACCGAAACATTCACTTACTGGCAATACATCTCTGCCAGCATATAACCGAAACATTCACTTACTGGCAATACATCTCTGCTAGCATATAACCGAAACATTCACTTACTGGCAATACATCTCTGCCAGCATATAACCAAAACATTCACTTACTGGCACTCTAAACACATTAATTTTTCGTTTCCTGTACATGTATATATTCCAACATGATTATTGTCATGATTTACTATGACACAAAATATAAAATGAGGCTCTATCGTTTTGCTAAATTTCGAACAAATCCAAGCGAAATGTCTGAAATATGAACGATTTTATAAATCTATCAATCTTGACATGAAATCTAATTATCAGCACGTTTGATAGACAAATTGTATTGTTCGGCAATAAGGTCAATTTACAAACTAATTCACACTTATTCTTTGTGACCGACTGTGCAAATTAGATAATCGCCACAAATCGTTTTCACACCTTCAGCACATCAGACCGCGACTGGATTATTGAGAGTCATTTTAATACACAATATCATAATTGGACCAAAACTATCAGCTGGAATTCGGAAAATTGAGGGACCGGATTTTCGGGGGAATATTAACATTAGTGCCAATGGAGACAAAAAGGGCGGAGAAAAAACAGCTGGAGTTTTGAGGTATCCGGTTTTCAGATTTTTCTAGTATTTGACCTAGTTTTTACCCCACGTGACCCAGTTTTGAACCATACCTATAGAGTTTATCAAGACAAACACTTTCACCTATTTTCAAGATGATCGGATATAAAATTTGGATTCTACAGTGATTGGGTGCAAAATGTGGATTGAAGAGTGTTCAAAAGTTTTATTTTATTATTTGACCTGGTGACCTAGTCGTTGATCCCACATGACCTAGTTTGGAAGCTGTTCAAGAGCTCATCAAAACATTTTATTTTTCATGGTAACATGGTACAAAATGTGGCATCTAGACTGTTCACAAAGTTTTTCTATGATTTAATCTGGTGACTTAGTTTTAAACCCAGATGTCCCAGATTCATACCTGACTAAATGTTCATCAAAACATACATTCTGACTAATTTTCAAGATGTTTGGGCATAAAATGTGGAACAAAGAGTGTTTACAAGTTTGACCTAGTTTGACACCCGGTAACCCAGATTTAAACTTGACCTAGAAATATCCAAGGCAAGGATTCCAATTGTCATGCAGATTGGTTATCAAATGTGGCTTCTAGAGTGTTAACAAAGTTTTCCTTTAATTTGACCTTGTGACTTAGTTTTTAACCAAATATGACCAAATTTCAAACTTGGCCTTACTAAGGCAAACATTCTGACCAATTTAAAGGATGTTTGGGGGTCAAATGCGGCCTCTAGTGTCAACAAAGTTAAGTGTGGACAGACAACAGCCAGACGACAGACATTGGGTGATCACAATAGCTCACATCTGGCATATGCTCTGGTGAGCTAAAAACTGTCCAATCTCACTTATGAAATGTATATACTTGAAAGGAAAAAACTTACATCCATAGAATGCCCTCGAGATGATCTGCTTTCTCATTGTATCACACAACTGTTTGATTGTGTTTCTGAAACAACACAAACAACACTTGCATATGATGAACTAAAATTACACAACATGCATCATTTCCTTTTCTGTCCATTGCTTTATAGCCTTAGTAAAAAGCATTAGAGTCATGATTTCACCCGATTGCAAACACAAACTAGAGCTATCACTAAATGTGATTAATACCCCCAAAAGGATTGCTTTATAAACTGAAGAAGTTCGTAGTAACATAATACCTTGCAAAACAAACTAAAAAGAGGATATTGTTCTTAGCAGTTCCTCTCATTGTGCTTGACCATTGTATGAAGTTGTATTGAATTCCAACTTGTAGTTTTCAGAAAAATGCTCCAAACAGGGAAAAGTAACAAGGGGAATAACACAGTAATTAGTCAAGATGGAGTTATGGTTCCGTGCACTGCACTCCCTCTCACTGTGCTTATCTATTGTATGAAGTTGTTTTGAATTCCAACCAGAACTTTTCAAGTTTTGCTCTGGACAAGGAAAAGTAACAAAGGGTAATAACTCTGTAATGAGTCAAGATGGAGTTATGGTTCCTGTGCACTGCACTTCCACTAAATGTACTTGACCATTGTATGAGGTTGTACTGAATTCCAACTAGTAGTTTTCAAGTTATGCTTGGACAAGGAAAAGTAACAAAGGGCAATAACTCAGTAAATACTCAAGATAGAGTTATAGTTATTCTACACTGCACTTCCTCGGAGTGTGCTTGATCATTGTATGAAGTTGTATTGAATTCCAACTAGTAGTTTTCAAGTTATGCTCCAGACAAGGAAAAGTTACAAAGGGCAATAACTCTGTAATTAGTCAAGATGGAGTTATAGTTCTTGTACACTGCATTTCCTCTCAATGTGCTTGACCATTGTATGAAGTTGTATTGAATTCCAACCAGTAGTTTTCAAGTTATGCTCCGGACAAGTAAAAGTAACAAAGGGCAATAACTCAGTAAATACTCAAGATAGAGTTATAGTTCTTGTACAATGCACTTCCTCTGAGTGTGCTTGATGATTGTATGAAGTTGTATTGAATTCCAACCAGTAGTTTTCAAGTTATGCTCCGGACAAGGAAAAGTAACAAAGGGCAATAACTCTGTAATTAGTCAAGATGGAGTTATGGTTCTTGTGCACTGCACTTCCTCTCAATGTGCTTGACCATTGTATGAAGTTGTATTGAATTCCAACTAGTAGTTTTCAAGTTATGCCCGGACAAGGAAAAGTAACAAAGGGCAATAACTCTGTAATTAGTGAAGATGGAGTTATAGTTCTTGTGCACTGCACTTCCTCTCAATGTGCTTGACCATTGTATGAAGTTGTATTGAATTCCAAGTAGTAGTTTTCAAGTTATGCTCCGGACAAGGAAAATGCAACAGAACCGCCCGACGACCGACCGACCGACCGACCGACGAGACCAAACCGACCGAGACCGCCCCACCAACCACCGGGTGACTCCTATATACCCCCCTAAACTTCGTTTTGGGGGTATAATAACTGACTTTTCCACCCTCATATGCATGAATGTCCAATCTTAATCAGTTTCAAGAAGTCTATAAAATACACAATTAACTAGAAGAAATTATTATACAGTAAAAAAAACAACAGCAAAAGGAGGAAAAACTGCATCAACATAGAAAAAAGGATCAGTAGAGAATTACATAGGTGTATGTGTAAACATTGAGACATGTGTATTCAGATATACTGAAAGAAAAAAGAAGTGCAGGGTAACACAAAATGCAATATTCTGTTACTCTTCACAGATACACATTCCACTATCAATATTGAATTGTTATTTCTTGCAACTATGGTAGAAGTCATAAAGAGTCATAAACTTTGGAAATTTGCTCATGAAAGACAGATCTTTATACTCTTTTAGATAACATCTAATTTATTCCTTCAAATCACAATAAAGGTGTACCCTTCGTTTCTTTTTTCCTTCAGTATATTTACTGTAAATCACTTGGAGACTTTTTATCTCCAAATCAATTCACGAAAACAAGAATTTGGGAACGAATGATCCTGTATCTTTCCAAAAATCACTTACTGCCAAAGGATTTCGAATAAGCGAAATAAGGAATTCGTGAGTGAGTGCTATTGCAAAAAAGTCCAAAAATATAGTTCTCAGGAATATTTATGATTTACAGTATACCAAAACCCAAAAAAAGTAAACTGAGGTAAGATATGGAACAAGTCTATAGTTAGTATATCTTCAACCCTAAAAGGTTTGTAACCGTGATGTGAACTGTAACCTTGATGTAAACTGTAACCTTGATGTAAACTGTAACCTTGATTGTGAACCGTAACCTTGATGTAAACCATAACCTTGATGTAAACTGTAACCTTGATATGAACTGTAACCTTGATGTAAATTGTAACCTTGATATGAACTGTAACCCTGATGTAAACTGTAACCTTGATATGAACCATAACCCTGATGTAAACTGTAACCTTGATATGAACTGTAACCTCATGTAAATTGTAACCTTGATATGAACTGTAACCTTGATGTAAATTGTAACCTTGATGTGAACCGTAACCTTGATGTAAACTGTAACCTTGATATGAACCATAACCCTGATGTAAACTGTAACCTTGATACGAACTGTAACCTTGATGTAAATTGTAACATTGATGTGAACCGTAACCTTGATGTAAACTGTAACCTTGAACCATAACCCTGATGTAAATTGTAACCTTGATGTGAACCATAACCCTGATGTAAATTGTAACCTTGATGTTAACTGTAACCTTGATGTAAACGTTCATGCTCATAATCTCATCGTCATCAAGGAAGTTGCATGTAGTTCCCTACAATTGCATTTAATCGCAGATATAATAATATTCTTCTTTCTGTTATATCATTTTAAAACAAACAGTTTTATCATGGTTATCACCTTTAAAAAATGTTTTTTTTTTTATTTTTAGCCTTTTTTGTTAGCAATTAACTGACAACTTCTACACATGGCGTCTTTGACTCAGCTCACAGATAACAACTTCCAAGCATGGTACATGTGTACTAACGTTCACTTTTGAAACAATGATCAAGATAAACTAATCTCAACTAGTTCAACTTGATCCTAAATTACTTCTCAAGGATGTGTACTGTTTTAAGTTACCAATAAAACAGTACCACATGCAATTATGCTAAAACTTATGTCTGGCTTACTGAATTACATAAAAGAAACTAACATTTTCTAGCAGATCTACAGAGAAACTTGACATGAAGTATATCTTTACAATCTGGCTTTTTCTGATACAGTGTACATAATATCAGCAAGGAATTGAAAAGTTTTATATCTTTCCTCTACCACAATCAATTTTGAGAAAATTTCGTTGAAATACCACCTTCCCTTAGACCTAAATATTAAGAATAAAACTCACAACATGAAGTGCAAGGTTTTGAACTATTCTCAAATACCAGTCTAAAATATCTGGCTTGTGGCTGGCTAGAAGTTTGACCAATCACGAGACAGTGACAGTAAGCACTTAAATATATAACGCTAGCTAAGGTATATATTATGCACACCCAATCTGGCACAAAAATCTGAGGGGAAAAGCTTACAATGGTGTATAATAGGCATAGAATATACCTTTAAGTGCCAATGCAATGTCCTCCCAAGACTGTAACCAAGATTGGCATGCTTCAAATAAATACAGCAATGTATAAATGCTACATCAAATTCAGGAAAACAAAAACAGCAGGATAACAACAACAATGAAGATGATGATGATGAGAAGAGAATATTAACCCTTGCCTGTGGGTACTACCAACACGGGTTAAACACGTGTTGTTCTGTTCTTCTTGTACCATTGCGTATGTTTGTACGGTGTTTTGTGCAAGTGGACTTGGACCTCTAGGTATCCGCGTGAGCGCCCAGGGTAGTAAATCTGCTGGACGAAATTTGGCTTTAGGATCCAACACTTCTGGTGCTGTAAATATATATATATACATGTATGTATCTATTGATGACATGTACAGCAAGATAAAATAATTATGAGTACTTGACAAGTTCTTACTTGTCTGATAATTCTCAATGAAACTAGATCTATCACTAAATGTGAGTAATACCCCCGAAAGACTGCTTTATAAACTGAGGAAGTTCGTAGTAACAGAATACCTTGCAAAAAAAACTAAATTAGACATAGTGTCCTTGGCAATAACTCTGTAATTTGTCAAGATAGAGTTATGGTTCTTGTACACTGCACTTCCTCTCAATGTGCTTGACCATTGTATGAAGTTGTATTGAAATCCAACCAGAAGTTTTCAAGTTATGCTCTGGACAAGGAAAAATAACAAAGGCCTATAACTCTGTAATTAGTCAAGATGGAGTTATTGTTCCTGTGCACTGCACTTCCACTCAATGTACTTGACCATTGTATGAAGTTGTATTGAATTCATACCAGTAGTTTTCAAGTGATGCTCCGGACAAGGAAAACTAACAAAGGGCAATAACTCTGTAATGAGTCAAGGTAGAGATATGATTCCTGTGCACTGCACTTCCTCTCAATGTGCTTGACCATTATATGAAGTTGTATTGAATTCCATGTAAAGCATATAATGTGTGTAGGTGGATACTAACATATTATCATCACTCTAACTGGCTTTTCATAATACTGAATACATGACCCCGAAACACAATCCAACAAAAGATTTTCGTAAATATTTCCTTAACACTAAGTTTGGTCACATTAATTCCATTGCAAATAACGATATTGAATTTTTCACATTTTTCTACTTTAAGAAAAAAATCCTTAACGTTGACCCCATGAGCCCCAAACACAATGCCAATGAAAGTCTTTATTTATATGTAGTAGACACTTAATAATTTAGTTACATTATGTCAATTGTAACTAAAGATATTGACTATATTACAGTAATTCTATTTTAAGTTACAGTGACCTTGAACTTGCCCACAGGAGCCCCAAAACACAACCCCATTAAAGATTGTAAATTCTTACTACAAACAAAAGTTGGTTACATTAAGTCAATTGTAACTAAAGATATTGAATATATAACACTTTTTCTATTTTAGTAACAGTGACCTTGACCCCAGGAGCCTAAAAACTTGATCGAATTTCATAAATACTTCATATAACCTAAGTTTGGTTGCATTATAATCACTGTTACAAAAATATTGTTTGTGTGAAACTTTCTATGTTAAGAAGGGGCAATAATCCAGTCAAAATACACAACAGGGTTATGTAACTTGTAAAACTCTTCCTTCATTCTATTGTACATTTGATAGTGAACAGGTATTCCAAGTTTCAAAGTGATAGCTTTGATAGTTTGCATGTAAGTGACCCAAACGAAAAAATTTAAAAAATCAGACTTGCTAAAAATGACAAAGTCCAAAAATACTAAAATATCCCCCTTATGGCTCAAAAACCAATTTGATATGTCAAAGTTCATTTCCATTTGTGTGAAAATTTACCCCAAAAAAGCAGGAGGCTATGACCAATTCTCAAACCTCACATCTCAGTCATGTTTTTACCAAAAAAGCACTACAATGTGAAGAAGGGTATTAGATGAACAACTTGTCCAAGTTTCAAAGTGATAGCTTTGATAGTTTCCATGTAAGTGACCTAAACACAAAACTTAACCAACGTCGCCACCGACGACGACAATCAAGTGACGACAATAGCTCGTTATTTTTTTAAAAAATCAGAAGAGTTAAAAACTCTAACAAACTTTCTTAATAGAGATCCTTTATAGTTATCATGTAATATTCAGCATTTGAGAGCTGTTTAAGTTCTTAACTCTCATTTAGAGACAATTCAACAGTTGACATATCTTTTTGTTGGAACACTTTTAACAACTGTAAACCAATACAGGATACATTTTCAAAATGTAAACTTACGTATGTTTTCTGGTTTAAACATTTTGACAATGCGGAACACATAATCCGTGGCCTCTTCCTCCAAGTCGGTACTCGAAGTGGAACTCGTACTTCCCTCCTTACTACTCGTACTTGATGACAACGTAGACAATCTACTACCCTTCCGTTTTAACTTTGGAAATACTTTACCTGATGTGAAAAAGAAATATGCATTGATACTAAAAAAAAATTTGATAATGTTTCTTTCAAATTTGCAACAGTCTTGTTCAACAAGCTATTTGATATTGCTAACTGAGCATCTGAAAGTAGATAGTTTTAAGTGATGCTGAGAACGGGCAATGTCTCTGATATAGTACTGTTTCTCATGTCTAGTTCACACCATGCCTACAGTCTGATACAGTGTTTCTTAACTTACGCATCACTTTTGATTACAAACATACATTTGTATACCACTGCAAGTATATACATGCAAGTTGTGTCATCAACTTTTTAATCTTAAATTGTTAGCCCAATTTCAATTTGCACAGATTATAACTAGAACTATCACTGGAAGGTGTTCGTACATAACTTCATGAAATAACTCCAGATTACATCCCACTGACACAGTATTTAAAATTCATGTAATATTTGCTGCTTTAGACTTATGCTTTGATTATTGGACCTGCTACAGTCTGATACAGTGCTTACTAGTAATTTATAACATACATCATAATTTGTATACTGACCAGCGTGGTATGAGTCAAGTATAGCAATCACACACAGATTATAATTACTATCTCAAGCCCCTAGTGACCTTCCTGACCTAGGTGACCTGAAACATGGACCATAAGCACAACTAGGCATGGTGCTATATCACTTTTCTATGAAGCTATCATAAAATTCTGCTAACCAGGGGTTTTGAAGATTTAGCATCAAAAGCAAGATTTTACCATCTTTAGCCCCTGGTAAACTTTGATCTTTGATCCAAGAGTACCCCTGAACACTATTGCTGTGACCATGCACAACTAGGCATTGTACTTATCACTTGTGTGAAGTATCATCAAAATTCAAAGTAGACCAGGGCGTAATTTCCCCAGATTTAGGCATTGTACTTATCACTTGTGTGACACCCTTAAGTCATTAAAAGTTTCAAGTAAATGACCAGGGGTTTTGGAGATTTAGGGTCCAAAGATTTTACCAAATTCTCGAACAGGCCCTGTGTATAAACCTTATGCAAGACCTTTGACCTAGAGACCTGAAACCCTTGGACCATGCACAACTAGGCATAATGTACTTATCATTTGTGTGAAGTATCATCAAATTCTGACAAGGGCCGTAATTTGATGAGATTGACTTGACGTCACACCCAAAGATTTTACTAGTCAATCACTAGCTACCTGTACTGACCTTGACCTTTGTACCTAGAGACCCAAAACATGGACCTTGCACAAACTAGGGCCATAATTTGTACTTTATACAAGACTTTCTGCTGAATTGTATACACCCTTAAATTCTGACCAAGGGGTATTGGAGATCTAGTGTGACACCACAAGAATTCCGTCTACAGACACACGGACGGACGGACGTCATAGTACATATGGATACTTATGTGGCAAAACTCTATTGTTCAAAGTCAAACAAGGTCCATTGTTCTTTTAGCCAAATAAAGAGATTATTAACATAGCCACCTAAGACAGACTTATGGACATGAATGACACCCCTAAAGATTAATTTCAACTGTTACCTAAGTTGTTCCTAATAGCAATAGCCTAACCACCTAAGTATCCAAATGTAAAAGGGCCAAGGACTAATTTATACAAGGTTATCTGACAATTGTATGACACCCCTAAAGACATGAACAAGTTTAAGTCACTAACACTTTGTGGTTCTGAGTATGGGCATGATGTACTAAACTTTAACCTGAGGGTAGCTTGCCAGAAACCTACGGCTACCATATTCTCCAATGTCGAGCTAATAGAAGTTATTTTCCAATTTACTAAACACTTTACTTTAACACTATACAAAAGTTTGAGTGAGACAGTGTGAATTAAATGAAAGCAGCAGAATAGATTCTGTGATGGAATGCAGATACAGACATTGGAGTGTGTTTCCCTGTTTGTTCATTTATAAATATAGAATCTACCTTTACCGCGTTGTGACCACAGTGGTGGATCAAGTTGACCATGTGGGAGTAATCCAGTTTCCAAGCAAGACAAGAATGCTAACAAGTGACCTCCTTTTGGGAAATGGATCGGTGGACGTTGTACACCATCTTGACCAACCAAAACAATTGTCCCTCTACAGTCAGCTGAAACAAACACAGACAAAAAATGAATATGTATAAAACTTCACATAAGTATACAAATATGGTCAACAAATTTTAGATTTCTTTAAGCACTGACTTCCTTACTTGCGATCGTACTGAGGTCACAGTGCTATGTCTGTAATACCACAATCGATACCCATTAAAACTTTACCTGGTACTGTATAGCTCAAAGTTGCTATGTGTGTCATATATAGAATATTTGTGTGAATGATTTGTGCACTCTCACTTGTACTGAGCAAGTTCTAAAACTACTGCCTGTCTATGTTGATTTATGATGATAATTTCAATATAACATATTTATACCAAACCAGTCCATGTAATGTGAGCTATAAAACTGAAAATTTAAATATATTTAGAGTTTTGATTTAAACAAAGAAAAGTTTAAGTTCTACTGAACTGGATGTCAGTGAATTAATTTTCTAAGGAGCATCAATATCAAACTGCTATATATTGCTGAAAGTATATTTAGAATACACAAACATATTACTGTGCATGTACACAGTATAATAGGCCACGGACAGTGTATAAAATACATGTACAATGTACAAACATATTAGTGTGCATGTACACAGTATTATATTCCACTGACAGTGCATAAAATACATGTACAATGTACAAACTTATAAGTATGCATCTACACAGTATTTTAGGCCACTGACAGTGTATAAAATACTGTACTATTCATTATAAGTATGCATCTACCGTTTTTGGCCCTAGTGATTAAATACATGTACAAACATATCAGTGTGCAAGTACACACAGTATAATAGTCTACAGACAGTGTATAGAATACATGTAGAACGTACAAACGTATTAGGGCTGTAATACTGTGTACATGCACACTAATACGTTTTTACATTGTTCATGTATTTTATACACTGTGAGGGGACTTAAGAAACAAGAGAAGTTTACAGCATGTCTGTGACCATATATTCATAACAGACGTACAAAGTTACCATTTCATTTGACAAGAGAGACTACTCTATTAACTCAACATTTCTGTAATCACGGAATAATGTCAGGTAAATACAGAAACAAGGAAAACCTTTATATTTCTGTACAGCAAATTGCAGTGTCCGATAGTTCTTGTGGCCAGATTTGTTTAAACACTAAATGACCATCAGACATGCAAACAGAATATATATAGTAGTTTATGTAGAAGTGGCATTTATGATAGTTCAACTTCATGACCAGAAAGCATGAAATGTAATCTGTTAGACGACAGCATAGTTATCTATTCTGGGAACCAATGTGACACCAATTTACAATATCAATTCACATGTTCAGTTTCAACCTGTAACTGATGGACGTCATTAACTTGTATCATATAGTCATGACTTCTTCTCTAATGTCATTGGTCCAGTTCACATGTACCAAACAGGTACCAACCAAATAATGTTTAACAACATTTCAGTCAATCAAGCACACTGTACAAGTAACATCAAGGCTGCAGGTTCGTTCCTGTGTCACCAACACTTAAACAACATGTAGTCTTTTGGATGAAACCATATGTGTCAACACTATATGCATGGCATAAAACAGAGCAAGGGGTCCCTCTTTAATTGGGATACTTCATATCTTGTGCTACCCCCTTGAACTTAAAATAACTTTTCTCTTCTGTGGGGACAGTTGGTTATATGGCAAACCAGTATCAATGATATAACTCTAAACATTTAACAGTAACAAATCAGAAGATGACTGATACAATGGTAGATGTGGTGAACATTAGGCTGTCATAAATATGGTAACAAGAAAATGAGACTAATTCACACACCCACTACTGACATGTATGTCTCACACAATAATGCTAAACCCAAATGTGTCAATAACACTAATCATCCTCATATCAGTCTATATATATTTTTTCTAAATGGTTAGAGACTTGCTGATTGTCTGGGATAATGTGTGAATATAAAGATGTCATTGTGGGGGAGGCTGCTATGTTAGATATTCAGGAAGGGCCAGTGATACCATCAGAATATCTTAACAACAAATCGCCACACTTCCACTGTAACTTCATAAGTTGTCACATTCAATTCCACTTTACTGGAACACAGTCTCTAAAGTAAAGACATTTTTGTATAGCCTTTAGTTTCCAACAAGAAGTTTATAAAGTTTTCAGTCCAAACATATCACAGAAATTGTCTCATCCCTAACTGGAAATGATTTAGGACCAATCAATCTTGGTAGATAAGTCACATGACACCGTATCTATATAAAACTCTGAATGATTCCTTCCGAGAAGATGCTTTAAATTTACTATGTAGTCTGAACTGGAACACTATCATCCTGATTGCCAAATTTTTTACAAATCGGCATCTCTTAAACAAATTTCTTCATGGATTAGATGAGAATCATTCCTGTGTAAATTTAAACCAAATCTGAACTAAGGTTTCTGAGAATAAGTTTATAACAAGTAAGAAAAGAGCTGTCACTATGAAATGACATACACCCCCATATAGCACATCTTCCAAACAGGCATAGTTATATGTGAAATCTATGTGTCCACATAGCTATACATGACACATACTTCTGGTGAAATAATAACTGTGACAAATGGTTTCAGACCAAAGGTTTTCCCTATCCCCTATTGGTAAAACTAGCACTGCCCAGTTCTGATCAGGTTCTTTTAAGAATCATTATGGTTTGAACAATCTTGGTATAGGGTTAGGTTGAAATTATTTTGAAACTGTCAATGGTTTGTGACATGAAGATTTTATTATGTAAGTACATGTAAACTGAGGACTTGATGTAAAACAAATTGTTCAAGTGTATTTGAACACAACATAAGAAGTACAACTTACGTTGTTGATGGCAGTGAATGTAGACAATTTCATCTAAGAATATCGTCAACGCATAATCCCACAATATGCTGAAAATACAAACATAACAACAGTTACTTTTAAATCATTGTTGATGGTAAGAAATGTTAACATGAAAATAGTACATGAGCTTCAGGATGAAAATCTGACAGATTTCTGAAAAACAAACACAAAAACTTTTGATAGGAAATATTTTGTTATAATGATATACATCTCTCCTATTATTTAATGTTAAATATTAGATATCAAAATTAATAAGTACAAGAGTAATACTTCTGTGAACTGATTAATTTGGTTAGTATTCCCTTCACCAATAACAGCAGAAAAACAACACCCTGACATTAACAACCATACAGGTATCTCCATCCCCAAGATTTTGATCCGAGTACCACTAATATTTCAAGAACAGAGCCTATCACCTGAGCAAAATGATTGCAATCAAGTTGCTGAGTCTTGCACCATACATTTTTACCTATTTGTTCATTATAAACAATGTACATCTACCATAACATTTTGTGGATCAAGGGTCCCTATAATACAAAAAGTACAACAATATTTCCAATTGTGAGGACACTGCCACATAACTCTTAGGTCACAACACTTTGACAACAAGCTTGAATATTCTATTTAGTAGGACAACTATTTAAAGTTTTCATAGACGTTTGTTGCTTTACTTAAGAATCTTGTTTTACAATACCTTACTCAATCAGGAAGTTTTTGAAGATGTTCATTTAACTGCTAAATCTAAGTTGAAGCTAAAGGTTACTTGAGTTAAAGACTTGCTTTTGAAAAATAAAAGATGTCCTCCCATCCAAAATCGTAACCTTGACCTTTGATATAGTGACCATACAGCTACCTATCATACTGATGCTTGTGCCAAGTTTTATCAAAATCCAGCAACAGGTTCAGGTGATCAAGCACAGACAAGAATTTCTATCAAGTCCTTTGTGACCTTGACTTTTCACAAGGTCATCCCAAATAACATCATGCACAACAAGTTATACTGATGCTTCTTACACTAAAATACCAAGTAGGTGATGAAGTGTAGACAAGACTTTCAATTAACAGACCCTAAATTATATTATGCAAATCTCTGCTTGATGGTGATGCTTCCTTGACGTTGTATCAAAATCCAGCAAAGGCTTTAGGAGTTAAGGAGAGAAGAAGGTAAAGCAGACAGACACATGGATGGACAGCAAGGGCAAAAATAGTATCCCTCTCCTAACGGATAATAACTGAAACTTCAAATGTTGCAAGTAAACAAAGTCTAGTACAAACTGAATGCTCTAGTAGCAAGAATAATACTACAGATGATTGATACCCCTTGAAGTGATACCTCTTACTAAAGCAGGAATTATGTCTCTCATGAGCTACACATCTTTGAGAAATTTTCTACGAAGACACAGTTTCATTGACTTTTACATTCCTGTAAGTCTGGTCATGTGGTGTGCTCGATGGAGCTTGGCAGTTATTTTACTCATTTCCCACTGATTGAATGAATTTGCTTCTGTCTGTTTGGAGTTATGTTCCAGACAAGAAAAATATATCTAAGAGATTTAATAATAAAATGCTGAGTAATGATTCTTACACTTTGCACTACAATATTTCCCAATGACTTTGTATAGGTTCAACTTATTCAAGACTGAGTTCTGCTCCAAGCAAATTTGAAATGAAATGGACTGATGGACAACAAAGTGGCTAATACATGCTTAGGGAGCATTGAAACATGTGCAGAGGTGCTCATGTCAGTGTTTATCATATCTACACTAGGTTGCCATAGGTTTTAAGATTTCTTCTTATTTTCAAAATCACCATACATTTCTGATACTCAGGAAACCTCAAATTTTTAATCCTTACTACATCTGTCTGCATTGCTGGAAACTTTTGTTTCGGTTATTTGCATATAGTCTGGATGTACAAAAACTTTACCTTGTCAAATGACAAAGTTCAAATATAAAGCAATTTTCTCAGATGAAATTAAATGGAAAATTTTTACTGGAAATATAAAACAAGATGCCCATGGACAAAATGTGTAGCCAACTGACTGAAATAGATTGAAGGGAAAATGATCTTGTAGGTGACAGGCTATCTCCTTGTCTAAAATAATTCAACATTTTTGAATGCATGAGCAAGTTACAACCTAGACAAGGTCCTGTGTGCCAATTTTTTACCTATAATCTCCAAGCCTGATCTTGAATTTTGAGATATGGAGCTGGGTTTTGCACAACACAGTGATCAATAGTGGTGAACAACTGTGCCATGTCATTTGAAACCCTTCAAGCTTGAATGTCCAAGTGTGACCTTGACCTTTGAGCTAGACCTCATAGTCTCCGTTCGGCGATGCGAACCTAACCGTTACCAAGTCAGTTCCTTCAAAACATGGAAGTTACAGCCCAGACAAGGTCCTGTGTGTCCAATTTTTACCTTTAATCTCTAAGAATGACCTTGACCTTAAGCTATGCTTCTGGATCTTATACGCAACACACTGAACCATTGTGGTGAACAACTGTGCCAATACAATTTAAAATCCTTCAATGCATGAGGAAGTAACAGCCTAGACCAGGTCATTCCGATGGACGCGCGCACAACAAAAGTCATGGTGGGACACATATACAGCAAACCATCATTGTGACAAAATATATCGGGCCGCCACCAATGAGCTTGACAAAAATGAAATAAATAAAGTTCAAGCTTCCCACCCTCAGAGAACTTAACAGTAAATATTCAGCATCATTGCATAAAGTGATAGGGTTAGTATGAATTTAAAAAGAAATCTATGTATATTCTATTTAAAAATACAGGAACAAATTGAAGTGATTTCAGTGCCAAGTATTAAAACAAGAGCTGCCCCTCATAAGTGACAAATGTCCCCAAAGAGGTGTCTCACAAACTATGACCTTGATCTTATTTATAAATCCTTCAATGCATGACAGATGTCTGGAAACGAATGCATGCATATATACAGCTTTCAATTACCTTTAATCTCCAAGTGTGACCTTGACCTTTGGGGTTGGGATGTGGGTATTGCATGATACATGCCATCTTGATGTGCTGAACATTTGTGTCAGGTTATTTTAAAATCCTTCAATGCATGACAGAGTTACAGTCCTGACAGGAATGTGTGCACATATACAGGATTTCATTACCTTTAAACTCTAAGTGTGACCTTGACCTTTAAGGTAGGGATGTGGGTCTTGCATGTGACATGTTGTCTTCACATGGTGAATATTTGTGCCATATGATTTGAAAATTGCTTCATGCATGACAAAGTGACAGCCTGAACACAAAGAACAGACACACAGACGGACGATGTGACTTTAATATGCCCGCCTTCAGCGCCATAAAAATCACTAAAAACTGTTAATAACAATAAGAGGGAAAGCTGAACACCATATAAATACACTAGATTATTCCGAGTCCCATATACCTTGCTGTTATACCTGTTGGTGAAACCCTAAGCTGTTCTGTATAGCACAGTGCACATTCACTTAAATAATTATACAAAATTCTGTATGAGATGCTACCTAGTCAACACATAAACATAATGTATCAGCTATCCAAAGAAATTTATTTTCAAACAACATAGCCTATCTTTGCATTTCTTGTTGTTCCTTATTGAAAGAAGAGACTTCTTAATTGAGAAAGGTACAGTCAAACCTGTGTCTGAGACCACCATCAAATCATTACAAAGACCATCCTGCTAATACAGTTCAGAAGGAAGAAATCAGTACACTATTATATAAGGAATAAAGAGCACCTGTCCACAAACACCTTGGCTTTTTCTATCCAAAGGTCTTTGTCCACAGGTTTGACTGTACAAATTACAGAGCTTCAAAAGATAACATATCTTCAACTTTGAGGATTTGTTCATGCACAAACAGATAAAGTTTATTTCAATCAACTTGCATTAACCTTACTGAGATACCAAATAAGCTTCACAGCTAGTTGCCATGTGACAAGCTGCCAAATGACTATACATGATGTACCTACACTGCAAAAACTGGAAGAAAAGCTATACATGTAGTTTCATTTGACATAGGTATCGAGGAATTAATTTGACCAAACTGACATGTGACTTAATAGTGTGTGTTCTATTTTTGCATTATGAGCCAATCTGTTTCATCATTCTGGTGTACACTGTTTCTGCATCAGCAACTGGCTTAGTATTTGTTTGTCTTTCTCAGGGGTTGCGTGAAACAAACAGACTCTATATAAATGTGAACAGTAACAGAAACCAACTACAATATCAAGTGATGTAACTTTGAAGCTATTGCATACTGTAAAACACTTTAATTTCGCGACACCGAAATTTCGCGATTTTTGTCTAATTTTGACGTTTTTAATAGTTCTCGTATTTATGAATTCGCGAAGTTCAACATCCTGAAAATCGAAAGTGACGTCTTCATCGGATAACCTTGGTTTTCAACTTAGTATACATTTGCGTCGTATAAATTAACCCAAAGCCGAAATTGCCGTTCCCTGCTAAAAATGTTTAATCCTACTTGTATGTTTGTTGAATTAATCACTCGTACTACATATCACTCGCCTGACATGCACAAACTATAACAGGTTTGTAATTGATTGACTTAAGTTCAGGTAGCCAACAACCAAAGATGTGTAAACAAATTTTTATTAACGCAATTTACAAGTTATTGTCAAACAAACAAAGAGATGAGCTTGTAAAAACCTTATTGACACCTGTCATCCGTAATTGTTTTAACACGTCTGTGTTAATAGACGCTTAGACAATGATCAATTTACAACCTGCCATGTTGTTAATTTACGTTTTCGAACATGGGACTCACAAAACGAATTGGGAGTAAAGGGGGAAACATCTACCTTGCATACGTCAAGGTACGGTCAGTAAACTTCATAACATACAAAAGGTACGTTTGTAAGTTCCACAAATTCGGATGAGATTTAATTCGGATTAGGAATTTTTCACAACATTCTTGAATTCGCGAGGTACTGAAATCGCGAATATTAGCGAAAATTAAACGATCGCGAATAAAGCCTGTTTTACAGTAGTTTGGAAATAGATTTTACTTTTGAGTGATTTACAGGTTAGTATATCAATGTGTGAAGTTCAGATTCCTAGTAATGTAATCACTAAGGCTAAAGTGATTATTATAACAAACTGTGATATACTAACTGTCATATCACGCAAAAGTAAAATCTATTTCGTTTCTCACACATACGTTGAAATATTTTATTATGCAAAACTGTATGACTTTTCATGTCGCTAGACAATTCTAACACATATCAGCTGTTCCCAGATCTTTCACTCCCTAGCTAGACATTACCATTGCATTACTATGACATTATTGTGACTTAGATCGTCACCTGTGACACTGACCTTTCAAATGTGTAAAATTATGATTTCATATATATGACATAAAGCACAGACAACTTCCTGCATAATTTTAAGCATCAATTATATATAAAATATCCCCAAACTATGCTTCCAGCATGAAACAAGTTTTGATGGAAGTTTGATGACTACCATATTTAATTTATATTGCAATTAAAACACAAAGACTGACAATATAAAAACGTGTGAACCCTTTTTATAATGTTAAAATATGCGGGGGGCAATTTTCAACAGGTAAACAAAGTTTCAATAATCTATGGTCAGGGCTTCAATAATTGGTCAACTCAATTGGTCCAGGCTGAGTCTTTGATGAATCATGTTACCCCTCCCACTTCAGCATAGAGCAGAAGTAACTCATACTTGTTTAATTATACACTTTTACAGTGATGCCTGCCCAAATTACACAATCTTACTATTTCAAAATTCATTTTATGTGAAACTGATTAATATATTATCCAGTTTGAAGTTTATTTATGTGTATTTTGAAAGGAAAAACTGGCAACTATTGTCTGTGCCGAGTTTAGTCATATTTACTGAGACAATGTTTACATTAAGTCTTGCACTGCAAAGTTCTTAAAGTCAACTATCGGTCAAGAGCCGAAAAACCAGTGATTATTGAAGCCCTGTTTAGTGTGATATACTGTCTATAGTATATCACACTCAAATGCTTCTTTGCTTATATGAAATGAAATGGCAATAGTGTTAGAATGATAATTTACTAATCAATGGTGTACTTTCTGCCTTATACACCAGTATTATCCCTCTGCAAATTTGGCAACAATGAACTATTTCCAGTTTCAATCCAAGCACGATAAACTATCTACCTCAGAAAGACAAAATTTAAGACGGTTTAAATCTAAAAAGCTGGTGCACACTGGTGTACTGGTGAGACTGTAAACTTACCTTCTGTCAAGGTCCTCATCCTTTGCCTCACAGCAACCATTCATTAACTGATTAGGTGTCCACATGATAGTGAGGCCCTCTACTGTTTGATGTAATGACAAATATCCTGGTAGGGCCTCTACACCCTCTTTCTGAAATCAGGAAATATAATTATATTTAAGAAGTGGACTGGATGAGCTACTTTTCCTGTTATGTGAAGTATATTTTAACAGACTTAAACACTCTTCCATCTATTTTTAGCAACAAGTGGGTATGAGGTTGTCGTTGAACCAGATACAATTTTAATCCATTCTTGCAGCATGAATTGTGGAACTAGAATACTTTTGTGTGTCTGTGGGTTGATGTAATTTTTCTGAGCAGTTTATCAGCCATTTTCTATCTAATACTGTATCATTTTGGTATACAATAGTTCACAAGAGTGTAATATGTGTAGCAAATATTCGACTTAATTCCTTGAAAATGTTTACTTTTTATTCATACAAATTGTACAAAATTCAGAACAAAAGAATCACTCTAATTCACAACATATCAAAAGAGCTAAAACCTTGGCATACTTTGCCATTTTGTGACTCTGTTGTAACCTTACAATTTTGCATTATCATTGGTTGCAGTTGTGGTGCATCCTTACCAGACTATAAAATGTTATGATATAAAATGAGATATATATGTATGCCACATAATTTACAGATTATATACCGGTACCACTAAAGTTGTGACATGTGACATATGACATATAGACCTAACATTCTTACAATACACATTTGACGGAGGAGAAAATACCAGTTTTTCATTCTAATTCATCAATGTTGAAGTTATGTAGAAGTTTATAATAATCTTGAATGATTTAAGTCAGGTGATCTATGATCATCAGTTGAACAATCTTTATAGAGGTTCACATAAGGATCATTTCTGTGTACATTTAGCTGTGCTAATAAAGGTACATGTACTCCTTAGTTGTGCCTATATATAAACCAAGTATCATTTCTTCCTGTACATTTATAGAAGTTGGTTACAGAAAGGAAGGTTGTTATTATGCCCAGATCTCCCAATTAACAAGTTAACTAGCCTTCCCTGCAGACACTCAACATTCTCTAGCAGAAAATCAATACACGCAATTACCAGAACCATAATCTATGCAATAAATTTCACAAAATGCCCAAAGTAGGATGAACACATACTATTTAAATACAAGGATATCATTGGAAACTATGGATGGTCCCCAAATAAACACTTTCACCTTACAGGTCCATTACTAAGACCAAATCGAAATTTTCTTTTAAATCTGGAATTGTAACAGGCATCTTCTCAGAAGGAAATACATGACATACTGCATCGAATGTGACCATATTGTGTTGAAAATTTAAGTTTAACAAAAGATTTAATAAATTATATTTTACATTTTCAAAAACTAAAGTAGGTTTTCCAGTTTTCAAAAATCTTTGTAATTTTCCAAAAATCTCACAGAAAGAGGCTGTAAATAGGTTGTATATGAAAAAGCATGCCTATTTTTAAATAAAGTTGAAAGAATTTCACTTCCAATGATCTGCAACGTATCTTTCTGACTGTTGACAACATGCAATAAAGCGAAACCACCCAGGTCAATCTAAGGAAATACAAAAACATTCACTTGTCTTTCTGCAACAGTATTTCAAACAGGGAAATACTCCACGGCTATTGTAAAGTTTTAGAAGCCAGTTTCAAACTGTATTTCCCTGTTACTATTCCAGAAAATTCAATTTGGTCTTAGTAATGGACCTTTAAGGTCTCCAATTTTGTCAAAGGGAGATAATTAAACAAGAGGGCCAAGATGGCCCTATATCGCTCACCTGTGACTTATGACAATATGTGACCAAACTTCAACTCTATACTATATATCATAAACACAAACATTCTGTTAGACTTTGACAAGGCAAACCTTTTGACCAATTTACATGATGATTGGGTTGTAAATGTCACCTATATGGCATACACAAGGTTTTTAACTGGGTGATCTAGTTTTTGACCTCAGATTACCCATATTTGTGTTCGACCTAAATTTCATCAAGACATTCATACTGACAAAGTTTCATGAAATCCAATGAAAAATGCAACCTCTATTGCATACCAATTTTACCCCGTGACCTAGTTTTTGACCCTAAATGACCCATGTTCGAACCCGACCTAAATTTCATCAAGGCAATCAATCGTTCTGGCCAAGTTTCATGAACGTCCAATGAAAAATGCAACCTCTATTGCATACACAAGGTTTTTCTAGAATTTGACCCTGTGACCTAGTTTTTGACCTCAGATTACCCATATTCATGCTCGACCTAAATTTCATCAAGACATTCATACTGACAAAGTTTCATGAAATCCAATGAAAAATGCAACCTCTATTGCATATCAAACGTTTTTCTACAATTTTACCCCGTGACCTAGTTTTTCACCCTAGATGACCCATGTTGGATCTTGACCTAAATTTCATCAAGGCAATAGTACTGACCAAGTTTCATGAAGGTCCAATGAAAAATGCAACCTCTATTGCATACACAAGGTTTTTCTATGATTTGACCCCGTGACCTAGTTTTTGACCTTAGATGGCCCATGTTTTTGTCTTGACCTAGATTTCATCAAGACAATCATACTGACCAAATTTCATGAAAATCCAATGAAAAATGCAACCTCTATTGCATACACAAGGTTTTTCTATAATTTGACCCCATGACCTAGTTTTTGGCCCCAGATGACCCTGTCTAACTCCACCTAGATTTTATCAAGGCAGTCAAACTGACCAAGTTTCATGAAGATCCAATGAAAAATGCAGCCTCTATTGCATACACAAGGATTATCTGTGATTTGCCCTGTGACCTAGTTTTTGACCCCAGATGACCCATATTTTACGACCAGTTTCATCAAGTCATCTGTCCATTGTTCTCATGAAAATACAATGAAAAGTGCAACCTCTATTGCAACACAAGGTTTATAATTTGACCCCATGACCTAGTTTTGGCCCAAGATGACCAATATTCAATTTCAACCTAGATTTTACCAAAGCGTCATACTGACCAAGTTTCATGAAGATCTAGTGAAAAATGCTGCCCTATTGCATACACAAGATTAAGGTGGACAGACGACAGACAGACAAAGGACACCAGGCGTTCATAATAGCTCACCTTAGAGCACTTTCTGCTTAGGTGAGCTCAAAAACTGGGAAAGGTAGAGTCATGGTTCTTCGACAGTGCACTTCCTCTCAACCTCACTTACCACTATTTGAAATATTAAGTCAATCCAATGAATAATTTTCAGTTATGTTCAGGACAATACATGTTATAAGTCCGAATAACAATAGGGCAAAGATGGCCCTATATCGCTGATCTGGCTACCATTGGATAAAATACAAGGTCAACAATAGCAGAAAAGGTCAATTTTGACTAGGGGTCACTATTTTAAAATCTTTGTAGGGGTCCAATAGATAATGCTACAAGCTAAATATCAAAGCTCTAGGCCTTGTGGTTTCAGAGAAGATCTTAAACGTTTTTCCTCTATAAGCCTATGTAAAATCAAGTGATCCCCCACCGTTCCCCTTTAAACTCTGCACATAGCATTTAACTAATCTTTTTGTATACTACTTATAACATAACTATGCTTATACACATACTGGCTGGACTAGAACGTTGTTCTTCCCATACAGCAAGGTGGATCTTGAATTCTGATGTAGAGATTCCACATACTCTCGTGCTGACACGTGAAAACTTTTGGAACTCTCCTCACTGCTGCTACTCTGGTTCCGTCGAATCTGCTATGTATAAACAAATCCTATTCCTTGAATCTGCTATGTATAAACAAATCCTATTCCTTGAATCTGCTATGTATAAACAAATCCTATTACTTGAATCTGCTATGTATAATTAAATTCTATTACTTGAATCTGCTATGTATAAAAACAAATCCTATTCCTTGAACCTGCTATGTATAAACAAATCCTACTCCTTGAATCTACTATGTATAAACAAATCCTATTCCTTGAATTTGCTATGTATAAACAAATCCTATTCCTTGAATCGGCTATGTATAAACAAATCCTATTCCTTGAATCGGCTATGTACAAACCATTCTATTACTTGAATCTACTATGTATAAACAAATTATATTACTTGAATCTGCTATGTATAAAAAATAAATTCTATTCCTTGAATCTGCTATGTATAAACAAATTCTACTCCTTGAATCTGCTATGTATAAACAAATCCTATTCCTTGAATTTGCTATGTATAAACAAATCCTTTTTCTTGAATCTGCTATGTATAAACAAATTCTAGGACTTGAATCTGCTATGTATAAACAAATTCTACTCCTTGCATCTGCTATGTATAAACAAATTCTATTCTTTAAATCTGCAATGTGTAAACAAATTATATTTGTTGAATCTGCTATGTATAAACAAATTACATTCCTTGAATTTGCTATGTATGAACAAATCCTTTTCTTGAATCTGCTATGTAAAAGCAAATTATATTAGTTGAATCTGCTATGTATAAATAAATTCTACTCCTTGAATATGCTATGCATAAAAAAAATCTATTCTTTAAATCTGCAAATTATATTAGTTGAATCTGCTATGTATAAACAAATTCTATTCCTTGAATCTGCTAGGTATAAAAAACAAATTCTATTCCTTGAATCTGCTATGTATAAACAAATCCTATTCCTTAAATCTGCTATGTAAAAACAAATTCTATTCCTTGACTGCTATGTATAAACCATTCTATTACTTGAATCTGCTAGGTATAAAAAAAAATTCTATTTCCTTGATCGGCTATATATAAAACCTATCCTTGTGTATGTATAAACAAATCCTAATTCCTTGGGATTTGCTATGTATAAAAAATCCTTTTTCTTGAATCTGCGGTGTATTAACAAATTCCAGGACTTGATAGCTAGTATAAACAAATTCTATTCTTTAAATCTGCATGTGTAAACAATTAATTTGTTGATCTGCTATGAATAAACAAATTACATTCCTTGAATTTGCTATGTATAAACAAATCCTTTTCTTGAATCTGCTATGTAAAAGCTTATATTAGTTGGAATCTATTTGTATAAATAAATTCTACTCCTTGAATATGCTATGCATAAAAAAATTCTATTCTTTAAATCTGCAAATTATATTAGTTGAATCTGCTATGTATAAACAAATTATATTCCTTGAATCTGCTAGGTATAAACAAATCTTCTGTTACACCCTTAAAGTCCCAGGAGCTCTTTGAATCAAGTCATTTCCTCACAAAGAAGAATTGCCAGAAAGTGTTTTTTATTTTTTGCAATATCGTTGAAAAAATTATGCTTTATTTATAACAATTCTGACCAAATTTAAAAACAAAATGTTTCTGGTACAAATAAAGGACAAGTTCACCAGTAAAACAGTTTTCTTGGTAAAATAAGAGCTACCTGTGGTGTAACATCTAAAGTGCTCCGGGGACTTAAACAAGAGCTGTCAGTAGGACAGCACGCTCGACTTTTTTAGTGCTTGCCAATAAAACAAAACTTTGACAGTTAAGGGCCCACAATACTTTAACTAGGAATTTCTAAATACAAATTTAGAAACATTTTCACAGAGTTATCTTGTCTTGCTTACAGATAGGTCTCATGATGGTACATAATACTCCAACTTTCAAAATAATATCTCAAATGGTTAAGTCAACATTTGGACAAGAATCAATATTTAATACTGAGTTTCTAAGTAAAATGGGCCAAAATCATATAAAATCCTTTACAGAATTACCTTCTCCAGCCATGTTTTGGGATCATGATACTAAACATTTATTCCAACTTTCAAAGTAATATCAGTAAGTAATAACAGTTTAGTCAAAAAGTGGACTGGTACGAAAAACTTAACCAAGATTCTAAGTCGATAAAGGGCCTTAATTTTTAAAACAAATCCCTGACAGAGTTACCTTCTCTTGCCTACAGATGAGGGTAATGAGTAAACAAGCATTCAAAGTTTCAAAGCAATATCTCAAAGGGTTAAGGCAATATATGGATTTTACCCATATTCAATGTATTTTCAAAGTCAAAACACCATTCAATCTTCAAAACCTTGACAGACTTATGTACTCTTGTCTGTTATGTAGGTCATGATGGTAAACAAGTATGGTTAGTTTCAAAGCAATACCTCCAATGGTTTTGAAATAAAGTGAGTTGGTATGAAAACCTAACCAAGCTCAATACACTTTTTAAGTCAAAAAGGGCCATTCTAATTCTTTAAAAACCTTGACGGTTATGTACCCTTGTCTGTAGATGGAGGTTATGATTGTAAACAAGTTTGTAAGTTTCAAAGCCATACCTCTAATACTTTTGCTTAAATAATGTTGTGTGGTTCGAAAAACTTAGCCAAGTGTGAACCAACGCTGAGCACTGCAGGATAGCTCCCCTTTTCATAGAAAAGTCGAGCTAAAAACTAATAAGGGTCTATTAAGATGCCAAGACTAGAGTCCACACAAGCTAAACTGTGTCTCATTTTGACCTTGAATCAAACGTGAACTTTGCCTGTGAGGTAGAGACCATGGTGTTGTGAACATCATGCTGTGTCATCATAGAAACTATTTGTGGCAAGATTGAAATCGTCAAATGTTATTAAGTAGACCTAAAATACATAATCTGTATCCTCCTGAATAAACAATCTGTCAACTCTAGATATATTATCTGTACATCCCAGAATACACATTCTTGAATAAATGAGCTTTATACCCAGCATCCTAGAAGACATTTCTCAATGTGAAAAATGGGTAAGTTAGTTAATATACTTGCTTCAATCTTATCAAATTACCTTAGGCTTTACCTGTAGGCCAGGTCGTTTTGGTGAACCTGGTGACCCAGCACCAGATGTCATATGATGACCACCAGAATGGATTCTGTGTCTCTGTACCAACTCGTCTGCCGGAGGGTCTGTCCAAAAATGGTCTGATGTTTTCATTTTAGTATAGTCCAGTGCACATGGTCCAACTAAAAGTCAAGACAAAACATTTCTTTAAATTTCTCAAATAAAGTTTTTTTTTCATATTAATATTCAAAAACTGCTATAAAATGAATAATCACCATCATTTCCATCATCAGAATCAGTGCAGTTTTTGTTTCTGTACTGTATATTTGCCCTAAAACTATGACATATAATAATTAACTAATAATAACCATACAACTTTATAATATAGTTAGACATAAATGTACTGACATTTATTCTTATGTTCTTATTTCATGCACCCTTCAATGTGTGGCACTAGCCATACAATTCTTTTGAAATGAGGTAAGTACAAGAGGACGATGATTGTCCTATATTGCTCACTTGAGTCAAGGTCACAAGAGGACCATGATTGCCCTATATTGCTCACCTGAGTCAAGGTCACAAAGTCCAACACACCATGCAAACATCCAAATATAAACTTATACATTTCTATGTACATATACCACAGTTTGTTCAAAATGTGTTAATCAAAATTTTTGCCCATAAACTGTTTTTGAAAGTGATTCTATTTTTAGAACAGTGACCTTGACCCAAGAATTGTGGTGTTATTTTGAAAAATTTGGTTGACGAAAAAATACATAGTGTTTTTGCCTTTAATCTGTTGTGTTTTTCGACTATTTGCCCTGCCACGTTGAAAACACTGCAAGATAGCTACTTGTCAAAAACAGGACATGGCAGAAATCAGCCTCAAAAGCAATGCCCTTTAAATTGGAGGTTGAAGGTTTAAATCCTTCGATAGGTGAGTCAGTATTGGTCAGATCTCCTGGTAGTCCAGTCATTAAAAGTAGCTTATATAAGTTGAAAGTACCAATGGGTCTACTTTGATCTATAACTGATAGAAAATAAAATCTTATTGTGCATCAGAATGGGGGTTGATTTTTCATCACATCCTTAAATTCATTTAATAAATATCTTCCTGTCCTGGGTAGTTGCAAGAATGGCCCATTGGCATGTCTATTCTGTGAGACATAATGATACAAAAACGGCCCATTGGCATGTCTATTCTGTAAGACATAATTATACAAGAACGGCCCATTGGCATGTCTATTCTGTGAGACATAATGATACAAGAACGGCCCATTGGCATGTCTATTCTGTGAGACATAATGATACAAAAACGGCCCATTGGCATGTCTATTCTGTAAGACATAATTATACAAGAACGGCCCATTGGCATGTCTATTCTGTAAGACATAATGATACAAGAACGGCCCATTGGCATGTCTATTCTGTGAGACATAATTATACAAGAACGGCCCATTGGCATGTCTATTCTGTGAGACATAATGATACAAAAACGGCCCATTGGCATGTCTATTCTGTAAGACATAATTATACAAGAACGGCCCATTGGCATGTCTATTCTGTGAGACATAATGATACAAGAACGGCCCATTGGCATGTCTATTCTGTGAGACATAATGATACAAGAACGGCCCATTGGCATGTCTATTCTGTGAGACATAATGATACAAGAACGGCCCATTGGCATGTCTATTCTGTGAGACATAATTATACAAGAACGGCCCATTGGCATGTCTATTCTGTGAGACATAATGATACAAGAACGGCCCATTGGCATGTCTATTCTGTGAGACATAATGATACAAAAACGGCCCATTGGCATGTCTATTCTGTAAGACATAATTATACAAGAACGGCCCATGGGCATTTCTATTCTGTGAGACATAATTATACAAGAATGGCCCATTGGCATGTCTATTCTGTGAGACATAATGATACAAAAATGGCCCATTGGCATGTCTATTCTGTAAGACATAATTATACAAGAACGGCCCATGGGCATTTCTATTCTGTAAGACATAATTATACAAGAACGGCCCATTGGCATGTCTATTCTGTGAGACATAATGATACAAGAACGGCCCATTGGCATGTCTATTCTGTAAGACATAATGATACAAAAACGGCCCATTGGCATGTCTATTCTGTGAGACATAATGATACAAAAACGGCCCATTGGCATGTCTATTCTGTAAGACATAATTATACAAGAACGGCCCATTGGCATGTCTATTCTGTGAGACATAATGATACAAAAACGGCCCATTGGCATGTCTATTCTGTAAGACATAATTATACAAGAATGACCCATTGGCATGTCTATTCTGTGAGACATAATGATACAAAAACGGCCCATTGGCATGTCTATTCTGTAAGACATAATTATACAAGAACGGCCCATTGGCATTTCTATTCTGTGAGACATAATTATACAAGAACGGCCCATTGGCATTTCTATTCTGTGAGACATAATGATACAAAAACGGCCCATTGGCATGTCTATTCTGTGAGACATAATGATACAAGAACGGCCCATTGGCATGTCTATTCTGTGAGACATAATTATACAAGAACAGCCCATTGGCATGTCTATTCTGTAAGACATAATTATACAAGAACGGCCCATTGGCATGTCTATTCTGTGAGACATAATGATACAAGAACAGCCCATTGGCACGTCTATTCTGTGAGATATAATTATACAAGTTTTCCTTGACACTGTTTCAGTTTTGTAAAATAAATAAAGTTGTAAAATAAACTTTTATTTAAACTGTCTTTTTTAAACTTCTCTAATACAAGCGCATGTCCACTACATTCATCATCAATATTAATAACTTAATGTAAGTGTCTGTCTGATTTTTTATTATAGTGAAACCCACAAGTAAGCAATGTTTGTATCTGTATGTGATATACAAGCAGAGAATTGTATATAAAATATTTAAAGGGTATTATAACTAAGTTATTGTTTGTCTAACTCAGTGGCATCTGATACATCCCCAAGGAGATATCTGATATCTAATGGAAACAATCAACTACACAAATATGCAAAACACTGGCGCCATAAATCATTTACGGTCACACACTTTTGAAGTTTGGATTATCTCGAAGTTCTTAACACAAACTGAAAATGCATACAGTACAACACACTGCAGCAAGGCACATCTAAAAAACCTCAAAGTTTACCCTACATTCCATTCTAATAATGTGTTCCCATTTCATTCGAAAGAGGCAATATTCGTTTTCCATATTGACCTAATAATTATCTGCAATATGAAAATAATGATTTCACTTATTTTTCCAATAAGTAGGACTGGTATCACAGAGCTAAGCTTTACATAAGACTCTATAATTATATTTCAATGCAGATACTATATGTAGGTTTGACAAACTGTAAAGACCTATAACCTATACCTGGATTGTTTTTACACAGGGTAAAAGGAGCAACATATTAGTCCCCAGTACCATGTGTATATATCTGATGTATACATCTATTTCTGTTGTACATCTATTTCTGTTGTACATGTATTCTGTTACAAAAAGCTTCTGCCATCAAAAGGGATTGTTACTGTTGATAATTGTACCTCATATTACAAAACAATAGCAATTAACAGACATGGACAGACAACAACAAAGATTTTCTGCTGCTTTCAGCTCAGACCAAACAAGACAACTAATGGTCAGAACTAATAAAGCAAATAAATATAGCAAAGGTAACAAGATATTAAATGGACTCACCTAACAATGATGCAAGGATTGGACCATCAACAGGATCAGATATCAATGCAAACTGTTCATAATATTTGCTGAAAATAAAACACAAACATACTTTCTATAAATTCTGTTCTGCAGGGAGATCTGTAACTGCCATGCCTGTGTACTTGAATGAATTACGTGGAAAAATTATTAAACAATAAAGACAGTATAACTCAGCTATTACTTGTGCAATCTGAACAGTGCTGAAATGTCAGAATATTTTATCAATAAATATTGCTGCAAAAGTAGAAAAAAGACTGAATAAGGAATAAATATTTTCTTATAGAGCAAGGATAAGTTCTTCTGTGTGTAAGTCTGGCTGTTTGTAAGTACTTTGTTTGATGCTGTTTAGGGATTGCTTTATGTATTCTATCTTTTTGAGAAAAAGGGTCAGTACTTGTTTATCAAAACAAAAGAAGGTGAGTTGGCCATCATTTATACAGGCTTACTAACAAACATATATCAAAGCTGTATACACCCTTTCAATTAATCGACAATATACCGACCAAGAGTTGCGTCCCTTTCAGGCTGTGACGTCATACGATGATAAATTGCACAAATGAAACCATCGCTGACACTTACTTCTTAATAGTTTGTAAACATCAATCAGGTTAAACAAGTTTTTACACCGTAATTGGTAGTGATTTTGTCATTTTATAAATCATTTCTACGTAATTATCATAATCATAATATATATAAATAAAAGTCGGCGATTGTTTAGAAATATTTTAGAAAAAAAATGGTGTATTTTCGTATAAAGTTTACGGATGCTGTAATTGTTCTGCTTTGAAATAAACAAAAATGAATAACATGATTTACATGAATTAAAGTAATTAATGAATGGTTTAGTGAGAATTATTGTCAAGAAACATTTTTAATAAAGTATGAGCTATGGGGCAGGAATACTCTATAGACGGTTCCAGCTAAGGGGATAATGTCCGTTTACCGTAAAAAGTTTGCCATATGTCTGGACTAATTATGTTACTAAGGCCTATTGTTTTAACAATCAATGACATAATCAGAAATATTAATTTTTATAAACACCTTTTTTTTCATTTCCATGTAATTTATCAATATATCTTTTCAACAATGTAAGGTTATGAAATGAAAACTAAAATAAAAGGTACAACATAAATGTGCAACATAAATACTTTTAACTTGAAAGTTGCATCATACAGCAAACTGTTTTCGTGTTAAAATGTGAACTATTAGTGATAATAACATTGTCAATTTAAATAAGATATGTGTTACAATTAATTGGTGCCCTACTGCAGTGTACATGTCATAAAAGATCAGGTGGCCACGAAATGCCCTTGGGCATAATCATGTACAATACACAGAGTGCCATAAAACCCCATATGAAAGGTCCAGTGATCGCATAAACAGCTAACCAATTAGTGAAAAATTTGGTGACCAGTTATTGATATGTAGCATTCATGTGAATTTATGGTTGAGTGTGAAACTAGTGTTAACTGAGATGAAACCTAATATGAAATCTAAGAAGCGCTACTGTCACGCCTTGATATTACTAGATCTGTCTCATTTTACAAATCAAGAGTAACAGATTATTAGTTTAGTTTAATCATCTTTTATATTTCAACAAACACATATGTTAATACAATGACATATACACAACGAAACAAAATGCAATTTGTCGGGCCACAAGTTCTTTCAACTTAGCAAACGGCCCTTCCCAGAATGAAAATATTAAACAAATTAATTATAAATATAAAATACATAGTACTTGTTTTCTTAACTAAATATTTTGTGTCCGATATCCCAACGCCGTGGATCACTGTTTCCAATTTTGGATATTATCAAACAAAAACAGACTATTTAAAGAGGCTGCACAGTTTGCCATCTACACGTAGGAAATTTGGTTTGACAATTGGGAACCTGCAATGATCTGAACAAAAGAGAGAAAAATGTCTTTGCCTTAGGATAGTAAAATAATTGTTGGAATAATGTACATGTATGTAGCAAAATATATCAATTGATGGTCGAGTGTTAAACTCAAGACTGCCCTGGTGCGCATCACTGCTGATGATGTAAAAACTGAAAATGATTTCTTCATGCCAGTCATTTAATCACTTATGAAAAGTGATGTTAGCAAAGACAAACTTTTCTGTAGCAGTTCCTTTATTTGATCTTTATTGTAGATTTCTTAATAAATAAAGTAATTACTTTCAGGTGAGTCAATTGTAGTACCAACTGGTTTTGCTACATATCTACAACTGCATATCACCAGTCGCTAAAAACTTGAAGTATAAAAAAGCTTCCGGTTAAAAAACATTTGATTCACTTGTCTTCATCATTCCACTATGATTTCATTTAAGTTATCTCTATATGGTATATGTCTACAGTTTCAAGCTGTCAAAGCTACAAAAATACCTAGATTTAGCGTTCCTTCGATGAAATAATATATGCAGTGGTCAACAATCACGCTTGCGCCATTATCTCGTTTTAAAGGCGCATCCCCGCATGACGTCATCAAAGGGCAGATAATTCAAATTACCGAATAATTGAAAGGGTGTATAAAGAGCAATGTTTACAGCATTTCAGCATCTCTCTTTACACTGGATACAGAAGGTACCCATGTTTTAACAACACAGTCTAAGCAAAAGATCAAAAGAACAGACCCTCTAAATAATAAGGATAATCTATATACCAAAAAAGCTTGCAAAGTCTTCTACAGGGAAGACAAGCAAGTTGTTGGTTCTTTGATTCAAAGATTACTGCTACCAACTTAATTCAAGAAATAATGACTATGTTCATTATGAAACACAAAAAGAATCTCTCCCCTATATCAATAATCATGTAGTAATCAAGTAAACAAATACCTAACTTCCTATGTTATAGTGAACTACTTGATTTAGAAGGTTTTTTCTAGGAGTTCATAAAATATTTACAGGAAATTACTTTGACATAGTAATTAACTAGAAACAGGCATAGTTTATTAGTTTACTGCACTACAGTGGTAAGATTGTGCCCTAATAAAAACATAAGATTCTGTGAAATTATCAGCCAATAGTTTCCTGATTTCATTATAATGGTCTTTAATGAAGTCCTCCATTAGCAGAGCTTTTATAGTAGTGGATTTAAATCACTTCGTTATTGCCACAATCAGTCATAAAACATGAACCTTGTCCAGCCAAACAGGAAGCATCATTTTAACAAGAGGACCAAGATTGCCCTATACCACTCACCTCAGTATCATTGCACTTTAAAACAAGGGGCCCAAAATGGCCAGTATTGCTCTACTGGTCTGACTGGACTGTTCTGAGTTCGTTTTGTGAAAATCTTTTGCAATGTCATAAAGGAAAAGATATCAGAGAACACTGTGACTTTGACCTTTGACCCACTGACCCCACAATAGCCAGGGATCCTCTACTCAGTAAGACCAATGCAGTTTTAAGACTTTAGGTCAAATAGATCTCAAGATATTGTCAGGAAAAGATTTTCAAAGTTAGGGTCTCTGTGACCTTGACCTTTGACCCACTGAGCCTAAAAACAATAGGGATCCTCTATGTGTTGCAGGGAACTTTCTGAAAAAAAGTTAAAAATTGTGATCTGTAGAGCTTTATCAAGGAAAATCTTACAGTTGTCACTGGCCTTTGACCCACTAACCCTAAGAAAAATAGGGATCATCTGCATGTTGCAGGGAACCTTCTGAGCAAGTTTTATGAAAGTTGAATGAAAATTGTGACCTGTAGTCTTATCAAGGAAATGCTATCGGAGGTCACTGTGACCTTGAGCTTTGACTCACTGACTTCAAAAACAATAGGGAACATCTACAAGCTGCAGGGATCCTTATCAGCAAGTTTGAAGAAAGTCAAATGTAAATTGCTACCTGTAGAGCGCTATCAAGGAAAAGTTTAAGCAATGATGTATTATACCTGTTATTTTGAACTAGGTAGTCTAAGATTTTGGCAAGTTGTTTTTCAAATATGGCTACCCGTATCCACAGATATTTGGGGCTGAATGCGGTAGTTGAGGTCTGACGTTTTGTCTGATTTTTGTTCGTATCTAGTGATCTCCTGAAATAGAACAAAATGTAAAATTATTTTAAAAGCAAAAAAAACTAGGTAGTTAACAACTATGTTTGAAATATGAAGTTAAGACTTCTTTACTGCTGCAGGTTCAAATCTAGGTAGAATGATGTTGATGTCAGAAGAAGAATTTGATATATGGTATTCATTGGACCTGTTTTTCTTAAACAATTAGAGGTCATAAATACATTTGAATATTTAAAGGAAGTGACCATACAGCTATCAAACAAGAGGTCATAAATTCACATGAAATAAGCAGGTCAAACAAAAACTATGCACAACAAATCATATAGGCGAGAATAATATATAAAATAGAGCCTGTGATAATATCACAGCTGGGAAAATAGTGAAATATCAATTCTATCAATCATGTCACACGAAAGTGCCTGAAGCAGAAGATAACTGTTAAATATATGCACGTCAGGCCCCAATTTCACGAAAATACTTAAGTAATTGCTCAGCTGAGAACGTTATTTTAAAGTTTAATTTTCTCTAAAAATAAGAATATTTATTATTGTCATTTCTAACGACAGTCTACTTTTTAATGAAATTAACATGTTAAAAGAACAAAAATATTGTAAATTACTAATTGCAAGTCAGATTGAGCGAAAAAATCATTTGAGTACAAGTTTAGAATTTTAAGAATCTTAAGAATTTACTTAGTGTAAATTGCTTGCTAAAAACAACATTTCCTCCACAAATACTAACAAGTGTACATAATTGTAATAAATGAGTAAATACGATTCTGACAAACTTGAATTCTTTAAATGATTAAACATGTAATCTGATATAAGTGTCGAAATAAGTTAAGCATGTTACTAAGTAAATACTTAAGTATTTTCGTGAAATTGGGGCCTGCTTCTCCTTTCCGTCAAACAAATGGAAAAATCAAAAAAATAATCCTGCTTGCAATGCATATTTGTCCACAAAGAAAACGCCCTCTAATTGCCTTTGGAAGATTGGTCACTGTCAAATAATCTTTACTGAGTAACAAAACAGTATTCCTAGTATAGACTAGAACTATCACTGAAGGTGATGAATACCTCCCCTTCCCCTCCACCAGATTCAATCTACAGATGGACAGGCAAACAGACGGATGGACAAGCTGAATCCAGTATACCCCACAAGTATTGTGGCACCCCTATATATTATGTGACATCCAGAACTGTTTTCTCTATTTTTAGTAAGTGACCTTGACAATGACCCAAGCATCCCCAAAACCCAACCATATCTTCTTAAATACTTACTACAAACAAAAGTTGGTTACATTATGTCAACTGTAACTAAAGATATTGAATATAATAAAGTTTTCCTATTTTTAGTGATAGTGACCTTGACCCCAGAAGCCCTAAAATATAATCCAATTAAAGATATTCATAAATACTTCTTATACACTAAGTTTGGTTGCATTATGTTGACTGTTACAAAAATACTGTGTGTGTGAAACTTTCTTAGTTAAGAAGGGGCATTAATCCAGCCAAATACATTAAATGGTTATGTTACTTGTAAAATAAATCCTTTATACTATTGTATATTTGATAGTGAACAGTTTGAAAGTGATAGCTTTGATAGTTTGCATGTAAGTGACCCAAGCACAAAACTTAAAAAATCAGACTAGCTAAAAATGACAAAGTCCAAAAATACTAAAATATCCCCCCTGCTTCCCCTCCCCAGGTCCAAAACTCTGTTTGATATGCTGAAGTACATTATTCATTTATTGTTTGTGAAAAATTTGAAATCAACCTAACAAAAAGTGAAGAAGCTATGTCCAATTCTCAAAATCAACCAATATCCATAAAAATTCATGTTTTTTACCCAAAACAATAACAATATATAAGCCTATGCAAAACTAAGTGACCACCCGCGCGGCAAGGTCAATTTTGACCCAGGGGTCATTATTTGAAAATCTTGGTAGAGGTCCACTAAATAATGCTTCATGTCAAATATCTAAGCTCTAGGCCATGTGGTTTCAGAGAAAATTTTTAAAAGTTTTTCCTATTTGATGCCATAGCAACGTTCTGCTGGAATGGTTCTTTGAACACTTTTGATAGAGTTTGCAGGCGTCCCTGCAGTTGGCCCATGGTTTGGGTGTGTTTGAAAGAAATGGTGGACGGACGGACGACAGATGGAATGCGATCCTAATAGCTCACTCTAGCACTATGTGCCAGGTGAGCTAAAAACAGGTGCCACTCAGCATCTTTAGGATACAATGTAAAGAAATGTATTAGATGAACAAGTTTCCCAAGTTTCAAAGTGATAGCTATGATAGTTTCTATGTAAGCGACCTAAACGCAAAACTTAACCTACACCGACGACAACAACTACAATGACGACAACAACTACAACGACGACAACAACTACAACGACGACAATCAAGTGACGACAATAGCTCGTCATTTTTTCCAAAAATCAGACAAGATAAATATACCAAGACAATTTTCCTAGCTGATACAATTTCTACTTATGACGTCAAAGGGCAATTTAACAACCAATTTATGTGACAACAGAGAAAAATTACCCCAGGAAATTCATTTCAACGTCATTTATCACCCTTGTATTAGCATCTTGTTTATGCCAGAAACATTCTACATAACTTAAACAAGTTAACATTTAGAACATCACATACAACTTAAAAAAGAAGGAGTGTGACTTGCGAGGGAGTTTGACTTGCTAGAGAGTGTCGCTTGAGCCACAGCTTACATGGAACCATTTGTGATTCTGTTAATATGTTGTGAACACATCAGTGATGCTACTGGCACTGGCACAGACACAAACATAAGCTTCAACACTAGGGCAATCACAATGATATTGTATCCTAGGACTTAGGCATAAGCCTACTAAATAATCACAAGCTATTCATATCAATACAGTGTTCAATTTTAAAATGAGAGCAACAATGCACTATGCCCAACATCAGTATTCATGTCTTTAATAAAAAATATAATGACCTTATGAAAGCGACACTACACCCCAGCAGTTATTTACCAAAACAATTACGCCTCTTCTATATAACTTCACATTGAAAGTTACGAGTTCTATGTCTATCCTGTGTTCTCGCAACGCTCTCATTTTCACATTACAAAAATCTAATCAATGAAAATTCATGTCTTCTGGAGAAAAAACCTCATTACTAGATCATCTAGCCGGAAGTATTTTATATTCATGACTGTAAATGACAAAAGAACTTTCACAGAAATGCAACTGAAGAGATAAACCAGTCTATGTGATAGTATGACATCAGATTTAGTGCTTATACGCCATGACTATTTGCTCTGCTGTGCAATAACCATCATTAGCACTGTCACCAGCTCGAATCATGATCTGCACTCACATCTGAGGTAATACTACATGAATTTGCTAACCTATCAAACTTACTTATGGTCACAGGTCATATGCAAACATTGCTTTGTAACACATAGGACTTATCCTGCCATAAGAGCTAGGCTTTTCCTTCGGCAAGGTAACTTACACCATCAGCCAAGCAGATTTAAATGGAAACAATAATGAAAATTGCTGGTTCCTTCTCTCATTATTGAACCTTGCTGTAGATGACATATACCAATACCTGGTCATAGGAGTGCTTTTGAAGAATAGGGAAAGAATTCCCTCAACCTTACCTGGAAGGGTCATTGTTTAGCTCTATCTCACTGACATGTTTCACAACTGACGTGGCTGGCTCAAATGATTTGGAAACCTTCTGTAATAATGCTGTTGTGTTGCTGAATTTAAAGAGGCCCAGTGCTCGCTTCCGTAGACCATGAAGTAAGCATGCTTCAACAGCTCCTGAAAAAAATATGTTGGTAAACTTAAGCAACAATCAATGAATTACAAATCTGGGTCACAATTCTGTCTAATACCCCAGAGGATTACTTCTTAAATAATGACAATGGATGTCATCTGTTATCCTCATCAAAAATATTTGTTAGTTGTAGTTTTGAAGGGCAACCTGCAGTGTATTATGTCTTTTCTATGTTACCATACTATATCAGAAAAACAAGGGGCCCAAAAGGGCCAGTATCTCTCTACTGGTCTGACTGGACTGTTCTCAGTAAGTTTTGTGAAAATCTTTTACAATGTTATCAAGATAAAGCTAACAGAGTTCACTGTGACCTTGACCCACTGACCCAAAAAACAGTAGAGATCATCAACTGTTACTCAGTAACACCAATCATCCTATGACGTTTGAAAACTGGGGGTAATGTAGATCTCAAGATATTGAGTGGAAAAGATTTTCAAAGTTCGGGTCACTGTGACCTTGACCTTTGACCCACTGACACCAAAAACAATAGGGATCATCTGCATGTTGCAGGGAGCCTTTTGAGAAAGTTTGATAAAAGTTGAATGAAAACTCTGACCAGTACAGTGTGATCAAGGAAAAACAGAGGTCACTGAGACCTTGACATTTGATCCACTGACCCTAAAAGCTGTAGGGAACATCTACCAGTTTCAGGGATCATTATCAGCAAGTTTCATCAAAGTCAAAGCAAAATTGCAACATGTAGAGCATTATCAGGGAAAATCTCTTTGACCTTTGACCCACTGTCCCAAAAAACAGTAGTGATCATCTAAATGTTGCTGGCTCCCTTAGAGCAAGTTTGATGAAAATTAAATGAAAATTGTGACCTGAACAGTGTTATCAAGGAAATGCTATCGGAGGACACGTTGGCCTTTACCTTTGATCTACTGACCGCAAAAACAATAGGGAATATCTATGAGTTGCATAGATCCTTATTCACCAAAGTCAAATGAAAATTGCGACCTATAGAGCGTTATCAAGAAAAAGTTTTAGGACAGATGCGCTCAAAATGTGTGGACTAAGTGACTGGTAATAAAAACAATAGGAAACAGTTAATTCTGTTTGATGTCATTCATTCCTTATGTAGCTATTTTTGGGCTTATGTGGCTAAAAAGTACACTAGAAAAAACAAAAGAATAGCCACAACTGCCAATTTTTAATATGTTCAGATGATGGACAAATCACCAAGGCATAAGCTCTGCTTGACTTCATCAAGTTGTGCTAAAAATTTCTGTTAACAGTTACCATCATAATTATATTATAAGGCTAGGTGGATGGTTATAAAATTGCAGTCAGCAGTTACAATCATAAATATCAGCACTATTGGTAACTCCCATTTGGTGAGGTAACTCCTTATTCATTGGGGGAAGCCAGGGAAAGATACATAAGCAAAGGCTAAGTTACAGGATCATTGCCGATGGGGGGCTACAACCATGTAGATGGAGATAAGAACAACAATTTGCATATTTTGTAATATCTTTGTAAATCAATTGAACTTTGGACTGAAATTAATTATGACTTGATTCTTTAATGAGTAAAATGACTGATTAATAAATTTTTAAAATTAGAGAGCAGATCAAATAAACTGTAGGTTAGTAAAATTGGATGCTAAGTTTACATTTTTTCGTTGTCGTTTGCAACAGTACAACAATAGACATCAACCTTACCTGATGCTACCAGTGTGAAACACACAAAAGTAAAAAATGAAAATGTGAGAACTAAGTAATTTTACATTAGTAATATAATTTGTATGTGAAAATAGCTGAAAATGAATTTCCATGCCAAAAATAAACTTGCTGATATAAAAATAGAGGCCCGAATACAATTGTTAATTCTTGTTCATTTCAGCTGTAAATGGGTTCACAGGTGATTAGCAGTTAGTAAGAAAGTGAGCTCAACTTTTCTCAGTGCTTGGCTAAGCAAATAAAACCTGTGTATTCTGTGTATTTTCAAAGTGTAAACAAGGGCATTATGTAGCTAGGTATTAAGAGTTACCTAACTTAATTCTTTGCTAACCTTGAACACTACAGCAAGGTTTTAAAGTAATACTTTATACGGTAAATGATACAAGTGCATGACAGTGCAATTTGCAAACAAGACTTTATCTAGGAATTTGCAAGTACAATAAAAAGATATTTTTGGCAAAATTATTTACAATTGATTACATATGGGTGTCATGCTGGTAAACAAGTATTCCAACTTTGGAAGTATTATATTTCAAATGGTTAAGTCAATATCTGGTAAAAAAATTAACCCAGGTTCTTACTGGAAAAGGGCCATAACAAAATAAATCCTTGACAGAGGCACATGTGGGGTTCATGATGGTAAAAAAAGTATTCCAACTTTTAAAGTAATATCTCAAATTGTTAAGTCAAGACGTTAACTGGTATGAAAAACTTAACTAATATTAAAAGTCAGAAAAGGGCCTGAACTTCTAACAAAAATCCTTGACAAAGTAAGTAAATTCTCTTGCCTACAGATTGGGGTCATAATGCAAACAAAAATTCCAAATTTAACAGCAATATCTCAAAGGGTTAAGTCAATAAGTGGATTTTACCCAGCATGACAGTGCAATTTGCAAACAAGACTTTATCTAGGAATTTGCAAGTACAATAAAAAAATATTTTTCCCAAAATTATTTACTTGATTACATAGGGTGTCATGCTGGTAAACAGTTTCCACTTATTATTTCAAGTTGAACTAGACCTACCTATCACTAAATGTGATTAATACCCCCGAAAGACTGCTTTATAAACTGAGGAAGTTCGTAGTAACAGAATACCTTGCAAAAACTAAAATAGAGATATTGTCCTTGGCAATAACTCTGTAATTTGTCAAGATGGAGTTATGGTTCTTGTACACTGCACTTCCTCTCGATGTACTTGACCATTGTATGAAGTTGTATTGAATTCCAACCAGTACTTTTCAAGTTATGCTCCGGACAAGGAAAAGATACAAAGGGCAACAAGAGCCATGTTACACATGGTTAATCCCCCCGCCTGGAAGAAGTTACCTGAATGTTGTACTTTCGTACATTTTACTTGGTGAGAGGAAATCCTTAAAAAGCCGTATAGTTATGGTCATGCTGAGTACAGTTTTCAAGTAAGTGGAAAAAGAATAAGGCAATGAAGAGAAGGTTTGCAAAATTATATTAATGTTCATTATCAGTATAGGTATGATATTTTTCTATTTGACTAAAAGTAGGCAAGGTAGAGTTATTGTTCTTGCACACTGCACTTCCTACCAATGTGCTATGTCAGTGTATTAAGTTAGAAGAAAATCCCTAAGTACTTTTGGAGTTATGCTCCAGAAATTTTTTTTCAAGTAAATCTGATAAAGGGGAATAACTCTAAAAGTAGGCAAGGTAGAGTTATTGTTCTTGCACACTGCACTTCCTACCAATGTGCTATGTCAGTGTATTAAGTTTGAAGAAAATCCCTAAGTACTTTTGGAGTTATGCTTCGGACAAGTAAATCTGATAAAGGGGAATAACTCTAAAAGCAGGCAAGGTAGAGTTATTGTTCTTGCACACTGCACTTCCTACCAATCTGCTATGTCAGTGTTTTAAGTTTAAAGTAAATCCCTCAAGTACTTTTGGAGTTATGCTTCGGACAAGTAAATCTGATAAGGGGGAATAACTCTAAAAGCAGGCAAGGTAGAGTTATTGTTCTTGCACACTGCACTTCCTACCAATGTGCTATGTCAGTGTATTAAGTTTGAAGTAAATCCCTGAAGTACTTTTGGAGTTATGCTCTGAACAAAACTTTTCAAGTAAATCTGATAAAGGGGAATAACTCTAAAAGTAGGCAAGGTAGAGTTATTGTTCTTGCACACTGCACTTCCTACCAATGTGCTATGTCAGTGTATTAAGTTTGAAGAAAATCCCTCAAGTACTTTTGGAGTTATGCTCTGGACAAAACTTTTGGGGTAAATCTGATAAAGGGGAATAATCCTAAAAGTAGGCAAGGTAGAGTTATTGTTCTTGCACACTGCACTTCCTACCAATGTGCTATGTCAGTGTATTAAGTTTGAAGAAAATCCCTCAAGTACTTTTGAAGTTATGCTTCGGACAAAGATTTTCAAGTAAATCTGATAAAGGGGCATTACTCTAAAAGTAGGCAAGGTAGAGTTATTGTTCTTGCACACTGCACTTCCTCCCAATGTGCTCTGTTAGTGTACGAAGTTTGAAGAAAATCCCTCAAGTACTTTTGGAGTTATGCTCCGGACAAAATTGGGACGGACGCACGCACGCACGGACAGAGACCATTTCTTATATCCCCTTCGCCTTCGGCGGGGAGATAAATAACTGTAATTAGTCAAGAAAGAGTTATGGTTCTTGTGCACTGCACTTCCTCTCAATCATTGTATGAAGTTATATTGAGTTCCAACTTGTGGTTTTCAATTTATGCTCCAGACAAGGAAAATGCAATGGACCACCTGACTGACCAACCACTGGGTGACTCCCCCCTAAACTTCGTTTCGGGGGTATAAAAATGGCCATAATTCTGACAAAAGCCTAACACAGATATTTTATCCTATTGAAGGTAAGATCATAAATAAGTATTTTAAGTTTCAAAGGCAATATTAGTTATGCTTTTGAAAACAAGAGGGCCAAGATGGCCCTATATTGTTCACTTGGCTACCATTGGCTATAGTACATGGTTATGTGTAGCAGGAAGGGTCAATTCTAACCTGGGGATCTTCATAGAGGTCTACTACATCTATCTATTTATTCCAAATATATACTCTGGACCTAGTGGTACTAGACAAGAAGACTTTTGAAGTTTTCCCTATATAAGCCTGTGTCTAATTAAGTGAACCCCTAGGCAGAGTCAATTTTGACCCGGGGATCATGATTTGTACTAGGCAATGTTATATGCCAAATATCTAAGCTCTATAACTTGTGGTTTCAGCAAACACGATTTTTATAATTTTTCATACATCAGCCTATGTAAAATCAAGTGACCCTCTGGGCAAGGTCAATTTTAACCAACATTTTAACAATCGTCATAAAGGTCCACTAGGCAATGCTACATGCCAAATATCTAAGCTCAAGGCCTTGTGGTTTATGAGAAATTTTTTTTTAATGTTTTTCCTATATAAGCCTATGTAAAGTGATTCCCTGTGCGGGGTCAATTTTGACCCGTGGGTCATGTTTTGAACAATCTTCGTAGCAGTCCACAAGGCAATATCTAAGCTCTAGACCTTGTGGTTTCAGAGACGATTTTCAAATTTTTTTCTATATACAGTAAACTCCGTATATATCGACTCTGGATATAACGTATATATAACGAACAGTTTTTTTGGGCCCGATTTTTCCCCTTCTTTGTTCAATATAAAAATATAAGGTTATATCGTACTCCGGTTCTAACGAAACTTCAGATATAAGGAACACTATTTTCTGGCCCAACAATGCAAAATGTATAGTAAAGTAATCGTTTATATCGAACTGCAAATATGTTCAAAAGTTTTTTAAAAATCTGTTGATTTTGCATTTTTCTTTTGCTGTCTGCATTGTATTTTATATTTTTTATTGTATGTTTATAGCACACTTGTCGCTATTATTCATAAAAGTAAATAATTACAAATATGTAACGTTTTGGTAAACTAGTTAAATGAGAGTACAAACATAATTGCTAAGTACGATATTCAAGTGATAATATTTTACGTAAATATAATTCTAAGCATTTCTAGCGTTTACTTGTAAAATATTTCAAGTTATGGTAAGTAAGTGAAAATCAGCTTTCTTCAATTGTATTTGTTTAAGTATTGCCAATGAAAACATGAACTGTCTTTTTTATGACTTATGAATCCTTGCAATTATTTTACATAGACTTACGGTAAAGAAAAATGGTACATGGAACAGTTACAGATCTTTATAACTCCTCAAAAGGAGATAGGAAAATCAAAAGTTGATTGTTCGGATTTTATTACATTCGACTATAAATATACTTGTTCGATATATATTTTAGTTCGATATATATACATCGTATATAAGGAACTTGTTCGATATACGGATATAAGGAACTCCGGATATAAGGAACAGATCTGACAGGTCCTGAGGAGTTTGTTATAAGCAGAGTTTACTGTAACCCTATGTAAGTCTAGACCTATCACAAAATATGAATAATACCCCAACAAGACTGCTTTGTCAACTGAAAAAGTTAATAGTGACAGAATACCTAATGTAAAAAACTAAAATAAAGTATATATGGTTCTTGGCAATAAATATGTAAATAATCAAGATAGAGTTATGGTTCTTGTACACTGCACTTCCTCTGATTGTGTTTGACCATTGTATAAGTTATATTGAATTCCAACCAGTAGTTTTCAAGTTAAGCTCCGGACAAGGAAAAGTAACAAAGGGCAATTACTCTGTAAATAGTTAAGATAGAGTTATGGTTCTTGTATACATTATGCTGAATTAAATCTATCTATCTATCTTGTACACTGCACTTCCTCTCATTGTGCTTCTTTTCACCCTCAGGCAGGGTCACTTTTGACCAAGGGGTCATGATTTGAACATGGTAGAGGTCTACTAGACAATGCTACATGTCAAATATCTTAGCTCTGGGCCTACCAGTTTTTGAAAGGAAGATTTTCAAAGACTTTTTTACATTTTCCCTATATTTTTACATTTTCCCTATATAAGCCATGGCAACCAGAGTTCTTCATGGAATAGAATTCTTGGAACAACTTTGCTGTGGTAAAGCTTCATGCAAGGAACAATCCTGCCAAGTTTCATCAACATTGGCTTAGAGGTTTCAGAGATGCCATTTAAAGGAACTAGTGGACGGACTGATAGAACAGACGCGGTTCAGTGAGCTATCTGTTGCACTTTGTGCCAGGTGAGCTTAAAAGTGGGGAGGTGTGGAAAAATTCAACCAAAGTGTGACAACTTAGCCGATTCCCCTTCTCTTCTAAATATCGTGCTAAAAATGTACTTGCCGATAATGAAAATAATGCCACAAATACAATAAATTGATTTCAAAACACTTTCTGTTATGCCTTACCAGGTTTTATTGTTTTTTCCTAGAACTTGGTCTGTCTAGGAGAGCTGAAGGGTCATGCAGTATCAAAGTTACAGTCTGGACACAAATGTGTGCATATGCATGTATATACAGGATTCCATTACCTTTAAACTTTGAGCGTGACCTTAACCTTTTGAGTATGGACGCTGGTCTTGCATGCAACACGTCGTCTTGACATGCTGAGCATCTGTGCCAAGTTATTTAAAAATCCATCAATGCATGACAAAGTTACAGTCCAGACATGAATGTACTATATAAGTACTATTTTTGGCAGGGTTTTTATTTTGGCTATATTGGCTGTCACCAGCAATAGCGCCAAATCTAAACACCGTCATTTTAGAGCACTGCCATTATAATTAGAATATACACTGCAGTTTTAACTATTGACTATCTGTTTTATACGTTTCTCGCATTGTTATCGCAAATTAGACTATTACTGCACATTTATATGATAGTAACTGTATAGTTTTAAGTTTGATTTATGTATGAGTAGATTGAGTGTTTTGTATTTTATGTCAAGGTTGTATTTTCGCCATCAACGTGATTTGTGCAAATTTAAGACACCGTCAATTCAAAACACTTAAAAAAACGCAAACATTTGGCATTGCAGATTTAAAGCATCATACCGTATGTATAAATAAAGGATTCCAATACATTTAAACTCTCAAGTATGACCTTGACCGTTGAGGTAGGGAAGTGGGTATTACATGTGACCCGTTGTCTAGATGTGCTGAACATTTGTGCCAAGTTATTTTAAAGCCTTCAATGCATGACACAGTTAGAGCCCGGACAGGAAAAAATGTAAGGACAGACACATGGACAGACGGACATACTAAAACTGGCAGTTGTGTGGCTATTCTTTGTTCTCTCTATTCTACTTTTTAGCCACATAAGCCCAAAAATAGCCACATAAGACATATGGAATAAATGACTTCAAAGAAAATTAACTGTTACCTATTGTTGCCATAGCCACTTAACCCCCACTTTTTGGGCTCGGACAGACGGACAGTGCGATCTTAATATAAAGAAAGTTTACAGTTACTTATTGTTCCTATAGCCACCTTTTAGTATCCATATGAATGCTCGGACAGACAGCGGTGCATTTTTAATGTGCCCACCTTTTATGTTCAAATTTAACTTTTATTCTAAGAACTAAGGATCAGTGTCAAAGTATTGTAACCTGGTTATGAAAATGTTTATAATAATTATGCAAACTAGAACTGTCACAAGAGTGACGAATTATACCCCCACAATACAGCTTTGTCACAGAAGTATGGCAACCATAAGAAAGGAATGGCCATACAGTGTAAAAAATAGCGCCTGGAAAAGCGTAAGAAATAGAAACCATTTAAATGTTCCAAGTAAACCGTTTTACTGTTGAGGGTCACTGTGACCTTGGCGTTTGGCCTACTGACCCCAAAGTCGATCTTGACCTGTATTTCATAAAATAGCACGTGTGTACCAAAAATTATTTAAATCGGTCAAGCCTTTCATGAGTTATCATCAGGAAACTGTTTTACAGTTCAGAGTCACTGTGACCTTGACCTTTGACCTACTGACCCCAAAATTGAACTTGACCTGTATTTCATGAAGTTGCATGTGTGTACCAAAATTTATTCAAAAGGGTAAAGTCATTCATATGTTATCATCCGGAAACCATGAAAAGCAACAGACCGACCGACAAACCCACTCCTATACACCCCCCCTCCCCCCACAAACTTCGTTTTGTGGGGGTATAATGATGATACAATAAGTCTTTGATAAAGGAACTTGGACTTGAGTTATATATATAATATATGAGCTAATTCCCATGGAAGAAAATCACCCCGGTCATAGTATGCTTTGAATCAAATTTCAGTGTTGTTGCTTTGAAATTCAGAAATCAAAATGTTCTGCTAATATTTCAACTGAAATGCTTTTAGTAAAATAAGATGCATTTAACATTTAAATAAAATTGAAGGACGACTATCCGCAATCTCAGTAACAGCACAGCAATAAAGTGGCAATATTTCCATGTTTAACAAATCACTACACCCAATTAACTCTAAATACTGGTATTGATTCTAGCAATAGGAGTCTCTTATCTATTTACTATTTGTCCTCCAGCTATCACTGGTTCTAACTAGAGCTGTCCATAAATGTGATTAATACCTCATTTTGTTATGCTGGTGGTAAAAGCTTTGCAACAAAATACTTTTTGTCTAACGTAAAGAGCCATAATTCCAGCCAATTATTTTATATATTTTTCATGACAGTTTATTAGGAATTGCTAATATAAGGTAGTAATATTGCTGAAGGTAACACAAATATCGGAGATAAAATTATGTGTCTTCTACAGATGAGTTGAAAATATTTGGGCAAAAGGTTTGCAGACACCTTATACAGGGCAGTGCAGGGTTGGGTTGTGTTGGGTTAACATGGTTCAAAGTGTCATACCACAAAAGCAAGATAAGGTTTTCAGATCTTTCACATAAATCTCACAGAGGGATAATGAAAATAAGAAATGCAGCAATGCCACAAAACCAGGTTTTCAACAAATAACCAGTGGGAATTTTTCATTTTTAAGGAAAAAATAAAATCATTGTAAGTTCCTCCAGCCATTTCCTGGTGTAAAACAGGTGTTTAAGGATGCAAACTATTAGATGAAAACTGTTTTTTAGTACCATCGACCTTGACCTTTATCCTAAGGACCCCAAAAGCAATAAAAAATTACATTTCAATATAAGCTATACCTTTATACCAAATTTTATGACAATCAATCATTCCCAACACAAGTTATTGGCCTGAAACTGTTTTCTTATTTTCATAAAACAGCAACATTGTCCTTGACCCCAAATGCAATCAAAAGCTACATCTCCATATAAGCAACATACATACCACATTTTGTGGCAATACCTCATTCTAAACCAGGTTTATTGACCTGAAACCATTCTTCTATTTTTAGTAACAGTGACCTTGACCACAAGGCTTCAAAATGCAATCCCAAGCTACATTTCCATTATAAGCTACCTATATACCAAGTTTCGTGGCAATAACTCATTCTTAACTAAAGTAGTTGACTGGAGCCAACCCACCCAACAACCTATCCTATCTAATAAATATAAATTATGATTAGTGAAGAAATGATGGTGCTAGCGTGTAAACATAGTTAAATATTGCAATTTTTGTTAATTCAATGGCCATAACTCTGGCAGTATTGATCCAAGTAAGCCCATAATCTAACTTGTCCGAGATCTTATAGTCATACACACTTTCTGCGCAGAAATGTATACGTGCTAGAGTGTAAACAAACCAAACGTTTACCGACAAAAGACGGCCATCAGACAATCAGTTTGTGTGCAGTGAGCTAAACTTAAGACTAACAAACAAAACAAAAATACTGATATAAGAGTACTGTTTCTGATGATGCACTCCTTATTGCAGGTTTTAAGCCATTAAATTTCTCTTAATGTTGGACAAGCCTAGGTGATGACCTGATGCTGGAAGGTGCTACCCTGATAATATAGTAATCTCTAGTCACTACTTACCACAAAGGGAGGTGATACTGCTGCTTTCTTCATGGACAAATTTACGAGTCACCGCTTCCTCCATTATCTGCTTCACCTAAAACAAAAATGCATCAATATGGGATCAACAGTACTGTTGCATGCTTTGCCATGTTCCAGATATTCTATGTAAATGAAAATGAGAGAAAGAATAGAAACACCCCATACCTTGATTATTTACAATGAATTCCAGCAGCAGTAAGTTTATGTTCATTACCTTGTAAGACACCTCAACTGAAACATTGTAACATACTGTCTTGCTACAGTAAAACAAATGTTCAAGTTTCAACAACAAACAAATAAGAAGTATTATTTTGATCTCATGATTTGGGTAAATGATGCGTTCAAGCTAAAATCGCCTGATCAAGCTAAAACATAAACAATGGAAAAGTACAATTTTTATATTGTAAGTTGATTTTTTCATAGAAATACAGACCTGATAAAATCATTATTTTTATTTTGCAGTTGGTAAAAAAACCAAAATTTACCAACGAGATATTGACATGAAATAATATAATTCCTTGCTATGATATAAATATAAAGTAAAACATTCAAATATGCTTTATCTTAGAAACAAAGATTTAACTAGAGTCACGCTTTATGAGAAAAATCAATAGAGATAACTCAAAACCAGGGTAAGTTTGAGTTTTTGTTCATGGACACTGCACTGCATCTTAATGTCCTGATAAAAGGAGACAATTCAAAAATAGGACAAGCTAGAGTTAAGGTCTTTGTACACTGCACTTTCTCTAAATGTCCTCTGCCTGTGTGTAAAATTTAAACAAATTCACTTGAATACTTTCAGAGTTATGTTCCGGAAAAAGTGAACAAGGGGGAAAACTGAAAAAAAGGGCCAAGATGGCCCTATATCGCTCACATGCAACTTATGACACTATGTGACCAAACTTCAACTCTAAACTATATATCATAAACACAAACATTCTGTTTGACCTTGACAAGGCAAACCTTTTGACCAATTTACATGATGATTGGATTGTAAATGTCACCTGTATGGCATACATAAGGTTTTTAACTGGGTGACCTAGCTTTTGACCTCAGATTACCCATATTCATGCTCTACTTAAATTTCATAAAGACAATCATACTGACAAAGTTTCATGAAGATACAAAATGTAGAATGAAAAATGCAACCTCAATTGCATACACAATGTTTTTCTATGATTCGACCCTGTGACCTAGTTTTTGACCCTAGATGACCAATTTTCATCTCGACCTATATTTCATCAAGGTAATCGTACTGACCATGTTTCATGAAAGTACGATGAAAAATGCAACCTCTATAGCATACACAAGGTTTTTCTATGATTTGACCCGTGACCTAGTTTTTGACCCCAGATGACCCATGTTCTAACTCAACCTTGATTTTATCAAGGCAATCATACTGACCAAGTTTCAAAAACCAAGAAAATGCAACCTCTAATGCATACACAGGTTTTTTTTTTTTTTCCCCCCCCCCCCAGTTTTTGACCCCAGATGACCTATGTTAAAACTTGACCTAGATTTTGTCAATGCAATCATACTGACCAAGTTTCATGAAGATCCACTGAAAAATGCAACCTCTATAGCATACACAAGGTTTTTCTATGATTTGACCCGTGACCTAGTTTTTGACCCCAGATGACCCATGTTCTAACTCAACCTTGATTTTATCAAGGCAATCATACTGACCAAGTTTCACGAAAATCCAATGAAAAATGCAACCTCTAATGCATACACAAGGTTTTTCTATGATTTGACTCGTGACCTAGTTTTTGACCCCAGATGACCTATGTTAAAACTTGACCTAGATTTTGTCAATGCAATCATACTGACCAAGTTTCATGGAGATCCACTGAAAAATGCAACCTCTATAGCATACACAAGGTTTTTCTATGATTTGACCCGTGACCTAGTTTTTGACCCCAGATGACCCATGTTCTAACTCATCCTTGATTTTATCAAGGCAATCATACTGACCAAGTTTCACGAAAATCCAATGAAAAATGCAACCTCTAATGCATACACAAGGTTTTTCTATGATTTGACTTGTGACCTAGTTTTTGACCCCAGATGACCTATGTTAAAACTTGACCTAGATTTTGTCAATGCAATCATACTGACCAAGTTTCATGAAGATCCAGTGAAAAATGCAACCTCTATCGCATACATAAGGTTAAGTGTGGACAGACAGATGCAAACATCAGGCGATCAAAATATCTCCAAACAAGGTGAGCTAAAAATGGAGAAAGGTATGGCTATGGGTCTTAGACACTGCACTGGGTTTTAATGTCTTCTGTTAGTGTATGCAATTTGAATCAATTCAGTTCAGTACTTCAGGAGTTATGGCTGAAACAAGAAAATTCAATAAAAGGAGATAATTAAAAAATAGGACAAGCTAGAGTTAAGGTCCTTGTATATTGCACTTCCTCTCAATGTACTCTGTCTTGCTACATACTTGGATTGACTGGCTGTTTATGTATTTAATAGCATCAGTCGTGTATTTGTCAGACTAAAGTGAAAAAATACTTGAAAGCAATTTGAGACTTAAGCTACTGTTACGGACAGCATTTTGTATTGAATAATTTATATCATTTATGTCATTATTAGATGCAATACATTCTCTAAATTGGATTTGTTAAGCTGAGTTTAGACTTCTGTTGCAGATGTAAATTTTTATTTTAGAAACTGATTTTTTTTTGAGATGTGCTTACAACTTGTATTTCCTAAAACACATTCTGACATGACTGACTGATTGGGTTTGTTTACGTTGGTACTTGACACTGTCATATAACTGAGCATATTCTGACATGTTCCCATTTGTACAGTTTCATTAACCAAACTGAAGTCAATTTTGGTATGCACTAACCATTTCCATTTTGAAATAAACATCAACACAGGTCAATTTTTCATTACCCGAACTGAAATCACTTTTGGTATGAACTAAACTCTTCAAGTTTTAAATAAACATCAGCACAGGTGAATTTCCACAATGTACGAACTCAGACTGTATCCAACCAGAAGTTGCCACCAAATAGGCATACAGTAACTGTTTTCATTTTTTACCACGTTTGCAGTGTCATTTTATTTCGAGTTTTAAGCATGGATTGGGACAGCATGGTAATTGTGATTTATCTGTTTACGTTGTACAAGAGTTATATTTGATGTGAGTATTGCAAGACATGGTTATATGCAAGATATCTATATGTATTTGTAAAAGAAATCAAAACATTGTGGTAACTTAGAGCATTCACCATAAAAATGGTTAAATGTTGAAAGATCTGAAGAGTGTTTTTCCTCAGAAGTGTTATTTACAGTTCAGTTATTTATTCATTTATGGGAAGAGCCTTACTTACTGCCGGTAAAACACAATGTGTCAAAATACTGTCGGTATTGACATGTATTTAAGATATGCACTGTATGCATATTCGCAAACACAAAATTATTTACTGTATCATAATTGTAAAAGCACTGTACAATAATTGCACAGAATGCAACAAGTGTTATCTTGATTTAAAAGTGCAATTCTTGCTTCCACTACCAATTTATTGTTTCAGAGTTATCAAATTGTTTAAAGCACTGACCTGTGTATATAAAGACCTACCTATGACTCTTCCTATTAAAAAACGCAATATTGAAGAGTACCGGAATAAATGGTAACTTTATGAAAGAAGCCTTTTGAAAGTCCTGTTTGTTAAAAGTGTTATTGTGTACAGGGATTGTCATGAAACATAATTTATTTGCCGGACATTGCATTATGGAATGGCTCTGTTGGTACTGAGTATTGCCAATTATCACATACATTGTAGATGATTTATTTTCTTTCATCTATTAAAGATCGAAACTCTCTCCTTTTTAACTTTATGATAACCTGTTTTTAAATGAATTTTATCTCGTCTCTTCATCACAACATGGTATGTATTTAAAAATGCACTTACTGCTTCAGTTATTGTAATTATATAAATGGACATTTATTACATATCTATGTTTTTAATTGAATTGGGAATTCTTTAGTAAACTGAAATGATCGAGTCATAGCTTGTCATCATCTGTCGTTGAAATACGTCATAAAGCATACCACTGTAAGATATCTAAAGCAAAAATAACCCGTGTTCTTAGCAATAAAGGATCTGACCATGCCAGGACTCCAACTCATGTCCCCAGAAAAAGCCTCATGAAGTAAGCATAAATGTAGTCTTCAATATGTTGCAACCCACATTCTTTTGGAATGTAAAATTCATTTGTGACAGAATAAATACAGTAGCATGATTATTCATGATATTTCTTTCAATGAAACAAAACTTTTATTCTTATTGATTTCATGTTCCCTTGATTCTTTAACACACAAAATAAACTTATTTTTGGCGATAACTTCAGCAGGTACAACTTTAAAACTTTTCGAATTAACAGTATTATGTGCTGTCATTTAGAAATGTTTTAACTTTGATTTTTAGAATGCTGTTGGCGTGAAATGTAATGGAGTGACTGATGATATAACTAAGGATGTTGAGGTCAAACTACATTAATAGCATTGCCAGTCAGCCATGGCTATCTGAAATAACAGGAAATATAAAATAGACATATTTGCAAATAGGCATACAGTCATTTTGTAACTGTTTGTGATTTGCATACAGTGTCTTGGAGAATAGGCATACAGTCCAATCGATACATGTGTACCACAAAAAAGGTATTTTCTTCAAAAGTACTGAAACAAATGGACAGCAATGTTGGAACTTATTTAAGGATAAGACATCCTTGTAGCGGATGGTGGCTTCTAAATTTCACTTAAAAATTTTGATAAGAAATAAAATGACAAAATATCGCAATTTCAGAACAACTGAACTATTTTCAACAATTATTTTCCAACAGATGAACAATGTTAAACATAAACTTTGATATTTCCTGATACATGGTATTATCTCTGTATCAAATAAAATCGGAATATTTACTGTACTCTCCCTATACCTGCTTGAAAACTTGAAATAAAATTACAAGGTAAAGGTCATAAAAATGAAAACAGTTACTGTATGCCTATTCAGTGGTGACTTTCGGTTGGATACAGTCTGATTTCTATATCAAGACATTTAAGCATTTACTTTTTATGACGAGCCAATTTGACGCATCAAAGATCCATCACGAGTGATCATCAATATTTGTAATTTTCCAATTTTTAACTTTTTTCTCTCATTTTAGCGAAAATTAGGGTCGGAGGGTTTAAGAAATGAAAAATCAAAGAACTGTGGCGTTACTGTGATGCCTTTCCAGCATTATGATCGCAGAAACTGTTGTGTGTTTGACATTTTGTGTATTTCCAAAATTGGAGAAAAATGCCAACCATTGTTAAGATGCTAGATGGATCAGGGATAGCAGTTTGTTGGAATATTGAATGACAGCACATTAATTAATAGGTGAAAAAAGAAAACGGGAGTCCTGAAGCCATACAGACAGCCCAAGTAACAATATAGCACTACAAACTAATAAAATCTTGTGTTCTACAATCAAATAAAATCCTTTCCCTCTTTTCTTTTTACAAGAACAACGTTCATTACCACATGTGACCAACTTTTCTGGAGAAGATTTGCTGGAAGAGATTTATCACAGAGGATCTGTTTCTGACAATACTCATCCGTTTCCTTGTTTTTTTTTCCCTCCCGCAGTCCAAATCAACTCTCGTACGTAAAACTAGTTTATATGGTAATTCTAAAACATCCCTATGGATTGTCTTGACCCGAAGCATGTGCTATGAAACATGACAGGGCTTTCTTGAGGAATGACATCAATTCACATTTGCGAAGTGGAAATTACGTCAATGCGTGGGCTTGGTACAAAAGCCAATAATGTTCTGTTTACCAATACAATGATTGGGTTCTATTGAACTAGATTTACCACACAACTGTTATTGTCCTGAATGCAGGAAACAATATACATGATGCTTTTTTTTGTTCCATTTTCATGGCAGAAGAATTATCTCTGAGAAATGAAAGAGAAGTAGAAACTGTATTGCAAGAGATTATCAAGTACTTTCTTTTTCTTATGATGACAATTAAGTTTAAATTTAAGTTTCCTCTGCAGAAACTGTCACCCAAGGCTTTTTCTTCAGTTTTAGACATTTGGTACTTTTAAGATATTACAGTACAAAATGTACAATGTATTAATACTGTGATATGAGCATGGCAGTGCCATGCACACAAGACTATCTACAATAAAAATATTAAATTTGTGACAGAATGATCTATTCTTACTTACAGAATGGTGTCATGATGGTACATAAGTATTCCAACTTTCAAGTGATATCTCAAATGATTCAGTCAATAAGTGGGTGGTACGAAAATTCTATTCCGACAAGGTCCATAGTTCAGAAGAAACCCTCGACAGAGTTACCTTCTCTTGCCTATATGTGGAGGTCATGATGGCAAACATGTATTCCAACTTTCAAAGTAATATCTCAAATGGTTCAGTCAAAAAGTGGACAGTGAGTGGTACAAAAAACTTATATTCTAAGTTGAAAAGGCACTATCCTGCAGAGTTTGGTTGAAATAGGCCCCGCGAATGAACTAAGTCTATTTTTAGCTCTCATAGTCATTTGTGCAGCCAAGCAGAACTGATTGAGCAATATTGGTACAGAACCATCCAAGCAACAATCCTGTGTAGTTGGGTTGAAAGATTAAAATTTGTTTTATTTTTTGCTCTGGTGGCCATTTTGTGCAGTGCAGCTCAGGTGAGCCAAAAACAAACTGGGTAGGCTGGAAAGCCCAGAAAGACATTTGCATAAAATTTTTATGCAGTGCAGCTCAGGTGAATAGTGATAGTGTAAAGAGCGTGTATAATCATGAAATAATTACACTACATAACATTGCTAAAGTTGTATATTAAAGTAAATGTTTTACATAAAAGGATGACCTAGTTTCAATTCCGATCCATTTTAACTCACACAGATTTGATTATTATAATACCTGTTTACACTGTGGTGAATGTGCACCGGTACAGTGTTTCCGTATACAAAATGTAGTCAATCAAGATGGCGAAAAAAAACGGCGAAACAAGTTATGTTGCCAATAGTATTCTTTGTAACTTTAAGCTTATCTTTGACATTTACAGAAGTGGAAAGGGTTATTATTCATGTTGCATATCAATAGTCTTACCGAACCAAATGCTAAATTTACATTGCAAATTTCAGGGGAATGTGTCTTTTGTAAACTGATGAAATTTGAATCAGACTTGATCGATGATGTTTTTTGCATGAATACTGACATGATAATGATAGAATAAGCTACATTTTAACAGACACCAGTCATAAATGTATTTTCACTCATGAAACTGGCTAAATATCAGCTTGATTTTTCAGTGTTCACTGCATTTTTGTACTTTCTCTTTCAACAATGGTCAATGGTCGCTGATGAATTTCCAGTCTAAATTTAGCCTTTGGTATAATAACCCTTTCTGTGCCTGTAATTGTCAAAGATACACTTCTGATTGGACAACATACATTGTTTGGCCATTTTCTTCAGCCATCTTGGTTGACTATACCGGTCTGCCGAAACATTGTATTAGTGTGCATTCACGACAGTGGTTTAAGTGGTAACCTAAAGCTCAGTTTAAATCCAAGCCCAATCTTATCAAAACAAATCTACTGCCAAAGTTCCATCAAGTTCCAACTAAGACTATGGTCTGCAGCATGTTTACACTGTAGATGCTGATAAGAGTGATTTATTCGGTGAACACAATTCTGACAATACAAAATACAATTTTCTTTTTGTTTTGCATAAACTTAGCATCAACAAACCCACCCCATCCCCAGGCCATCTACTTACCAAACATGTGAATCAATGTCAGATAATTAGGTTATTATTGGTAAGCTGCATTAATTTCATTATTTAATATGTTTTATTACAGGTAATCAATATGGGGATTGTATGATACTTCACTTACAGACACTGAAGGTTATTGCATGCCACAAAGTCCATCCAATTTCCAGTTTCTATCGCTTAGGAGTGGGTAAATACAATATGCTAACAAAATTAGACTAAAAGGATCGATATGTCACTGTCCTGCTATTGAAATTCTAAGGACAGATGAGTGCATTTGTGACAAGGTATACTGTATTTTATAATACTGCAGATAAATTTGATAGATTCTGATTGGTCAAGAGCCCCTGTATATGAGACCGTATACACTGTGAACTATCCCGTATATACCGTGTCCCATTTGGAGCCTCGTCATTTTTGCCTTTTCTGATTGGCTAGAGAAGCTCTGCAAACATTGTTTACATTCAAAACAAAATGGCCACCGTGGCCCCGATTCAATTTTTTCAGCAACGTTTGTAAGCACTGCACACGTCATTTCGAAAAATAAATCAAATTCATAGACATTAAAACTTACATTGATGCTATGTTTACCTTTGTTTCTCCCGAGTCAAAACGGGTTACGGACATAAGGTCTCATTTCAGTCGATCAAGATGCTATGTTTACCTTTGTTTCTCCCGAGTCAAAACGGGTTACGGACATAAGGTCTCATTTCAGTCGATCAAGATCCTTTTCCATGAATTCCAGTGGAATCTTGTTTTTTGAAAATGAAAACACTGTCATTGACACTAATAAGTACTTCATGGTATTCCTTTCTTCAATTAACGGCTGCTGACAGGACATCCATGTACAAATTTAACCTCTGGAATGACGAAATAAAATATACCGCCAGACCAGAGGAAAATCTGAAAACAAATGTCCTTTTCTATCCTGTTTATGAACTACTGTAGGTAGTCCTATTTCAATTGTCTTGAAACAAAGTGAAGACTTACTCCAATAAAACGCTGTTTATCCTTATTTTGTGTCACATTAATAAGCCGAAGTAATGAATTAAAAAGAAATCTCTGTGTTTATCCAATCCACACGTTACAAAACATGTCTACCAAAACATTACTGTCTCGGTGACGTAGACTTGAACTGATGACATAATAAATTCGAAATGGGACAAGTTTAACGTAAATTATTTATTATGCGACTGCAAATAATACAAAATTTCATACTCTGCTTTCGGGTCGAAAATATAGTAAGCCGCAGGATTATTTTCTTCCAATTGAAATACTGAGAAAAACAAAGATCGGCTAATTACGAGAGCAGTATGGAATCATGCGAAGGTAAAAGGTTTGGGGCAGTGCTCACACTGGCAGTTTATAAATAATAGCCATAAATTTTTCATGAAAAAAAATAATAGCCAAAGTCTGCGCGTTGTCGTATTGACATGACCAGAAAAATACCATTTGAATATAACTGGTCCTTTTTTTGCCAATATAGGTCTTGTTCAGTTTTTGTTGGCAATGGGTATTTTACTAAATGGTTCATGGTGCAGTGCTGTTACTGTCCAAGATACTTAACTTCTCATGTGGGGCATTGGTAAACTAAGTCCAGCTGGCCATGTCATGACTCTCTTTTCAGTGTGTTGTTCCAGTTAAATGTATGTGCTTGAGTAAAAAGAGCATGTTCATTTTTTTTCCAGCAGGAAACATATCTTAATCACACATCTTTTTTTTGTAAAATTCTGCAAACAAAACTAAAATATTAACTGATCTCCTGTAAATTACACATTTCTTTTCAGTTTCACTCATTTGTCACGTATTTTCGCGACCCCGTTGCCGCTTGATTTTCAGCAACATATTCCAAGTTTTTAGCAATTTTAATCATATTTAAACTAAAAAAATTGTCACCATAAGAAGGCACGGAGAACAGCCTATTTTAAATGAAAGTTTAGAAGAAATCAACCCTACTTTTGCAGCAGGAAACTACTCGAGTAACTGCCCGAGCATCTTTTTAAAAACACACTGAACATGTTGCAGGTATTTTAATCATATTATTCTGTATTCGTGAGAAATATAATGAAAATAATCTGACTTCTGATAATAGCCAAATTAACGTAAAACAAAAATTACATACGTTCGAAACACACCAGTTTTTACCAAAAATCGTTACAAGTGGGAGTTTTCACACTCTTGCTACGTTTTGAAATAATTCACGACACCGAAATTATATATAAAAAAAAATTTAATTGCCACCATACTGATAATCGGCCGAAATGTGTTGATTTGACGTGGTGATTGACAAGTAAGTTTCCCACAAGTTTATAAGTGGGCGGATTATTATTATCGAAGGACGGGAACACTTTCAGCTCGGCGATTCGGCGGACGGGTTATGTTAAAAAGTAGGCGTATTATAACTATCGAGCGGCGTGACTCGGTTTCGGTCCGGCGATTAGTTTGTTTGTAATTGTGCTTATTGGTTCCACCATCCTCTAAAGAGGCTATAATCGATACGACCCGCCCGGCGATTAGGTTGACATGCATGTGTATTAGCGGGAAATATTAATATTTTTAATGTGTAAACATATCAACTCTATCGGATTAGTTGATTGGTTACTATTTTCAAGTAATTACTATCGAAGTCGCCAATTAACAACAGATGTCAAACAAGTGTTGATGCCTCGAGGGACTAAGAAGATATAGACAGATTTTGTGTTTTAGTCGATGTTTTTTTTTCATTTTATAGCAGGATTAAATAATCGCCATTTTTTGTAGCCAATCCTTAAAAATAATCGCCAAACTCATAAAATTATCGCAAATGGCGATAATGTCGACTGACAGCGTGAGCACTGTTGGGGGCTCCCATGGGTATCATCTTTTTGTCATTTATAAATATAACCGCAATATTTCGACAACAATTTAGATAGTTTTCTTGTCTTTCAAACAAATCTGCGGTATTATAAATTCATTTTACAACTAATAGTATACCCTTATACACTATCAGGAACCCAGGTCACAGAATGATCACCTGTGTCTTCAAATTTATTCTAAAAATATTCCCATTTATAAAATCAAAGCGATGTTAGTGCTGGAGGCCTGGGATTACAGATTGCTTGGTGGAAATAAGGATTGTATCATCTATTGTCGTAAATTGCTGGTACTGCGGTAGAATTTTACTATGACAAACACCTTAAACTGGAAACATCTAAAACAAGATGCCCACGTGCAACATGTCGAGCCCGCCATATATCAAAAGGGCTTACTCCTTACCAAGCAGAGATGGGTCAAAATACACCTAAATATTGGATGTAACATGCATGTTATACCACAGAAAATTGGTCTCGATTTTTCTCTACAGCCAGTAATAAATCAAAGGACTTGAAATGCTGGAGGATCGATTGTCTCTGAACAACATAGTCTGCACACATACATGTGTAAATATCAGGACAACATAGACTGTACACATACATGTGTGAATACCAGGACAACCCTTGCACGAGTAAAGTTATAAACTGGAGACACATGCAACTGTCAAATTTAGACCTTTCACCATTTGTGTAAACTTTACTTTTGAGATAGGAACCCATGTGCTTACATTATGTCATTCAGTGACTATGTTCAACTACCCTATGAAGTATTAAGCTGTGAATCGTAACTGAGAAATGAATTTTGACAAAACTGAACTGAAAATTTATGGTCTGAACAACTTTTAATGTCATTCAAAAGTTATGGGATATGTGTATTGTCCTAATTAATTCGGATTAAACGTCGCACCCAACAGCTAAGGTCATATTGCAACTTCCGGCTTTCATGGAGGAGGAAGACCCTGGGTGCCAATTCCCTGTATCAGAATTTGGGGGTCATTTTGAAATTCCGAGGGTCATACCCTTTATTGTAAAAAAATAAAAGGCATGATTACATGTATCTGTTAAAGAAGTTTTATTCAGTTTACTTCTGTAAAACTGCATGTAAAAAATCACAAACTGGTGGGTAATCAAAGGGTTGGCAAGACAACAGGTGTTTCTCTTTGGATGCTTTCTATTTTGTCACTGCATCTCAGAAGTCAAATTTGTCCACGAAGCGAATTTTTCATAAGTGCATTCAACCATAGACATTAAACTTGGATATTATTTGGCACAATGAAACCCCTTTCAATAGTGACAGTCTGATCGAAATGACTACAAAATGATCATTAAAATCACTCAGAAAGACGTTTTTGTTTCCCGTATTAAGATTCGTCGACCATCTCTTGTTGTGCGTCTACGATCTATGATGACGGTATCATAGGAATCAACACACACAAAAACGCAATGGTACAAAATACGGGTCTATCCTTAATCAGACGACAACGACGACGCAATAGGGTCAAAATTAGACATATCCCATACCAGAAGCATATTTTATCAACAATTTATCTTGCATTTCGAAGCGTTTTGAGAGGTTTTGAAATGTTGTTTTTGTAGTAATTTGATCATACACATTTTAATTGCGTCATAGAAGACGCTCTTTGCTATTTCTGTTGCGTCATTGACAAAATGAGTGCGTCAAAACCGCAGAAAACGCGCTCTCGCGGAAACACTGAATTTAGTGTATCTGGTGTAGCGATGCGTATTTCACGGGTCTTACATTTCTCATGTCACACCGGTCTGACTAGGAAAACGGCGTAGGAAAATAGTTCTATACAGAACAGTTACCTCTTTGATTTAAGTTACAAATTATAAGAAAAACAACAATATAATATTATGCTATTCAGAAATGTTTTGATATTATTTAAATCTGTTACTATATAATTTTTAAAACAGAGGACAGTATAATTCGTAACAACGGAATATATGGAACTACTTGTTTGTATGTAAAGAGTTCGGCCGTAAGGAAGCTATACTCTGTTAACATTGGATCCGATTGAATAAATCAATCGATCCAAAAAGTTACAATATAACCTATTTATAGTAACAACAAAGGGAAGTAATTCTAAAAACAAAGGTAGACCATGGTGGTGAACATTTGTACAAAGTAACATCAAAATCCCTCCATGCATGAAGAAATGCTCCAGACAAAGATATTCTTGACTTTGAACTTTAACCTCTAAGTGTGACCTTGACCTTAGACCTAGGGACCTGGTTCTTGCGCATGACACTCCGTCTCATGATGGTGAACATTTGTGCCAAGTTAAATTAAAATCCCTCCATGCATGAAAAAAATATGCTCCGGACAAAGTCATTCTTGAATTTAACCTTTAACCTCCAAGTGTGACCTTGACCTTAGACCTAGGGACCTGGTTATTGTGCATGACACTCCGTCTCATGATGGTGAACATTTTTGCCAAGTAACATCAAAATCCCTCCATGCATGAAAAGATATGGTCCGGACAAAATCGGACGGACGCACGCACGCACATACACCGAACTGCCAAAAGTGACAACTATATCAAGCTCACCGCAGGCGGGCTCGACAAAAACAAATACACATGGCTTACAGTGTCTTTGTTTAATTCAAAGCGAAAGTCGACCAACAAAGATGAACCCTGATTAGTATATTAAAACTGACCAATACAAAGAAGTTTCACAAATCAGATATTTTGCCCTTATTCACCAATATCATGAATTGACACAAAGTACTCAATGAAATGGATTGGAACATTATGAATGAATCGGCACAAGAGTATACATTGCTACATTTTCTTGTTCTGAATTTCAATCATAACCAATGACTGGATTTTGTTCTTACAAAATACGAATAGGGAAGATATTGAGAGGAAATTTTAGTGTTATTTACCCTTCTTCAAAGCACAATAGTTACTTCTACACAAGTTCAAGTCTGTATGATAACAAATCACATTCATATTTACATAATTATTCTGATGTTATCATTCATCTGGCATTCCTTTCTTACTAGAGTCCTTTCTTCCATTTCCACATCCCTATCCACTTTCTAGCTTTTTTAAAAGCTAACATTGCATGTCACTGCATGAAAATAATCCAAATTTTAAGGGCTAGCAATGGCAATGTCAAAGTGGGCTTCAAAAAACAGATGCGCAGATACAAATAAATTTTATGTCTGTACTGTAGTTGATTAATGGCAGCACTATTTACCAACTGTTAACAGTGCTCAGCAATGGCATATAAGTACAACCTTGGTAATTACTCAAGATAGAGTTATGGTTCCTGTGCACTACACTTCCTCTCATTGTGCTGAACCATTGTATGAAGTTGTATTGCATTCCAGCCAGTAGTTTTCAAGTTATGCTCTGCGACAAGGAAAAGTAAAAATGGGCAATAACTCTGTAATGAGTCAAGATAGAGTTATGGTTCCTGTGCACTGCACTTCCTCTCAATGTACTTGACCATTGTATGAAGTTAAATTGAATTCTAACCAGTAGTTTTCAAGTAATGCTCCGGACAAGGAAAAGTAACAAAGGGCAATCACTCTGAAATGAGTCAAGAAAGAGTTATGGTTCCTGTGCACTACACTTCCTCTCAATTTACTTGACCATTGTATGAAGTTGTATTGAATTCCAACTAGTAGTTTTCAAGTTATGCTTCGGACAAGGAAAAGTAACAAAGGGCAATAACTCTGTAATAACTCAAGATAGAGTTATGGTTCTTGTAAACTGCACTTCCTCTCATTGTGCTAGACCATTGTGTGAAGTTGTATTGAATTCCACCCAGCAGTTTTCAAGTAATGCTCCGGACAAGGAAAAGTAACAAAGGGCAATAACTCTGTAATGAGTCAAGAAAGAGTTATGGTTCCTGTGCACTGCACTTCCTCTCAATGTACTTGACCATTGTATGAAGTTGTATTGAATTCCAACCAGTAGTTTTCAAGTTATGTTTCGGACAAGGAAAATTAACAAAGGGCAATAACTCTGTAATTACTCAAGATAGAGTTATGGTTCCTGTGCACTGCACTTCCTCTCATTGTGCTAAACCATTGTATGAAGTTGTATTGAAGTCCAACTAGTTGTTTTCAAGTTATGCTCCGGACAAGAAAAAGTAACAAAGGCAATAACTCTGTAATGAGTCAAGATGGAGTTATAGTTATTGTGCACTGCACTTCCTCTCATTGTGCTTGACCATTGTATGAAGTTGTATTGAATTCCAACAAGTAGTTTTCAAGTTATGCTCCGTAACATTTAATTAGGCCATTATTTTTTTATTACTTGTTACTCGAAGTTTGAAATTAAAAAGCTCCGTACGGAGGAGGAAAAAAAAGAAGACTTTTTTTATACATGACAAACTTTGTTTCATCGTGGACCTGCTTTCTCTTCTAAAATCCGACATAAGAACACCCCCCTCCCCGAGCAAAATGCCCTTGAAAATTTGTTGACTTTTATTACATTATTCTTTTCTCAATTATATAGAGAAGAAACAGAAATTTAACATAATATTTTCAGATAAAAAATACTGGTGTCAGTAACAAAGCATCAGACACTGGTGTTAAAACACACATGAATAAAATGAATACTACTATTTTCAATTGAAAACATTGTATACATTGTCTTTTTTGAGTCTTGTGTTCACCAGTTTCTATGAGAAATAACAAAAATCGGGGTCGCGAAAATAGGTGACAAACGAAAAATCTGCGATTTTCAGCTGACTTTTTCACATGTAAAGTATCAAGTGATTGCAATAAATGATTCTGAAACTTTTTGATTGATGGGAAGTTGCATTTTTATAAAACATTTGGCCAACATTTGATTAAATTAATCAAAAACATTTATCAGCATTTTAGGTAAGTCAAACAATTTTGTCACTATTCTGAGGGTAATATTTTTAACCAGGTTTTCCAAAGGAAAAATCCTGGTTATTAGATTGGGGTATGTCGGCGGGCGGGCGTAAACAATTTCTTCTGTGCGCAACTCCTCCTACATTTCTCAACGGATTTCAACCAAACTTTCACAGAAGTATTGTCATGAAGTGCCCTGGCGCATATTGTCGGGGTTTTGTGATTTGGTCATTTTTGACAGAGTTATGGCCCTTTTTTTTTTTTTTCACATGTAATTCTTCTGTGCGCAACTCCTCCTACATTTCTCAACGGATTTCAACCAAACTTTCACAGAAGTATTGTCATGAAGTGCCCTGGCGCATATATTCCGGGTTTTGTGATTTGGTCATTTTTGACAGAATTATGGCCCTTTGTTTTTTTCACATGTAATTCTTCTGTGCGCAACTCCTTCTACACTTCTCAAGGGATTTCAACCAAACTTTCACAGAATTGTTGTCACCAAGTGCCCTGGCGCATGTTGTCGGGGTTTTGTGATTTGATCATTTTTGACAGAATTATGGGCCTTTGTTTTTTTCCACATAATGTAATATATATAGAGAAATACTCTTCTGTGTGCAACTCCTACATTTCTCAAGGGATTTCAACCAAACTTTCACAGAACTATAATTGTGAACTAAAGAATTTTGAATATATAATGTTCTGCCCCTGGTCTGTCCGTCCGTCCGTTAGCAATTTTGTGTCTCCTTATTTAAGTATATATAAAAGGGAGAATACTCTGTTATTATAAAAGGGAGAATACTCTGTTATTACTGTCTATTTTTAGAATAGATTACCAGTCCTGTATACTTTGGAGTATTCTGTTACAGTAAGATGACAAAATTTCTCATGAGACCAGCGGTTCAAACCCCACACAGAGCAAGTTTTTTTTGTTTTTGTTTTTTTGTTTTTTGTTTTTTTTTAATTTTTGCCTGAATTATGGCCCTTTGCTTTTTTTCCACATATGTTATATATAGAAGAATACTGTCACGTGCCCACTTCCTCCTACATTTCTCAAGATATTTAAACCAAACTCTCACACAACTGTTGTCATCAAGTGCCCTCGTGCATATTGTCTGGGTTTTGTGTTTGGATCAAGTATATCTACTGACTTTAAAACACATTTGCGCTCGGCCAGCAGACTGGAAAATGAAAACCTGGTTTTGTGACAATTTCCTGTCACTTGTGTAAAACATTTGGGGATAAAATATATTATTTTAAGAGGGGAATGGGGCTGAATTTTGGCCCAAAATCACACTCCAAAATAACTAAATTTTCAGATAAAAATACTGGTGTCAGTAACAAAACTATTAACAACAGGCATTATTGTTGAAACAAATGAAACAAATCTATTTTTATCTTTTTTTGAGTCTTCTGAACACTGTTTTCTTTGGTAAAATTTTTAAAAAAAACGGGGTCACAAAAATAGATGACAAACGAAAAATCGGCGATTTTCGGCTGACTATTTCAATTGTAAGGTATCAAATAATTGCAAGAAGTGATTATGAAACGTTTTTATTGATGGAAACTTACATTTTATAACAATTTTGGCAAGCATTTGATTAATTTAATCAGAAACTTTTGTCAGCATTCATTTTGAGGGGATTTTTTGTCAAAAATGGGGGAAATATACATCATGCTAGGAAGAGAATGGGGCTGAATTTCGGCCCAAAATCGGTCTGAAAAAATTCAATAGACGAATGCAGCTTCTCGACGTTATCACTTGTATAAACGATCCTCTAATTTTGATTTTTTTTTTTTGAAAATACGAAAAAATAGGGGCGGCGGGTTCGAGTAACGACAAATCAAAAATCACTGGCCTTATATTTTGAAAAGTTATTTTGTTTGCCAATATTATTTTCAATGGTATGAGCAGACGACATGCCCCGGGCTATAGCAAAACGCCCGTATCTGGTATCAGGTAAAATGAATCGTTGTATGCGTGCTACAAAGGATTTTTTCTTTCGCCTAGTCTCTGTAGTTTTAATATTCGGAACAATACATTTATTAGTTACTACCCTCAGGGCGCGTTACCTGTGATAATTTTATACCTATTACCATGGTGACAGTCGGATTAGCTGACACTTTTATTGTGTATTTCTTAGATGCAGAAATGACAATACGATTAAAGAAATTCTGTCAGACCAATTGATCAATAAATTCAAAGTAAGTCTGTACCGCTAATTATCGATAATATGTAGCTGTTTTGGCGGCTTGTAAATAATGTTCCTTCGATTTTGATTAACAAACTTTTTAACATCTATTGGCACCAACGCAACCCGTTTTATTGGTAATTACGTAAATACGCACTTGTGTGCGACTTCATGATACATGATAAATTGATAAAAATTGATAAACAGTACGTTCAGCAGCTTGGCCGTTAAAGAGTTTGCCCCCGAGTGTATTTCGCGATTTCCGTCAATTGTTTTGAAAATTCACACTTAATTTGGATGACACGTGGCCGTTTAAATCGGTCTGATTTTTACGGTCGTTTAGCGATCTGGAGGCACTAAGACTGGCCACTAGCCACAGATGGCAGGTGGCCGTTTCATCAAGGTGTAATATAGAAGGATTTTTGTTGGGGGCATCCCAGAGTGACCGTTTACTAGAGGCGACCGCCGAATCAAGGTGACTGTTAGGGCAGGTTAGACTGTAATTTATGATTCCAAAGCTGATCAGGTTACAATATGTCCAAAACTGGTACAAAATGTACCATACCTTAATCAATTAAAGTCAGTTAGGCTATCTTTTCAGAGCCCAAATTTAAGCGCAGAATGCAGATGTGAATACAGATAATTTGTCACCTTATAATTTCATTGTATTGCTTGTGGCTCCTAACCACAGACTCTCAAGATGATATGTTGTGTCCAGTCTGTGGTTGGGATGCTACCATAATATTTTCATGTACATAATATTTCATATTTAGTTTTGTTTTATAAATGTAAATAATGTATGCAATCATTATCATGTTGTAAATAACCATGTACATATTTCAAGAGGCTCACAGGAAGACTGGGCTTGCCCAACTGTGTTGCTTCTATTTTTGCAGGATTTTAGACAACTCGCCGTGAGAAATTTTTTTTTTAGCAGGAAATGCATTTCTAAGCAAGTATTTGACAATTTTTTGGGGTATTTACACAAATAAAAAACGTTTATTTCAACATTAGTTTACTACTCCCATAGTAATGGTTCACAGAAACGCTTAAATCCACGTATCTTTTTCGCAGTTTTTGAAAAGAATGCTAATAATCCAATGACAATTTCACGGTTTGTGTAACCTGATTATGAAAATTGATAATGAAAATGGTTCTAATAATTTGTGCAAATAATGATCTAATAGTTCTTTGATATATTTTAGTACATCTGATATTCCATATGTTGATTAGTTTTGGTCTACAGGTTGAAAGAACAATCTGGACCATATTAAGTAACTCTAATTATTTACAGTATGGTGCTAATTAACATCAGTATCTTTACATAAACATTTCAGTAAATCTAAGAATCATTAAGATTGGCATGTTTATCTGTACGAGTGTGTGATATGATTGGTTGAAAGTATGAAGAAGGCGTGAATAAATGTGAGAAAGTTTTGGCGGGAAAAAGTGAAAGAAAAGAGAGGGAGACAGGGAGAAAGGGCAGTTAGTGTTTAGGTTCTAAGAAGTCAAGGTTAAGTTTTAAGAAGTTAATGTTGAGGTGCTAGGGATAAGGAGTCATATTAAGAATATTTGTTAGGAACCTTAATTTAGGCATAATAAATGGAAATAGAAATTGATAATAGATTATCTAAAACAGAACTTGGACTTGTGTGTTACATTTATAATATCAGCTAAATTCCCCGTAAGAAAACCACCCCGGTCACATTTGCATAAAACTTTGAGGAAACGCAGGTCACTATTCATCACGATCTACAATAAACCGTTCGACAGCTGATAAATTTAAAGGTGCCACTCGTTATGCACTCTCATCCAATTAGAATGCAAAGGGTTTCCGATAACTGATCACAACATAGAAGCGTGATCGCATGGACACTCGACAATTGATGTGTAAATTTGTTTTGGCGCTGTTACGAATACATCAAATCTTTGAATTTTGTTAATATTGATTAAATGATTTAATTAGCGGCATGTTTGGAGCGTAGTGACTTGTCTGATGGTTGATTATCTGCTAATCATAGCTGTTTGAAAAGTTTTCGAATCGTTGCTAACCATCCTCTGGGCAATTAACCTAAAATGACAGTGACAATTAACACAAACACGTGTCAACACATCATTTTGTCACCTAATCGACTGTACACAATTCTAGCACTTCTTCATTATGGATATCATGTGTCAGGGTATTGACCATGTATATAGGTTGAAATTTTAATCTACCAGAAGATTTTAGTGTTTTTGTGAGCTCCGCCAGGGCAGCAGGTTAGGGTTTAAATAACAGGAGAACATGGCGAATATCGGGAGAATGGCATGTATGTTTCTTTACATCCTTAAAAAGGGGATCGACTTATATTTGTAAGTGTACATGACATTTGTTTACAAGACGTATTTTAAAAAGAATATACAGAAAATCTTGATATTTCATCGGAATTTAACTGGCCGCATACCAGGAAACTTCTTTGGATTGCCTTACAGACGTAGAAGAAAGCGCCCATCCAAAAACTATCTCGCTGGCTTCAACGTCGAACTAATTAGACAACTCTTTGGACTTTTATTTAGGCATTTAACTGCATTCTTATTTAATACAATGCAGAAGTGCACATATTAAAGTTGAAGATATAAGCATTCAAATTAAATAAGTTAAGATTTATACTAATTTACTTATTTCTTTATTGTGAAAAAAGTTCTAGCAACTTAGATTTACAACCCTTTAGTCTGATTTTCTGTTGGAATCGACCTCAAAGACAGAGTGATAAACAAGATAAATAAAGCAAAATAATAAAATACAATATAAACATGATAGGTAATCGACAAGTGCATCTGCAAAATGTCAACAAGATGTTTCAACCAATAAATGCGAGTTTGCAAATTTTTATATTATTATCCATATGTGGTTAACCACAAATAGTATAACAAGTAAGCAACCTCATGAATTATTTATGTTTATGAACAGATCAATATGATACACATTTTAGGCATCTTAGAGCTTACCTCCTTTTTCACTGCACGAAGTAATGTCTGTCGCGCTTCCTGTTGGTCCGACAACGACATGGAACGCTTTGACAGCAACGTCACAGACATTTTTTTCCTTAGTCAATTATTCCAGTTGCTAAACAATTTCTCTTCTTTCCCTCTCCATCTTCGATTAATTGACTGAACTATAACCGAATGACAAATGTTTAAGATGCTGCAGCGTGAGAAAAAATAAACCGGAAATGATAGACTTATCCGCGTATATTTTTGCTAAATAACTTAATTTAATGTACTTTTATAACAAAGAATAAATTTAAAAGTGTCCAGATTAAGTTCACCGCGTTTTGAAAGTTACAATACAACAAAAAATATATGTTGAAAAGTAGTCCCGTGAGAGGGGCTGTGTCAAAATCTATTTGAGCTGTCAAAGTCGGTGCACGTGCATGAAAATATAAACAAATGTTCGAGAAAAGGTCATGAACAATAAATGTTTGTCCATGCGCGAATAGAGAGTGGAGAGTGCAAGATTAATATTTAAAAGGAGCTTAAATATCCGTCAAGTAGTCAGTTCCTACAATCTAATATAATATACTTGGTTATTCCTAGACAGTTTTAAATGCATGTAGTTTTGAAATGTTTTCATAGCAAACACACCTGTTTTATTTCAGTTCGACGAAATATTTTGATTAACGATTTTTTTATCTCCATACATTATAATCTATCTGACGTTAAAAAATTAACATTACCACACTATGATATCTAAAGGCATTTGTATTAAAATATTAACAATGTATTTAACGCTAAATGAAATACAGTAATTAAGGAGTCCATGTCAGAGTTCGGATACAAGAAACTTTATTTTACGTCGGCATTTTTTTAACAATAAACATTAGCTGTTTTCAGGGTCCCTATTATGTAATATCAGGAATACTATACGGTTCCTGGTAATATACGGGTCCTGCTATTATGTAAGTTATTTGCCGACTAATTAAAATAAGCTGCTCTACTGAACCCAAGCGCCTACAGCTGTGCGTGCAGGATCCGTTCAGACGAACGCGCACATTCACAAAGCATTCAAAATTTCATGCATTTTGGATTCTTATATCCACAGTCCAGTAACTAACAACTGCACCATACATCTTTCCCCAAAAAGCATTTTTACGAGGTAAATAAGAAAGGAGTTCTAAAACAGCCTTATACATTTGAGTTGTAATATCGTTGGTTTCATTATAAGTTCGCGATTAGTAGAACATTTGTTACATTTTAGCGTAATTTAGATACTGAATAAATGTTTTGCCTTTCATGCATTATATTTGTCACAGAAATAAGCACACGTTTCCCTATGTAAGCTCGTCTTAAATTATTAATGAGATTTATCTATAATAGCTGTATATGCACTGTTATATAATTTTAATCCGGGATTTTATTTCTGATGATCTTCATTTAGATTGTTTATATTCCCGGTCGACCTTGGGATTTCTCTCTCCCCGGGTGAACTTGCCAAGACTCCCGAAGAGCCAGATGCAAATATACCAGACACTAGCTCTCTTACGATCGAATAGACCCCTTGATTCTTTTGCGTGCCCGGTGTATAGCACCGATGCACGCCATACTAACTCTGGGTTTCTATTTGTAGATAGGTGTGAAACGCTGAAATTTCGACAGTCCCGACTGGGATTCAGGCCCACTGACCCCCCCCCCCCTCCGCCCCGCTTGGTAGTCCAAAGCGTTAACCACTCGGTCGGCAACCGCGCCATCCTTTATTTCTGATAATGCCATATAACTTATTACTCCGAGGTTTGCAAGATTATGTCCGACATTGTTTGATAGCACATTTCTACGGCGTTTACATAAATTGTAAATTAATTTGGTTATAATGTTTTAATGTTTAGTCTCTTATAACTCATTATTGAATGACAATGCATATTATATACTTATGCTGTTGTTAGTCTGTTTGTGAATTTAACTTGTGAATGTGATTGAATATATCTATCTATATTTGCCAGTTACGTCAAATCCTGTACAGGTACGTAGACATTTGGGCGTCAAGCCATGATGAGGCTGTTATAGTAGAGAATAGAAAATCTAGGTTTAAAAGAAATACAATAAAAAGTAATGTATATTGAACATTAGCTGTGTTAAAAGGGACATACCCTATAACTGAAGCCAAACTAAATGACATCTAAAACACAAATAATAGAATCTTTGAGTATTTTAACTTAACCTAAAAGTTTCAGTTATGTATTCCAGTCATTATCGATAAAATCAGCGGTTTAAAATATACTGCAGTACCGTAAAACATTAAATAATCTATGTAGAGTTGCTGTTGTACAATTAATGGGTGTATGCGATTTATTACAGAAAGCCTCTATATTGATTAATTGTGGTAAAATGTTTTTTTTTCGCCATAGGTTCTTCTTTGAAATTGTATTTATTTATCATTTTACGTTCATTGAACACATAAACTGTTTCGAGAATATTATCTGCTAGATGTAGGGAGTGCCCCTTTAAAAGATGAAAACAAGGCTAGCGTACTGACTTAGGGTGAGGCATAACCAATCCAGTCATGCAGCGGCTGCACTGAACTGCTCTGGTGTATGGGGGGATAGAATGTCAGGGGGAAGGTTGTTCCAGTGATGGTATATTGTCCTGGATGAGGGGCGGGGGAATATTTGTAGTAGGCAGTGGTTGCTGAGATTAGCCTGTAATATAATGAATGTCTATATCTATATCTACATTGACGTGAGGGCGGCGTTAAGTAATGTACATTGATGGGGACTGTAATAAAGATTTATACCTTCAAGATTAATTACATAACGTTAAGTGGCGTCAGTTCTTTTAAAATAGTGACCGCAAAATTGTTTTTCAAAGTAGTACGCCTATCCAGGAACCTAGAATCAACTGTATATTCAAGGTTCCTGGGCTATCCGTGGATTTACTGAGAAGTAATCCCTTGGAATCATCAAGCACAGCACTCGCTTATACAGTATAATGAAAACTTTGAGAAAAACCAAAACACAAGGTACATATCTAGCTTAAAAACTAACTAGATATATACAGTCCGTAATATATAGGAAACGCACCGAATGTTTTATACAAATATATCTTGAGATGACCCCTTACTTTCAGTCCAGCTTCCAAAATGGCCGCTTCCGGTTCGCATTTAGGAAGTGGAAAAATTAATTTAGGAGCACTTCGTGATTACTACCGAAGAGAGTTCATTGAGTGTTTAGACAAATGTAGTGGAACAAAGGTTTTTGTCTGTTTTGATGTTTGATCTTTCAAATTTACTGTCAAGTAAAAAAACCCACATGTTATGATAAAAAGTGGGTGGGGTAGGCAAGTTTAAAAACCCGGAAATAGGACAAAGGTAAAACCCGGAAATACTGGAAAACCCGGAAAATATTTAAGGAAAACCCGGAAAAAAAACTGGTATCATTGTGAAGTTGAGGCTCTGACGTTTTTAAATATATATAAAACTTTAACCCAAATTAAGTATAGTTATCACACGAATACCTTTGCAAAGTACCACCCCACCACCTCACAATCCCTACCGCCTTGTACTCCACCCCACCACCTCATTTGAGAAATTGGCTGTAGTTTAAATTTATTTTCTCACCGGATTGTTTAGTGACAATAAATACTTATTTTGTACATGTACACATATGTATGTTGCATGTAAAATTTATTCGGAAAAACAGGACGTGGCACAAAAAGATAAGGATAGTTTAACTTTGGTTACTGAAAATCGAGATTTTCGCCAACTTATAAACGTTCTAGAGACTACAATTTATGGAATTTTGTTTCCACAATTCGTGCAAACAGTAGTCTCAACATTTCTACTGCCCAATTTTTTAAAGTTCTTCAACAAAATAATTTAAAACAAAATTAAAAAAAATCATACTAACATTTCTTATTTATTTTAAAGAACCCCACCACCTCGCAAGTGTGCTCCCACAATTTCTTTTCACCTCATTTTGTGGTGGTGGGGAGAGTTAACCACAAGAAAGCGTGATCAACTAAAACAAATACAAGTTTACTGTTTAAAGTTCAATTGAAGACTGATTAGAGTGGGAGCTGACCAGTAATGGCAGTATAAACTATAATATTGTAGCATGCACATGTAGAAGTGGAAAGTTACTGAGAGTTATTATTAGACAGTTCTTGAAACATGATATCATTACAGGTGCCTCTACCAAGGTTACTAACTGGGTAAAATCCTGTCTTCTTGGTTGCTCTCAAATTGTTGTCCTTGATGGTGTTTCCCATGACAAAGGTCCTGTAACATCCAGAGTACCACAAGGATCTGTCCTCGGCCCACTTCTCTTTCTGCTTTACATCAATGACCTACCTTGTTCTGTTACTTCTCAAGTGCGACAACATGATCTCAACCAACTAGAGAAATGGGAAGAGCTGTGGGACATAACTGAACGGTCTCCTTCGTTACTAATTCAGTACTCTTAGCCATTTAACAGTCATTCTGTCATCTCTCATTCTAATACCGCATCAAGTCTTTCACGTCATAATTTTATAAAGGATCTCTAAATATTCATCTTTCGAATAACATTATTAATGATAACAATAATAATCAACATATACATTGTTTCTATAGCTGCTGTATCTATTACCGTGCTGATAACAACACGCCAATTGATTTGTCTTTGTATTTATTTCGGTTCGCTAAGGTCGCTGTCTAGTGAACCGATTCCGTTTCACTAGACACTTCCTTATTGTAAGTGACGTCTTGAGCAAATTTTGAGATATTTTTGTTTTCGGTCAGAATCTCTCTATAACTCTGAGGGAGAGATATTGCCCATACAAAAATAACACAATATCTCGACTCACGTACAACGAGTCGGACTACTCATGTCTAGATACTTCATTTTTATACGGGGACTTACATTTGTAGTTTTTTATTTTGAGTCAACCTGTCATGTAGAGGTTCAAGTTAGCGAGATTTGACTGTATCTATAAATTTGTTTTACAGGCACTAGTGTGGGATGATGCCCTTACAGGGCCATTCGGACTGATAGCCGAATATTCACTTTTAAAGGTAGGTAAAAACTTCACCTGAATTATGCAAACATACAAAGAAAATAACAGTAAACATAAAACATAACAGCTTTTTTTACTGTAAACAGGGGCTACTTAGAGGTGTCGGGCTTCTTCTGAAAATTTTGTTTTAACCCGTTTAGATCATTTTCTCATCTTACCATGATGCATATTTACATGTAGTTGCCTAAACACGTCAAGGCTTTGAAAGACTTTTCTAAACTGCAAACTTACTATAAAGGAAGTGTCTCCCCGTCTGGTCCTGGACGGGGAGACCTAGAGTCTCCTTGTCTGATTCAACCGGACGTGGAGACAAATGGGGGGGGGTGGGATTTGTCCCCTCGTCCAGCTCTATTCTTTTATCATTGTTTACCGAGGAACAATACTATAAAATTATTTGCTAAAATTTTCATTTTTGTAATGTATCACTTTTGAAACGTTTGCTTGACCGGAGCAAGAGAAAAACGGTGTCTTTGTGTATGGTAAGTGTAATTATTAATGTGTAATAATTATGACTTATTTACTTTCATTTTCTCCGCCTTGTTTTCTCTATATACATGCATCACCCACAAAACAAAAACTTATGTTTAATTGCACACCATCTAATAATACAATGGTAATTAAATGCAAAACACCAGAGGTGTTAAGTTGGTGTCCTTTATTATTTATAAAGTTTTACTAATTTTCACACCTCCTAAAATAAATATCTTCCCAGTCTAATTTTTATGCCCCCGAAGGGTGGCATATTAAAATCACTCAGTCTGTCTGTCCGTCTGTCTCTGCGTCCCCACTTAACATTCGTGTCCAGTCTGTAACTTTGTCATGCATTGAAAGATTTTAAGATAACTTGGCACAAATGTCTAGCACATCAAGACAATGTGTTGTGTGCAAGAACCATGTCCCTACCTAAAAGGTCAAGGTCACACTCAAGGTAAAGACCTTTTGTAAAAGGAGTAAGAGTTTTCTAAAATCTTACAACTGGGAATTCTAACTGAAATTGCGTTTCATGAAGTTTTATAATTATGATTGTCATTGGTACAAATGTATTTGTCCCAGGTTTAACTTTACAGTATATAAAACTAGACTAACCTTGTCTCTATCAATAAATGTCAGGAACATGATGTGGAGAAGATGATGCAGTTACCCAAGGAAAACCAGTCCCTCCCAACCAGTACTGTACAGAATATCATTTTTGTGACCAGGCCTAAACTAGATCTCATGGACCAGGTAGCTCAGAGCCTTCTCAGGTAAAAATGCTTTTAGAGTCTGTTGCCCAACTGTGCTTCTCAGTTACTAGCCTTATACAAGTAAATACCGTATATCAGGTTTTTTTGCATGTATGTAATTTTTGCTATATTCGCAAGCAAAGTATCGCCAAAATTAGAATCAGCAAAACTTTATCTAGTGCATTTTTATGTTTCGCATTGCAGGTATTCCTACTTTCAGTTTGCATTCTGGTGTCCACATAAGATTTAGACGCTGTAATGTTTTATGTAAATATCAATATAGAGAGAAGTGATGATAACCTGTAAACTGTGGGTACATGACTTGACTTAATCGCTATTTCTTTAACATTTTCATTAATTACAGTATATGTAAGCGAAATACAGGCAGATTGTTTTCCACTCTACACATTATAACACAGTTAACACATTATCTAACATGAACTGTATAATTACCATATTGAATAAGGTGTCTTGGATTTACCTGAAAGCAGTATCAGGGCAGGTGTTAAAAGTTCGGTGTGTGTGCGTCTGTGCGTGCGTGCGTCCGAGTTTGTCCGGACTGTAACTTATCCATGGATCAAGGGATTCTTAAATTACTTAGCACAAATGTTCACCATCATGAGACAGAGTGTCATGGGCAGGAACCAGGTCCCTAGGTCTAAGGTCAAGGTCACACTTAGAGGTTAAAGGTCAAATTCAAGAATGTCTTTGTCCAGAGCATTTCTTCTTCATGCATAGAGGGATTTTGATGTAATAATAGAGCGTGCTGTCCTCGGACAGCTGTTGTTGTGACTCCATGTCACTGTCTCCGACTTCAAAGCATTCTTTAAATTATATCATAAATGTTAGTCCTTTTGACAGCTGGCAGGCTCGACATGTTGCACATGGGCGTCTAGTATTAAACAACTATACAATATTTTCGCTATATGGTTTGTTGTTCTAAAGACGTGTGTAGTCCTAAAGTCGTGCATGTACAATATCCCGTATTTTTCATAAAAAGAATACTTTTGGGATTTCACATTCGTTCCTTCAATGAAGTAAAATAAGAACAAAGCATTTTACTCACTCCAAAACTGTGAAGAAAAAAGCATGTTATAAGACAAAGGATAGTGTGGAACTATAAGAAAACAAATAAAAGAAATGCAGTTTTACCTACTACAGTCATTCATTTATATATAAAATAATCAAAAATAATGAGCACTGCAGTGTGTCAATACTTTTTTAACACCTCTCAATATCAAATTGGTATATTTTTAGAACATTTACTGCAGGTGCTTATGACATCAAAATGTCTCGTGAAAGAACCAATGAAAATGCACGACTTTTGGAGGACAGTTCAAAACAAAAATGGCTGACCTGTAAAATGATAACACACCATTATCTCGTATATAAATCGATTTTATATGTCAAATTACCCCCACATTTTAACAAACAATAACCACTGTCACTATAACTGGCTGAACAATATAAAAAAATGTTCAATTTGCTTTGTGGTATGACATAATTCATTTTCATGCACGACTTTCAGCATATGAAGCATATGTCTTAAATCTTCGTAATTGCGTAATGAAAAAAGTTTCCATTTTGGCGAAACGTTTGAAACAAATGCTTGTTTCGATGCAGTTGTTTCAAAATTGTGTCCAGAACTACAGAAATGGGTTCCGTATTGGCCAAGCAAATCGTCTCATATTTGCAGAGTTTTATATTGGCCATGTTTCCCTGTATCTGCTGAATTTTGGATTTTATTGGCAAAGTTTCTACCATATTGCAAAAATAAGTTAAGAGGATAACGTCTAATATTATATGATTAATAAAAACTTATACATGTTCATGTAGACAGTTACAAAATTTATTTATTGATATAGTCCTGTAATTTTATATATGTTAATGAATGTTGTAGGGCCGTCTTGATTCTTTTGTGTGCATTTTAGGGAAGACCAAACAGGTGGCGTTAGAAGAGAGTTTCACATAATTTTTGTACCGAGAAAAAGTCTTATATGTGAAAAGAAATTAAAGGTAATAGTAACAATGCTTCTTGTTTTATGGAAATGCCAGAAAAAAAATATGTTAATGACTATTTATTCGTATTGGAGAGTTTAAACAAGTCATGATTAGTAACTAACAGGCAATGATGGCACACCTTAACGTTTAACAAAATCCACCATTCTCATTGAATATGGCTGGTGTAAGAAAAATGCTGACATGATGTACCAGTTTTTCATTGATGCATGAATAAACCTTAAAAGAAAGACAATAACATAAGATGCAACTAACTTCATATTATATATAAAATAAGTGTCTTTTCATAACACAACACTTGACAATTATTATCATGTTTTTGTTTGGTCTTAGCTTTGTTGACCCACCTAGATAGATTCTTTATTTACCTCCGTTTTGGAGAGCTTTCAACTTTTGCAATATAAGAACAGCATTTAATTACAAACATAGAAATGGCATTACTTTACAATAAACAAACACAATATATATTCATTGTAAACATAAATTCACATGAAAATAGGACACCTCTTGGACAAATGTCGCTGACTTGAAATCAGTAATCAATCTTTTATTGAGGGTCAAGCCCAACCTGACTCATAAAAAGGGTGAGAAAGTTTGCAGTGATAGTCTAGTACTGGCCATACCCCAGAACTATGGTAGGTAAATTATTTATCCACCCGCCGAAGGCGAAGGGGATATTAGAAATGGTCTTCGTTTGTCCGTGCGTCCGTCCGTGCGTCCGTCTGTGCGTCCGTCCCAATTTTGTCCGGAGCATAACACCAAAAGTACTTGAGTGATTTTCTTCAAACTTCATACACTGACAGAGCACATTGGGAGGAAGTGCAGTGTGTAAGAACAATAACTCTACCTTGCCTACTTTTAGAGTTATTCCCCTTTTATCAGATTTACTTGAAAAACTTTGTCCGGAGCATAACTCCAAAAGTACTTGAGCGATTTTCTTCAAACTTAATACACTGACATAGCACATTGGTAGGAAGTGCAGTGTGCAAGAACAATAACTCTACCTTGCTTACTTTTAGAGTTATTCCCCTTTTATCAGATTTACTTTAAAAGTTTTGTCCAGAGCATAACTCCAAAAGTACTTGAGCGATTTACTTCAAACTTAATACACTGACATAGCACATTGGTAGGAAGTGCAGTGTGCAAGAACAATAACTCTACCTTGCCTACTTTTAGAGTTATTCCCCTTTATCAGATTTACTTTAAAAACTTTGTCCGGAGCATAACTCCAAAAGTACTTGAGGGTATATTTCTTCAAACTTAATACACTGACATAGCACATTGGTAGGAAGTGCAGTGTGCAAGAACAATAACTCTACCTTGCCTACTTTTAGAGTTATTCCCCTTTATCAGATTTACTTTAAAAGTTTTGTCCAGAGCATAACTCCAAAAGTACTTGAGGGATTTTCTTCAAACTTAATACACTGACATAGCACATTGGTAGGAAGTGCAGTGTGCAAGAACAATAACTCTACCTTGCCTACTTTTAGAGTTATTCCCCTTTATCAGATTTACTTGTCCGAAGCTGAACTCCAAAAGTACTAGAGGGATTTTCTTCAAACTTCATACACTGACATAGCACATTGGTAGGAAATGCAGTGTGCAAGAACAATAACTCTACCATGCCTACTTTTAGAGTTATTTCCCTTTATCAGATTTACTTTAAAAGTTTTGTCCAGAGCATAACTCCAAAAGTACTTGAGGGATTTACTTCAAACTTAATACACTGACATAGCACATTGGTAGGAAGTGCAGTGTGCAAGAACAATAACTCTACCTTGCCTACTTTTAGAGTTATTCCCCTTTATCAGATTTACTTGTCCGAAGCATAACTCCAAAAGTACTTGAGGGATTTTCTTCAAACTTAATACACTGACATAGCACATTGGTAGGAAGTGCAGTGTGCAAGAACAATAACTACCTTGCCTGCTTTTAGAGTTATTCCCCTTTTATCAGATTTACTTTAAAAGTTTTGTCCAGAGCATATCTCCAAAAGTACTTGAGGGATTTTCTTCAAACTTAATACACTGACATAGCACATTGGTAGGAAGTGTAGTGTATAAGAACAATAACTCTACCTTGCCTACTTTTAGAATTATTCCCCTTTATCAGATTTACTTGTCCGAAACATAACTCCAAAAGTACTTGAGGGATTTTCTTCAAACTTAATACACTGACATAGCACATTGGTAGGAAGTGCAGTGTGTAAGAACAATAACTCTACCATGCCTACTTTTAGAGTTATTCCCCTTTATCAGATTTACTTTAAAAAAAATTTCCGGAGCATAACTCCAAAAGTACTTGAGGGATTTACTTCAAACTTAATACACTGACGTAGCATATTGGGAGGAAGTGCAGTGTGCAAGAACAATAACTCTACCTTGCCTACTTTTAGTCAAATAGAAAAATATCATACCTATACTGATAATGAACATTAATATAATTTTGCAAACCTTCTCTTCATTGCCTTATTCTTTTTCCACTTACTTGAAAACTGTACTCAGCATGACCATAACTATACGGCTTTTTAAGGATTTCCTCTCACCAAGTAAAATGTACGAAAGTACAACCTTCAGGTAACTTCTTCCTGGCGGGGGGATTAACCATGTGTAACATGGCTCTTGTTCTCATTTATTTGACTGACTTTCTATTGAAATGGGTTTTAAACTATAGGAAAAGCAAAACATTTATAACTTAAGATGGAACTGAGTTCTTAAGCATGTCTTCACAACACTGGATCTTTTTTTGTGTTGTCTTCTTGTATACATACGTTTTGTGCTAGTTCTGGTCAAAATTACTGTGATGTTTTCTGCAATGACCTGTTTACATCCTCATTTATGTAAATTTTGCATTCCAAACATGTTTCATATTGATGGCTGTATACATAATAAAATTATCTGATGATAGAAGAGAGAAAAATATGCATGTCTCTATAGACGCTGAAGGATGTTGGCCTTTTAATAATGTACAACATTAAGTCAAATGTAGTCATTGTGACATTATCCCCTAGGAGACTAGCCCCTTCATTATTTTGCAAAAGGAGACATTAGCCCCTTCACTCTTCAAAGGTTAAAATTTGATTTAAAATCATTAAGTTGAAATTCAAAGTTTTTTTTTGTAAGATTTGTTAACTTTGTCAAAGAATATAGAGATAATTATTATGCAGATGCATTTAGAAAGGTAATTTGATGAAGGGGCTAATATCCTGTGCAAAATCGAGCTAAGGGGCTAATTTCTTAGTCGATAGTGTCCGCTTACCCATAAAGTCTGATTGCCTTCATTTACAGGAAGCTGGTGTACATGGATCTCTGACAAATATTGAAGAGTTTAGCCTGGCCCTTATTCCATTTGATTATGATCTGATGTCAATGGAGCTGGACAACTCATTCAAGGTAGACATCTTCAGACTGTTTGTTTGTTTCCACAGTTTATATGACTGTCTCTCAAAACAGAACACATTATGGAATCACTTGCAGCAGATGGCTGGCAAACACTATGTGGTCCTCCCTTTAACTTGAAAAAACTGTTAAGCAAATGATCACCAAGCCATTTCATAATGTTAATGGGCATGATTTAATCTTGACCAAGTTCAGTAGCCAGCAAGATTACCCATTGCACTCCTCAGTGCTGAGATATGGCTTTTCAACAGTTGCAATTTCGTCAAATAAGCATTGTCCATCCTCTGTTTTGATATCTTTTCTGCAATAATCACAAAACTTGGTCACACAATTCATTGTAATAATACCTAAGTCAAGATTTTTAAGCAGGTATTTTGAAAAAAACCTACTTATTAGAATGGCAATGTCGTATGTGGGGTGGGCGGGCGTCAAACATTGGTTTCCGTTCAATCACTTGAGTTAGGAGTGACCAATTGCAATGAAACTCGGTGTGTAGGTAGCATGCATGGAGACGCAGCTTGGGATTGCATTTTGGGTCACTAGGGTCAAGGTCACTGTTACTAGAAATAGAAAAACAGTTTCCGCTCAACCCAAGTAGGAGTGACTAATTGCATTGAAACTCGGTGTGTAGGTAGCTTGCATGGAGACGCAGCTTGGGATGGCATTTGGGGTCACTAGGGTCAAGGTCAAGGGCACTGTTACTAAAAATAGAATAATGGTTTCTGCTCAATAACTTGAGGTAGGAGTGACTAATTGAAATGAAACTTGGTGTGTAGGAAGCTTGCGTGGAGAGGAAGCTTTGGGTCACTGGGTCAAGGTCACTTGGGTCAAGGTCACTGTTACTAAAAATAGATTTTTATTTTATTTTTAGTTTTTAGATTGTTTTAAGCAAAAAAAAATTGCGAGGGGGGATCAAGGTCACTAGGGTCGAGGTCACTATTACTAAAAATAGATTTAAAAAAAAAATTTAGATTGTTACCATAAAATTTAAGAATTTTTTTATTTTTTTTTTATTTTTTCAATTTTTGAATTGTTTAAGCAAAAAAATTAATTTCTTTGCAGAGTCAAGGTGACTTAATTCTACAATTTCTACAGGCGCCGTTTAAATCTGCTTTGGCAGCATTGCCGAGTCTTCTTGTTAATCAGTCTGATAGTTCAAGGCATTCCGGAGTTTTCACCCTTGAATTGACAAACTGTTCCTGCAAACCATGTAGGGTTTATCTATTACAATGTGGTAACTGCACAGTGTTTTCACATGAATGAAAGACAAAATCACAAAACATAGCCATGCTGCCTCTAAGTCATTTGCTAAGAATGTGATTGTGTTACTAAGGAGAACAGTAATGAACATTGTAGAAAATCAAGCATTAGCATGTGATCAGATAATAATTTTAGCAATCCGGCAGTTGGTCTGTTGCATTTTCCTTGTCCAGAGCATAACTTGAAAACTATTAGTTGAAATTCAATACAACTTCATACAATAATCAAGCACATTGAGAGGAAGTGCAGTGCACAAGAACCATAACTCCATCTTGACTAACTACAGAGTTATTGCCCTTCGTTACTTTTCTTTGTCCGGAGCATAACTTGAAAACTACTAGTTTGAATTCAATACCATTTCATACAATGGTCAAGTACATTGAAAGGAAGTGCAGTGCACAAGAACTATAACTCCATCTTGACTAATTACAGAGTTATTGCCCTTTGTTACTTTTCCTTGTCCGTAGCATAACTTGAAAACTACTGGTTTGAAATTCAAAATACAACTTCATACAATGGTCAAGTACATTGAGAGGAAGTGCAGTGCACAAGAACCATAACTCTATCTTGACTCATTACAGAGTTATTTCCCTTTGTTACTTTTCCTTGTCCGAAGCATAACTTGAAAACTACTGGTTGGAATTCAATACAGCTTTCTACAATGGTCAACAATGGGAGGAAGTGCAGTTCACAAGAACCATAACTCTACCTTGACTAATTACAGCGTTATTGCCAAGGACAATATCTCTATTTTAGTTTTTTCTGCAAGGTATTATGTTTCTACGAACTTCCTCAGTTTATAAAGCACTCTTTCGGGGGTAATAATCACATTTAGTGATAGCTCTAGTTATACCCCCAAAACGAAGTTTAGGGGGGTATATAGGAGTCACCCGGTGGTTGGTCGGTCGGTCGGTTGGGCTCGTTGGCCAATTGATTGTTGCATTTTCCTTGTCCGGAGCATAACTTGAAAACTACTATTTGGAATTCAATACAACTTCATACAATGGTCAAGCACATTGAGAGGAAGTGCAGTGCACAAGAACTATAGCTCCATCTTGACTAATTACAGAGTTATTGCCCTTTGCTACTTTTCCTTGTCCGGAGCATAACTTGAAAACTACTAGTTGGAATTCAATACAACTTCATACAATGGTCAAGCACATTGAGAGGAAGTGCAGTGCACAAGAACTATAACTCCATCTTGACTAATTACTGAGTTATTGCCCTTTGTTACTTTTCCTTGTCCGGAGCATAACTTGAAAACTACTGGTTGGAATTCAATACAACTTCATACAATGGTCAAGCACATTGAGAGGAAGTGCAGTGCACAAGAACTATAACTCCATCTTGACTAATTACAGAGTTATTGCCCTTTGTTACTTTTCCTTGTCCGGAGGATAACTTGAAAACTACTAGTTGGAATTCAATACAACTTCATACAATGATCAAGCACACTCAGAGGAAGTGCAGTGTACAAGAACTATAACTCTATCTTGAGTATTTACTGAGTTATTGCCCTTTGTTACTTTTCCTTGTCCGAAGCATAACTTGAAAACTACTAGTTGGAATTCAGTACCACCTCATACAATGGTCAAGTACATTTAGAGGAAGTGCAGTGCACAGGAACCATAACTCCATCTTGACTCATTACAGAGTTATTACCCTTTGTTACTTTTCCTTGTCCGGAGCATAACTTGAAAACTTCTGGTTGGAATTCAATACAACTTCATACAATGGTCAAGCACAGTGAGAGGGAGTGCAGTGCACAGTAACCATAACTCCATCTTGACTAATTACAGGGTTATTGCCCTTTGTTACTTTTCCCTGTAAGGAGCATTTTTCGAAAACTACAAGTTGGAATTCAATACAACTTCATACAATGGTCAAGCACAATGAGAGGAACTGCTAAGAACAATATCTCTTTTTAGTTTGTTTGCAAGGTATTATGTTACTACGAACTTCTTCAGTTTATAAAGCAATCCTTTTGGGGGTATTAATCACATTTAGTGATAGCTCTAGTTTTAATAGCTTTGATCATAGTATGGATGACTTTAGCTTTTTACCAATTGATGTTGTTAAGAACGATTTGGACAGACTGATGCGCGAGACTTACTGGATCCATACTTTAAATACAACTTGGCCCAGTGGTATGAACAGTAGCGTATTATTTGATGTGTGCTCTTAACATATTTTATATTCATTATTAATGGTTTTTTAGCTCACCTGGCACAAAGTGCCAGAGTGAGCTATTAGGATCACTCTCCGTCTGGAGTCCGTCGTACGTCCGTCCGTCTACCATTTCCTTCAAACGACATTTCCTCTGAAACCACTGGGCCAATGATGATGAAACTTTGCAGGGATGTTCCCTGCATAAAGCTCTATCAAAGCTGTTTAAAGAATTCCATTGAATGTAGAACTCTGGTTGCTATGGCAACAAATAGGAAAAACTTTAAAAATCTTTTTCTCTGAAACCACAAGGACTAGAGCTTAGATATTTTGCATGTGGCATTGTCTAGTGGACCTCTACAAAGATTGTTCAAATTATGAGCCCCGGGTCAAAATTGCCCCCCAGGGGTCACTTGGTTTTAAAAAGGCTTATATAGGAAAAACTTTAAAAATCTTCTTCTCTAAAACCACAAGGCCTAGAGCTTAGATATGGCATGTAGCATTGTCTAGTGGACCTCTACCAAGATTGTTCAAATTATGACCCCCAGGTCAACATTGACCGCATGGGGGTGGTCACTTAGTTTTACATAGGCTTATATAGGAAAAACTTTAAAAATCTTCTTCTCTGAAACCACAAGGCCTAGAGCTTAGATATTTGGCATGTAGCATTGGCTAGTAGACCTCTACCAAGATCGTTCAAATTATGACCTCCGGATCAAAACTTAGTTTTACATAGGCTTATATAGGAAAAACTTTAAAAATCTTCTTCTCTGAAACCACAAGGCCTAGAGCTTAGATATTTGGCGTGTAGCATTGCCAAGTAGACCTCTTCAAAGTTTGTTCAAATTATGCCACTGGGGTCAAAATTGACCTTGCAATGGGAGGGGGGGGTCACTTGTTTTACAAAGACGTATATAGGAAAACCTATTTGGTATATAACATTATCTAGTGATCTTCCACCAGGCAAGTGGACTTGTACCAGGTGAGCGATATAGGGCCATCTTGGCCCTTTTGTATTAATTTATTGTGTATTGAATAAATACATTTCATTTTGATAAAACCCGCTGCATCAGTCTGATCCATATCTATATTATAAACCTTGTGTTTTGTATGCTGTATGTTGTATATTTTCTGACAAAGACATGTCGAAACATGTAAATTGAAAACTTCGTGTTGTTTTGATTTTATTTTTTCTATAACATGTGATCAGATAGAAATATATCAATTAGTAACTGGTCATTGGATTAGTACAGAAACCTTGAAAGATAAAAAAGATTGTCTCTAATTTCTGATTTTTATTGCAGGAGTGCTACTTGGAGAATGACACCACCAGTATGATCTATGCAGCTCAGTCATTACTCACTTTGCAAACATTGTATGGCATCATACCAAATATAGATGGCAAGGGAGAAGGTGCAAAGGTATTTGATGATAATATAGACATTGTATGGCATCATACCAAATATAGATGGCAAGGGAGAAGGTGCAAAGGTATTTGATGACTATATAGACATTGTATGACATCATACCAAATATAGATGGCAAGGGAGAAGGTGCAAAGGTATTTGATGACTTTATAGACATTGTATGGCATTATACCAAATATAGATAGCAAGGGTGAATGTGCAAAGGCATTTATTTGACGACTATATAGACATTGTATGACATCATACGAAATATAGATGGCAAGGAAGAAGGTGCAAAGGTATTTGATGATTATATAGACATTGTATGGCATCATACCAAATATAAATGGCAAAGGAGAAGGTGCAAAGGTATTTGATGGTTATATAGACATTGTATGGCATCATACCAAATATAGATGGCAAGGGAGAAGGTGCAAAGGTATTTGATGACTATATAGACATTATATGGCATCATACGAAATATAGATGGCAAGGGAGAAGGTGCAAAGGTATTTGATGATTATATAGACATTGTATGGCATCATACCAAATATAGATGGCAAGGGAGAAGGTGCAAAGGTATTTGATGACTATATAGACATTGTATGACATCATACCAAATATAGATGGCAAGGGACTGAAGGGAGAAGGTGCAAAGGTATTTGATGACTATATAGACATTGTATGGCATCATACTAAATATAGATGGCAAGGGAGAAGGTGCAAAGTTATTTGATAACTATATAGACATTGTATGACATCATACCAAATATAGATGGCAAGGGACTGAAGGCAGAAGGTGCAAAGGTATTTGATGACTATATAGACTTTGTATGGCATCATACCAAATATTGATGGCAAGGGAGAAGGTGCAAAGGTATTTGCACACCAAATATAGATGGCAAGGGAGAAGGTGCATAGGTATTTGCACATTATATAGGCATAGCATGTCATCATACCAAATATAGATGGCAAGGGAGAAGGTGCAAAGGTATTTGATGAATATATAGACATTGTATGTCATCATACCAAATATAGATGGCAAGGGAGAAGGTGCAAAGGTATTTGATGATTTTATAGACATTGTATGGCATTATACCAAATATAGATAGCAAGGGTGAATGTGCAAAGGCATTTATTTGATGACTATATAGACATTGTATGGCATCATACCAAATATAGATGGCAAGGGAGGTGCAAAGGTATTTGATGACTATATAGACATTGTATGACATCATACCAAATATAGATGGCAAGGGAGAAGGTGCAAAGGTATTTAATGACTATATAGACATTGTATGACATCATACCAAATATTGATGGCAAGTGAGAAGGGGCAAAGGTATTTGTTGACTATATAGACATTGTATGGCATCATACGAAATATAGATGGCAAGGGAGAAGGTGCAAAGGTATTTGATGATTATATAGACATTTTATGGCATCATACCAAATAAAGATGGCAAGGTAGAAGGTGCAAAGGTATTTGATGATTATATAGACATTGTATGGCATCATACCAAATATAGATGGCAAGGGAGAAGGTGCAAAGGTATTTGATGACTATATAGACATTGTATGGCATCATACCAAATATAGATGGCAAGGGTATTTGATGAATATATAGACATTGTAGGGCATCATACCATATATATAGATGGCAAGAGTGTTTGATGACTTTAGACATTGTAGGGCATCATACCAAAATTTAATATAGATTGCAAAGGTATTTGATGACTATATAGACATTGTAGGGCATCATACCAAATACTGAAGGCAAGGGTATTTGATGACTATAGACATTGTAGAGATCATCCCAAATATAGATGGCAAAGGTATTTGATGACTATATAGACATTGTAGGGCATCATACCAGATATAGATGGCAAAGGTATTATAGATGACAAGGGTATTTGATGACTATAGACATTGTAGGGCATCATGCCAAATATAGATGGCAAAGGTATTTGTTGACTATATAGACATTGTAGGGCATCATACCAAATACAGATGGCAAAGGTATTTGATGACTATAGTCATTGTAGGGCATCATACCAAATATAGATGGCAAAGGTATTTTATGACTATATAGACATTGTAGGGCATCATACCAAATACAGATGGCAAGAGTATTTGATGACTATAGACATTGTAGGGCCATCATACCAAAATTTAATGTAGATGGCAAGGGTATTTGATGACTATATAGACATTGTAGGGCATCATACCAAAATTTAATGTAGATGGCAAGGGTATTTGATGACTATAGACATTTTAGGGCATCATACCAAAATTTAATGTAGATGGCAAAGGTATTTGATGACTATAGACATTTTAGGGCATCATACCAAAATTTAATGTAGATGGCTAGGGTATTTGATGACTATAGACATTTTAGGGCATCATACCAAAATTTAATATAGATGGCAAGGGTATTTGATGACTATAGACATTGTGGGGCATCATACCAAATATAGATGGCAAAGGTATTTGATGACAATATAGACATTGTAGGGCATCATACCAAATATAGATGGCAAAGGTATTACAGATGACAAGGGTATTTGATGACTATAGACATTGTAGGGCATCATGCCAAAATTTGATATAAATAGCAAAGGTATTTGATGACTATAGTCATTGTAGGGCATCATACCAAATATAGATGGTAAGGGTATTTGATGACATTAGACATTGTAGGGCATCATACCAAATAATTATAGATGGCAAAGTTATTTGATGACAATATAGACATTGTAGGGCATCATACCAAATATTGATGGCAAATGTATTTGATGACTATATAGACATTGTAGGGCATCATATCAGATATAGATGGCAAAGGTGTTTGATGACTATATAGACATTGTAGGGCATCATACCAAATATTGATGGCAAAGGTATTTGATGACTATATAGACATTGTAGGGCATCATACCAAATATAGATGGCAAATTTATTTGATGACTATATAGACATTGTAGGGCATCATACCAAATAGATGGCAAAGGTATTTGATGACTTTATAGACATTAGAAACATGCTCTTGATTAACTAGCTTTAAAATTAGAAGCATTTTCTTTTGATACGGCCACTGAACTTAAGAAAGCATGATATTCAAATACAAGAATCTTATTTCTGCATGTAGTTGATACTATGGTAGGTGTATGATTTGGCTTAAAGTTGATTAGTGGTTTAATATTTGATTTGAGTATGTAGTTTAATGTTGATACTATATGATTTCAGCATGTAGTTGACATGATGTTACGTATGCGACGAGAGCTAGAGGGACATGAACCACAGATAACTCCACAAATAGATAACCTTGTTATAATTGATAGAACTGTAGACCTTCTTACTCCACTTCTTACACAGCTTACCTACGAGGGTTTGATTGATGAATTCTATGGCATAAATAACAGTAAGTATTGAGTACATGTGTAAATGTAGATACAATCTACTATTGTTCCTGTAACACGCAGGTAACATTTGTTATTAGCGACAGATTTTTTTTTGTCAGGCAATTATTGTTGAGCCGCTTGCGAAAGCTCGATATAGCTGTCCAAATTGCGGTTCAGTGTATGTGTGTCCGTGTGTGGGCCGTGCATGCGTCTTTCCGTCCGTCCGTCCGAGTTAAGCTTGTCCGGGCTGTAACTTATCCATGGATCAAGGGACTCTAAAATAACTTAACAGAAATGTTCACCATGATGAGACGGAGTGTCATGGGCAAGAGCCAGGTCCCTAGGTCTAATTCAAGGTCACACTTAGAGGCCAAAGGCCAGATACAAGAATAATTCAAGAATGACTTTGTCTGGAGGATTTCTTCTAATAATTCAAGAATGACTTTGTCTGGAGGATTTCTTCTTCATGCATGGAGGGATTTTGATGTTACTTGGCACAAATGTTCACCACCATGAGCTACCCTTGTTTTTAGAATTACTTCCCTTTGTTGTTACTATAAATAGCTTATATTGTAACTTTTTTATTACTGGCCGTAGAGAAAAATCGAGACCACTTTTCTGTGGTACAACATGCATGTTACATCCAATATTTAGGTGTATTTTGACCTATCTCTACTTGGTAAGGAGTTAGCCCTTTTTACAGTTGGCAGCTTGACATGTTGCACATGGGCATCTAGTTTTATGAACTTATTTGAAATTTTGTAAACTGTCCAGGACCTTTTTAAAAGAAACTTTTCAGAACAAGTTTCTGTGATCTGTTGACTGATGCAACGATATACAGTAGCAGGGATCATGAAATTTTGAAATCTCAATCGGTCCGGACAAGCCGAGGGTACATCGTCAACCCCCTCCCCCCAAAATGTTACAAAAATGTAAAAAAAAAAATGTAAAAAATGAAAAATTTTGTAAAAACATGTAGGTGAAGTAGTGTATAGTTCTTTGAACAAAATGTTATGAAAATCGCCTAGGAAGTTACAATAAAGAATGGCTTAAACCAGTGTTAATTGTGTAGCTTTAAAATTGTCAAAAAATTGATATTTCTATCTTTTATCCATGTAAAACGACAAATTATTTTATATGCTTATGTAACGTCTCATAAGTAGTGAAAAGTTTTTATTGTTCGGCCAGTATGAAAACCGATATCGGTCAAACATGCTGGTATCTTCCAGTATCAGGTAAAGTGGGTCCATTACGTTACTGTGACTCAATTTTTTATTGTTTAAAATTAACAATCACAGGTCATTTGTTTTTGAATGTTTTTTACATTTCGTGTTATTAGACTGGTCTACAGCAATAAACTGACAGGTAGCCAAAGTTAACTAATTGGTCGGTAAAGATACTTTTAGTAATCGTAAAAATGTGTGGTTTTTTGTTTACAAACATTTTGACTGCAAACGATTTTGTGAGGATAGAGGCAGGAATAGAATTGTTTATTCTGAGAATCACCTTAATGGAACATAGTGGAGAACATATTATGATATTGCTGCGTTAACTTTGTTTTAATTAACGCTGAATGAAAATAGGGCTCGTACATACAGTCTAATGAAAAAAAAACGGAAAGAGCATAAAGACTATTAAAAGCTTTTTCATGAATATGATTTCGTTTCTTTTTAAATCATAAATGATACACTGGAAATGAGAAAGAGCTACTGAATTGTAAATGCACAAACCAGATAGTCAAGTATTTGCTTTACATGAACCTAGAATGTAGATTTATTCTGTCTCTGTTATAAAGTTTGTAAAGTTTATTTGCACCTCCAATTTCAAAATATTTACATGAAAGCTTTGTTTCTAGGCCCGCTGTGATACAGTTTTTCTTGTTTATATATGCTTTAACCAGCTTTCCATTGTTGTGCATGATCATGGACGAAAATGTTTATCTTCTTTCATTATTGATTAGTAAATCTCGCGTGTCGATAAAATAAACGCACCGTTCACGTTGAGCGTTCCATTTTCTAAGGGATAAACTTTACATAATTTTCACCATAAAAAAAATAAGAAACAGAATTTCTTAGTAATAAGAAAAATATCGAGCCAATTTTCATAAATAAATATAATAATTTCCATGTGATTTTATCATTGAAAGTGTGTTCAATTTCTATTGGAACTGATTACATTCAAAGTCACCCCCACAAAGTTTTGAAATAATCCATGTGTCAGGTATAAGCTTTTAAATTTTTGTCGTATGGTTTCCTTTTGAATATTTTTTTATGTCTCTCGGGTTGCCAGTCCGATTAACATTTTATCTGTTGACGTGCCCTTCCGACTTTCGGAAACATTTACTACCAGTTGCCAGTCCAGTTATTTGTTTCTTTCGGGTTCCAGTTATTATTCTCCCGGTTCTCATGAGCTGGTTTGCCATTTCGGTCATTTGATTTTTTGAACATCGCAAATATGTTGCGTTGTGCCATTTCAACAATAAATTGATAGGCATTGAATGCCGGAACATGAAACATTATATAGCCGGCACAATTTGAGTAATAAAAATTAACTCTTGGGTTTTATTTTTTAAAAATTTCCTTTATCTCATCTTGTTTTCTTACCAGTCAAAAGTACACGTGGACTGAATCGCCTTTAATTAAGCCATAATAATACATAATGACAAGTTATGTTGCAACAGTTTGGTCATTTCAAAGTGTAGGTAATGATTAGTGGCCTAAAGACAATCGGTCCGGTGATAGAGTCAATCGGAGCTGCAAACACATAAATAAAATCCTTTAATGAATAACGTGTTAGCGACGCCTGAGGTATTGTAGAACTGGTGTGTTGGACCAATTAGGTAAAGACCGCCGTGGGTTATTAACATGACACACTTATTCGGGTATTGGATAGGGGCTAATAACACAGATGCTGTGTGTAATTACACAAGCAACTTCTTTTGTCATATTTGAGCGATTTTATGGCTTTTTAAAAAAAAATCTCGGACCAATTTTTAAGCAACTTTTGGTGACGTGAATCGGTCCAGCAAGTTGAAAAGTTGCCCGGCAAATTTTCGGTTTTCCTGATCCCTGTACAGTAGCCTTTATGTGTTGACATTGTATTGGTATCAATTTTGATCAACAATAAAAAGTACTTATCATGTAAAAGGACAGTACATATCTTTTATGTTTCATTTCTATCGTTTCTAGCCTCAGTCAAACTGCTGCCAGAGAAATTCAGAAGTAAAGACAAGAGTGGAGACTCTTCAGACATGGAGTACAAAACAGTTGTTTTAAATTCTACAGATAAACTGTTTGCAGAGTTGCGTGACAAAAACTTCAGTGCCGTTGGTCTTTCAGTCAGCAAAAAGGCCAAAATTATAACAGCTCAGTTTGATGTAAGATAACTTCAAATCATAGTTGGTGGAAAAGTGATTAATTTAAATATATGAAAGCTATCATATGACCGGTCATTGAATACTGAAATTGTTACACAAGTTCCTTAAATGAGATAATGCAACATTCATTAGTATTATCCCAGCTTCAGTATTCAAGAAACATGTATAATATATTGTATATACATATGTTAGATTGTCTTTTCAAAATTCATTATTTACTTATTACAGACATACTAAATTTAAGATAAAGAATTTGTCAAGTCGCATTTGTACTTGTAAAAATGTCATGTCAAAGTGTTATTATACTAATGTAATTACAAGGTACATGTATTATTATATTCTCACAATTTCTGCAACTCTTCCTTTATAAATACAGAGGGAAAGAATCTATACATTAATTTATGATAAAATACAGTCAGTCACATTTTTCATAGACAACCTGTGCAGTAAATGATGCACACATCCAATCACATCCCGTGCTTGTAAGTTACAAGGAAATGTTTCTACGCCTTGAACATAGTTTTGGGTATTTTTCGAAAACAATATTAAGAATTGAAATAATAAATGCCTGTCTATATTTTATTGTTTATCAACATACAATCAGTTGTTCAGATGCAAAGAATTACAGTCGACTCTCGAAAACTCGAACACCCTCGGGGAAGCAAAATTTGTTCGAATTATCGGTAGTTCGAACTTTCCGGAGTAAGCATGTCGGCCATATTGGAGATGGTACTAAAGACCGTTCAGTCTAGAGTGAAGTGTACTAAAACCTGTGTAGGAACGTACTGATTACATTCAAATGAAGAAAAACAAAAACAAGCATGTTTATTTCAATTTTTTTTTTTCATAATTTAGCTACGATACATAAACATATTTACAAGAAGCAGTAGAGATAAATCAGAGCACAATTCAAGATAATAGCACTTAAGCATAATTATATAACTTATAGCTCATTTATCTTACAATAGCACATTACATGACAGGAAAAGATAACAGTATAGACATAAACTAGCACTTCTAATTTTGAAATAAAATCAATCTTTTAAGATTAACAGTTCATTTTAGCACTTGACAGTTCCTACCTCACTTTTGAAAGAAACCGTGATTGTCTTTTTGCACAGAAGATTTTTGCTCACAAGACTGTTTTGTAAGAATTTGTTTATTGAGCACATGAAGTTCATTTCGCATCAGCGTTTGGTACGTCTCTACATATCTCACTATAATATCACAAGCGCCTGTTGCTTCCTTCAGTGTAGGTGGAGTTGGAACCACGTCGTCGTCGTGTTCTTCGAGCGTTGACATCAGTCTCGGCAGAGTTTCTTGCCATGAGAAGATCGTCCACAATTGATGTTTCTGTAGTGACAGCACAGACTGGGATCTCGTTGTCGCAAGCGACGAAATCGTCAATATCCGACATAGCCATCTGTATCAGACTGGCCAAGGGGATATCATCGTCACTTTCATCCTCAGATGAGATATGGCCATCTGTGGTGTTGAAACCTGCGTGTTTAAAGCAGTTCAATATGGTCTTCTGGGTGACCATTGACCAAGATCTACGCAACAGGCGCAACGCATCTAAGACTGAAAAGTGAAACTCCTCATTATTTTCCATACAGTCAAGTTTTTTCTTTATTACCTGCTGACGGTAATGTCTTTAAGATTTTTTATAATGCCCTGATCACATGGCTGGGTGTGACACGTTGTATTTGGTGGTAAGAAAACCAGTTCTATGGTCTTCAAACCCTTGACTGCGGGTGTGCCGGACATTATCCACAATCTGGCACTTTTCTATTGTCTTTCTGAAATTTTTTATCAGTTTGGAGCCAGTCAGTAAATATTTCGCTGGTCATCCAGGCTTTTTTGTTGTTGGTGTACTCCGTAGGCAGAGTTTTCACAGACTTAAAGCAGCGTGGATTTGCTGCTTTGCCAATGACCAAAAGGGGCACTTTATGATCGCCAGACATATTGGCACACACCATGACCGTAATTCTGTCTTTTGATCTCTTTCCACCCTGACTACTTACATTCTTAAATTCAAGGGTCTTATCTGGAGTAAGCTTAAAAATAACCCAGTTTAGTCGGCTTATAAATGTTTCTCGGCTCATAGGTATTGAGTATCGTGCGCAGCTTGGTAGACCACCCTTCCATAGCGGCTGAATTGGTATCAACAGATTTAGCTTCACCAGAAACTGTTTTAAAAGCTATGCCATGACGTTCCTTAAATCTTTCCAACCACCCAGAGGATTGCTTAAACTCTACACCCAACTGCTCAGCAAATTTTGCAGCCTGTTGTAATAGTATCGGACCGGAAATAGCAATGTCCTGATTTCTCGCCTCCCTAAACCAGCGTAAAATGGCTGTTTCCAGTTCTTCGTGTTGCCCAGCTCTCATATTCCGCCTTTTTGGACCAAACTTATTGAACCCTTCCTTAATAGCGTCAGCCTTTTTTACCCAGCCAGTCAATGTATTCTTTGGAATGCCAAACATCTTTGCAATTTCAGTTTTAGATCTTAAACCTTTCTCAACTTCTAAGATTGCTTCAATTTCGTCTCGATAGTCTTCTGTTCTGTCTTTCTCTTCACTCCTTGTTTTCCTGTCGCCGACTTGGCTATCCTCCCGTTCCGGGCCCTTCACCAAGTGCTCAGCGAAATTTAATTTCCCCCCCCGCCCGACCTGGCTATCCCCCATTACTGGGACCTTCACCAGGTTGCTCAACGTTAGAACTTTGTACCCTATGTTCTGACATATTGTGTGGTTGACATTGAAAAATCTAGATTTTATATAGCTTTATTGAATATGAAACAATTAACTCATTTTATGACAGGCAACGATTGCCACAAACAAATCATAAATGTTAGCACGCGCAAACAAATACACATATCCTATTTTATTCCAAGTGCGATATTTACTCAACAAGCTGGCACCTGCTCAATTTTCACAGGTGTGAAAAATATGCGGCCGGCTGATTGATCATTAACAACGACACTGTTCAATTTTCCGGAGTTATTCACTATTTTATTAATGAGCGACAAAACATCAGTTCGAAGTTCCATTATCCGGTTCCGATTACGGAGAACACATTGAATTTAGAAGGAAAAATTGGCCCGCGATGTGTTCGAATAATCGGGGGTGTCCAATACCGGGTTCGAACTTTCGAGAGTCGACTGTAAATCATGTGTGCATAGCAATAGTTTTTTAGTAAGTAGGCGCAGTATGTTAATCAACAATAGCATACAGGGACACATTCATTATCTCTTATTTAACAGTACATGTGGTTGAAATTTGTGAATGTTCATATCCATGAAGCAATCTAAAAGTACACTCTTAATTAAGATTTGATTGCTTCATGATTATTCTCCCTGCGGAGTTACTATTTACATACAACACATGTAGTTTGTTTTACATTGCTATTTTAGTTATTATAGTAACAATCTGCTATGTTTTTTTTCCTATAAGAAGTAAAATAACATCACACTTATTTCATATATTACAGGTATCACACATTTCATATATTACAGGAGAGACATTCTGCTGAGACAGTTGGAGAAATAAAGAATTTTGTGACAAAGTTGCCCCATTTGCAGCAGACTCGGAACTCTTTAGCTACACGTAAGATATTCTTTTGTTACACTTAAAATATTCATGCCATAGCAGAGGATACAAAGTCATGAGCAGTTTAATTCATGAGGCCAAAATTTTTATGACTTTGTGTTTAGATGACAGACTACATCATTGTCGTGATTCTGCTCTGTTATTTATCTAGCCACAATCAGTTAGCTTTTAAAACTCAACTTTGATTTGGGATATCACTGCATCATTAAATTTCTTTTGTGTTTATTTCATTGGATGTACTAAATAGATATAGGGATATGAGAAACAGACGAAGTATGGTTTAATGCTGCATGTGTCTGGTGTAGGTGCACAGTGTGTCTGGTGTAGGTGCTTGGAGCACAGTGAAACTGGTGCCATGTGTCTCGTGGAGGTGCTCAGAGCACATTGAAGCTGGTACCATGTGTTTGGTGTAGGTGCTCGGCACACAGTGAACCTGGTACCATGTGTCTGGTGTAGGTGCTCAGAGCACAGTGAAACTGGTACTATAGGTCTGGTGTAGGTCCTCGGAGCACAGTGAAAGTGGTACCATGTGTCTGGTATAAGTGCTCGGAAGCACAGTGAAACTGGTACCATGTGTCTGGTGTAGGTCCTCGGAGCACAGTGAAACTGGTACCATAGGTCTGGTGTAGGTGCTTATAATACAGTGAAACTGGTACCATGTGTCTGGTGTAGGTCCTCGGAGCACAGTGAAACTAGTACCATAGGTCTGGTGTAGGTGCTTATAATACAGTGAAACTGGTACCATGTGTCTGGTGTAGGTGCTCTGAGTACAGTGAAACTGGTACCATGTGTCTGGTGTAGGTGCTTATAATACACTGAAACTGGTACCTTCAGTGCATGGTTCCCATGTGTTACAAGAATGTGATGGTTCCCATTTCAGCCCTGCTTTTCTGAAAGCCTTTAGGCCTTAGTGAACAGTTTGGATCCAGATCAGCCTGCTAATATATGTTGGTTTGTATCCATATTGTTTAGACAAAGTATTATTGTGCTTTGCTTCAGATACATCAATAGCTGAGTTAATAAAAGACTGTACAGACACAGATGAGTTTATGGAATGTTTTCGATGTCAGCAAGACTTGTGTACAGGTGAAGATACTGACAGAGTTAACCCTTACATTGAAGATTGTATTGGTAGAATGGAGCCGTTACTGAAGGTAGAGTACATGTATTTGATTGCAGGATTAAATGATAAAATGTCTTTTTTATGCCCCCGAAGGGTGGCATATTAAAATTGTACTGTCCGTCCGTCCGTCCGACCTTACATTTTTTGTGTCTGGGCTGTAACTTTGTCATGCATTGAAAGATTTTGAAATAACTTGGCACAAATGTTCAGCACATCAAGAAGGTGTGTTGCGTGCAAGACCCATGTCCCTACCTCAAAGGTCAAGATCACACTTAGAGTTTGAAGGTAATGGAATCCTCTATATATGCACACAATCGTGTCCGGACTGTAACTTTGTCATGCATGGAAGGATTTTAAAATAACTTGGCACAAATGTTCAGCACATCAAGACGACGTGTCGCATGCAAGACCCACGTCCCTATCTCAATGGTCAAGGTCACACTTAGAGTTTGAAGATAATGGAATCATCTATATATTGACACATTCATGTCCGGACTGCAACTTTGTCATGCATTGAAGGATTTAAAAATAACTTGGCACAAATGTCGAGTACATGAATATGTGTCCCGTGCAAGACACCCACGTCCCTACCTCAAAGGTCAAGGTCACACTTGGAGTTTATAGTTAATGGAATCCTGTATATATGTATACATTTGTGTCCGGACTGTAACTTCTTCATGCATTGATTGATTTTAAAATAACTTGGCACAAATGTCGAGCACATCAAGACAATGTGTTGTATGGAAGAACCACGCCCCTACCTCAAAGGTCAAGGTCAGACTTAGTATTTAAAAGTAATGGAATACTGTATGCATGGTAACTCTGTCATGCATGGAAGAATTTTAAAATTACATGGCGCAATTATTGAGCACATGGAGAGGACACAGACTGTGAGACCTCAGTTGGGGGCATTTGTCACTTGTGAGGGACAGCTCTTATTCAGTACCCAAAATAATATTGTTAGTTTAGAATAACTGTACAATGTTCCATACTTTTGATAGCTTTATCTGAATCGCACGAGTACATGCTACATTAAAGTGAACATTGAAGAGGTATACTGCAAGAAATCATTTCGACAGAAATTGACATACTGTCTAGAAGTTGTGTAACAAGGTTTTGAGACCACAGTACATGTATAGGACTTGAAGTGTATCACTGACGGGCTGGCATTTAGCATTACCATATACATGTATTTACTGGTAGCTGTTAAACCCCTCTGTCTACTAGCTAAATGGCCCCCTCTTGACCCAAAAGATCTGTATCCATAGGTATTGGTGCTTGTCAAAATCACAAAGCTGGTAATGGTATTTTCTCAGACAGGTAGAATCTCAACTAACTGAAAAAGTTCTTACGGAAAAAAATAATTCCAGGTTCTACGGTTGCTGTGTATCCAGTCATTCTGTAACAATGGATTAAAGCCGAAAGTGCTGGATTACTATAGACGAGAAATTGTACAGGTAACTTCGCAAGATCTAATATTATCATGTAATAATGTTCTAATTTTACCCATTAATATCAACATTCAAATCTGAAAATAACAGCAAACAAAGTGCACCTGTGGGGTTTATGATATAACACCTATCTGTACAGATTGTGTTTTATTTAACTATTTCCATTTTAAAATTTCCTGTCTTGAGTTTCAGTCTTGCCTGTGGATGAGAAATATGTGCTGTCATTCATATCAGCATGGGTCAATTCTAGTACAAAACGTGACAAAATTGCTTACATGTGAACTTAAATGGTTACTTTGTTACCTAATAATCAGTTATCTAAGTTGTTCTTTGACCTATGGAACATAATAGGACGGGGGTAGACAAGTTTAGACTGACACTGGTCACTTTGATTATTGCGCCCGTTGTTTGAGGTGCAAACAACTTTACATGAAACAAAGTGCTTTGATTCAGCAGGCTGCAAAACTTTTAGTGGCCGTTGTTCGCATCACGGATCCGATGAAGGGATGCTTTTTGCCTTGCCGCTGACCGCGGACGGCAGGTGACCAGTATTCCCGGCCTTTTTGTGAGCAAATTTGAACGGGAGGAATTCAGACTGTCTGCAGGTGACCGTTAGTAACAGGTGACCGTTAGCACAAGTATGACTGTACTGCCAAGGCACCAAACTTAAAGTAGTCAAATGGCATCTACTACGCTAGTAAACTTGTAATGTTGTATATTTCAGACATATGGATTACAGCATTTAGTCACATTGAACAATTTAGAGAGGGCAGGACTTCTGCGGCCAAACACTAACAGAAACTACCAGGTGATCAGGAAATCACTTAAACTCACTGTTGATGATGTCAATGAAATGGTATGATTCAATGAATTCTAGTGTTTATGTAGCTTTCGTACCACAATTTTACTGTAGTCTTAAGCCCTGATGTACATAATTATGCATAGGCGCTGTACTTGTTGTTAATTTTTCAAGTACAGTGTACATCAACATCTAAAAAATAATGACAGCAAACAGTGCAAAGAAATACACAAGCCTAGAAAAATTTAAAGCAGAAGCCTAACTGTTAACAATTTCTCATGAACTTCATGTGAGGTTAGCAGATTATATAAATCTACAATATTGCCTTGTTTCTAGTTGTTTTAGCTGCTTTGACTCTTACATGTATACAGATTGAGACACATTTTGTTTCAGAATCCGAATGACATATCGTATGTGTACAGTGGGTATGCACCTCTTAGTGTGCGACTGATCCAGTACCTGGCACGGCCAGGGTGGCGAAGTATCACAGAGGTGCTCAGTATATTACCAGGACCAAGAGTTGATGAAGTCCAACAAATCCCTGTAGCCTTGAGAAAAAGAAGTAAGACTTTTAACAATGATAAGAATATGTATTTGCCAATTTTTAAATGTCCTGTTAATGTTTTAAAATATTATAAAGTTATGGTACATCAATAGCTGTACTTTCCAAAGAACAGATTGAGATTGTTTTCCTATTTCTCTGTCATATGTCATGACCTTTCCCTTGATTAAGGTTTACATCCGTGTATCCACAATCACACAATGTAAACCTATTTTTCACTGCACGATCAATGAAAGGGCCATTACTTTTGACTGTGTTTTTAAAAAGTGTTTTACATTATTTGTCAATTAGAACTTTAAGTAAGTTAGTGTTAGCTGGTCATTTACTTCATTTGAACAGAAGAAATGTGCTTCAAACTGACAACAGATGTTGAGTGACTATTAATGCTTCACTTCCAACAAGACTAGTCACTCTTAACCTTATTCTTTAACTGAATTGTTCCTTTTTGACATGAGAGTATTTGTTTAAGCATACCTGCTTTTTATACCCCCCGAACACAAAGTGTAAGGGGGGTATACTGGATTCAGCTTGTCTGTCTATCTGTCTGTCTGTCCATCTGTCTGTCTGCAGACGAAATCTTGTGGACACAATATCTCCAATACCCCTGGTCAGAATTTAATGATACACAAGTGATAAGTACAATTTCTAGTTGTGCATGGTCAATGTTTCGGGTCTCTAGGTCAAAGGTCAAGGTCAAAGGGGCCCGAGATAATAAAATCTTGTGGATGATAAATCTCCAAAACCCCTGGTCAGAATTGAATGATACTTCACACAAGTGATAAGTACAATGTCTAGTTGTGCATGGTCCATGTTTCAGGTCTCTAGGTCAAAGGTCAAGGTCACAGGGGCCCCGGATATAAAATTTGGACCAATGGCCATGAATAAGGTCCGGGCGGAAGTAAAATCTTGGCGCTTAACCGGTAAATTTAGAACTTCACAGAGCCTTAAGGGGGCAAAGAACAATGTACAGGGGCCCAAGATAGTAAAATCTTTGTGGATGCTAAATCTCCAAAACCCCTGGTCAGAATTTAATGATACTTCACACAAGTGATAAGTACAATGCCTATTTGTGCATGGTCCATGTTTCGGGTCTCAAGGTCAAAGGGCCATGAGATAGTAAAATATTGTGCGCTTTTAATGTCCAAAACCCCTGGTCAGAATTTAATGATACTTCACAGAAGCCTTAAGTTGTGCAGGTCCAATAATTAAAGCCTTAAATATTACATAAATTTCATATACTGTGTCAGCGGGATTTGGGGGGGGGGGGTATTCATCACCTTCAATGATAGTTCTAGTTCAGTTTGAAATATTGGGAATAAATCATATTATATATAACTGATCTGTTAACTCATATTTTCAGACTGCACTGTATTCAAATTTTCTTCGGCTATCAACTTGGTTGCAATGGACCTCATGAATTTCTAGCATGGTATTTTACTGTCTATTTCTTCAATAATCATTCTTTACATTAAATTCATAATACTTTCCTCCCATATCAAAATAAATTCTCAGAAAGATGTTCACATCAAGTTTCTGTCAACTGCTTTTATTGAAAAACACACCAAGTTACTGACAATTACTTTTACAGAAAATTGTTGAAACTGAGTTTCCTGCTAAATACCAAACAGCTTCCAAATGTTTCCAAGTGTGTGTTTGTTCTAGTTACATGTCTGTTTTTATAGGAAATTCTATAACATCATCACATTCAAGTATAGCGGATCAGAAAGTTACTCTGGTGTTCTTCCTTGGTGGGGTCACATATGCCGAGGTGGCTGCTCTACGATTCCTGGCACAACAAGATGATGGTGAGTGTAATACACAAAAATATGTAATAGTGGAATTGATTCTGTAACCATATTTCAAATCTACATGTGTCTTAGCTTAAAGAATAAATGAGAAATACTTTTCAGTGAGTTTTGTTCACATTTTTGTGTTTGTGTTTTTGGAAATCCCTAGATGGCAGACATTTTGAAGCATGCTTTTCTTATATTGTTTTCAGTATCCCTTCTAGTTATCTAACACAAAAAGTCTGAAAAGTTAACACATCTTGTGTACTTGAACCACTTCTATTGTGTAAATAAACTTGAAGTCTGCTGAAGCATTTGTGTGTCAGTGTAAAATATGTTACTAGTTGACTTACATTAATTATGTTACATTATTTCTGTAGGGGGATATGAGTACATTATAGCAACTACAAAGTTGCTAAATGGCAGTGAATTTCTGAGATCCCTTTATGGGGACTGTAAGAAAAGTCAGTTAAGAGATGGACCTTCTTTAAAATTGAACTGATGTGAGCATGATATCCTTTAACCCGACCAAAGTCTCCAACCAATAAACCTTTTCATCCTAGTATACATGTATGTTATATATCAGAGGTCAGCAATTTTGTTTTGCTCAAAAAGGAGCGTGTAAAAATCTTTCTGTGTCTCATAATCTGCTACCAGTTAAGATATGACATGCTGATTTTGTTATGGAAAAATTTCTACACATCAAAGGGCCAAGGTCAACAGCAAAATGCAGAAAAAATATAATTTAAATTACATTTTTAATTTAACTTTTTCGGAAATTCAATTTATTAAATGGATAAATATTTCTGCATACCGGTGCATGTAAATGCATTGACTGAGTGAAATTCATATGCATGATAATTACTGCATTTCTCAGGTAAATGGTAACAATCAACCTAAAATGCAAAATCAAGGGACCAAAGTTCCCACCATCTATTTTACAAAGGAACTTTTAGATGAGAACTGATAGTGTCAGCATTTTTATCAATATTTTGATTCTTTCCTCGTAGTTATGTTTACGAGAGTTGTTGACAGATTTCTTTACAAGTATTTCTTCATCCTTTTGTTCACCTTTTCGAGGAAAGTTTCATAGACTGTAGTTTACCTTGTAGCTCATTCCTCCCACAGTAACCTTTACTTTCCAAAAAACTCCTTGTTTAAGCACATGTATCTGTATTTATTTGTTTGCACTATTTGTGTAATAACCCACCTCTATGCAGACAAACAGGACAAAAACATCGTTGGTAAGACAACAACAAATGTTAACTTGTGTTTGCCAGTTTGTTGAACATACTAACTGAAGTCATCTTGACCTCACTATAAAAGTTAAACAGTTTAGGGAACTTTATTTGAATCTTCCAGGTGTAAATTTTGTGCTTTTCAAACTTGCACCATCCTGCCGTTCATCCGTATGTGTGGCATTCCATTTTTTTGTGTCTGGGCTGTAACTTTGTCATGCATGAAGGGATTTTCAAATCATTAGCCTCAACTGTTCAGCACATGAAGTTGATGTGTCGCGTGCAAGACCCAGTCATGTCTTGACTGTAACTCTGTTATGCATAGAGGGATTTTAAGATAATTTGGCACCAATGTTCAGCACATCAAGACACTGTGTCTTGTACAAACCCACCACCCTACCTCAAAAGTCAAGGTCACACTCAAAGTTTTAAGGTTATGGAATCCTTTGTGTATGCACACATTTTTGCCCAGATTTTAACTGTCATGAATAGAAAGGTTTGAAAATAACTTCAAAGGAACAAATGTTTAACACATCAAGATGATGTGTTGCGTGCAAAACCCACGACTCTACCTTTAAGGTCAAGGTCACACTTTGAGTTTAAAGGTCATGGAATACTGTATACATGGTAACTCTGTCATGCATGGAAAGATTTCATAATTACATGGCACAATTGTAGAGCACATGGAGATGACATATCAAGTGTAAGTCCCACCCCTCCCCTTGAAGGTCAAGGTCACCTTAGGTCAGGTTTAAGAATCCTGTTAGCACTTCAGCTGACTCTTTTCGGTTGTCGCACCTGGTATAAAGTGTTGTGCGCAAGTACCGGGTCCACAACTTGAATGTCAAGGTCACAGACTGTAGGATACTGCTTTTGGGGCATTTGTCACTTATGAGGGACAGCTCTTGTTGTTTTCTACCTTAGAAAAGTTTTTGGCATACTGTTTGCTGTGGGCATAAAACTCTTGACAAGGTCAAGCAGAACCTTTATACTGGTATAAGAAGAAAATAAGCTTTCAATGCCAGACTGCCAGGTATTGCCAGATTTACGAAGTTCTTGATGTAACAGACATTCATTAGTCCTTAGTATTTGCTATTGATTGGTATTGTCTGCTGCTTTGCTAACAGTTTCCAGTGTTTGCTAGTTCATTTTTGGGTAATCTAAGGGAAATGAAATGGCATGGGAACACACAGTGTACACACCATCACTATTAATGTGAGAAAGGGTATGCTCACAAAATTTCATTAAGTTGAAGCTGAGTTTTTAGAATATAAACAGTGCAGATACTAGCTTCTAAATATGAGAAAAATGATACAATTTATCATGTGAAACTTTGTATATACAGGGCGATTTGTAATATGGAAAAAGAAAATCAACGCACTTATAATTTACACATTTATCAGCATATTTGTGAAACAATGTTAGAAGCTGAGGTTGCAGTTTGACACAGCAGATTTTAAAACTTTGCAGTCTGAGTAACATTAATACCATTTTATGAAGGGAATGCGGGAGGTTTTTGAAACTGAAGTAAAAGTATTGAACCTCTACCTGCTTCTGTTGTGAATAGTAAATAAAGAGGGTTTGAACCCTTATGCAATGTTGTTCCAGAGTATCACCGGCATTAGTGGTGGTGTACGTGTATTGACCCATATACATGTACGTTTTCTTAATTTATTAGCTCACCTGGCTATGCCAGGGTGAGCTTTTCTGATTGATGATTGTCCGTCGTCCGTCAACATTTTGATTCAAATGACATCTCCTCTGAAACCTCTTGGCCAATGTTGATAAAACTATGCAGGAATGTTCTTTTGCATGAAGCTCTACCAAAATTGTTCAAAGAATTCCATTCCATGCAGAACTCTGGTTGCTAGGGCAAAAAATAGGAAAAACTTTAAAAATCTTCTCCTCTGAAACCACAAGGCCTAGAGCTTAGATATTTGGCATGTAGCATTGTCTAGTGGACCTCTACCAAGATTGTTCAAATTATGAACCCCGGATCAAAATTTACCCCGCGCGGGTGGGCCTTTAGTTTTTGCATAGGCATATATAGGAAAAACTTTAAAAATCTTCTTCTCTGAAACCACAAGGCCTAGAGCTAAGATATTTGGCATGTAGCATTGGCTAGTGGACCTCTACCAAGATTGTTTAAATTATGACCCCCGGATCAAATTGACCCCGCACGGGGGGTCACTTAGTTTTGCATAGGCATATATATAGGAAAAACTTTCAAAATCTTCTTCTCTGAAACCACATGGCCTAGAGCTTAGATATTTGGCATGTAGCATTGGCTAGTGGACCTCTACCAAGATTGTTCAAATTATGACCCCGGGTCAAAATTGACCCCGCACCGGGGGTCACTTAGTTTAACATAGGCTTACATAGGAAAAACTTTAAAAATCTTTTTCTCTGAAACCACAAGGCCTAGAGCTTAGATATTTGGCATGTAGCATTGCCTAGTAGACCTCTTCAAAATTGACGGGGCAGGGGGGGTCACTTGTTTATCCCCCCGCCGAAGGCGAAGGGGATATTAGAAATAGTCTTCGTCCGTCCGTCCATCTGTCCGTCGTCCGGCCGCGGTCCATCGTCCGTCCCAATTTTGTCCGGAGCATAACTCCAAAAGTACTTGAGCGATTTTCTTCAAACTTCATACACTGACAGAGCACATTGGGAGGAAGTGCAGTGTGTAAGAACAATAACTCTACCTTGCCTACTTTTAGAGTTATTCCCCTTTTATCAGATTTACTTGAAAAACTTTGTCCGGAGCATAACTCCAAAAGTACCTGAGGGATTTTCTTCAAACTTAATACACTGACATAGCACATTGGTAGGAAGTGCAGTGTGTAAGAACAATAACTCTACCTTGTCTACTTTTAGAGTTATTCCCCTCTATCAGATTTACTTTAAAAGTTTTGTCCGGAGCATAACTCCAAAAGTACTTGAGGGATTTACTTCAAACTTAATACACTGACATAGCACATTGGTAGGAAGTGCAGTGTGCAAGAACAATAACTCTACCTTGCCTACTTTTAGAGTTATTCCCCTTTATCAGATTTACTTGTCCGAAGCATAACTCCAAAAGTACTTGAGGGATTTTCTTCAAACTTAATACACTGACATAGCACATTGGTAGAAAGTGCAGTGTAAGAACAATAACTCTACCTTGCCTACTTTTAGAGTTATTTCCCCCTTATCAGATTTACTTTAAAAGTTTTGTCCAGAGCATAACTCCAAAAGTACTTGAGGGATTTACTTCAGACTTAATACACTGACATAGCACATTGGTAGGAAGTGCAGTGTGCAAGAACAATAACTCTACCTTGCCTACTTTTAGAGTTATTCCCCTTTATCAGATTTACTTTTAAAGTTTTGTCCCAGGCATAACTCCAAAAGTACTTGAGGGATTTACTTCAGACTTAATACACTGACATAGCACATTAGTAGGAAGTGCAGTGTGCAAGAACAATAACTCTACCTTGCCTACTTTTAGAGTTATTCCCCTTTATCAGATTTACTTGTTAAAGCATAACTCCAAAAGTACTTGAGGGATTTTCTTCAAACTTAATACACTGACAAAGCACATTGGTAGGAAGTGCAGTGTGCAAGAACAATAACTCTGCCTTGCCTACTTTTAGAGTTATTCCCCTTTATCAGATTTACTTTAAAAGTTTTGTCCAGAGCATAACTCCAAAAGTTCTTGAGGGATTTTCTTCAAACTTAATACGCTGACATAGCACATTGGTAGGAAGTGCAGTGTGTAAGAACAATAACTCTACCTTGCCTACTTTTAGAGTTATTCCCCTTTATCAGATTTATGTGAAAAGTTTTGTCCGGAGCATATATCCAAAAGTACGTGAGGGATATTTTTCAAACTTAATACACTGACATAGCACATTGGTAGGAAGTGCAGTGTGCAAGAACAATAACTCTACCTTGCCTACTTTTAGTCAAATAGAAAAATATCATACCTATACTGATAATGAACATTAATATAATTTTGCAAACCTTCTCTTCATTGCCTTATTCTTTTTCCACTTACTTGAAAACTGTACTCAGCATGACCATAACTATACGGCTTTTTAAGGATTTCCTCTCACCAAGTAAAATGTACGAAAGTACAACCTTCAGGTAACTTCTTCCTGGCGGGGGGATTAACCTTGTGTAACATGGCTCTTGTTTTACAAAGGCGTATATAGGAAAACCTATTTGGTATATAGAACATTATCTAGTGATCTTCCACCAGGCAAGTGGACTTGTACCAAGGTGAGCGATATAGGGCCATCTTGGCCCTCTTATTCAGAGAATATGTGCGGTTCAGTTATAGTAACTGTTGTTATACCCTCCGAACACAAAGTGTAATGGGGGGATATACTGGATTCAGCTTGTCAGTTGTGCATGGTTCATGTTTCGGGTCAGTAGGTCAAGGTCACAGGGGCTTGACATAATAAAATCTTGTGCGCTCTTAATCTCCAAAACCCCTGCTCAGAATTTAATGATACTTCACAGAAATGATAAGTACTATGCCTAGTCGTGCATTGTCCAATTGTTAAAGCATTAAATGTTACATGTGTCAGTGCGGTGTTTGGGGGGGGGTATTCATCACCTTCAGTGATAGTGCTAGTTTTATTTTGGATTCGACTGTTTGTGTTGTAGAAACAGGCATGATTTTGTGGTTGTTCAAAAATCACATTTAGAAAACAGTAATCAGGAAATACAAAAGACTTAATTCTTCATGGTATTTAGACGGTTAGTCACCATTTATATCACACAAGCCAGCTGCCTTCAAGTTTGAATTAACCGAATAAAATTCATAAATTTGAATTAAAAACGTTCCACAATGTTATATGCACTGATAAATGCGTAACTTGAAAATGATTGATAGGATGTACAATGCAGTTATTGTTATAAGAGAATTTATGATTTTCGACTTTGACTTTGTTTTCTTTCAGGTGGTACGGACTACGTGATTGCTACAACCAAAATTATCAACGGCAATTCATTACTAGATAAACTCACATATCATGTAGAACCTGTGAATTTGGATTCTTTCATGTGATACAGCATGGTAGCATGGTATTCTATACAAGCATTCCATTGTCTATATAAAGAAATGTCAAGACTTGTGTTCAGGCCCAATATTGGACACTCTTTTACAGTAAAACTTTTAATGTTAACTATGAAAACGTTCATCATCTATGACTGCAGATTGTGTTGAAACCAGATACTAAAGGCACTAATGCAGTGATACAATGTGAAGAAAAGTTGAAATGTATTACCATGATTAACATTCAAACATTCAAGTCTTGTCTTGGACCAAAAATGTTCATGTAGTTCTGTATAGAATCTATGTAAAATACTGGAAACGTTGCAAATGGAAATATATTGATGGTACAGTCTTGGAATGAAATTTTAGAACTTTAGTTTTTAAGATAATAAATTATCAAAGATAATGCCAAATATGTTTCCTCATTAATTAAAGATTTTATATAAGAGACTTTTCTTCTTTAATACTTTATTGAGCAGTTTGTTTTTTCCTTCAGTTTGTCCATGCCATTCTCATCATCCAGAGCATTCATTATAATTTCATGTTTGTCTGAAAGGTGGGCAAACCACTGATGTATGAGGATGGTCCATGCTGGTAGACATAAAACACTTGAATGGATAATTTTAAAAACCAATTAATGATTTAATTATCGTTTACTGTCCAATTCTTCCTAAAATTTGTTCTGGTAGTAAATGTAATAGCTCCATTTACAGATAAAAACAGGACTGCCCTAGTGTCAAGTACCCGCGAGTGCCAAGTATTAGGTTTGAGCTTATAATGGGGATATAGGAATGGTGTCCGTTCATCTGAAACGTTCCTGTCCGCGCCATACAATGTATCATCAGATCATGTGTCAGATCATCAGGATGATGTGCAGAACCAATGAGCGAGTCACGCTAGGTCAAGGTCACAACTTGAGGTCAAAGGTTTGAGTAGAACCTCTCCTGTCCACTCCATATCTCCTTAACCCCTTGAAGGATTTTGATGAAACTGTGACCAAATTAGAGTGCAGAACCTATGATCTTTTCCATGCTGACTCAAGGTCAAGGTTACATCTTCTCATCAAGATGATATGCAGGACCCATGATCTGTGCACTGGAAATCATACTCAGGTTATGGTAAATTCATTTTAATTGCACATGGAAGACTTTATTTGCTTTGCCTTTTAGAATTAACGCTGTGCATCGCTGAAAGAAAACTACACTTAGTTACATTAATTCCTTCAACGTTCCTTTTACGGTGGGGGATATAGCTGCCTTTTAGACTGCCTGGTCTTCTTGAATGAAAGCTAGAATCTATTTTCCAAGTGTATCATTCTTACCAAGTGTATCATTCTAACCAATGTAAGATGATAGACGCAATAATATATGTTGCTTGCTTGTAATATAATATGTGCAATATGTAATCACTTTGTATACAATTTCTGTATAGATTATTTATGGTAATAAAGTTAACATAAATGTATTACTAGTGTTTGTTATAGTGCAGTACATATCAGTGTAGTAAAAAATTTGAAGACCCTTATCCATTGCCAACTTGTTAACTTGCTAACTTTTCACTGCTTGATGTACACTGGTTTGTGCCCTGTTATCTACTCGATTCTATGAGAATCTTTCTTGTGGTAAACTGCCTATCTGACCCTGAAATACTGGTGAAACTGGTGTTTAAAAGGATGGGGGAGGACTATGAAGTAGCTTTCCTGTAATGATTGTATTTAGTTAGATTGCCTGTACATATTAAGCCTGTTTAAAACATCTAGTGACATTTCAGTCATTTTCTGATATCTTTTAGTTGTTTAAGTCACTTTTAAAACGTGTCTCCATAAACTTTGCCTTTACAGCTAGAATAACTATATGAGCATTCAGGGGAGGAAGGATGGGTTACCAATGGTCACAGTAATAATAATGATAATAATAATACTTTATTTAAAGACGCAACACAGTTGGCGAACCAGTCTTACATGTGAGCCTCTGCACATATATACAGTTACAATATCATATTAAAAAACCTAACAAATGAAAGAATGCCTGAGATAAAGATATTCAACTCCATATGATATTGCTTTTGCAAACAAAGTCCAGGTGTACTTTTTGACTGGCAGGAAAGACATCTCTGAATCAATGCTGATAGGAAATAACTTGTTACTATTATCAGAAGAATATTATTTTACTATAGAACCTGCTTCACAGAAAACTTACCTGTACATCTTTAATACTCGGTAAAGGTATCCCTACCTGAAATCAAAACAAGAGGGTCATAATGGTACAATATCATTCTTCTAAGTCAACAGAGAGCGTCTGCAATACATGAGCAGACATTGACCAGAGCATTGACCTGATGCTGTAAATCACTTAAAATTCGTAAGACACAAAATTTGCGATTCTTTATATTTGGGTCAATTCACAAGATCATGAATTGGTGCACAAACGAACAAATATCATAAATTTCCGGATATCATTCATCTACAGAGAATTTTGAATAAGCATATGATGAATTCGTGAATTAGTGTTCTCACGAAAATAAAGTTCACTCAGATATTTCATGACCTACAGTATTATCCAGATAAACGTTCTGACTAGTTTTCATGATAACTGATTAAACAGTCTAACCTCCACAAACGTTACCTCTCCAGAGGAAACAACCTCCCTAAAAAGACGTACATTTTCTGTTATATAGTGTCAGTTATATAAGCTATTGACCTCTTTAAAACAAACACATTTCTGTGTTCCCATTGGTGTTTACTCCCGAGATGTTGCATTGAAGTGTGACTAATAGTGTTCGCAAGGTAAATGTTGACTGCCAAAGGACATCAGGCCATCTTGAGCATTTTGTACTTGGTTGACCAAAAAACAGATGTGCACAGGTACAAACTTTTATAGCATTATAAGGCTCTACCATGTCTACATGTAACAGCTACTTAGTTAGACCATAGCTTTTAACTGCTGACCTTATTCTAAAACCCTTCAAGGGGTTCAAGAGATATGGAGCGGACACGAAATAGAGTCATAGGACTTTTGATCTATAATTGTGAAATTGACCTTGAACCAAGGTGGTTGTAACATGCACATCGTCTCAATATTATGAACATTTGTGGTGAGTTATTCTAAAATCCTTCAAGGGGGTCAAGACACAAAATATAGTCATATGACCTTTGGTCTCTAATTGTGACCTTGACCTTGAACCAAGGTGGTTGTAACGTGCTCTGCACATCGTCTCAATATGGTGAACATTTGTGGTGAGTAATTCTAAAATCGGGGATGTTCCTTGCATGAAGCCTTACCAAAATTGTTCAAAGAATTCCATTCCATGCAGAACTGCAGTTGCTATGGCAAAAAATAGGAAAAACTTTAAAAATCCTCTTTTCTGAAACCACAAGGCCTAGAGCTTAGATATTTAGCATGTAGCATTGTCTAGTAGACCTTTACGAAGATTGTTCAAATTATGACCCCCGGGTTAAAATTGACCCTGCTTGAGGGGTCACTTAGTTTTACAAAGGGGGGAGCAATACTTTCAACAAAGTTAGAATGATACACTAATAGAAATCCGTTTATTGTAGCAAATGTCACTTGTAAAATTTTAACAAGCAAAAAATAGTGTGATACTAGTAGTTTAACTTATTGTGATATATGGCTTTACACACGTTTATATACATCAGCATATAACGAAATAAGATTTTTATCACAAAAGCTCACTTGACCCCTTCTCCGGAATGTGAGCTAAAAGTTTAAGTGTACACTGTGTAGCACAAGGATTAATGTCTCTCACTGGCGGGCGGAGATCAATCATGGGCCCAGCAATTATATTTCACATCGGCAACGTTTAACCCACAAGATCATCCCAGTTCATGATAGGAATTTCTCCCAAAACAGTTTTAATTTTGTGCCTATAAATGATACCATTATCTAAAATAATTGATAAGTTTAATGTGAGGCTATTAAATATATGTTAAATGCTTAAGTATGGTAAATTTTCACTCATTGGACCGCTTACTAGTTTAATAGATTCTCCATCTACTCTAACAATTTTCCAGATATATTAAAATAAGCACAAGTAACACGTCTTTTTAAGAAGAGTGACGCTTTATTTCAATCTAATTACAGAACTGTAAGTATTCTGCCCATACCTTCAAAAACTTTTATAGATTTTTAGCTCACCAAGTTTCAACTTACGTTGACACTATTTTTGACATTTTTATGCTTTCAGGAAAGGTCATGGTTGCCAGACTGTAATACTAACATTGTTGGATGACTTGAGGCAGGCCCTCGACGAAAATGAGTATGTAGCAGCAGTCCTCACGGATCTGCCTAAAGCCTTTGATTGCCTCCCTTACAATATTATTCTAGCAAAATTGTTATAACATGGCTTGTCTGAACTCATGGACTTGTATAACTGAAGGTGTGCCTCAAGGTTCAATTTTAGGCCTGGTAATGTTTAATGTATTTATAAATGATATTCTTTTGTTTCATACACAGGGGTACATTATAATAACTATGCTGACGACAGCACCTGGTCATTTCATTCGCCAAACTTTCATACATTAATACAAGTTTTGCAAACTGAAAATAATGTTCTTCTTGACTGGTTTAAATGTAACAAAATGCAAGCCAATCCAGACAAGTTTCAGTCAATAGCAGTAGTCAAAAGATCATTTTTGAAACATCCAGTTTTTGTCATAGGGTCCAGTAACTATCCTGTGAAGATACAGTTTAACTATTGGGTACAGATACGGATTACAAATTAAGTTTTGACAATCTGTAAAAAGGCAGAAAGGCAACTAAATATTTTGAAGCGAATTGGAAAAGATTTAATTAAACTTAAAAAGCTGAACATTTTCACATATTCATTTTGTCGAATTTCAATTTCTGCTCTATGAAACAAATACTTGAAAAAAGGAAAAAAATACAAGAAAAGGCTCTGAGATTTGTGTATAAGATTACTCCTCTTCCTACAATGAACTGCTATGCTGTAAACTGCATGCTTAGTTTACTGTTTGTAGTATTTCCGACAAGAAATATAACTTACCTTATCTTATTTCAACCCAGTGTGACTATATTTGTTCACCGAGACGTACATTTTTTGCGGTGGACAAGAAATTTTCCTGATATCAGTATCAAACAAACTTTTCTTTCCTTGTAAATAATTTTACAAGTGACATTTGCTACAATAAACGGACTTCTTTCTTATCATTTTAACTTTGTTGAAAATAACTCAAGAAATAGCACGTTATGAATCATGAGAGTTTTGAACAATCCCATACAACATCTTATAGCACATATGGAGTGCACACTGCGCATATGTAGTGCAGCTACATTTTAGCCCAGGAATTCCTTACCAGATCATTTTGTGTATGTTGTTTTCTTACAAAAGCATATATGTACATATTTTCAAATATTCTTCGTTCACACCTCGCCAGAAATGCGATTTACAACAAAAACATGATCATTAATAATTGTTGACTACTTTCTTTCACATTTGTCAGACACTTTGTTCAAAGATTTCATTGTCATTTCTAAACGTTCAAGCAAACAACATATATGGAGAGACGCGGAATTTATGTGAGGGTCGAATAGCATTCGAGTTTTTTTGCAATTCTTCTTTGATTATATGAAAAATGGACCGATGTAACGTCACCTACCTTGTTTTTCCTTTAAATTTATCCGCATATGGAGTTCCGGAAGCTCCGCATATGATTTTTACGGTAGTGCATGTTGCACTTCATATGCGGGTTCCCCCGGCGTGTACCAGGGCAGTGTTAAGTAATCTCTATTGATGGGACTAATAAAGATTTATACCTTCAAGATTAATTACATTATGTTAAGTGGCATCAGTTCCTATAAAATAGTGACCGCAAAATTGTTTTTCAAAGTAGTACGCCTATCCAGGAACCTAGAATCAACTGTATATTCAAGGTTCGTGGCCTATCCGTGGATTTACTGAGAAGTAATCCCTTGAAATCATCAAGCAGTGCATTCGCTAATACAGTGTAATGAAAACTTTGAGAAGAACCAAAACACAAGGTACATATCTAGCTTAAAAACTAACTAGATATATACAGGTCCGTAATATACAGACCCTGCACCGAATGTTTTATACAAAATCTCCAATTATGTGGTTTTAGGAGATTTAAATTTTAATTTACTGTATGAACAAAAACATGGCCAGAATTGGAGCGCCGTTTCTAGCAGAGTATTGCCCCTTGCTTATAAGGCATGTGGAAAAATCGATTGTTTCCCTTTACATCAAAAAGTCACTCGTTGAGAGCTATCGATTTTTGGATTTTTGTCTTATCAGCTGCCTTTATCCAAGCGTGAACTGACCACGCACTGGCTGGGTCAAGATATTTCATTACGACCTAGGATTTATTCTTAAAGTTTTATTCAAACTGCTGAACCATAGATATCGATGTTCGGAATAAAATTAAATAAAAGGGAATCAAGAAATAATTAGAATTTTTATAAATCTTATCGACTGATCTAATGAAAATGCATTTATAAAAGCCTTTCTATGTACATCTTTATGAGTAAGCATAGCTAACTTTTAAATTGTGTGTACGAAATTAATGCAAAAACCTCATAACAAATACTGATTTAAAATAAAAAATCAAAACATTTGCTTAAAGAATTTGTTTATACTTGTGTACCAATTGTTTCTAAGTACTTTGTAATTACAAATTAAAAATGTCGTTTTGATTTGTTTCCAATACACGGTCGAAATAGTAATTGATTCCTATGCTACAAACTTCTGATATAATAAATTGACCAAAAAAAGTTTTCCCCGAGGGTATAATATAGATTTATCAAGTAACGGCCAAATGCAACGAAAATGACATACACTTCAAAAGTTTAGAATTGAAAAACTGTATCTGCTTCTTTGTTTATGTTGAGATACAACAGTTTTACAATCAATCGTGTCATAATTATCCTTGTTAATTGACATGGTGATCGATGTTTTGGCCTGAGGCGAGGAAACAGATTAAAACTGTTTTAGTATACTATGGACGTTTTTGTAACTTTGATTTTTGATTTGCTTATCATTTTGCATAAACTACAAACAGATGCATCATACTTTATGTTAATAATCTTGTAAATACATGTATGAGAACGTGATCAATAGAACTTTATATGATCTGATGATAAAGTAATCTTATACTAGTAAAACTGGTAATATTGTGTAATTGTATTGCATTAAATTTCGATGAGCCGATCACATTTTCATGACAGAATAAAGCTATATAGATTAAAGCATGTAAAATATGGTAATAATTATCAAATACCTAAAACTCGGTTAAAATAGTTACCGTTTCGTATGCTACAAATTGTTGATATTATAAATCGACCAAAAAGAGTTTTCCCCGTGGGTATAATTTAAATTTTTCAAGTAAGAAAATGCCATACACTTCGAAGGTTTAGAATTGAAGAACTTTATCTGCTTCTTTGTTTATGTTGAGATACAAGAGTTTTACAATCAACCGTGTCATAATTATCCTTGTTAACTGGCATGGTGTAGTTATTGCCTGATGCGAGAAAACAGATTGAAGACTGTCCTAGCATACCACGGATGTTTTTATAACTGTATTAATTTTGATTTTTAATTTGCTTATTATTTTGCATAAACTACAAACAGAAAGATGCATCATAATTTAAATGTTTATATTCTTGTAAATACATGTATGAGAATATGACCCACAGAACTTTACTCGAAATGATGATGAAATAATCTAAATTTCATTTAAAAATTAAAAAGAAGTTAGACATAAACTTATAAACAAAATGCAGTCTTCATTTATCATTGACATCTTTTTCCGACGGGAAATCATTTGTCATGTGCTAATATTATGTTATTGTATTGCATTAATTTTCGATGAGCCTATCAATTATCACCTTTTCATCACAGAATAAAGCTATATCGCGGCTTTTATATAAGATGTAAAATTTTGGTATAATAATCTCACACCTAAAAATTAGACCAACACAACTATTACATTTTTATAAATCTTGTAAACTCTAAAAACAGGTAAAACTGTGATGCTTGATTTAACCACATACTGGTGATATAGCCAGTCACAACAATTGTCTTAACAGGTGACTAAAGCGGTAAAATCAGTTAAAATCGTAATTTTCAAACGTTTAGGGAAGCAAAAAGACATTCAAATAACTTAAAAATAAAAACATCTTAGTAAAGATACAACTTTCTAGTTTACTTCAATAACTTAATAAATATCGTCAGTTAAGTATAAATATGTAAATATCTCAAATGAAAACCTCATGTGAAGCCAAAAGAAACGCACTTTTCTATTGAAGTAAACGGATTTGCTGCAAAAAAGTTACTTTTTTAAAATCAATAGGGAAGCAAGAAGATATCAATTTATTTTAATAAAAAATATATTGAAATAATGTGGAAAGAATGCAGATTACTTCAATAACTTAATAAATATTGTTAGATTATGATTTTATTACTTTTTGACGAGTTAAAGATTTTACTCCTATATATTTCAATGTGTATAAATTGACCGATAACGCTTAATCGATAAACCCGATAAGCTGCTTTCAAGGGAGACAATTTCGCCGATAAGCCGATGAATCTGAAGATATTTCTGAGGATGAGTGAACCATTATTGCGGGCCTTTGCAGCGGCCCGCTATATTTAATACATGGTGAGTAAAAGATGCATGGAGACTTAAACACTAGATCGAATATATGCGTCTCTCTTCATTGAACAATTGAGGTAATTCTGAGATGAAAACTGCATGTGGACACAGTTAATTTTTTTGGAAAAGCAAGAGTTGTTGTTCGTTACATAGAGGGCGCAATCTGCGCCGATAAAAATAGAGAAAAGCGCTTTTCACGTTTCAGGCGCAATCTACGCTGTGATAAATGGAAATATGATTGCTTTTTCCACTTATACAGCCTTTGACATTATAGAAATGAAGTGTAGTTGACTGAATATTCTTCAATTGCTTTTTTAAATATATATGATAATATCTTAACAAATTTTTTCCCTTGCAATAGAAACTTGTCACCGTGGTGTATTGGTAGAGACCTTAGCTCATATTCTATTATATAAGCGTACTTTTCCGAATCAACGAGATCGAATCCCATTGACACCCATTTTTTTAAAACTTTTTTTCTGCTGTTTTAATTATCATTTTTAGCTTTTAAACCATTTAAGAATATCTTACGGCAAATAATCATAACAAGAGGCCCTTTATCGCTCACCCGAGGACATTTGCACTGAAAATGTTACCTCTACAGTGTAAACAAGGCTTTTCCATATTTGAGCTGTGTGACCTAGTTTTTGACCCCAGATGACCCATATTCGATCATGAGCTAGAAATCATCGAAACAACCTTTCTGACAAATTTCCAGGTTATTTGGGCTGAAAATGTTACCTCTAGAGTATTAACAAGGTTTTTCCATATTTGGGCTCTGTGACCTGGTTTTTGACCCCAGGTGACCCATATCCGAACTTGAGCTAGAAATCATCGAAACAACCTTTCTGACAAATTTCCAGGATATTTGGGCTGAAAATGTTACCTGTAGAGTATTAACAAGGCTTTTCCATATTTGGGCTCTGTGACCTAGTTTTTGACCCCAGATGACCCATATTAAAACTTGAGCTAGAAATCATCGAAACAACCTTTCTGACAAATTTCCAGGATATTTGGGCTGAAAATGTAACATCTAGAGTGTTAACAAGGTTTTTCCATATTTGGGCTCTGTGACCTAGTTTTTGACCCCAGATGACCCATATTCGAACTTGAGCTAGAAATCATCTTAACAACCTTTCTGACAAATTTCCAGGATATTTGGGCTGAAAATGTTACCTCTATAGTGTTAACAAGGTTTTTCCATATTTGGGCTGTGTGACCTAGTTTTTGACCCCAGGTGACCCATATTAAAACTTGAGCTAGAAATCAACCAAACAACCTTTCTGACAAATTGCCAGGATATTTGGACTGAAACAGTAGCCTCTAGAGCCTTAACAAGAGGAAAAAAACAAGAGAAAATGCTTTATAAACCCAAACTACTTACCTTGAAGCTACGACGAATGAGGACAATAGTTCTAGAAGTACATAAAATTATTAATAAGCAAGGTCCAATATATCTCCATGATTTAGTTAATTAAAAATAACAAATATCATTTTAGATACACAATTCTGGCCGAAATCCCTCAGGTAAGGACAACAATACTATGAAAGCAGATCCTTCCGTTCCTGTGCTCCAAAATCTACCACAGTATTTTAGAGAAGCCTCGAACTTCTCCCATTTTATAAGTATGATAAACGCCTGGAACAGAGAGATCTGCTCCTTGTTCTTTCTGTTCTTAGATTATTATTTCAGTTTTCAGTTGCTATTTTCCATTTTACCAATATTGTTCCTCTTTTGCTTGTGATGTTTCCCTTTTTCGTTCTCCTCCTTTTGATTTGATTTAACCTAGCATTTGGCTATTACTTTAGACATACTTTTTCTGCTTAGCTTCCAGCTCAGTTCATTTTAGTTTTATATGATTTCAGTTCATTTTTGCTGTCAGCTCATTTTGCTTTTAGTATATTATTACTTTCAGCTCAGTCGCTGACAGTCTAAATCTGAATAATCTTCATTTCAGTTAGCTATGCAGTCGTCTTCTATCAGCCTCCATAATAGCATGTTTAATTATCATGATTTTATGCGAGATAGCTGCTGATCAAATCTTCCCAAATCTGATTTTAGGGGATAAACGCTTTTACAACTATCTTATCGGTCGCATTTTTGTGCTTTTTTTATTTTTCTCCTAATTTATGGCAGTTTTAGGCTTAGGTCAGGATCAGCAGGTTTTTCACATTTTTTTTTTAAACGTTTTCAACCTAACACATGTGAATTGTGTTATTATATTCTTAAATGTTTGTAATACAGATGTACACGCTAGTTACTGATGTGAAGATGGATGACGGATAAGCGATAAATACGAGGGAGTTTCTCAAAGTTGTTACTGATGTTCATGTCGATTGTACAAATTTTTAACTATTTTATTCACGAAAGAGCCTAACGGTACACAAAGGCAGACCATATTTTTTAACTAAAATAACTTATTGTGTAAGTCAGACCTCACTCAGTTATATGATTATATTTGACCAACTGAATGTCCAACGGATACTCTGTACTTACTATGGTAGGTGTTGCATCCATGTTTTTAACAATGTAAGGCAATACTATTAGGGGTTAAAGAGGAATACCCTACTTTAAGATTTAGCTAGAGGAACCATGCGCTTTGTACTTCCGTAAACTTTCATAACTGTTTCATATTTTGTATAAAAAGGTCACTATATTGGCATTTTTGGCAGAAACGAGACGATATATTTTCTTCCTGAAGCCGCGTTTGTTTTGTTATTCTATGAACAAGCATGTTCAGAAAATAATCTGCTAGTTGTTAAAACCCTTAAAATTGTCCGTTTTGATTTTATTTGTCCGCTTGCACGATACAGTCAAAGTGAAACAGCTGCCTATTTTTATTCGAAGTGTTGGCGACCAAGACTTTACTTCGAATAATCCATGGGTTCGAATAATCCAAGTCCCAAAGATGGCCAGCTGATTGTTATGTAAATCGTCAATATATACATGTATATGGCTATCACGGGCGCTTAACGTAATATACATTGCGTATATGAGTTAGATGTAAGGAAAAGGAAAACAGAAATAAATCATATCAAACGTTTCGTATATTAGGGCTTTATCGTTGGTACCGGTTTCCCATATTACCAACGCCTCCAGAAGAGGTAAGTTATTTTAGGTTTCGAAAGAAAGTGCAATATGCAGAAAGCATCCCAATTCCAGAGACACCCCTGGATCTTATACATGCCAGGTGCATAACACCCATACATGGGACCTCGGTTTTAGTCTCATCCGACAGTAAGTAATTTTAGTTGGTCAACCCCGGGGATCGAACCCGCTACCCCGAGATTACAAGTCTCGTGCCCTACCAATTGAGCTAACTGGGTTGACATGCGTCGTTAAATTTATTCAAACGTTTAATTTAATTTTTATTTTTTAAACCCTTTTCACGCGTTGCTGATCTAGGTATCCCCCCGGGGCCGGGTTCTTTGCCAAATTGCTCAGTACGAATTGAAAGGAAGATATCAGCTAATCTGGGAATCCCCCCGTTACCGGGTCCTTCGCCAGATTGCTCAGCCAAAATTTATTCTGTACATTGTACAAGTAGAAGTCATTTTACTCTTGACAGTTAAATTAAAAGTCATGCTTTAAATAGGCATGGTAGTTTGGTAGTCACGAGTTTGTTATTCGAAATTAAAGGTGAACATTATAACCGTTATAAGTCAACAAACCAGCATCAGTTTCATAAACATCCAAAAATTCAATGTGAGTAATGAAACGGGTATTATCAAGTAAAAAATACAATTTTCATTACACCCCTTTATCAGTTCATGGGTTATTTGCGGCAAGTAAAGTCACGATGAAAGATAAAAAAATCAAACTTGCAAAAAGATCAAATTTTAATTTTCAATATTAAAAATCAACGTGGTATAACCAGTTTAAGACATGCATACATAGTATCGGAAGTTTCTTTTTTGGCTGAGTATACAATCTTGAGGGCGTGCAGCTTAAAAGTAAATTTCAGAGATAGAAGTACGCATAGAAAACATAATAAATAATTGCAACAGTTGCAATTTAGTCTGACAAGAATCAACCTCTGAAATTATACTTAAATTATACTCGGTAGTACTTTTGAGAAAATCCCCTGTTTATATCGTTATTCCGATGTCCATCTTCACATCAGTTTACCGCCTGTACATCTCTAATATGATATTACATTTTGTTATTTTTTATTTTACAGGTTTAATATCGAATATTTATTGTATTAACCATGTGATGTACTATTTTAACAATGCTTGTTATTTAATGAGATTATTGTTATGTCGGTCAAAAGCTATACATAGCTTATGTTTTATCATGTTTAAGCGCAAAAAGAAGAACCTACTGTAAATTTTGCTTTTTCATCATTAAAGGTCCGAGTGAAATATTTTGAATGATAAAGAAAAGTTATCTTAGAAAAATTGTTTAGGTTAAGGTGTATCGGACTATATTTGAGTAATTAATTTAGCAAGACTATTAAATTTTACTTAATTATAAAACATAATTCATCATCATTGATGTCAGACAATATTTTCTACATTTATTCACGGACCGATATACGTCCGTGATTTATTTAAGGTCAGTCCTGAAAAAATATAAATAAATAAAAACAGAATACACCCGAATTTACTAGGAGAGGAAGTGTCTGAGATTAAAATTTTAATATGTTAAAATACTTTTAATTATTATAACCACGGTGGTTGATGACAAACTGTCCGATTAAAATGGATCGAAAGTCATACAGACCTGATACCCCTCCCCCTTTGCATTCACTGTATGGAAGCAATGACATAGATGATACATGTATACACCATACACATATAATAAATTTAAAAGGATATTGAACTAACTCAAAGTTAATTTGTTCACGGAAGTATGTATACACAGGGTCCGTACATTACACGTAATATACGGACCCTGGTATACACTACTGTAGTGTATATTTCCGTGATTTGATTTTCCTTGTATGAAACCAACACCAACATCTATTCAGATTTATCTCACCGATTTGAAATAGAGACAATTAAAAAGGAGACGGTGACTATTTGTCACGCATTCATCTATCATTTTCTTCAGCACAGATCTTAAAAATATAGCAAATATCAATTGCCCGAAATCAATGAATATAAATTATATTTTAACGAATAATAAATTAATTAATACAAAAATAGTTCGACAGAGTCAAATCTAAACAAATTTTCTGTAATAACATTTCATTTTGGGGAAATCCGAAAAGCCTTTTTTTTCACTGATCAGGTTTTCAAATTTAATTTAATTATTTGTATTAATTAATTTATTATTCTTCAAATTTAATTATCACAAAATAAATGAATCACTCTCGCATTTATTAATTTGTCACAAATACATACAAGTCCGATAATTCAATATTCTAAACGATAGTCTGACGTCTTCTTTGAAGACCGGATACCGTCAGAGACCGGAGACCGTCGAATAGTACACCTCAGTCCAGCCTCCAAGATGGCCGCTTCCGGTGCTTCACATTTAGGAAATGGAAAAATTAATTTAGGAGCACTTCGTGATTACTACCGAAGAGAGTTACTTGAGTGTTTAGACAAATGTAGTGGAACAAAGGTTTTGTCTGTTGTGATTTTTGATCTTTCAAATTTACTGTCAACAAACATGTTTACAGGTATTCATGATAAAAAGTGGGTGGGGTGATATGTCAGTTGTGTTGTGTTTGGCTATAATTGCATGTATATCATCAATCATGTTTGATAGTAATGAGAGAGAATTGTGGAGGGACTTCCAGTACAGTGGTCCCAGAAACATAACATTATGATGTCAGGAAATTTGTGTCGAATTATCATATATTTATGGTAGCATTATTATGTCCGCTGTGCATTAATTATCAAATACCCTTATCTTCAAATAGGCGTTAATTGAAAAGCTCTTAAAGATTAGATATCGATAAGCATTAAATATGTGTCATCAGTAAAAGTAGCTGTGTGACCATGGTTTCTGATTTGTTTTTCGGGGGAAACATTATTTTTGTATGCAGTTCTGCGAACCAGATCGTGTTATGGGATGTTATGTTTGAAACAATGTGACACTTTTTTAACTAAAACAAAACTTGAGCCGATAATATACAGTAAAGCATTTTTAAGTATATAAATTTTTATCATTTTGATACAACCCCAGAATGATGCCTCCACATGAAAATCAAATACTTAAAAATTTATTATTGGCTATTAATTGTTTCTTTTTGTTGGTATTTTCTAAAATGACAAATACAACTGTATGTCTAGCTATAGCATCATTTATTTGTCACAATTACTTTTTAAATCAAATGTACCAGATGCATCTGACTTACTGACTAATCGGAGTTATTAACTTATTTACCCTCGCTACCGGTCGTAGACATATGACCGAGCATGACTTATATTATCATTGTGCACTTAAAGTTTATGATGTGCAAGTCCCCAAACAACCAGATGCATCGGTCAATGCCTTTCAAATATATGTACACATATATGTACACACACATGATGACAGGTTTTAATAACTTAAAGATACATTTTACAGGGCATGTATTTCATTTTTAACTGCGATCTCCTCCATGGTTGATTGGTTACAGTCTTACTTGTTATCATTAAACTAAAGTAAAATTTATAGTGATGTTTTTGTTAAAAGTTTGATATTGAGGTCATTTCTAGACCAACTGTCATCAGATTATCATTCAATCTAAAAAAAAAGCAAAGTTTAAAATATTATTCTTGCTTGCCAAAAATGAACACAGACATTTGAAATGAAATATTTTTCAGATGCTTTTGACAAATGAAAGTATTTGAAGCACAGCAAATTAGAAAGGAAACTGCGTTTTGTTTTTAATGATTATTCACGGTAATAAGTATATCCCGGTAATTGGTATATTGAGTATATGTCTAGATTATTAGATACTTCATCACACTGGCAACATGAATGTAACAGGCTCCAAAAACGTGTCGGCCCCGACATTTCGGCCGTATTGACATTTCTGCCCCATGACACTTGGGGCCCAATCTCTCAAATGATATGCATTGTTTCATTTAAAGGTCCATTGCTAACACCAAATCAAATTTTCTTTTAAATCTGGAATCGTAACAGGTGTCTTCTCAGAAGGAAATACATGACATACTGCATTGAATGTAACCATATTGTGTTGAAAATTTGAGTTTAACAATAGAATTAATGAATTATATTTTGCCTTTTCAAAAACGAAAGTAGGTTTTCCCGTTTTCAAATATCTTTGTAATTTTCCAGAAATATCCCAGAGAGAGGATGTAAATAGGTTGGACCTAAGTAAGCATGCCTATTTTGAACAATAATGGAAGAACTTTACTTCCAATGATGTGCAAAGTAAATGTCTGACTGTTTACAACATGCAATAAAGCAAAAGTAGGACAAAAAGACCACCCAGGTCAATCTAAGGAAATACACAAACATTCACTCATTTTTCTGTAGCAGTATTTCAAACAGGGAAATACTCCACGGCTATGTAAAGTTTTAGGACCCAGTTTCAAACTGTATTTCCCTGTTACAATTCCAGATTTAAAGGAAAATTTGATTTTGTGTTAGTAATAGACCTTTAAGGCTAAAAGTTTAAAAATGCAATGGCAATTTCTTAAAAGTGTTCATGTTTCCATGCAAAAACACAGAAACTCTTAAACAGCTCGGATAAATACAAACACACACACAACAGTAAAGTAACCAAAATGAAGATGCGGAAACTTATAGTTCGTTATGCTGGGGCTTTTTTTGATTTCACAAATTAAATGGCAAACGGACATTATCCCCTAGGACATTATCTCCTTAGCTCAAATTTGCACAGGAGGACATTATCCTCTTCTTCACTTTGAAAATGTGGACATTAGCCCCTTCATCAAATTATCTTTATAAATGCATCTGCATAATAAGTTAAATTTAAATGGCATGTGGCCGAAATGTCATCATAATTTTCTTGAGCTTGAAACGTACATGTATATGGGCTGAAACGTCTGGCTTCGGTTAACAACCGGATTGGGCTTAGAAGCCCAATTAAGCTTTTATTGCCCAATCAGGCTTAAATTTATGAAAAGACACCAAGACTTATGTAAATATTTCAATAAATATTTAATGAAATGCTCTGAAAGTCCTACATTTCTTCAGCGGGTTTCCCTTTTTATAACCACCTACTTTTTATAAAAAAAAACCTTACACTTTTTTACTCCAAAGGCTTTGTTTATTTTACATTAAAAGTATATGCAAAGTGAAAGTAAAAATGCTAGAAATCTGGCGCAAGAAGTGGCTGATTATAGTTGGGTGATGTCGCCTAACATAATGTACATGTAATGATGCAAGGAACACATTCTATGAGTCATGACTTTAGAAATTGTCTGTAAAATACTTTTCAAAATAGTTACGAAAAAGAGAATTTCTATTGATACAATTAAGCCCTGTCATGTGGAGTGATTGCATTTCAAGTTAACGAGATTTGACTGTATCTATAAATTTGTTTTACAGGCACTAGTGTGGGATGATGCCCTTACAGGGCCATTCGGACTGATAGCCGAATATTCACTACTAAAGGTAGGTAAAAGCTTCACCTGAATTATGCAAACATACTTACGTGACAAAGAAAATACCAGTAAACATAAAAGCTATTTTTTTTAATGTAAACAGGGGCTTCTTAAAGATGTAGGCTACACTAGGGCTTCTTCTGAAGTTTTTGTTTAAACCTGTTTATCGGCTAACCTGCCCTAACGGTAACCTTGATTCGGCTCTCACCTCCAGTAAATTGTCACTCTGGGACGCCCCCGACGAAAATCCTTCTATATTACAACTTGATTAAACGGTCACCTGTTGTCTGCGGCCAGCTGCCAGTCTTAGTGCCTCCGGATCGCTTAAAGGCCGCTAAAATTGGACCGATTTAAACGGCCATGAGTCATCCGAATCAAGTGTGAAATTTTCAAAACAATTGACGGAAATCGCGAAATACACCCCCGAGGGCAGCGCCCTGTCTTAGTGCCTCACGATTGCTAAATGACCACTAAAATTGGACTGATTTCAACGGCCACGTGTCATCCTAATCAAGTATGAAATTTTCAAAACAATTGAAGGAAATCGCAACATACACCCCCGAGGGCAAACTCTTTAACGGACAAGCTGCTTGACCAAACTGCTATGCTTCACGAATATTGTAATTTTCAAAGCCTATTGGTGCAGATAAGTGTTCAAATTTTTTTTTGATGATGAATCAAGATCGAAGAAACATTATCTAAAATCCGCCTAAATAGCTACCAATTATCAGTAATTAGCAGTACAAACTTGAATTTTTCATCAATTGATCTGACAGGGTTTTTAGCTCGACTATCCGAAGAATAAGGAGGCTATTGCACTCGCCCCAGCGTCGGCGTCTGCGTTGGTTAAAGTTATTTAAAAAGTCAAATATCTTGAATACTATCAAAGGTATTGACTTGAAACTCAAACTATATGTTTACCATCAACATTTACACCTGAGGAAACAATCCCATAACTCTGTTTTGATTTTTGACAGATTTATGCCCCTTTTTAACTTAGAATTTTTGGTTAAAGTTTTTTATAAATTCAAATATCTTGAATACTATCAAAGGTATTGACTTGAAACTCAAACTATATGTTTACAATCAACATCTACACCTGAGGAAACAATCCTCATAACTCTGTTTTGATTTTTGACAGATTTATGCCCCTTTTTAACTTAGAATTTTTGGTAAAAGATTTTATAAAGTCAAATATTTTGAATTCTTTCAAAGGCATTGAATTGAAACTCAAATTATGTGTCCACCATTAACATCTTCACTTGAGGAAACAATCTACATAACTCTGTTTTGATTTTTGTTAGATTTAACTTAGAATTTTTTAGTTAAAGATTTTTATAGACTCAAATAACCTAATTACTATCAAACGTATTGACTTGAAACTTAAAATGTATGTTTACTATCAACATCTTCACCAATGTGTTTGATTTTTGATATATTTATGACCCTTTTTAACTTAGAATTTTGTCACAGTTTTTACCAGACTATTATGGAAATATTCGAAATGGCTTACTTTTGAAATGTCATAGAATAGTTATGCAGCATGCAGTGGTCATGCTTTTTCAATTTCATACACATCAATTTTGAAACGTTACAAAGTTATTCATGATCAAATATACAAGGTCATGTATTTCTTTGAAATTATCCCCCCCAGTTGGCTTACAGAATCCAGAGTAAGGCTTTGCACATAATGTACATTTACAAAGGTCTTTGAACAAGTTTCATATCTTTTACCTTAATTCTTATAGACAGTTACACAATACACCTGTTCTTAGACAAAAAAAAAACTATTTTACCGACAAGCTTTCGAATAGTCGAGCGTGCTGTCATGAGACAGCTCTTGTTTAATCATATTGTCATTTCTGCACCTTAGAAATACACAATAAAAGTGTCCGCTAATCCGACTGTCACCATGGTAACAGGTATAAAATTGTCACAGGTAATGCGCATACAACGATTCGGTTTACCGGATACCCGATATGGGCGTTTTGCTATAGCCCGGTGCATGTCGTCTGCTCGAACATATATAACTATTCAAAATTCTTTATGAAATAAAAATAATAAAACGGCAGTGACTTTTTTCCTCGTGCATACGATTTGCTTATACTGTTTAGTGAGTTCGTGAATAGAAAGGGTGGGTGGGGTATTTGTATAGACTATCAAAAGTCAAAGTTAAATAACGATCCTTCGTTAAGTGGTCACCTTGCTTAAACGGTCAATTTGGCCGTTTCCCTTGACTGACCGCTTAGGTCAGGTTAGACTGTAGATCAATAGTATTAGAATTATATCTGCATGGTAAAGACCTTTTGTAAAAGGAGCGAGACTTTTCTAAAATTTTAGCAACTGGGAATTCTAACTGAAATTGCATGTAACAAAGTTTTATGATTTTTATTAACCAGAGTTATGATTGTCATTGGTACGAATGTATTTGTCCAAGGTTTTGCTGTACAGTATATAAAACTAGACTAAACATATCTCTCTATCAATAAATGTCAGGAACATGATGTGGAGAAGATGATGCTGTTACCCAAGGAAAACCAGTCCCTCCCAACCAGTACCGTACAGAATATCATTTTTGTGACCAGGCCTAAACTAGATCTCATGGACCAGATAGCCCAGAGCCTTCTCAGGTAAAAATGCTTCTAGAGTCTGTTGCCCAACTGTGCTTTTCAGTTACTAGCCTTATACAATTAAATTAATAAATACCGTGTATCAGGGTTTTTTGAGTGTATGTAATTTTTGCTATATTCGTGAGCGAAGTATCGCGAAAATTAGAATCAGCAAAACTTTATCTCGTGAATTTTTATGTTTCGCATTGTAGGTATTCCTACTTTCAGTTTGCATTCTGGTGTCCACATAAGATTTATATGTTACAGTATCGTATAATATATGTTAGCGAAATACAGGCAGATTGTTTTCACTCCACACATTATAACACAATAAGTACATTATCTAACATAACATGAACTGTATGACTACCATATTAAATAAGGTGTCTTGTATTTACCTGAAAGCAGTATCAGGGCAGGTGTAACCTCTGTATAATACAAGGTAATTGAGCATTAAAGCTGCTTGCTCTCAGTTGCCATTGAAAAAAATACAATTTTAAAAAATAACAGTAAACTCAGCTTATAACGATATTCAGGGGACCGTAGAATTTATATCGTTATATCCGAATATCATTATATCCAATGTAGGCGACTGGGGGTGGTGGAATCCGAAAGTAAATTTAGCGCGCTTCAAGATTAGATTCTATATCTAAATGTTTTCTCTTTCAACTAGGAGACTCCATGATTTTTTATGTACATGTATTGCACAAAAAAAAAAAACATGTACAATTTACAATTAATACATTTGTGTATAAATATTTACTCAAATATGTTTTCACTCTGCAAAAGGCATTTAACTGTAAATGTGTGAAAATCACTAAATGCAATGAATTGTTAGTATGCTAATTGGCTAGATTAACCGTTACTGTTTGGGCGTCGGTCATTGTCACGCATTCACACTGTCTCACAAACTATAACTACATGTATCTCCTTAAAAGGGAAAAGCAAAGGGTTCGGGACCTTGAAAACGCATCGTTATATCCGAAATATCGTTACATGCAATATAGTTACATCCGGAGTGAAAGTATATGAAATATAGAAGGCCAGAGTCGGGATTGCAACAACAGCATCGTTACAAGCGGTATATCGCTATAAGCGATATCGTTATAAGTGGAGTTTACTGTACTTATACATAAATATATAACTTTAGTCTAGAATCAACAATAGAAGTAAAAATCTAGGTAGCTTTATTATTTGGTAGCGTATTATTTCAAATCTACAAACATACATGACAGGAATTTATACTTTAGACTATAATTATGTTCTAAAATATGTTATTTTCATACAGTTTGAAGAACTTTATTTTTGTACCAAAATCTGAGAGCAAGCAGCTTTAAAACAGTTAAAACCTGTAAAAAGTAGCTTCGCGAAAGTGCAAAAGTCATTTTGGCAACTCTGTTAAGAATAATGTATCAATGTGGATACCCTGATAAACAGTATGTCTTACATTTGTATTATAATGTTATTAATTGATTGGATTCATATTGGCCTTGTTATTGGGATGAAGACAGTGGGGTTGAAGGCCAATATGACTGGCTGAAGCCATATAGCAAGACCAATATGAATTAAATTAATTAATGACAATTCTGTTAAATAATTATACAATATTTTCGCTATATCTTTTTAAATCTTCCTGATTGCATAATGAAAAAAGTTTCTATTTTGGCGAAATGTTTGAAACAAATGCTTGTTTCGATGCAGTTGTTTCAAAATTGTGTCCAGAACTACAGAAATGGGTTCTGTATTGGCCAAGCAAATGGTCACATCTGATTGCCTAGATCTCATATTTGCAGTTTTTCTATTTTGGCCATGTTTCCCTGTATCTGCTGAATTTTGGTTTTTATTGGTAAAGTTTCTACCATATTGCAAAAATAAGTTAAAGAGGATAACGTCTAATATTATATGATTAATAAAAACTTATACATGTTCATGTAGACAGTTACAAAATTTATTTATTGATATTACATTTTATATATGTTAATGAATATTGTTAGGCCATCTTGATTCTTTTGTGTGCATTTTAGGGAAGACCAAAGAGGTGGCTTTAGAAGAGAGTTTCACATCATTTTTGTACCGAGAAAAAGTCTTATATGTGAAAAGAAATTAAAGGTAATAGTACATGTAACAATGCTTCTTGTTTTATTGAAATGCCAGAAAAAAATATATTAATTACTATTTATTCAGTTTGGAGAGTTTAAACAAGTCATGATTAGTAACTAACAGGCAATGATGGCACACCTTAACGTTTAACAAAATCCACCATTCTCATTGAATATGGCTGGTGTAAGAAAAATGCTGACATGATGTACCAGTTTTTCATTGATGCATGAATAAACCTTAAAAGAAAGACAATAACATAAGATGGAACTTACTTCTTAAGTGTGTTTTCATAACACAACACTTGACAATTATTATCATGTTTTTGTTTTTTTTTTGCTTTGTTGACCCACCCAGATAGATTCTTTATTTACCTCCGTTTAGGAGAGCTATCAACTTTTGCAATATAAGAACAGCATTTAATACAAACATAGAAAAGGCATTACTTTACAATATACAAACACAATATACATGTAAATTGTAAAAATAAATACTCATGTAGATAGGACACTCAGAGTCGCCGTGGCGCAGTGGTAGCGCATTTGCCTCGGGGTCGAAGGGCCCAGGGTTCGATCCCTGCCATAGCTGTGTCGGTAGTGTCCTTAGGCAAGACACAACTAATTCCACATTGCCTCTCTCTCTTTGAGGTTGATTCTATCTGGAATGAGTCTCGAGAGCGATTAATCTAAGTTGTAAGAACTTGTTTCTCAATCGAGAATAAATAAATTAGTATAAAAATAGGACACTTTTTGGGCAAATGTCACAGACTTGAAATCAGTAAACAGCCTTTCATTGATTGAGGGTCAAGCCCAACCTGACTCATAAAAATGATGAGAAAGTTTGCAGTTTCTTATTGAGGATGATAGTCTAGTACTGGCCATACCCCAGAACTATGGTAAAGGTAAAGTATTCTCATGTATGTGACTGATTTTCTGTTGAAATGGGTTTTAAAGTATAGGAAAAGCAAAACATTGACTTAAGATGGAACTGAGTTCTTAAGCATGTCTTCACAACACTGGATCTTTTATTGTGTTGTCTTCTGGTATAAGCTTTGTGCTAGTTCTGGTCAAAATTACTGTGATGTTTTCTGCAATGACCTGTTTACATCCTCATTTATGTGAATTTTGCATTCCAAACGTGTTTCATATTGATGGCTGTATACATAATAAAATTATCTGATGATAGAACATGTCTCCATAGACACTGAAGGATGTTGGCCTTTTAGTAATGTATGACATAAAATCAAATGTAGGACATTATCCCCAAGGACACTAGCCCCTGAGCTCAGTTTTGCAAAAGCGGATATTAGCCCCTTTACTGTGCAAAGTCTAAAATTTGATTTAATATAAAGTTGAAAGTTTTTTTGTTAGACTTCTCAACTTTGTCAAAGACTATAGAGATAATTATTATGCAGATGCATTTAGAAAGATAGTTTGATGAAGGGGCTAATATCCTGTGCAAAATTGAGCTAAGGGGCTAATGTCCACGGGGATAGTGTCCGCTTACCCATAAAGTCTGATTGCCTTCATTTACAGGAAGCTGGTGTACACGGATCTCTGACAAATATAGAAGAGTTTAGCCTGGCCCTTATTCCATTTGATTATGATCTGATGTCAATGGAGCTGGACAACTCATTCAAGGTAGACATCTTCAGACTGTTTGTTTGTTTCCACAGTTTATATGACTGTCTCTCAAAACAGAACACATTTAAGAATCACTTGCAGCAGGGCTGGCATAATACCTCAGTTAAGAGATAGTTCAAGGCATTCTGGAGTTTTTACCCTTGAATTGACAAAGTTTCCTGCAAACCATACAGGGGGATCTGTTAAATGTGGCTACTGAACAGTGTTTTATATGAATGAAAGACAAAATCACAAACTTAGCCATGCTGCCTCTATCCAAGTTATTTACTAAGAATGTGAATGTGTTACTAAACAGAACAGTAATGAACATTGCAGAATATGAAGCATTAGCATGTGATCAGACAAATATATCAATTGGATGAGAACAGAGTAGCAACAGACAAAAGGAACCTTGAAAGATAAAAAAGATTGTCTCTAATTTCTGATTTTTATTGCAGGAGTGCTACTTGGAGAATGACACCACCAGTATGTTCTATGCAGCTCAGTCATTGGTCACTTTACAAACATTGTATGGCATCATACCAAATATAGATGGCAAGGGAGAAGGTGCAAAGGTATTTGATGATAATATAGACATTATATGGCATCATACCAAATATAGATGGCAAGGGTGAATGTGCAAAGGTATTTGATGACTATATAGACATTGTATGGCATCATACCAAATATAGATGGCAAGGGACTGAAGGGAGAAGGTGCAAAGGTATTTGATGACTATATAGACATTGTATGGCATCATACCAAATATAGATGGCAAGGGAGAAGGTGCAAAGGTATTTGATGACTATATAGACATTGTATGACATCATATCAAATATAGATAGCAAGGATGAATGTGGCAAGATATTTGATGACTATATAGACATTGTATGGCATCATACGAAATATAGATAGCAAGGGTGAATGTGTAAAGGTATTTGATGACTATATAGACATTGTATGGCATCATACGAAATATAGATGGCAAGGAAGAAGGTGCAAAAGTATTTGATGACTATATAGACATTGTATGGCATCATACCAAATATAGATGGCAGGGGAGAAGATGCAAAGGTATTTGATGACTATATAGACATTGTATGGCATCATACCAGATATATTTGGCTTTAAGTTGATTAGTCGTTTGTGATTTCAGTATGTAGTTAAATGTTGATACTATATGATTTCAGCATGTAGTTGACATGATGTTACGTATGCGACGAGAGCTAGAGGGACATGAACCACAGATAACTCCACAAATAGATAACCTTGTTATAATTGATAGAACTGTAGACCTTCTTACTCCACTTCTTACACAGCTTACCTACGAGGGTTTGATTGATGAATTCTATGGCATAAATAACAGTAAGTATTGAGTACATGTGTAAATGTAGATACAATCTACTATTGTTCCTGTAGCATACCACAGGTTACATTTGTCATGAGCGTCAGCTTTTTTTGTCAGGCAATTATTTTATGAACTAGTTTGAAATTTTGTAAACTGTCCATTACCTTTTTAAAAGAAGTTTTTCAGAACAAGTTTCTGTGATATGTTGACTGGTGCAACCATATACAGTAGCCTTTATGTGTTGACATTCATTGTATTGGTATCAATTTTGATTGACAATAAAAAGTAGTTACCATGTTTAAATAGTGACAGTACATATCTTTTATGTTTCATTTCTATTATTTCTAGCCTCAGTCAAACTGCCGCCAGAGAAATTCAGAAGTAAAGACGAGAGTGGAAGCTCATCAGACATGGAGTACAAAACAGTTGTTTTAAATTCTACAGATGAATTATTTGCAGAGTTGCGTGACAAAAACTTCAGTGCCGTTGGTCTTTCAGTCAGCAAAAAGGCCAAAATTATAACAGCTCAGTTTGATGTAAGATAACTTCAAATGAGTTTTCAAATCATATATTTTAAGATAAAGAATTTTTCGAGCCATGTTTGTGCTTGTAATGATGCCATGTCAAGGTGTCAGTACACTAATGTATTATCAAAAATATTACAAGGGATAGTTACATTCTCACAATATCATACCGATATGTGATTTTAACATGATCCGCAACTTTTCCTATATGAATATAGAGGAAAAGAATCTAAACATTAATTTACGATAAAATACAGTCAGTCATGTTTACCATGGACAACCTGAGCGGACACATCCAATCGCATCCCATGGTTGTAAAGTACAAGGAAATGTTTCTATGCCTTGAACATAGTTCGGGATATTTATACCCCCAAAACGAAGTTTAGGGGGGTATATAGGAGTCACCCGGTGGTTGGTCGGTCGGTCGGTCGGTCGGTCGGTCGGGCGGTCTGTTGCATTTTCCTTGTCCGGAGCATAACTTGAAAACTACTGGTTGGAATTCAATACAACTTCATACAATGGTCAAGCACATTGAGAGGAAGTGCAGTGCACAAGAACTATAACTCCATCTTGACTAATTACAGAGTTATTGCCCTTTGTTACTTTTCCTTGTCCGGAGCATAACTTGAAAACTACCAGTTGGAATTCAATACAACTTCATACAATGGTCAAGCACATTGAGAGGAAGTGCAGTGCACAAGAACCATAACTCCATCTTGACTAATTACAGAGTTATTGCCCTTTGTTACTTTTCCTTGTCCGGAGCATAACTTGAAAACTACTAGTTGGAATTCAATACAACTTCATACAATGATCAAGCACACTCAGAGGAAGTACAGTGTACAATAACTATAACTCTATCTTGAGTATTTACTGAGTTATTGCCCTTTGTTACTTTTACTTGTCCGGAGCATAACTTAAAAACTACTGGTTGGCATTCAATACAACTTCATTCAATGGTCAAGCACATTGAGAGGAAGTGCAGTGCACAAGAACTATAACTCCATCTTGACTAATTACAGAGTTATTGCCCTTTGTTACTTTTCCTTGTCTGGAGCATAACTTGAAAACTACTAGTTGGAATTCAATACAACTTCATACAATGATCAAGCACACTCAGAGGAAGTGCAGTGTACAATAACTATAACTCTATCTTGAGTATTTACTGAGTTATTGCCCTTTGTTACTTTTCCTTGTCCGGAGCATAACTTGAAAACTACTAGTTGGAATTCAATACAACTTCATACAATGATCAAGCACACTCAGAGGAAGTGCAGTGTACAAGAACTATAACTCTATCTTGAGTATTTACTGAGTTATTGCCCTTTGTTACTTTTCCTTGTCCGGAGCATAACTTGAAAACTTCTGGTTGGAATTCAATACAACTTCATACAGTGGTCAAGCACAGTGAGAGGAAGTGCAGTGCACAGGAACCATAACTCCATCTTGACTAATTACAGTGTTATTGCCCTTTGTTACTTTTCCCTGTCTGGAGCATTTTTCGAAAACTACAAGTTGGAATTCAATACAACTTCATACAATGGTCAAGCACAATGAGAGGAACTGCTAAGAACAATATCTCTTTTTAGTTTGTTTGCAAGGTATTATGTTACTACGAACTTCTTCAGTTTATAAAGCAATCCTTTTGGGGGTATTAATCACATTTAGTGATAGCTCTAGTTTAGAATCGAAATAATAAATTCCTGCCTGTATTTTATTGTTGATTAAAATGCAATCAGTTGTTCGGATGCAAAGAATTAAATTACGAGTGCATATCACTAGTTATTTAATAACTAGGCATCTGGACTTCTGGAAGTATATTAATCAACAATAACATGCAGGGACACATTCATTATTTCTTAATTAACAGTAGTTGGAAATTTGTGTTTGTTCATAACCACAACACATGAAGCAGTCCGAAGGTACACCCTTAATTAAAATGGATTGTTCATAATTATTCTCCCTGCGGAGTTACTATATATGTACAACACATGTAGTGTGTTTTCCAGGGCTATTTTAGAACTGCTGTGTTTTGTTTACTATAAGAAATAAAATAGCATATTAGACGGGTATCACACTTGTTTCATATATTTCAGGAGAGACATTCTGCTAAAACAGTTGGAGAAATGAAGAATTTTGTGACAAAGTTGCCCCATTTACAGCAGGCTAGGGCCTCTTTAGCAACACGTAAGATATTCCTTTTATTAGACTGAAAATATTCATGCCATAGTAGAGAATACATGAACAGTTTATGTAAGCCAAAATTTTTATGACTTTGTGTTTAGATGACAGACTACATCATTGCTGTGATTCTGCTCTGTTATTTATCTAGCCACAATCAGCTTTTAAAACTCAACTTTGATTTGAGATATCACTGTATCATTAAATTTCTTTTGTGTTTATTTCATTGGATATACTAAAAAGATATAAGGATATGAGAAACAAACAAAGTATGGTTTGATGCTGCATGTGTCTGGTGTAGGTGCTTTGAGCACAGTGAAACTGGTACCATGTGTCTGGTGTAGGTGCTCAGAGCACAGTGAAACTGGTACCAAGTGTCTGGTGGAGGTGTTCAGAGCACAGTGAAACTGGTACCATGTGTCTGGTGGAGGTGCTCAGAGCACTGAAACTGGTACCATGTGTCTGGTGGAGGTGCTCAGAGTACAGTGAAACTGGTACCATGTGTCTGGTGTAGGTGCTTGGAGTACAGTGAAACTGGTACCATGTGTCTGGTGTAGGTGCTTTTAATACACTGAAACTGGTACCATGTGTCTGGTGTAGGTGCTTATAATACATTGAAACTGGTACCATGTATCTGGTGTAGGTGCTCGGAGTACAGTGAAACTGGTATCATGTATCTGGTGTAGGTGCTTTTAATACACTGAAACTGGTACCATGTGTCTGGTGTAGGTGTTATTATACAGTGAAACTGGTACCATGTATCTGGTGTAGGTTCTCAAGTACAGTGAAACTGGTACCATGTGTCTGGTGTAGGTGATCAGAGCACATTGAAACTGGTACCATGTATCTGGTGTAGGTGCTCGGAGTACAGTGAAACTGGTACCATGTGTCTGGTGTAGGTGCTTATTATACAGTGAAACTTGTACCATGTATCTGGTGTAGGTTCTCAGAGTACAGTGAAACTGGTACCATGTGTCTGGTGTAGGTGATCAGAGCACATTGAAACTCGTACCATGTGTCTTGTGTAGGTGCTCAGAGTACAGTGAAACTGGTACCATGTGTCTGGTGTAGGTGCTCGGAGTACAGTGAAACTGGTGCCATGTGTCTGGTGTAGGTGCTTATAATACACTGAAACTGGTAACATATGCAGAACCTTCGTGCATGGTTCCCATGTGTTACAAGAATGTGATGGTTCCCATTTCAGCCCTTCTTTTCTGAAAACCTTTAGGCCTTTGTGAACAGTTTGGATCCAGATCAGCCTGCTAATATATGTTGGTTTGAATCCATATTGTTTACACCAAGTAGTATTGTGCTTTGCTACAGATACATCAATAGCTGAGTTAATAAAAGACTGTACAGACACAGATGAGTTTATGGAATGTTTGCGATGTCAGCAAGAATTGTATAAAGGTGAAGATACTGACAGAGTTAACCCTTACATTGAAGATTGTATTGGTAGAAGGGAGCCAATGTTGAAGGTAGGGTACATGTATTTGATCGGGGGATTGAATGATAAAACGTGTTTTCTCAGTACCCAAAATGATACTGTTAGTTTAGAATAACTGTACAATGTTCTTTAGTGAACTTTTCTGGATAGCAAACTCAATCTTAGATTTGATATTTTTGATGGCTTTATCTGAAATGCCTGAGTACATGCTACATTACAGTGAGGATTGAAGAGGTATACTGCGAGAAATCATTTTAGGCAGATATTTAATGTAGAAGTTATGTAACAAAGTTTTGAGACTAATCGGTATATATATATATTAAAAGATAAAAACACAGTCCATAAGATAATTAAATTATTATTTGCCAACCGGTTTCGCTTTCATGCTCATCAGGGCAAATATGGCGTCAATATTATCTCATGGACTGTGTTTTTATCTTTTAATATATTTAACTTTTTTCTGGCACATGTTTTTGAATTTTTTACGTATATATATATATATATGAAAAATGTTAAACGATATGCCGGAATAAGTAAATTATAAAAAAAATGAAAATAATGACACTATATGAGTTTTCTATTTATATTTGCCAACCGGTTTCACTATATCATCGGGGCAAATATAGTACACAATATAAATTACTTAGCAACGTTACGTCAAAGTTGTGTACACATGTACACAACGTCAAAAATGATGACGTCATCAGTTATTGTTTAATTTAGGCTTAAAAATGTCAATGAAATAGCGTTCTTTAGATAACCTAGCTGAAACATCATTACAGTGAAATTTGTAAAAGGGAAATATTGAATATTTAGGGTCGTTTTTTGAACAATTATCTAAATGACCACTTAAAGGCAATTGTCTTGTCAACGGGTCTCTTATTTGTTGATCATGCACTGTCCTTCTATTACGAAGCTTATCACAGTAATGATGTTTCAGCTAGGTTATCTAAAGAACGCTATTTTATTGACATTTTTAAGCCTAAATTAAACAATAACTGATGACGTCATCATTTTTGACGTTGTGTACATGTGTACACAACTTTGACGTAACGTTGCTAAGTAATTTATATTGTGTACTATATTTGCCCTGATGATATAGTGAAACCGGTTGGCAAATACAAATAGAAAACTCATATAGTGTCATTATTTCCCTTTTTTATATATATATATATATATATATATATATAGGACTTGAAGTGTATCACTGACATGATGACTGGCGAGCTGGCATTTAGCATTATATCTACTGGTAGCTGTTAATCCCCTCTGTCCCCTATTGGCCCAAAAGATCTGCTGCCATAGGTATTGGTGCTTGTCAAATTCAGGAGTGGTGGTGTAGAGATTTAGGTGTCTGCCGCTCATCCCGGAGGTTGCGGGTTCGAGCCCCACCAAGGTCACGACTGTACCTCCTCATATGACGCCAGTACTGGTTTTTCCAGGAAGCAGACTCGAGAGTGACTCGATAAGCTCAAAGCATTCTTCACAGTCGAGCTAAAATGAATTAGTATAAACTAAAATCACAAAGCTAATATTACTTTCTCAGACAGGTAGGATCTCATCAAACTGAAAAAGTTCTTACTCATGAAAATGATTTCAGGTTCTACGGTTGCTGTGTATCCAGTCATTCTGTAACAACGGATTAAAGCCGAAAGTGCTAGATTACTATAGAAGAGAAATTGTACAGGTAACAAGATCTAATATTATCATGTAATAATCTTTTAATTTTAGCTATCAATATTAGCGTTCAAATCTGAAAATAACAGCAAACAAAGTGCACCTGTGGGGTTTATGATATAACACCTATCTGAACAGATTGTGTTTTATTTAACTATTTCCATTTTAAACTTTCTTGTCTAGAGTTTCACAGAGAAATATGTGCAGCATGAGTCATCTCTAGTACAAAATTTGACAAAATTAATTAAGTGTGAACTTAAATGTTTACTTAGGTGTGTAATAATCAGTTATCTAAGTTAGTCTTTGACCCACATGTAATAGGAGGGAGGTAGACAAGTTTAGAGGCATCAACTTGAAGCACAACTGTACTGCCAAGGCACCAAACTTAAAGTAGTCAAATGGCGTCTACTATGCCAGTAAACTTGTAATGTTGTAAATTTCAGACATATGGATTACAGCATTTAGTCACATTGAACAATTTAGAGAGGGCAGGACTTCTGCGGCCACATACTAACAGAAACTACCAGGTGATCAGGAAATCACTTAAACTCACTGTTGATGATGTCAATGAAATGGTATGATTCAGTGAATTCTGGTTTTTATGTAGCTTTTGTACCCTTTCTTTCATGAAACTTTTCATCTGATTCTACAGCTTGAGTTTACCTTGTGAATTGTAGACTGTATGGGGAGGATTTCTAGACTGTCTCAGTCATGTATATGCATACTTACCACAACTTTACTGTAGTCTTTAGCCCTAAATTACATAATTATACCCCCGAAACGAAGTTTTGGGGGTATATAGGAGTCACCCGGTGGTTGGGTTGGCGGGTGGTCAGGCGGTATGTTGCATTTTCCTTGTCCGGAGCATAACTTGAAACCTGCTAATTTGAATTCAAAACAACTTCATACAATGGTCAAGCACATTGAGAGGAAGTGCAGTGCATGAGAACCATAACTCCATCTTGACTGATTACAGAGTTATTGCCCTTTGTTACTTTTCCTTGTCCTGAGCATAACTTGAAAACTTTTGGTTGGAATTCAATGCAGCTTCATACAATGGTCAAGTACATTATGAGGAAGTGCAATGCACAGGAACCATAACTCTATCTTGAGTAATAACAGAGTAATTGCCCTTCGTTACTTTTCCTTGTCCGGAGCATTACTCGAAAACTATTGGTTGGAATTCAATACAACTTCATACAATGGTCTAGCACAATGAGAGGAAGTGCAGTGTACAAAAACTATAACTCTTTCTTGACTCTTAACAGAGTTATTGCCCTTTGTTACTTTTCCTTGTCTGGAGCATAACTTGAAAACTACTGGTTGAAATTCAATACAACTTCATACAATGGTCAAGTACATTGAGAGGAAGTGCAGTGAACAGGAACCATAACTCTTTCTTGACTCTTAACAGAGTTATTGCCCTTTGTTACTTTTCCTTGTCTTGAGCACAACTTGAAAACTACTGTTGGGAATTCAATACAGCTTCATACATTGGTCAAGTACATTGAGAGGAAGTGCAGTGTACAAGAACCATAACTCTTTCTTGACTGATTACAGAGTTATTGCCCTTTGTTACTTTTCCTTGTCCGGAGCATTACTCGAAAACTATTGGTTGGAATTCAATACAACTTCATACAATGGTCAAGTACATTGAGAGGAAGTGCAATGCACAGGAACCATAACTCTATCTTGACTCATTACAGAGTTATTGCCCATTTTTACTTTTCCTTGTCCGGAGCGTTACTTGAAAACTTCTGGTTGGAGTGCAATACAACTTCATACGATGGTCCAGCACAATGAGAGGAAGTGCAGTGTACAAGAACAATAACTCTTTCTTGACTAATTACAGAGTCATTGCCATGAACAATATCTCTATTTTAGTTTTTTTTGCAAGGTATTCTGTCGCTACGAACTTCCTCAGTTTATAAAGCAGTGTTTCGGGGGTATTAATCACATTTATATTAGTGATAGGTCTAGTTATGCATAGTAATTTTTCAAGGACAGTGTACATCAACATCTAAAAACTGTTATTTTAAACACAAGTAATGACAGCAAACAGTGCAAAGAAATACACAAGCCTAGAAAAATTAGAAAGCCTAATTGTTAATAATTTCTCATGAACTTCATGTGAGGTTAGCAGATTATATAAATCTACAATATTGCCTTGTTTCTAGTTGTTTTAGCTGCTTTGAATCTTACATGTATACAGATTGAGACACATTTTGTTCCAGAATCCGAATGACATATCGTATGTGTACAGTGGGTATGCACCTCTTAGTGTGCGACTGATCCAGTACCTGGCACGGCCAGGGTGGCGAAGTATCACAGAGGTGCTCAGTATATTACCTGGACCAAGAGTTGATGAAGTCCAACAAATCCCTGTAGCCCTTAGAAAAAGAAGTAAGACATTTAACAATGATTAGAATGCTTTACTGTCTTCTGGTGGTTTATCGAAATATAACGGTGAATTATTACCAGATAAACTCACTGTTCACTCTGTGACATCATCAAAATCTTTTACGTGGATTAACATCAGAAAGTAAACCAAGCATACGGAAGCCTGGAAACCATACGACGTTGACATCATTAATATGACATAATAATGCTATGCTTTTGATGATGTTTCATGCGATTTCGACATTTTATTGAAACATCATCAACGAAAGAAGAGTTTTAACCATAAAGTAAACAGAAAAATTGCTGTACTTTCCAAAGAACCAGGAGATGGTTTTACTATTTCTCTGTCATATGTCATTACTTTTCCCTTGATTAAGGTTTGCATCTGTGTATCCACTATCACACAATGTAAACCTACTTTACACTGCACAATTGTTATCAAATATGAAAGGGCCATTACTTTTGACTTTGTTTTTAAAAAGTGTTTTACGTTATTCGTCACTTATTACTTAATAGGTAAGGTAGTGTTAGCTGGTCATTTACTTCATTTGAACAGAAGAAATGTGCTTCAAACTGACAACAGATGTTGAGTGACTATTAATGCTTCACTTCCAACAAGTCTAGTCACTCTTAACCTTATTCTTTAACTGAATTGGTCCTTTTTGACATGAGAGTATTTGGTTAAGCATACCTGCTTTTTCAAATGAATTTCTAGCATGGTATTTTACTGTCTATTTTTTTCAATAATCACTCTTCACATTAAATTCATAATACTTTCCTCCCATATCAAAATAAATTCTCAGAAAGATGTTCACATCAAGTTACTGTCAACTGCTTGTATGGAAAAAAACACACCAAGTTACTGACAATTTCTTTTACAGAAAATTGTTGAAACTAAGTTTTGAAGTTTCCTGCTAAATACAAAACAGCATGAAACTCTGCATCAGTGTTTGTATTTTCATGTTTCCAAGTGAGTGTTTGTTCTAGTTACATGTCTGTTTTTATAGGAAATTCTATAACATCATCACATTCAAGTATAGCGGATCAGAAAGTTACTCTGGTGTTCTTCCTTGGTGGGGTCACATATGCCGAGGTGGCTGCTCTACGATTCCTGGCACAACAAGATGATGGTGAGTGTAATACTTATTGATAGTTCAGAGTGAAATTAATTCTTTTGCAGTCTTTTTGTAACCATATTTTAAATCTACATGTGTCTTATCTTAAAGAGTAAATGAAAAATACTTTTCACAGGTTTTCAGAGAGTTTTGTATACATTTTTGTGTTGGCCTTGTTTGGAAATCCCTAGATGGCAGACATTTTGAAGCATGCTTTTCTTATATTGTTTTCAGTATCCATTCTAGTTTTCTAACACAAAAAAGTCTGAAAAGTTAACACATCTTGTGTAGAGTTTACCTTTTCTTGAACCACTCTCATTGTGTAAATAAACTTGAAGTCTGCTGAAGCATTTGTCTGTCAATGTAAAATATGTTTCTAGTTGACTTACATTAATTATGTACATTATTTCTGTAGGAGGATGTGAATACATTATAGCAACAACAAAGTTGCTAAATGGCAGTGAATTTCTGAGATCCCTTTATGGGGACTGTAAGAAAAGTCAGTTAAGAGATGGACCTTCTTTAAAATTGAACTGATGTGAGCATGATATCCTTTAACCCGACCAAAGTCTCCACCCAATAAACCCTTTCATCCTAGTATACATGTTATATATCTGAGGTCAGTTTCTACACTACATGATTGTTTTACTCAAAAAGGAGCGTGTAAAAATCTTTCTGTGTCTCACAATCTGTTACCAATTAAGATATGACATGCTGATTTTGTTATGGAAAAATTTCTACACATCAAAGGGCCAAGATCAACAGTAAAATGCAGAAAAAATATAATTGAAATTACATTTTTAATTTAACTTTTTTGGAAATTCAATTTATTAAATGGATAAATATTTTTGCATACCGGTGCCTGTAAATTCATTGACTGAGTGAAATTCATATGCATGATAATTACTGCATTTCTCAGGTAAAGGGTAACAACCTAAAATGTGAAATCAAGGGACCAAAGTTCCCACCATCTATTTTACAAAGGAAACTGGTAGCTTTAGCATTTTTGTCAATATTTTGATTCTTTCCTCGTATACAAGTTATGTTTACAAGAGTTGTTAACAGATTTCTTTACAAGTATTTGTTCATCCTTTTGTTCATCCTTTGGAGGCAAGTTTCATAGACTGTAGTTTACCTTGTTGTAGCTCATTCCTCCCACAGTAAGCTTTACTTTCCAAAAAAACTCCTTGTTCAATCACATGTATTATTATTTGTTTGCACTATTTGTGTAATAACCCACCTCTATACAGACAAACAGGACAAAAACATCGGTGGTAAGATAACAACAAATGTTAACTTGTGTTTGCCAGTTTGTTGAACATACTAACTGAAGTAATTTTGATATCACTATTAAAGTTAAACAGTTTAGAGAACTTTATTTGAATCTTCCAGGTGTAAATTTTGTGTTTTTATGCCACCAATGGTGGGCATATTAAACTTGCATCGTTCAGCCGTTCGTATGGCTGTTCATGTGGCATTCCATTTTCGTGTCTGTGCTGTAAGTTTGTCATGTATGAAAGGATTTTCAAATCTTTAGCCACAACTGATCAGTACATGAAGTTGATGTGTCATGTGCAAGACCCATGTCCCTACCTCAAAGGTCAAGGTCACACTTTGAGTATAAAGGAAATTAAATCCTGTATGCTTCATATGCTGAAAGTCATGCATGAAAATGAATTAAGTCATACCAAAAAGCAAATTGAACAATTTTTCTATATTGTTCAGCCAGTTATAATGGCTGTAGTTATTGTTTGTTAAAATGTGGGGGTAATTTGACATATTAAATCGATTTATATATGAGAGAATGGTGTGTTATCATTTTAAAGGTCAGCCATTTTTGTTTTGAACTGTCCTCCAAAAGTCGTGCATTTTCATTGGTTCTTTCACGGGATGTTTTGATGTCACAAGCACCTCGCCGTAAATGTTCTAAAAATAAACCCATTTTATATTGAGAGGTGTTTAAAAAGTGTTGACACATTGCAGTGCGCTTATTTTTGATTATTTTATATATAAATGAATGACTGTAGTAGGTAAAACTGCTTTCTTTTTATTTGTTTTCTTATAGTTCCACCTATCCTTTGTCTTATAACTGCTTTTTTCTTACAGTTTTGGAGTGAGTAAAATGCTTTGTTCTTATTTTTACTTCATTGAAGGAACGAATGTGAAATCCAAAAAGTATTCTTTTTATGAAAAATACAGGATATTGTACATGTACGACTTTAGAACAACAAACCATATATATGTGCACAGTTTAGTCTGGACTGTAACTCTGTTATGCAAACAGGGATTTTAAGATAACTTGGCATAAATGTTCAGCACATCAAGATGATGTGTTGCATGCAAAACCCAAGACCCTACCTCAAAGGTCAAGGTCACACTTAAAGGTTATGGATTCCTGCATATATGTACAGTCATGTTCGGACTGTAACTGTCAGGCATAAAAAGATTTGAAAATAACTTTGAACAAATGTTTAACACATCAAAACAATGTGTCACTTACAAAAACCACGACCATACCTCTAAAGTCAAGGTCACACTTGAGTTTAAAGGTCATGGAATACTGTATACATGGTAACTCTGTCATGCATGGAAATATTTTAACATTACATGGCACAACTGTTGAGTACATGGAGATGACATACCATGTGTAAGTCCCACGTCCTTACCTTGAAGGTCAAAGTCACACTTAGTGGTCAAAGGTTTAAGAATCTTGTATATATGCGAAATGTTCATGTTGAGATTGTAACTCTGTTATACATTGAAGGATTTTAAAATAAATTGGAAAAAATGTTCAGCACATGGAGATATAAAGTGTTGTGCGCAAGTACCGGGTCCACAACTTGAATGTCAAGGTCACAGACTGTAGCATACTGCTTTGGGGGCATTTGTCACTTATGAGTGTCAGCTCTGTTTGCTGTAGGCATAAAACTTACGACAAGGTCAAGCAGAACCTTTATACTGGTATAAGAAGAAAATAAGCTTTCAATGCCAGACTGCCAGAAAATGCCAGATTTACAAAGTTCTTGATATAACAGACATTCATTAGTCCTTAGTATTTGCTATTGATTGGTATTGTCTGCTGCTTTGTTAACAGTTTGCAGTGTTTGCTATTTCTGGGTGATCTTTGCTCTATTTTTGGGTGATCTAAGGGAAATGAAATGTCATGGGAACACACAGTGTACACACCATCAGTATTAATGTGAGAAAGGGTATGCTATATGTTCCATGTGTTCATTTTCCATACTTTTAAACACAGTGGTCAGGTGCTCACAAAGTTGAAGCTGAGTTTTTAGAATATTAACAGTGCAGATACTAGCTTCTAAATATGAGAAAAAAAATATGATTTATCATGTGAAACTTTGTATATACAGGGGGATTTGTAATATGGAAAAAGAAAATCAACCCTCTTATAATTTACACATTTATCAATATGTTTGTCAAGCATTTTAGAAGCTGAAGTTGCAGTTTGGTACAGCAGATTTTGAAAACTTTGCAGTCTGAGTAATATTAATACCATTTTATGAAGGGAATGCGGGAGGTTTTTGAAACTGAAGTAAAAGTATTGAACCTCTTCCTGCTTCTGTTGTGAATAGTATTAAAGAGGGTTTGATCACTAATGCAATGTTGTTCTAGAGTATCACTGGCATTAGTGGTGGTGTGTATTGACCCACAAAGTTTTCTTAAGAGAAAATGGTAAAGTGTTTGTTTGTTATAGTGTCACCCCTACTTGAAGGGCCAGCCATTTCTGACTTATGAGAATCCTTCTTTTTTAGCACATTTACCTCCCGAATCCTATCCTTTTAATGCCAGGCACCAGGCGGTTTCAGTTATAGTAACTGTTGTTTTATTTTGGACTTGACTAAACAGACATAATTTTTAGGTAGCTCAAAAATCACATTTAAAAAACAGTAAGCAAGAAAAACAAGACTTTATTCTTCTTGTGTTATTTAGACGGTTAGTCATGCAACCATTTATATCACATAAGCCAGCTGCTGTTCAGTTTGAATTAACCAAAAAAAGTTCATAAATTTGAATTAAACACGTCCCACAATGTTATATGCTCTGATAAATGTGTACTGGTAACTTGAAAATGATTGATAGAATGGACAGCTGCAGTTGTTGTTATAAGAGAATTTATGATTTACAACTTTTACATTGTTTTCTTTTCTTTCAGGTGGTACGGACTACGTGATTGCTACAACCAAAATTATCAACGGCGATTCATTACTTGATAAACTCACTTCTTATGTAGAACCTGTGAAATTGAACCCTTTCATGTGATACAGCATTGTATTCTATACAAGCATTCCATTGTCTATATAAAATTGTTTATAGAAAAACTTCTAATGCTAATTATGAAAACCTTCATCACCTATGACTGCAGATTGTGTTGAAACTAGATACTAAAGGCAATAATGCAGTGATACGATGTGAAGAAAAGTTGAAGTGCATTACCATGATTAACATTCAAACATTCAAGTCTTGTCTTGGACCAAAAATGTTCATGTAGTTTTATCTAGAATCTATGAAAAATACTGGAAATGTTGGTACAGTCTTGGAATGAAATTTTAGAACTTACGTTTTTAAGATAATAAATTATCAAAGATAATTCCCAAATATGTTTCCCCATTAATTAAAGATTTTATATAAGAGACTTTTCTTCTTATATACTTTATTGAGCAGTTTATTTTTTTCCTTCAGTTTGTCCATGCCATTCTCATCATCCAGAGCATTATAATTTCATGTTTGTCTGAAAGGTGGGCAAACCACTGATGTATGAGGATGGTCCATGCTGGTAGACATAAAACACTTGAATGGATAATTTTAAAAACCAATTAATGATTTAGTTATCGTTTACTGTCCAAATTCTGACAATGCTTCCTAAAATTTGTTCTGGTAGTAAACATAATAGGTCTATTTACAAACGAAAATAGGACTGTCCTAGTGTGAAGTACCCGCGAGTGCCAAGTATTAGGTTTGAGTTTATAATTGGGATACAGGAATGGTGTCCATACGTCCAAAACGTTCCTGTCCGCTCCATATCTCCATAACCCCTTGAAGGATATCACGAAACTCCGGTCAGATTTTCGTCGCATCAGTACAATGAGCATAACCCATGAGCGAGTCACGCTGGCTCAAGGTCAAGGTCACAACTTTGAGGTCAAAGGTTTGAGTCGAACATTTCCCGTCCACTTCATATCTCCTTAACCCCTCAAGGTCAAGGTTACATCTTCTCATCAAGATGGTGTGCAGGACCCATGATCTGGGCACTGGAAATGAAATTCAGGTTATTGGTAGAACACTCATTTTAATTTGGAAGACTTTATTTGCTTTGCCTTTTAGAATCCAGGCTGTGCATCACCGAGAGAAAACTACACTTAGTAACATTAATTCCTTCAACGTTCTTTTTACGGTGGGGGGATATAGCTGCCTTTTAGACTGCCTGGTCTTCTTAAATGAAAGCTAGAATCTATTTTCTAAGTGTATCATTTTTACAAAGTGTATCACTCTTACCAATGTAAGATGATAGTCGCTACTTTAATATATGTTGCTTACTTGTAACATATTGTATGTGCAATATGTAATCATTTTGTATACAGTTTCTGTATAGATTATTTATGGTAATAAAGTTAACATAAATGTATTACTATTGTTTGTTATAGTGCAGTACATACTAGTGTATTTGAAGAACCTTATCCATTGCAAACTTGTAATTATGAAACCTCTCACTGGTTTGTGCCCTACTATCTACTGGATTTTATGAGAATCTTTCCCACGGTAAACTGCCCATCAGACCCTGAAATACTGGTGAAACTGGTGTTTAAGGAGGGAGGATTATGAAGTAGCTTTCGTGTGATGATTGTATTTAAATGCAAGTTACTATCCCAGGTTGCAGTGCAGGATGGGGATATAGGAATGATCTTCATCCGTCTGTAACATTTTGTGTTGGCTGCTTATCTTTTAAGAGATTTTATTAAAAACTGTGGTCAAAGTTCGAACAAAGCCGGCTCAATGTCACACATGAGGGTAATTTTTGCCTTGTGGAAACAACTGATCTACATAGAACTTGGTCAGAATAACTTTCGTGATGAAGTCTATGTGGAGTTCGAATATGGGTCATCTCCGGTCAAATTGTAGGAATACCTTGTGTTGCCCTTTCGGAGAAAAGGCGATATATAGTGATCACTTTGTCCGTTGGTCCGTTACAAAACTTTCAAATTGTATTGCTTATGACAAAAGGGTTGTGATGCTGCCGAATTTTGTAGGTCAAGGTCGTATTTGACAAGAGTTATGTCCCTTTTTGTATTTAGATTTTGTCACAAAATTATTGGTTATTCTGACAGTGTCATGAAAACTTAACGTTAACGCTATAACTTTGCCATTTCTGAAGATTTCTTCATCAAACTTTTAAATTGCGTTGCTTGTGACAAAAGGGTTGTGATGCAGCCAAATGTTGTAGGTCAAGGTCATATTTGACAGAGTAATGTCCCTTTTTAGCTCACCTGGCTACATCAGGGTGAGCTTTTCTGATCGATGATTGTCCGTCGTCCGTCAACATTTTGATTCAAATGACATCTCCTCTGAAACCTCTAGGCCAATGTTGATAAAACTATGCAGGAATGTTCCTTGCATGAAGCTCTACCAAAATTGTTCAAAGAATTCCATTCCATGCACTCTGGTTGCTATGGCAACAAATAGAAAAACTTTAAAAATCTTCTTCTCTGAAACCACAAGGCCTAGAGCTTAGATATTTGGCTGTAGCATTGTCTAGTGGACCTCTACCAAGATTGTTCAAATTATGAACCCCCCCCGGGTCAAAATCCCTGACCCCCCCCCACAAGGGGGCGCCAGTCCCTTTTGCATAGGCATATATAGGAAAAACTTTAAAAATCTTTCTTCTCTGAAACCACAAGGCCTAGAGCTTAGATATTTGGCATGTAGCTTGTCTAGTGGACCTCTACCAAGATTGTTCAAATTATGACCCCCAGGTCAAAATTGACCCTGCAGGGTGGTCACTTAGTTTTGCATAGGAATATATAGGGAAAAATTTAAAAAATCTTCTTCTCTGAAACCACAATGCCTAGAGCTTAGATATTTGGCATGTAGCATTGGCTAGTGGACTTCTACCAAGATTGTGTTCAAATTATGACCCCCGGTCAAATTATACCCCTGACCCCACGGAGATGGTCACTTAGTTTTGCATAGGAATATATAGGAAAAACTTTAAAAATCTTCTTCTCTGAAACCAAAGGCCTAGAGCTTAGTTATTTGGCATGGGCTTGGCTAGTGGACCTCTACCAGATTGTTCAAATTATACCCCCGGATCAAAATTGACTCCCCCTGGGGGTCACTTAGTTTTTACTTGGGTTATTATGTAGGGAAAACTTTAAAAATCTTCTTCTCTGAAACCACAAGGCTTAGAGCTTAGATATTTGGCATGTGGCATTGGCTAGTTGACTTCTACCAATATTGTTCAGGTTATGACCCTTGGATCAAAGTCCCCGCCAAGAGGGTTCACTTAGTTTTACATAGGCTTATATAGCAAAAACTTTAAAAATCTTTTTCTTTGAAACCACAAGGCCTAGAGCTTAGATATTTGGCATGTAGCATTGACTAGTGGACCTCTACCAAGATTGTTCAAATTATGACCCACGGGTCAAAATTGACCTCGCACCGGGGGTCACTTAGTTTTACATAGGCTTATATAGCACAAACTTGAAAAATCTTTTTCTCTGAAACCACAAGGCCTAGAGCTTAGATATTTGGCATGTAGCATTTCCTAGTAGACCTCTTCAAAGTTTGTTCAAATTATGCCCCTGGGGTCAAAATTGACCTTGCCCTTGGGGGGATCATTTGTTTTACAAAGGCGTATATAGGAAACTTATTTGGTATTTAACATTATCTAGTGATCTTCCACCAGGCAAGTAGACTTGTACCAAGGTGAGCGATATAGGGCCATCTTGGCCCTCTTATTGTATGTAGATTTTGTCACAAAATTATTGGTTATTCTGACAAAGTGCAAGAGGGCGACACATGAACACCATTCTAGTGTATGCAATAGAAGCTTCATTTCTAGCTTCACCTGGCATAAAGTGCCAGGTCAAATCATAGGAAGACCTTGTGTATGCAGGCCGCTGCATTTTTCATTGGATCTTCATGAAACTGTCAGCACTGTCTTGATAAAATCTAGGACCTGTTTGAAAATAGGTCATCTCTGTTTAAACCTGGGTTACCAGGTCAAATGCTAGCTAAAAACTAGGCTAGGCTTCATTTTCATTGGATTTTCATTCAACTGCCGGAATAATTGTCTTCTTGAATTTTTAGTTAATATGGATCATGTCTAGTAAAATCTAGGTAATCAGGTCAAATGCTAGTTTGTTTTTGAAGCTACAGTAATGAAATTTTGACTGTGTAGTTTTGCAAGCAGATTACAAATTTGTCCTCGGCTGACTTTGATCATGACTTTTACCAACTTCTAGGTGAGCAATTAACACCATCAATCATGACCATCCTGTCTGCTTTATCTATAAGAAAATTGTCATGAAACTTGAATGAAACACTCTTCTCATCACGACGACATGCAGAATCTATGTCGCAACCTCACTTGGTCATGGTCACAGTAAGTGGTCAAAAGTCATGAGACTGCATTTCCCTTGAAGGAGGTTTAAGAAACTTTTATCGGATGATCATCTCGAGATTGTGCTGAAGCCATATTCAAACCATGAAGGTCACTCCTAGGGGTCAAAGGTTATTCCCATCCATATTCCTTCATGTGGCGAGGGGAGTATACATGTAGCTGGCAGTCTGAGGTTTTACCATACCCCACAATGAAGTAAAGACTGGGAAACAAACACTTCTTAGTAGAAGTGGCCATGTTTGCTTTAGAAAAAATCCAGCCAGGCATCCTGTAGATAGCATCTCTGCAATTTCTTCTTAATAATTCAAATGAAAACTTAGGATTAATAATTCATTATCAACAATGGTACAAATTTACGTAACAGATGAAACAATGTTTATTTCATTTAAAATGATTTGTTATTTTACATGCAGTATTGTTCTGTATAAAAAACTGAACATTTGTACTTGAAAAAATTGGCATTAGTACATTTAATTTAGTTAGAGCACAAGCGGTGTTATAATTTCATGCCTCCATCAATACAATCATTGTTTATCTCCATTACTTGTATTTATTATGCAGTAAGTAAACAGCTAAATTAAACACATGTATATACTCAATTCACTCAATTCAAAGGTCTGTCTTCTTAATAATTGAATATTTAAACAAACAGAAGTCCTTGATGTCTATTGTCCAAATGTTCATTATAATGATCAGTTACAGAAAACTGTTGCAGGTGTTAGTAAAGTCTTGCACAACCTTGGAAGTTCTTCAGTAATCAAACCAGTAACAGTTGATCTAGCATGTTTGTGTAACTTCTACGAGGTAGCTAACAAACTTCTCCACAGGAAGCACAGGTAAAGCAGACAAATGTTTATGGAAAATTTTGAAGTTCTCTTCTCCTGACAGAAAATTAAGCAGAAACTGATACAAAATCCTCTTAGGTCTCCGCACATTAAAAAAAAAGCGCTGGGGTAACGATGAAGTCTGCATGTAAATACGTGAATATATCATCGGCAAGTGTACACACTGTGTTCTTTAATTACACCATGTCTCCATGTTAACCTTTAAAGCTTGGTTTCTGATGAAAGAATCCACGTCTGAAAAGTAAGAAAACAGGAACAAGTGACATGTTTGAAGATATATGAAACAAATGCACCTTAAAAACTGCAAGTAATGTCGTGCAATCTATAAAGACTATTATTTAGTTATGAACCTGACCTGAACCATGTTGGCATCCATATTCATGGCTTAACCTTTACACAAAATGATTTTACTGCCACCTTCATGACTGAGTGGTTAAAGTTGCTTTAAATCACTAACATCTCATAGCAGGTCATGGGTTTGAGCCCTGCTACTGATCATGTCTCTTTATGTGATAAAGTCAGCAGTTTATTATGGAGAATAGGAGTTTAGTACTGGATCTCCCAGGACAGATGGCTAGGTAAGGTGCCTGCCTGTGAAAATGACCAAAATATGGCTGGAACAGGCATAGACTCTTACAACAACAAACTGATTTTTCTATATAATATTTAATATGGCTCAAGTCACTAAGGTCCCAAAAGTAAATGGGACAGACGTAACACAATCCATTATTTGTAATTTCAGTTTGATTATTTATTTTACTAAGCCCTACCTTGAATTATTTTAAAGGTCTGTTACTAAGACTACATTGAATTTTCTTTTGAATCTGGAATTGTATCGTGGAAATACAGTTTGAAACTGGCTTCATGTACAACCTATTTACAGCTTCTTTCTGTGAGACTTCTGGATATTTGATAACTGGAAAACCTACTTTCGTTTTGGAAAAGGCAAAATATAACTGATTAATTCTTTTGTTAATCTCAAATTTTCAACATAATATGGTCACATTCGATGCTATATGTCATATTTTTCCTTCTGAGAAGACACCTGTTACAATTTCAGATTAAAAAGAAAATACGACTTGGTCTTAGTAATGGACCTTTAAGGCTTGACTCTTCAAACCATTTTCCCCCGAAACATTGGCATATACTCTAAAGGCATTTTCACTTTTTCCAACTCGTAGAAAAAGTCCACTTACATTTTTCATGAAATTTTGCAGATGTGAAAGTTCTATATAAGGTTAGATCTACATAATATAACCATGAACTACTTTGTTCTCTTGAAAACTGTTTTCAATTTGTGCTGTAATAGCCATCTCTTACTACCTATGTACCTCGGTCTAATCAAGAACATAAATTATATCTTCGTAACAGTAAAGTTGCGTTTCTTTTGCCGGTTAGTATATGTGTAACTGTATTTGAGATTGGGCTGGGGAAAGCCAAGACTCGTAAATACTGTATCAAAATCAATTCCTTTCCTAGGGTTTGTATATTTATCTAAACTTAAAAGTAAGATAGATGAGAATTCTCTTGCCTTTGGTGGAAATTTCTGCCCACTTGAGAATCGTAGGATTTCAAAACCCAAAACAAAGCTGTATATATTGTATACATGTACATACCTGCCCAGATTTGTACATGGAGGTAGAGTCTGCCAGCAGAACTCTTGCCCCAATCACTGTATCTGTGCTGCATTGCTTACACTTCAGGTACTGTATACAACACCCTACTGTATCGTCATACACACTGTCCAACTGTAAACCTGCAATATATGACAGTCTACTGTATCGTCGTTCACACTGTCCAACTATAAACCTGCAATATACGACACCCTACTGTATCGTCGTACACACTGTCCAACTATAAACCTGCAATATACGACAGTCTAACGTATTGTCGTTCACACTGTCCAACTGTAAACCTGCAATATACGACAGTCTACTGTATCGTCATAGACACTGTCCAACTGTAAACCTGCAATATACGACACCCTACTGTATCGTCGTACACACTGTCCAACTGTAAACCTGCAATATACGACACCCTACTGTATCGTCATAGACACTGTCCAACTGTAAACCTGCAATATACGACACCCTACTGTATCGTCGTAGACACTGTCCAACTGTAAACCTGCAATATAAGACACCCTACTGTATCGTCGTTGACACTGTCCAACTGTAAACCTGCAATATACAACACCCTACTGTATCGTCATACACACTGTCCAACTGTAAACCTGCAATATACAACACCCTACTGTATCGTCGTTCACACTGTCCAACTGTAAACCTGCAATATACAACAGTCTACTGTATCGTCATACACACTGTCCAAATGTAAACCTGCAATATACGACAGTCTACTGTATGGTCTTTCACACTGTCCAACTGTAAACCTGCAATATAACCCACCCCTCGTCCCCTAGACACTGTACCAACTGTAAACCTGCAATATACGACACCCTACTGTATCGTCGTACACACTGTCCAACTGTAAACCTGCAATATACGACACCCTACTGTATCGTTGTACACACTGTCCAACTGTAAACCATCAGTATACAACAGTCACTGAAGTTTCTGTAACTGTCTACCTGAACTAGTTGCTGTTACCATGGTAACCCATCCTTCCTCCCCTGAATGCTCCTACAGTTATTTTTATCAGTAAAACAGGCAAAGTTTATGTTGTTACCTGAACTACGGTAGATGTTTTACCATGGTAACCCAATCTTCAACTGAATGCTCCTATAGTTATTTTAGCTGTAAAGGCAAATTATTGAGACATGTTTTAACAGTGACTTAGACACTAGATGTCTTAAATAGGCTTAATATGTACAGGCAATCTAACTGTATCAATTAAGTGGAAATAAACATCACCAAAGGCACACAAAACGACCTTTGCTAAACCTAACAACACATTACTTGTTTGGAGTTTGGAATAACAGTCAACTCACCTCTGCATTTAGTCTGTGCAACCACTGATTGTAATTGGTTATCTGCCGTCTTAATGCAGGGGAAATATAGAAGTTCTGTGTTCTTTTTGAACACTTCCGCCAGAAATTCTGGGTGCCTTTTATGTCTCTCATACTTGGTAGCTTTCATCCAGGTTTTACCACACTTTATACAAGACAGGAATCTGTGTTCAGCCTGCAAAGAAAAACATGTGCATATAATATTAATAATAATTGTCACTTAATACATTTGTGTTATGTTTCAACATGCACATGACACACACACAGCCCCTTTGATATGACATTTAAGAACGTGACGAGTCAGCTAAATGTGTATGGCATTTCAATTCGATTTGAACAATTTTGGTAGTGGTCCACTAGGCAATGCTACATGCTAAATATGTAAGCTCTAGGCCTTCTAGTTTCAGAGGAGAAAATTTTTAAAGATTTTCCTATTTGTTGCCATAGCAACCAGAGTTTTGCGTGGAATGGACTTCTTTGAACAATTTGGTAGAGCTTCATGCAAGGAACATCCCTGCCAAGTTTAATCAACACTGGCCCAGTGGTTTCAGAGGAGATGTCTTTTGAAGCAAAGAGTTGACGGATGACGAATGGACAAAGGACAATCATCCATCCTAAAAGCCCACCATGGTACAAAGTGCCAGGTGAGCTAATAAACATTTACTGATTTGATAGCCAATAGTGCAGACTGTTTTCAAAGTGACACAACAAGGTCACATGCAACTAGCAGGGTAAAGGTTAAAGTTATATCTTGCCTTGTTTTCTTTCCCAGCTTCATCGTCTACATCATCAAAAACAACACCTTTCTTCGATCTTTTTGTCCATTCTTGGTATTTGCTTGTTGATTTGCGTTTCCTTGCTCCTCGTCTTCGTGTGTTTAAGAATTCTTCATCGGACTGTCCATCATTTCCTTTCATTAGAAAACACACTAACATAAGCACTAAACATAGAAGCAATAAATTTGAATAAACCATAGTGTTACTATGGAGTTGCAATTCCACTATGGAGAAGCTGTAGCAATAAATATGACCCTATGAGGGAAGCTGACCTTAGACCTTAGATCTAATAACACTGAAATGAAAAGCATCATTCTCCTAATCATAATCAATCTACTTTATTTTATGTTTTCCAGTGAATTATAGAGTTTTCTCAGTTTTGAAACAATGGATTACCATTTTTATTTTTCACTGTTTTTGCAATCTTTACTGCGGATTTACGTCAAAAAGTATACCAAGTGTAATTAATGCTGGAAACCATACGACGATGACGTCGTTTAAATGACATCATTTGCGCTATGTTTTCTGATGACGTTTTCCGCGATTTTCGATATTTTATAGAAACAAAGTCAATAAAAGTAGAGTTTTAACCATAAAATAAACAGAAAAATCGTTGGTATCGGTGTACTGGTAATATCATGTTAATTTCACTTGTGAACACCAAAAGTTGTTATTTTCACTTGTTGCTGCACCACTCATGAAAATATCACTTTTGGTGCCCACTCACTGAAATTATAACGTGATCTTACATCGAAACCAACAATTATCCTCTATATGACACTCCTTTGTCTTCACCCTAAAATTGTCTACTACAAATATTGTTAAGCGCTGGAAGATTTGCCTCAAATTCAAAACACAAACTATACTACACATGTCACAAGTGTTAACAGACAGCTCGTGGACTTTTGTACTGATTTCTATTTAGTATGGACAAACTCAAGCATAAGATTTTAAAATAACTTCTAAAGACTTTTCGGTCAGTAAATACTAGACCTGAAATAAATGCTCACCTGATGCTTCTATCTTCTCATCAGCAAAGGTAGTTTCTGCACTTGTCTCCTGAAGTACTTTGCCATCTGATGACAACTTCCTACACCGTTTGACCTTATCTACCAAAGACCTGTTCGCTTTACCCCGCGTTTTACAACGTGTTCTTTCATTACTTTCTGCTTTAAAGTCAGAGTCAGTTTCATCTGTCTCAGTGTCAACTTCCCAAGCATCAAAGTTTCCTTTCTGTTGTTTAATCTCTTTATTATCATCAGATATATCTTTAGAATCCTTCTCATCTTGTTTTGACTTCTGATGTCTTGTCACAAGAGATTCCCTCTTCCTAAAAATGGGTTTCTTTTTAGTTGTCGAGTCATTCTGCATGTCCAAGGTATCGTTTCCATTGTCAACACTGACTTTAGGTTGTGTACTGATCACAGACTGGTCTTCAAACAGTACAGGTGATATACATGCAGGCTGTGCGGGTGCTATGGTCTGGTGTGGGTCTGAACTGCTTCTCTACACAGACAGAAATATCACCAATTAGCAGTTACTGGGCAATAAGATATAGAAATCATACCTAGGTATGATTTACCAACGGTCTATGTCACAACATATCCTCTGGGCAGTAAATTACATAAATAAAACGTCAATCAAGGTTAACAGAAAATAAATGTTAAAATCTGAACCAGAGTTATCTGACTTTACTACCTCAAGCCAATATTCATAAATCTAAAGGCAACATGTTGTTCGAAATGTTCCACTGAAACGAAGCCTTTGAAAAATAAATAACTCTATTTACTGTACAGAAAACCCACCTGAAATTTCATTTCATTACAACAGTAACTTGCAACAGGCATTATCATAGCCATATCATCTTTTTCTATAGTAAACAGCTACCTGTATGTAACTGCCAACATTCTGCTTCTCCCAGAGGGCTGTTGCAGTCAAAATCCCTTAATAAAACAATAAATGAGTCATCAGTTATCCCCCTGGACCCTGTTGTTCAAACCTTTAACCAGATGTCAAGCTAACCATCCATTAACTTTTGACTGAAATAAATCCTTGGTGGGCAACTTTGATTTTGCTTTGAAATAAAACCCTTAAAGTTCCCTTAATGGTCAATTAAAGGTTCAAGCAACTGGGTCCAGGTCTGTCATAGAACAGTACAGGCACACCTCAATGTCATCATTTAATTTATGCAACTAGAGGTTGAATTTCACAAAAAAACATACGTCTCCAACCACTTAACACTGTAGGATAGACAGGTATACATGTCATGAATTACAAATAATTCAAAACAATTTATTTTCATATTGTCATCAGAGCAACATAAAAACAATCCACAAGAATCACTGAACCGGAAAATGCCGATGATTTGCACAACAAGGCTTGGCTCTGATCATTCCTTTGAAGTTTGGTTGAACACCACCTAGCGGTGCAAGGAGTTGCCTGGACAAACTTAGTGTAGGGTTTACGAAAAAGGATATTTACTCTGCTAAGAATCACTGAACCGTAAAAATGCAGACGATATGCACAACTACACTTGGTACTTAACATTTCTACTAAGTTTCAGTAAAATCCATTCAGGTGTGTAGGAGAAGTTGTCCGGAAAAGCTTTTGTGACAGACAGACAGACAACAGGAAATCAATATGTCTCCCTGAGACATTATTATCACCATTACAGTTCTGTAACCCTAACTTTCACAGCATTTTCAGCTGTTCACTATTACTCATACAGACATGAGTGAAAACTGATAATCAATCTAACAAGATACCTGCTCTGTTTTCACAAGTCTCTGTGGGGTTACTGTGGCAACTGGAACTTTAGAAGATGGTGTCTTTGGCAGCTGGCAAAATTTCAGGAACTTGTTCTGTGGTTCTGGATCACCTCCTGTAGAGGAATCTGGTATGGCTATTTCCTGTTCATATTTGACTGGTTTCAGTTTATTTTCATCTTGGACTGGTTCTAGATTTTGTTCATGTTTAATTACTTTTCCATCTGCTTTCTCTGAAACTGTTAACATCTGTCACCTAAGAACCATAACATTGCCAGTACAAACCAAGCTAAAATCTGTACACTTTTCCCCTTTAAATATAATGAATTTTGTTTACTACAAACTACTAGACATACTTAGTCAAATGCTTTCAAATTATGGTAGTTTACTCCAACCAGAATGTGGAACTAGGTCCTTGTGCACTGCCTCTTATTGTTCTATTCAATATTGATTCCCTTCAATACTTTTCAGGATAAGTTCTGCACACAAAAAACCGGGACAGACAGGACAAACAATGTGATCACTATATGCCCCTGCCAACTTTCAACCAGGGAATAAAAAGTACTTGATTTCAGAAAATTTAAAAATAAGTAGGAAAACAAAAATCAGAGAAGCAGACAATGCTCAAGTTTGTGTAACACTTGTTTTTCTCTTTTAGCCAGCAAGGCTGATACACTTCATGACAAAAGTTTTTAGCCAGCAAGGCTGATACACTTCATGACAAAAGTTTGAAAATAATACCTTCTGTAGTTTTCTCTTCAGATGCAGGTTTAGACTTTCCTCTCTTGTTAGGTTCAATAAAGAATGCCCTCTCATTTTCTTCTCCCTTATTCACCACCACATAGTAAGCTTGATTTCTGGGGGCTTCATCTGAACTGACAAATTCTTTAAGTTGCTGTTCTACAGGCAATGTACTTGAATCTAAATTGATCACCACGTCTGCCTTTTTATTATCTTCTGTACTGTGTACAACCTCTTGTTGATTACCTCCCCTGATGCCAAAATTAGGATTACTAGTTCCCGGCAACGCTTGAGGTTGTGTTACTAAATTTTGAACGGGTAGCAAGCTTGAACCCTGCCCCAGAAGCTGAGACTGAGGTACAGTCAAGGATACCTGCTGTTTTTGATTGGTTCCTGGCACATTCATCAACACTAGTTGCCCTGCATCATGGCCTGGGGACACAATCTGTGGTACCATCAGTGGTGCCTGGGTCTCACCCGAATGTTTCCCAGGGTCTATAAGGTATGCTTGTTCACTTGGCGTACCCTGGTTCAAGATGATGTAATAGGGCTTATCCTTTGGTGCTGTCCCTGAATTTATAACATTCATAATCTGCTGCTGGATGGAAGGGGAGGTTACTGTTGCTGACCCTTGCATGTGATTGTTCCCCTTGATTAAAGATTGTGGAGTCTGAGGAAGAATTTTTGACTGGCTCATTTGTGGACTTCTGTAAAAATTAAATTGTTATGTCATGCAAGAAAGATTTGTCGTTATGTCATGTGAGAAAGATTTAGCTGTCGTTATGTCATGTGAGAAAGATTTAGCTATCGTTCTGTCATGGAAGAAAAATTTAACTGCCGTTCTTTCATTTAAGAAAGATTTAGCTGTCGTTATGTCATATGAGAAAGATTTAGCTATCGTTATGTCATGGAAGAAAGATTTAACTGCTGTTCTTTCATTTAAGAAAGATTTGTTGTTATGTCATGGAAAAAAGTTTTAAATAGGTTAATTGAAACTTGTTCATCCAGTATATGAAACGATGATACTAGTAAGTGCAAGATTGCAAGATCAGGGTTTGTGACATACATATATATCAATATGACTTACCTTAGAAACATTGTGTGTATTACATATACCCATGTTAGTTTATGTTTTTTACAAGTTACCTGAACTGAGGAGAACTATGGTCAGAGGTGTTTATGTAGGAATCATCCAGTGATTGTCGCTTGTACATGGAATCACGTCTTCCAGTTGCTGGGGTACAGGGTATAAATGATGTGTCAGGTCTGTAATATATACACAGTCATAGTGACAGCCAACAATAAATCTTCTACTGAAAATTCAAAGCTGTGTGGTCATGAAAAATAAACAAAAAGCATATTTATATGATTTGACACTACATTTTCAGTTATATTCAATTTATTGACACTTTGAGTTTAATAAGTTCTTAGATTCATATTAAGATTATGTAGTAGGTCAAAAGTGAGAAACAACTGTGACACATACTTAAGGAAAGCATGAAATCTTAACGCGAGAAATGAGAGACTGATGTTCCTCGGATTCAACCTATAATCTGAACACAAGATGCGAAAAAGCAACATGTTCAGCCTGCCAACTGGGCTCGAATAAACAGAATAGGGCTACCTGACATGCCTAAACAACAGCACCATGGATGGACTGTACACAATATGTGTATGTAAATGTACTTCTCAACGAGCACATTTAGTTTAAAGTTATCAAATGCAAAAAACATGTACAGGCCTGGTCATTGTATTTGACAAGTACTATCATGGGGAACAATTGTACCAAGTTATCTAAAATATCATTTGATGCATTGTGACTATAGACCAGGATTAGTTTTTGTATGGGTTTAACGCTCGTTTCAACCATATTTTGGTCATTTTTACTGGCGGGTAGTTTAACTAACCTTCATTCCTGGAAAAAACAAGTACTAGATCCCTTTCCTCCGTAAGATACGGCCAACTTTCTCACATAAAGAGACATGGTCGGTAGCAGGGCTTGAACCCATGACCCTCAATTTGTGAGAGGTTACAGTGATTTCAAGTCATCAACTCTTAACCACTCGACCACGGAGGCGGATTTACAGACCTTGATGCTGCATGCAATCTGATGAGATGTAATGGTGAACATTTGCACCAAGTAAATTCAAAATTCTTCAATGTCAAAGGACCTTATAGGCCACACAAGGTCTAAAGTGGCCATTTTGAACCTTTTATCTCTTTCAAAATGTGGTTAATATTTAGCTGATCATTTGAAAGTCCTGTGTATTAAGAAGTTACAACCCAAACAAGATTTCTGGAGGGACAAAGGCATGGACTATTACCATTGTGACAACTATGCTGACTTCACCACAGGCAGGTGTCAACAAGTAGGTCACTTGTAAATGGGACATAAATGAATGACTTCACTATTCAAAAAGTCTAGGTCTGCTAATTCTGTAAAATGCAATAGATTAATTGCATTCCATCTTCTAACCATCTCAGCCCTACTTTAATCTAAATGTCTAATGAGAATTAACAGACAAAATATTGCCAAATAACACAACATCATTTTTGAAACAACAACTAATACAGAACATGTATGTACTATACTGTGACATGTCCTAGTTTGGTTACCAGTATACATGCCGTAGTTTGGTTACTATTATACATGTCGTAGTTTGGTTACTAGTATACATGCCGTAGTTTGGTTACTATTATACATGTCGTAGTTTGGTTACTAGTATACATGCCGTAGTTTGGTTACTATTATACATGTCGTAGTTTGGTTACTAGTATACATGTCGTAGTTTGGTTACTAGTATACATGCCGTAGTTTGGTTACCAGTATACATGTCGTAGTTTGGTTACTATTATACATGTCGCAGTTTGGTTACTAGTATACATGCCGTAGTTTGGTTACTAGTATACATGTGACGGTTTGGTTACTATTATACATGTGGCAGTTTGGTTACTATTATACATGTGCGTGTTTGGTTACTAGTATACATGTCGCGGTTTGGTTACTAGTATACATGCCGTGTTTGGTTACTAGTATACATGCTGGTTATGTCGGTTTGGTTACTATTATACATGTGCGTAGTTGGGTTACTAGTATACATGTCGTGTTTGGTTACTATTATACATGTCGTAGTTTAGTTACTAGTATACATGCCGTAGTTGGGTTACTAGTATACATGTCGTAGTTTAGTTACTAGTTTACATGCCGTAGTTGGGTTACTAGTATACATGTCGTAGTTTAGTTACTAGTATACATGCCATAGTTGGGTTACCAGTATACATGTTGTAGTTTGGTTACTAGTATACATGCCGTAGTTTGGTTACTATTATACATGCCGTAGTTTGGTTACTAGTATACATGTCGTAGTTTAGGTACTAGTATACATGCCATAGTTGGGTTACTAGTATACATGTCGGTTTGGTTACTATTATACATGTCGTAGTTTGGTTTATAGTATACATGCCGTAGTTTGGTTACCAGTATACATGTCGTAGTTTGGTCACTAGTATACATGTCGTAGTTTAGTTACTAGTATACATGTGGCTAGTTGGGTTACTAGTATACATGTGACAGTTTAGTTACTAGTATTCCAGTGGGTACCAGTATACAGTTTGGTTACTAGTATTCATGTCATAGTTTGGTAACTAGTATACATGTCATAGTTTGGTTACTTGTATACATGTACTCACTCAACAACTGGCATCTCCTTCTCCATTGTTTCTGTGAACTTTGACATGGATCCAAGAAAGTCAGAAAAAGCATCATATGTTTTCACCTTTGACCTCACCCAGCGGGATAGACCTAGAAGTCAAAGAAACAAAATAAAACATGATCACATGACATTTTATACTATCTCAGCTAGGATTCAGGGCTGGGCATTGAATTCTCTGAGTCTATTAATTTAACCCTTACCCTTCTAAAATGGACATGTCTAATTTGTAATTCAGACACAAACACGAATTATTCTAAAGAAAGCTCACTGACTAAATAGGGACAGTATAGACCACGATCACACTGCACTAAAGGTGAATAATTATCCGTGCAACACAGCTTGGATAGTGAACAAGATCAGTTAAATCCAAGGGCTGTAACTTTGGCAAGCACTGACTGTGACAAAAAAGAAATATTTGGGCACATTAACTCTTTGTGGAGATAATGTTTGTCAAGATTCATTGCAACTCTTTGTTATTATGTCTTACAGAAGCCTCTTGTGATGTCTTAAAACAATGGAAGTAAAGCAAGTGAATGTATTACAAAGTCCCCAACTGAATATGATGGAATGAGATGATCATACGACCAAAGTTTCATGAAAATCCATCAAAGGGGTTCGGGAGATTAGTCACATGACCGTCTGAAAATAAAGACATTATTTTTATCCAGATTTTTCATAATGAGATTTACATTTGACCAAAGTTTGATAAAAATCTTCAAAAAAAGTTTATGGAGATAGTCCGGTGATCTTTGACCCTTAATGTGACCATGATCAGGCTTGGTTGAAACCTGGATATTGCATGTAGGCTCCATGGGATGAACATTTGGCTCAATTTTGTTAAAAACCATCAAGGGGTTGAGGAGATAGTCTTTAGACCTTTGACCCTGATTGACTTTGAGTTATTTAAAAATTAGTGTATGCACGTAGAGGATACAACCTAGTCACTAAATACCTGAACAAAATCCTTAATGACAAGTTTGGGCCCTAAGTGTGACCTTGGCCTTCAAGGTAGCTCCCTGGATGTTATGCAGGACTCACTCCCGAGGAAAAGTTACATTGAGGCCAGTGTATTCTGGTATCGCCTTTGTAGAAAAATGCTTAAAAATGCAATGTCTTCAGTACAATCTGCTGACATTGTTGTTTTACTCCAACACAAAATAAACTTACCTTTGCAATATTTGTCTGCCTTTTTAACAAATCTGTCATCAACAATGATGAGTGCTCCCCAGTCCTTTCTGTAAAATACAAATATTCTCATGTATGCCTCCATGGCAACAGTAACATGTTGACACGGTCACGGTCAACATCTCCAATTGTTAAGAAAGCTTCCCATCAAGATTTCCTGAATTCCAGCCTATTGTTGCTAAGAAATAGCAAGGACATGAACATTATACAAAAAAGAAATCTGCGGAAAATCATTGAACTGAACATGTTGACAACATGCGAATCTCCTCGTGATAGACAAGCAGTCTGTGAAGTCTCATTGAATTCAAGTCAGTGGTTCCTGAGAAATAGCCCAGGCAAGGATGTGCAACAGATAGACAGAGATAACAAGTAAAACAGAAGTACCAAGATTATGTTGTTCTTACTGTGGAATATTTTTCTTTTCAGTTTCTTTATGTCCTACAGACCACAGTATCACAATAATAGAAATGACCTTAGAATGTTTCCGATGAAGTTTTCAAATGTATTATAGATGCAAAAGGTGAGAAATATATTCCATTTCTGGACAGTGTTACCAGGAAAAATGGGATTTCAAAGTCAAGTTGTATATAAAACCCTTCAGGGCATTTTTCCAACACAATTTAGCATGATCTCTAAACTGCTTAACTTTCAATACAGTGCTTGTGAAGCATCACTGTACTAAACAACAAACTAAAGGTAGACGTCATACACTGACATAGTTACCTGTGCCTTATACATCTGCCAAGGGCCTGATTTAAGGCCCTGAAGGCCTGAATCTCATACCAATCATTACCACTCAGCAGTCCCCTATCAATACGATGCTTGTCATTGTATTCCCTTTTTAATTTCACCTGCAATCAAAGAATGCCAGATAAAAATATTCAACTCTATGCTATATTGTTTTTGCAAACAAAGTCTAGGTGAACTCTTTGACTGGCAGGAAAGACATCTCTGTATCAAAGCTGATAGGAAATTACTTGATACTATTATCAGAAGAATATTATTTTACAATAGAACCTGCTTCACAGAAAACTTACCTGTACATCTTTAATACTCGGAAAAGGTATCCCTACCTGAAATCAAAACAAGAGGGTTATAATGGTACAATATCATTCTTCTAAGTCAACAGAGAGCTTCTGCAACACATGAGCATACATTGACCAGAGCATCTGCAACACATGGCGTGCCAGAGCTTCTGCAACCGCACTACCTGAGCATACATTGAGCATTGACAGAGCGTCTGCAACACATGAGCATACATTGTCCAGAGCGTCTGCAACACATGAGCACACATTGACCAGAGCCTCTGCAACACATGAGCACACATTGACCAGAGCGTCTGCAACACATGTGCACACATTGACCAGAGCGTCTGCAACACATGAGCACACATTGACCAGAGCATCTGCAACACATGAGCACCATTGACCAGAGCGTCTGCAACACATGAGCAGACATTGAATTTTGAATTAGCAAAATGATGAATTCATGAATTAGTGATCTTGCGAAACCAAAGTTCTCAGGAATATTTCATGAATTACCATATTTATGATTTACAGTATTATCCAGATAAATGTTCTGACTCGTTTTCTCCGGAAAGGTTGCATTGTAGTGTGACCAATAGTGTACACAAGGCAAGATGTTGACTGCCAGAAGAGGTTGGGTAATTTTGAGCACTTTGTACTCAGGTGACCAAAAAACAGATGTGCACGGGTATAAACTTTCATAACAATATAAGGCTCTACCATGTCTATGTGTAATAGCTACTTAGTTACACCATAGCTTTTAACTGCTGAAGTTGACAGCTGTCAACAACAAATAATGTATCCAACAGCTGATTCACAGCCAGCTGTTTATAATAACGCAGTCAACAACTGTTTACAGCATAATGTAATCGACAGCTATTAACAGCATAATGTAGCCCATATGTGTTTACATCATAATGAAGTCAACAGCTGTCGACAGCATAATGTAGGCCACAGGTTTACACAGCATGTCATAAGGTATTTACAGCATAATGTAGTCAACATGAGTTTGTAACATTATATGTGGTTTAGAGCATAGTGTAGCCAACAAGTGTTTACAGTATATGTTTCTGATAGCTGTTCTAAAGGTAAAGTAGCAGACAGCTGTTAACAGCATAATGTAGTTAACAGACACTTACTGTAATCACTGCACGGGCATTGTTGTCAGCAAAGTCCATTCCTTCACTAACTTTACCTCTACATACAGCAAAGAAGATAGCGCCATGTATCTCCGAGTCATCCTCGCTGCAGTCACCTGTTGGGGGTACATAAAGTACCAGATGTTATTTCTGTTGGGGGTACATAAAGAACCAGATGTTATTTCTGTTGGGGGTACATAAAGTACCAGATGTTATTTCTGTTGGGGGTACATAAAGTACCAGATGTTATATCATACATATCACGTATGACATCAATAGAAGTATTGTTTGAAACCTGTACATGGCATAGGAGATGAATTTGTTTCTTTTTATGTTTAACCTTTCTTCTGGTGGCAACTTTTTAAAATTGTTTCTATATCTTTTAATAAGTGGGAAACAGAAGGGGGCAAAAAGGTGGTGGAAAAAAGGTTAAAATATTTCAGAAATCACTTAAGATGCTATTGGAATACAACCCCTGATCCTAATCATGCTGTAAAACATACTTTTTCACTTAGCTCACTTTGAAAACTAGCACATGATACTTGCCTGAAGCTTCCTGCAGTATGAAGGACAAATGTGACCAATTCTTACCATTATCCAGATAATCAGTATATAAATCCCCCTTTATGACCTCATAGAACGCCTTCATCATGCCATCAAAGTCCTCTCTATCCTAGGGCTTCTAGGATTTCTACATCATTTTCACAGTCTGCTTACACTCATAGGCTTACCCCACAGTCCTGTCAACTGCAAGTTACAATATTTCCACTACTTATTTCATAGAATTTTATAGTAACTTGTAATATGTATTGTCCTAACACTTTAACCATGTACTACAAAGGTAATTGACATCAGACACGATGTTAGATATATTGTCACAAAGAACAATTTTGGTGTGACAGGTGTGAAGTTGAACCATACCCTGTGCATGACTGATATTTTAATATCTTGCTTAAGACAAACAACTTTAAGTTGAGAAATGTCTGAAAACTTAGGTATGTAACATTAACATGTCAGAAATTACTTAACCTCAAGATCTACAACAAAAATGTCTGAAACCTGAACCTTTTCAATTCTAATACGTGTAACCTGACCAGAGTGATATGCTTACACATTTTCTTCTGGACTAAAACAGTTCAAAATCATAGCTTCATCATCAAGTTACACTTTTCTCATCATCTCACATCTCTGATATTCTCTACAAACCATTTTAATATCACAATAGTCATGCCGTTTTCTTCATCCAGTAAAGATTGGTAAATATACATGTAGGGTGCATTACATTTAGGAGAAGACTACAGCTTATACCTTCCACCTGTCTGTGAATTTCTCCAGGGCTCTGTAAGAGGGCAGGAAGCACAACACACCATGTGGTACTTTCTGTAAGATAACATAACCAATGTACATATCTTGACCAACATTTCCATGTGGTTCTTAAGTTATATTATGGCAGAATTTCTGTAAATACTACTGTCAAGTGAAAACACTCATTGAGAGTGATACAAAGAAGGGTCAAGTACTCTAAATTCAGTAACAATGACATTACGTAAATTGCTTCCGTTTGTGAGCAGGCACAAGAAAGAAGAATTCTCCGATAGTAAATCTGTATGAAACAAATCTTTTGCACCGAGTGCCGATTGGACATTCATGGTTCCATTAAAAAGCTGGACAAGTACGTGTTAGAACTAAGATACTGACCAGCCCCTACTCAGAACCATTGCCAATTCTGTTACTCAATAGTTTATACCAGACATGTTGAAGTTTCTCTCAAATTTCAAAAATCACTCTCCATCATTTCTCAGTTTTCTAGCAGTTCTGGTACATAGTTGAGGCTTCAACATTAAAGCTACAAATTCTATGACTGAAAGAATTTGAACATACCTTTTAAGCCTACTTACATGTATATAAAACAATTGCTGTGTTTTCCTAAGTATTAATAAATGACATTCACTGTCAGAATCTGACAAACAGACTGAGTACAAAATATCCTCCAAATGTCTAACGCTCAATGACCATAGCCATCAAAATGTCAGAGTGGTCCATGCTTTCCCTGTAAAACCATCGACACCCAATCTTTAGACAAGAATAGTTTATGAATCGCACATATAGAAGCAAACTGTTTATACAAACATATACCATGCAGACTTGATGTATCAGATTCCCCAGTTCATCCTGGAAGGTAAATGTCTCCATGTTCCTGTACACGGCCTGTAACTGGCTGCCTCCAGGACCGACCCCGATAGCTCCAACCCAAACCTACAAACACAATTTTCTACATTCAAGAATTTCTGACAAATTTTAGGACGTCAAGTTTTGGCAAGAACTTACTGATGTATGTAAGAAAACCTTTCTACATAACTGAGTTTGAAAGTTTGGACCAATTGAAAATAAACCTTGACATAGGTTTTATTTATACTGTGTCTATTTCATTCTTTTTTTTCATTCAGCACCATAAAAGTACCAACTTTATGATCCCAAGGTTTTATTTCTACACAAATGTTACGCAATGCTTGTTACAATTTAAACTTCAAATTCTGCTGTTTAAATGATTTTTACATTTTAAAACAAACTACATTTTTCTGATGATGTCACATTGTACATGTATATTTCACTAACCTGTTTGTCTTCTATGATATGATTGGCCTCGAGCTGTATTGGGAATGGTGTACCAAGTTCTGAGGCAAAAGACGACATCGGTGATAACGTACCACTGCTCAATACAACGTTTCTACAACTACTGAAGTCTGAAAATGCCTGTAAATAAAACTTTAGGTTTGTAAATAACCATTGCAAGTTTGTCAATCTCCACTAATGCTGTCTGCTTATCTTTCTGTATACCTTTTTAAACTTACTCTAACATAAAGCTTATATATTTTCCATAGTAAAACTTGAGTTTGAACGAACTGAGAATGTCAAAACAGTCCAGTGTGAAACACCTCATTTTAAATATTCTCTATTAAAAACTAACTCCTTCATTCAAATTTTCAGCATATTTGCCTTTTTCAAGAAATATCCATGTGGAATATTTTAAATAAATTGATTTAACAAATGAGTTTAAAACTTTCGATAACGATCTTTTACAAACATTGTTCTATATATCATACTTTAGTCCTGTATCTTGGTGGTTACTCGAATGCCTGCTTCACTTTTTAGCACACTTTCACTGTTATATCAATTGAATTAGCTACATCCTGTAAATTTGCCACCATTAAATACCACATACCCATATAATTATGGTCCCAAAATCAAAAAAGATTTTTATCATAGCAGAATAGTCTTACCACTGCGGGATTCATACACCAGAAGTTGAGTGTGTACACAACGATCCTAGATCCACCTGAAACACATCAACGGCATATACAGTTAGTATAAGACACATCACACATTTCAGATTACTTAATATATATATCACTGCACAATTCACAACTATACTTTATTCCATCATTATTTTGTAACATAAGTGATGTTGTTTTTCACATGCAAGTGAAAAAAATAGTTTGACTACCATGAGATTTAGTAACAGTTTATAACAACTCACCTCTCCTGTTCTTTCCAAGCCACCTGTCACTCTGTAAGCACAAGAAACACATGTCATAAATGTTGGATTTCTAAACAAAAATCTCAATTTCTAATATACAGTGCTGGCATATGACACTGAATAACTTTCTATCATTTTGGCTGTATCTTCTTACAGGCTAAAAACAACACAATGACTTATTACAGAGATAAATAAGACTTTCACCATAAACTTTGATAGAGTATTTATATTTCTAGAACGTACCGTGTCCCTGTTTGAAACATACTGCATTGACTTCATGATGGCTACCCTGCAATTAAACCATACATACAATAAGTCCTACTGCCAATCCAAGATAACAAAACATTCCCAGGGATTCCACTTGACTCTAACAACCAATAGCCACTGAACACTGTTACACTTTCTAATTACTTTGTAACCATTTTATTAAGCATAATCTTTTTAGGGATTTTGCATATTCTGGGTTGTTTAAAAATAATTGACCTTAGTTATATCCAATAGTGTATGCTTTCAATGTTATCTATTGAGCATAAATTGTCACTATTAAGCATTCGGGTCCTGCTATCAACTTGAATGTTTGCTATATCTTACATGATTGCTCAGTAAACTGTCCACCTGTACACATAACTGAAATTCTGTTAAAATGGGCTTTTACAATCCTGCCATACACCCGCCTCTCTCTGAACACAAAATGTCTAAACCTGAGGGCCATGATGGCCCTTTATCGCTCACCTGAGTGACATCTGCTCATCAACTAAAATATTCTGATACATATTCATGATGATCAAATGCAAGAAGTGTTCACAATCTTTTACTTTTTTATGCCATGGTGACCTAGTTTTTGACCCCAGCTGACCTAGATTTGACCAACACTTGACCAATTGAAAATTAGGAATCAAATGTGGCATGTTGATTGTTAAAAATGTCTTCCTTTGATTTGGCCCTGTGACATAGTTTTGATCCGAGATGACGTATTTCTAATCTGACCTAGACTTCATCTGGGCACTTATTCTGACAAAGTATCACGAAGATCCAATATAAAAAGCAGCCTCTATTGCATACGCAAGGTTTTTCTATGATTTCACCTGGTGACCTAGTTTTTTTGTCTGCTGACCCATTTTCGACCTCTACCTAGATTTCATCAAGACACTCATTCTGACCACGATTCATGAAGATCCAGTAAACAAGAGCTGTCAGTAGGACAGCATGCTCAACCTTTTTAGTGCTTGCCAATAAAACAAAACTTTGACAGTTAACGGCACACAAGACTTTAACTAGGAATTTCTATGTACAAATCAAGAAACATTTTCGAAGAGTTATCTTCGAAAAGTCGAGCTAAAAATGTAGCCTCTATTGCATACACAAGGTTAAGTGTGGACGGACAACAGACGGATGACAGACATCAAGCGATCACCATAGCTCACCTTGAGCACTTTGTGCTAAGGTGAAAGAGCAGGACCAGATAGTAATACAAAAATATATTTGACAATACCTGTAATCCTCTACAAATTTCAGATCATGTCTGTACATGTAATCAAGGATCTGGAAGAGTTGTTCCAGTATTTTCTGTGTGCTACTGCTCAGCTTTACCTGCTGGTTTCTGCGGTCTCTAACCGTCATCTGTTCATCCTCACTCTGTGCTATAGCCTGCTCAAAACACCTCTGTAAAAATTCATGCTCCAACTGTTCTGTTTTTATCTTATTATTTCCTCTATCTTTACATAACTACAGATGAATATTTATCAATTACTTGTAACAAATTGTAACTAGAGGGCCATGATGGCCCTATATCACTACCCAAGTACCAGTGCACTTACCTAAGGTCTTCTAGCCAATGCTGTATACTAAATATCTAAATTCTTGGCCTTCTGGTTTTGGAAAAGAAGATTTTTAAAGGTTTTCCTACAGAAACCTATGTAAAATCATGTGACCCACCAGGTGAGGTCAATTTTAACCTGGGGGTCATGATTTAACAATCGTGGTAGAGGCCAACTAGACAATGCTACATGACCAATATCTAAGCTCTAGGCCTTGTGGTTTCAGAGAAGTTTTTCCTATATAAGCCTATGCAAAGTCAAGTGACACCCTGGGCGGGGTCAGCTTTGAACATGGGCTCATAATTTAAACAATCCTGATTGAGGCCCACTAGGCAATGCTACACGCTAAATATCTAAGCTCCAGGCCTTGTGGTGTCAGAGAAGTTTTTCTGAGTTGTTGCCATAGCAACCAGAGTTCTGCATAGAATATAATTCTTTGAACAATTCTTGTAGAACTTCATGCAAGGACCATCCCTTGCCAAGTTTCATCAACTTTGGCTCAATGGTTTCAGAGATATCGTTTGAAGCAAAATGTTGATGGACTACGGACAGACAACGGACAAAGTGCCAGGTGAGCTAAAACCAGAGCATAAGCCTTAACTTGACTTAATTTTATAATCATACATGTACACCAGCTTCTCTATGTAGACAAAGAGTAAACTAAACTGAGATTAAATACTCAATTAATAACAGTATTCAAGGTGGTGTAATGTTATGAGATGCCAAGGAAACAGTTTCCTTACTTCAGCAATAATTATTTTGTCATGTTAGTTTCTAGCAACATATCCTAACAGCATCTGAACACTGCAATGTGAAAAATTGTTATTTCTATCATATTTCAATTCATCATCACCCCAAAAAGGCTCTAACATGCAGAGAATAGTGGCTTCAAAAGTTCTATATAAACACTGGGACTACCTGGTATTCCTGGAAGCTGTCAGGGCCTAACCCTATCCCCTTTAGTCTGACTACTATGTCATATCCTGACCAAACTTTGTATGAGGTATCATAGTCAGACTGATCCAAGTTTGAATTGTTTCCTTCAATAAAATTCAACAGCTTCTCCAACTGTAAATGAAAAAGCAATAAATTATTATAGTAATCTTGAAAGCATTAATTCCATCTTAATTAAACCAAAAATAAAATAAAGTGCAAAACAATGATAATATTTTGTACAATGAGGACCATCAGACTGCTGTAACAGCTTGGGACAAACATGTTTCTATTGTTTCTATAGTTTCTGTTCAAATGTCAAAATGGCTGAAATGTTTAAATGAACCCTGCTGTGCTAGAACTAACACTGTTAACTTCCATAGTCATTGTAAGAATAGGAAAAAGTGATATTGTTTAACAAGTGCTATAATCTAATTTTTCAATTAGAAATTACCATTAACAGCTCATCAAGATGCTTCATAAGCAATTACTACAAATATATAAAGTGTACACTGGTCACAACAGCAAGGACCACAAATATATATAGTGTACACTGGTCACAACGGCAAGGACCACAATTAAATATAGTGTACACTGGTCACAACGGCAAGGACCACAAATAGATATAGTTCACACTGGTCACAACAGCAGGGAACACAAATATATATATATATATAGTGTACACTGGTCACAACGGCAAGGACCACAAATAAATATAGTGTATACTGGTCACAACGGCAAGGACCACAAATAAATATAGTGTACACTGGTCACAAACAGCAGGGAACACAAATAGATATAGTTCACACTGCTCACAACAGCAGGGAACACAAATATATATATAGTGTACACTGGTCACAATGGCAAGGACCACAAATTAATATAGTGTACACTGGTGACAAACAGCAGGGAACACAAATAGATATAGTTCACACTGGTCACAACAGCAGGGAACACAAATATATATAGTCGAACTTGCCCATGCGACCACGTGTATTAAGCGACCTTTGTCTTAAGCAACCGGTTTTGAATCCCCCCCACCCCCGAGTGTTTTTACACTGTTTTGCTATTGCATTAATTCCATTTTTATTAAAGTGACATATGCCCATCTTATGCACCAATAATGGTATTTTGGTGCGTTTTATAAGACCATTTATGTGCAAACAGATCATTTAAATGTATTGAACTGCTTTAAAGTTGCATTTAGCGTCCCAATTGAGGCGTGGAGGTGATCAAATTGGACAAGTAAAGCATTATGTCCTTCCTTTAATAATGTCTCCATGTGTTAATTGTCGGGTATTTGCCAATTTCGGCACTTTTAAGGAACAAACTCTGCATGCATTGTTGCTATTTTGGAAAATAACTCTCCCAGTGACATAAAGTAATTTTATGGAAATGGTTGCCGTCTCTGGTGATGCTTTGTAATAAGAGACCAGTTTATTAAGCGACCATTTCTTGCCCTTTTTCCCCTTGGCTGGTTTCTTAATACAAGTTTGACTGTATAGTGTACACTGGTCATAAAGCAGGGAAGCACAAATGCATATGATGAACACTGGTCACAACAGCAGGGAACACAATATACTATTGTAACAGCTTGGTCACAAACAGCAGTGAACACAAATTTTATATAGTGTACACTGGTCAAAAATGCAGGAACACAAATTATATAGTTTACAGTGGTCACAAACTGCTGGGAACACAATTATATATAGTTTACAGTGGTCACAAACAGCAGGAAGAACACATATTATTTATAGTGCTGTACAGTGGTCACAACAGCAGGGAACACAAATATATATAGTGTACACTGGTCACAAACAGCAGGGAACACAAATATATACAGTGTACAGTGGTCACAAGCAGCAGGGAACACAAATATATATAGTGTACACTGGTCACAACAGCAGGGAACAGAAATATATATAGTGTACAGTGGTCACAAACAGCAGGGAACACAAATATATAAAGTGTACACTGGTCACAACAGCAGGGAACACAAATATATAAAGTGTACACTGGTCACAATAGCTGGGAACACAAATATATATAGTGTACACTGGTCACAAACAGCAGGGAACACAAATATATAGTGTACACTGGTCACAACAGCAGGGAACACAAATATATAAAGTGTACACTGGTCACAATAGCTGGGAACAGAAATATATATAGTGTACAGTGGTCACAAACAGCAGGGAACACAAATATATAAAGTGTACACTGGTCACAACAGCAGGGAACACAAATATATATAGTGTACACTGGTCACAACAGTAAGGAACACAAATATATACTATAAATTGCTTTAAATTCATGAATGTTTAATTTTGCTAATATTCGTCAATCTATGAGGGATTAAGGGTACTCGTGAAGCTGAACTGGCATGCTTTAGGAAGACAAAGACTGTGTAACTCATTTGGTTTTAATTACTATGTTTTTTCAGGATATCAAAAACACGAGGCACAGACACTGGTAGCACAGCATGTAGTACAACTGAAGACAGATTAATGGAATTTTTACACTTACCATGTTCTTCAGTTTAAGATGTTCTGGAAATTTGATGTTGTGCTCCACTACAAAATGAAACATGTATTAAACACTGAGAGTAGTTAATATTTGTATTTTGGCTTCTGATAATTTGCACTGTGTATGGGGGCGGAGCTTAACTATCTGCAATAGAGAACAGTTACAAAACTCAACAGAGCAAATGTGCCATAATACAAAATAGATAGAGTACTGTCGACTCAAATTATAACGTCATTTCTTGGAGGTCTCCTTGAAATAACGTAATTATTCTCGCAAAGCGTACCTTTTTATTACATATCAAACTTACACAAATTTTATTCGAATAATACAATGAATGCATACTTTTTCATGAATAAGACTTTTTCTTTCTTGATACACAGCAAACTATTAAGAATGTAAAATAATCTGAAACAACGTATTTCTTTATAAGAAAATTGTCACATGAGTCAATTTGATGTTTTTTTAATACTTTAGTTAACTTATTTTGTGTTTTGACATTTAAACCATCTATCTCCCCTGTTGAAAACTCTACTTTCTCTCTTAATGGTTATTAAAGACCTTGAACATTTTAAGGAAATCTGATTTATTGCATCTTACCACAAACCTATCTTGAACCAAACTGACTTACATAGTTGTTGGAGATTGTGGATAGCTTGTGTAATCTGGTCCGTTGTTAAACTGCCGCTGGCCGCATCCCTGGCACAGTCTTCCATGTTGTGTGCCTCGTCTAGTATAACTACCTGATCCTTCAAAACGATGTCCATCTATAAAACAATTACAAGAAATTGGAATCTGTCAACTGAAGAGATTAATAAAGATGAACATAATTATACAGCGTGTCACAGACTCAAGTTCATAAAAGCTATTTAATCAAAGTTATTGTAAACTGGGTAATACTTCCGATGATTGTATTTTCACTATTTTACTGAATTTCCCACTTTGCTTAGTTTAAAAATCTCACGAACAATTCTTTTCACATATATTAACAATCAGAGAAATCTCCATTAGCCAATTTCGCAAATAAGTCTGTCTGCTCACAAATCGCGTAATTCCATCAAGCGAAAATTACCCAATTTACAAAATAATCTGCAGCCACACCTTACACTGCTAGATCTAACACTGGTAATTCTGCCATCAGAAAACACTACAACCAAAACTGTTGAAGCAGTATGGAGAAGATGGCGCAAAGATTTTTCTCTAAAAATTATTTCATGTGTACTAGTATAAATACAAAATAAAGTGTGTAGTTCCAACTTTTAAAACATGGTATTGAATAAGTGTTAATATGTGACGGAGCTAGTTCTTTTTCCTGCTACAGACTTACACTTTTTCTGACTAGTGGGTCAATGAGGTAGTTGTAAGGACAAAACACAATGTCTGCTCCCTCTCGTATGTTTCGTGTCACAAAATAAGGACATGCCTGAAATAAAACATGAGGGTATTTATTCATCCAGAGTGGTGGTACCTAACAAATACTGAACTAGGTGCCCAAGGTCAGTCTGTCAAGTACTCAAGTTGTCAATGGAATGACTTTAAAGAGAGGATAGGCTTAAACAACAGAGAAAGTATTCTATACTTAAATACAGTTGTATAACTTCTCCAAAGCTCATTATTTCTAAGTGAAATTAGCTTGTATATTTGAGGCACATGGGCACCTGATGTCTTGTTTACCAACATGCCTCTAGTGGCCTGAATGGGGATCATACCTTGGGCCTCGGGAATATTGAGCAAACACAGTAACCACTACACCACTGAGGCCTACCTTATCTAGTGTAACTTAATTACTTGTAACAGTACTATAGCTTGTCCATAATTGATTACTAACTTTTTTCTTGTTACAAGAGCCAACGAAATCCTCGAGATCCCATGCAGTGGTGAGTTCCTCCTGCAACTGTCTCTGAGAGAGAAAGACTCGTTTAGACTTCTCATTGAACTTACATCCTGCACCCTGAAATATGTAGAACTTTCTAACCTCAAACGACTACAGCTGAATGTTCAAACTGCAAGAGCGAAAAGTAATGAACCCAATGATAGAAAACATAATGCAATGAAATCTACAAAAAGTAATGAACTTATTGAAAGAAAACAATTCAAAAGGAATGACATTAGAGTCAGCTTAATGTGAGCAGTGTAACTGAGCTAGAAACATCTTTCTTTTTCATAATTCTATCACAAGTTTTACATCTTCGCTGGTTTTCATAGATGCACAACCTTGTAAATTTATTGATCTTGGTAAAATTTCTATCTTTATATTGAACATAGTGTTTTTATTACCTTCATAGAGTGTTCCCATAAATTAAAAAATGGCAAGTAAAGTGAAAAATAAAAAGTTACAAAGTAAACAATTGACAATATAATGATGTTTACATAATGAAATAAAAATATCTGTGTGAAAAACTGAAAAATTATGCTATTGTACACTTATTTGAAGTTTCATGAAATTCTATTAATTTATTCTTGAGTTATGACAAAACAATATCCCTCCACCTTTAGCAGGGGATAATAAAGTTGAAGGTTTGGAAACTAAACAAACTTACAGCAATATCCAGTCTTTCTCTACATCCTTCACTTTTGTTTTTCAGTTTTGTAACTTCAGGATGTACACAAGTATATTCTCTACTCGCAAGAATAACCATCCTAAAATGTGCAAGTTATAGGGTCATGATACTTCTAATATAACCATTACAGTTACTGCTTTTCTTAATCAGTACATGGCCAGCTATATATGTGTGTGTGCACATCTTTGTGTACCTAATGCACCAAAGTTAATCATACAAGTATGCAGCAACTTCTATCTGATATGTTTCAAAGTGTGCAGCAACTTCTATCTGATATGTTTCAAAGTGTCTGACAAAACGTAGGAAATCCAAGCACAATGCAACCAATACATATATATCTTACACTGGAGATAGACGAAGTACTCCCCTGATATAATTATTCGACAACATTCTTTGGTGTTGCTTCAACATTTTCGAATTGTAAAACAGATTTTAGAAAACTTTGTGCTTATGCTAGTTCTGACAAAAATAATGTAGCAGTACAGAATCTTGAATTTATACGTACATAAACATTCATACATGTTCTAAAGATCAAGAGTTTATACCTGACATCATGGTAAGCCGTCTTCTTCAACTCTCTCGCTATCTGAGCAATCTGTTTATGTGTTCGTGTCCCAAAGTATATCTTAGGAACCCTGAAAACAGATCATAAATCTGTGTATTCTATAACAATTTATTTCAGTGGTCATGTAAAAAATTAAGTATACCTGAACAAATTGTCAATAAAAACAGGAAAATTTAAGTGCTGAACTGGTAAGGAGGTGTTAAGACAGAGGACTCGCACACCAAGAGGACTTGACAATAAATTCTAACATGAGTGGCTGTGTAAAATGGGGCTATATAAACATATAAGGAAAAGGTTGTATTTTATTTTAAGCTAAAATACAGCACTTTTTTCCTTGGACGACGTTCTTTGACATGATGTGACATAATTATGTAAACATAGTTTAAATTGCATTTCACGTTTTAAAGTTACAATGATGCACTGCTACGAGTTGAATATATTTCCGGGAAGTTTAAAAAAAAAGGATGTGTTAGAATCAAAATAATATATAAGTGTCAATATTTTGTCGAGGAATGAAATACGGTTAGTCAATCGAATTCGAGAAATTATATTGCTCGTGCTACTACTCGTGACTTAATTACTATGCCTTCAAACTCCTTACTGTATTTTATTCAACGACAAAATGCAGGGACACATATATTATTTCTGAAATAACAACACTGAGATTGAGCACCGGGAGATTTCAATGAATGTCTACTCTGCTAGAGGCAAGTAATTCTGCCTTAATATTACAAGTGCAGGTTACGGTCAGTCTATACATATATCCATTCAGTCTCATCATGATCTGCACTTTCCACTGCTCAGGCCAGTAAAGTTTCATTGAGCACACATTTGAATAGCTGATGGTATTGTCTAAAGTAAGATTTTAGCAGCACATGGGTTAACAGCATAACACCTACTGCTAAATTCATAAAGGGAGATTACTTGAAAGCCTTAAGTTAGATTTACTCATTTCAATAATTAAAACCAGAGTTATTTCCCTTCTACCAATTTTTTAAAATTAATTTTGAATCATGGCCATTTTATGAAAGTACTAATTTTTCATGACAGTCTGAATATCCGCCTTCCAATTTCTGACAGATAAAATCTATAACTTAAATTTGTATTTAATAATAAACACTCGTTCTGTAGATGACCTTGTGTGAAACAAGACCTTTTTTGTATTGTATCATCCCCACACATCTAGGGCCAATTATCCGGGCTAATATTACTAAATCTATACAAAGAGGCTTTTACAAATCTGCATTTAAAATTGACACCATCCCACACATGGATTTTTAAATAAGTTGCACCCTTGAAAAATGATCATTTATCTCACTAATGACAAATGTCCAATTTCATTTCATATCTGTCATTTAAGCGATTCATCTTGATATTTTTTGAGGTGTGAAGATTTTCAATTTAAGCGTCAGTCGTGACAGCAAATCGACGACCTGAGTGACAAATATAGTTAATTTGGAGCCATGTAAACTATTGTCAGATAATAAACTGTCTAATTTTATGGTTTTACCACCATGAAGTTGCAAAACAAATGTGTTCGCGACACTTTAAGTAGCGGAAAATATGCTAAATAATGTTTATAACCGTGGTGGTAATATTAAATGATTTTGTCACTTCAGTTGTTAAAATAAAATAAAGTCATAATCACGTGTGACAGATCGCCGGCATGAATTCATAACATTTCCTCTTCTTGAAACCAGTGTTGGTTTTCAATTCATTTTACTGAATAAAACATTTGTTTTCTGTTATAAGTCTGGTAATCTCAATCAATATCAATGTAAGACGATACAGCAGATTTTCCAAGTGTTTCCCAACCAGATCTAGCCGATAAAATGCAAGTCTATTACGCAAGTATTGGGTACAAACAGGCAAGCGAAAACTGAGGAAGAATAAGACACTATTTAAGTTTAATAGCCTACACTTTTTCGACAAAAATTTAAATTCATTAATATTAAGATAAAATTAACTATTAACATGTATTTCTAAAATTGTTGCTATTAAATGTAGGGTTAACTCTTTTGTAATTTTGATATTTGCGGCTGTATGAACAGTTTTTAATGGTCGCAAATATTTTTAACAGCGACGGCGGCTTATAAGCATTGTTTTTGTTACTATTTCTGTAAAGTTTCTTGTGTTTTACTTGCATTATTTACTGCATACAAAACTATCATTAATGTACTGAAATAAATAGATCCAGCTATATAATACAGAAAATCCTACAATGAACAGCATACGACCCGGCTGACAGGATGTCATATGACTCCTTCAGTAAGCTGCATGTCAAAAACTACAGGTTCAAGTAGAATTATCACAGAAGAATTGAGAAATTCCTGCACTTCAAGTCATACTTTAATAGTCTGACCAAATCTATTTATGGCCATTATTTGCAAACAGTCAAGATTGAACTAATTTTTAGATAAGCTAGATGGCGGTGAGAAGTAAACCTTTAAGCTAGATGGCGGTGAGAAGTAAACCTTTAAGCTAGATGGCGGTGAGAAGTAAACCTTTAAGCTAGATGGCAGTGAGAAGTAAACCTTTAAGCTAGATGGTAGTGAGAAGTAAACCTTTAAGCTAGATGGCGGTGAGAAGTAAACCTTTAAGCTAGATGGCGGTGAGAAGTAAACCTTTAAGCTAGATGGGTAAACCGCATGGTGAGAAGTAAACCTTTAAGCTAGATGGCAGTGAGAAGTAAACCTTTAAGCTAGACGGCAGTGAGAAGTAAACCTTTAAGCTAGATGGCAGTGAGAAGTAAACCTTTAAGCCAGACGGCAGTGAGAAGTAAACCTTTAAGCTAGATGGCGGTGAGAAGTAAACCTTTAAGCTAGATGGTAGAAGAAACCTTTAATGGCGTGAGAAGTAAACCTTTAAGCTAGATGGCAGTGAGAAGTAAACCTTTAAGCTAGATGGCGGTGAGAAGTAAACCTTTAAGCTAGATGGCGGTGAGAAGTAAACCTTTAAGCTAGATGGCGGTGAGAAGTAAACCTTTAAGCTAGATGGCGGTGAGAAGTAAACCTTTAAGCTAGATGGCAGTGAGAAGTAAACCTCTAAGCTAGATGGCGGTGAGAAGTAAACCTTTAAGCTAGATGGTGGTGAGAAGTAAACCTCTAAGCTAGATGGCGGTGAGAAGTAAACCTTTAAGCTAGATGGTGGTGAGAAGTAAACCTTTAAGCTAGATGGCGGTGAGAAGTAAACCTTTAAGCTAGATGGCAGTGAGAAGTAAACCTCTAAGCTAGATGGCGGTGAGAAGTAAACCTTTAAGCTAGATGGCAGTGCCAGGAGGCAGGAGTTAAACTTCAGGTGAGAAGTAAACCGTTATAATTTAGTCACCGAGAAGTCAACAAGAACACCAAAAATGAGTCAGTCAGTCAGTCACTAATTACATGCAGTGGTGACTCAGAGGAACTATACTATAACGTCATACGGGTTCAGCCTTCAAAAGCCATTTCAAATTAGAAATCTAATAAATCAACAAAACAACACACAAATCTTCCACCACGAACTTTTATAGGCTACTTAAAACAAACAAAAGACGTGTTGTGAATGAGATGTTTTGACGAAATCACAATAAATATATCTCATTAGAAAGCAGTAAAAAACTATATTTGTTTCAATCAATTTTATAGCCCAATTTAGTAATACATTTGAAGAAGACATCAACTCTAACGCGTTCATGTTGACGGTCTTACATTTTACTGTACGATAGTTTTCACAAGAGCACCAGCCTGCCAGCAAACAATGCTCATTTCACTTTAAAGTCTCTGTGAAACCAAGTGTTGTCCGACTCATCTACATACAACAGTTAAATATAAACTGCTGCAAGTTTCAATGTCACAATGTTCATCTAAAAAAAAACAAAACAGTTTGATGAACTGGTGCAGTATCATCAACCCTTGCCGTGGAATTTGAAACAAATCTACACATGTGACAAATAAATAGGTAAAGACGAAACGAGAACAACCCCCAGTGAGTAACCTCAACAGTTATTCATCAATGAAAAGCGTATAAACAAGTCACAAGTTTCGTAGGCAATTTCATTTGGCGTTAAATGCTGTTTAACATGATAATATCATTAGAAAGGCGACAAACGGATTTTTCCATGTCTGAAGAGTGAATACCAGCATTCATCACAAAAAAACAAGTCTATTAACATCACAGTTTCACACCATTCTCCTGCACAATCATTAGACATAGATAGTAATTTGACAAATTGCGCTACTTTAGTATGAAAATAATTTTATCACATTGGAATATCTACCTTGGCATACCTGGAACATTATTCACTGTTTCTTGTTCATAGTTTCAGCACAGTGTGATATTCAAAGAGACTTTTGTTTCATTCAGATGTCTGCAAACGTTTTCACAAGTTTCCATCCAGGCTACCTTAGGAGAATTTATCCAGTGCAAGTTTCAATCAAACACAAACTGTTTGCACAAATCTTATCTTCATCACTGAAGAGCTGCACTCTACTAACACCACAGCTAGGCTGGGTTTTCTGGTTCCCACTGCATTACTGTTGTGCATATCAAACAGTGTAAAAGTGTCTTAAATGTAACTGGGTCCATGGAAAACATCATTTAAAGACAAACTACTCTTAAAGAAATATTATGAAGTAAAGCCTACCAAACAGTTCAGTTTCTATCTATGCTGCCAATATGTCTTAGGCAGAAAAACATTGACTGTAATTCAATAACCAAGGGAAACTAGAATTATCACTGAATGTGATAAATACTACTGACTGGAAACATGAACCATGCACAACTAAGCATGGCACTTATCACTTCTGTAAAATATCATTAATTGTGACCAAGGGTTTTGGAGTTTACGAGTCCACAAGAGTTTACTATTTTGAGCCCCTGTGACCTTGACATTTGACCTAGTGACCCGTAACATGGACCATGCACAACTAAGCATGGTACTTATCACTTCTGTAAAATATCATTAATGTGACCAGGGGTTTTGGTGACCCCCCCCCCCCCCCCCCCCCCCCCCGTCCACAGGTTTACTATTTTGAGCCCTGTGCTTGACATTTGACCTAGTACCCAAAGACCACAACAGGTACTTATCACTTCTGTACATTCATTGTGCCACGATTTGAGTTCATATTTTTTTATTTTTTTTTTCCCCCCGCCCCTTCATTTTTCCTTATTCCCCCCAAAAAAAACCCCACCCCTAAGCAGGTTTATCCTTCTGTAAAATACCATTGTGACCAGGGGCCTTGGAGATTAAGAGTCCACAAGATTTTACTATCTTGAGCCCCTGTGACCTTGACCTTTGACCTAGTGACCCAAAACATGGACCATGCACAACTTAGCATGGTACTTATCACTTATGTAAAATATCATTAAATTGTGACCAGGGGCCTTGGAGATTAAGAGTCCACAATATTTTATTATCTCAAGCCCCTGTGACCTTGACATTTGACCTAGTGACCCGAAACATGGACCATACACAACTAGGCATGGTACTTGTCATTTCTATGAAATATTAAATTCTGATCAGGGGTTTTGGAGAATTAGCATCCACAAGATTTGACTTTCTCAAGCCCCTGTCACCTTGACCCTAAAACCTGGACCATTCACCACTATGCATGGTACTCATCATTTCTGTGAAGTACCATTAAATTCTGACCAACGGTTTTGGAAACTTGACCATTGACCTAATGACCTTTTCTTTACCCCTTTGGAAACAGATTTGATACTTACCCCTCTATCTCCAGAACAATAAAAAAATACCACTGCCATACACTTACTTCTTACATACAAAAAAGTTTGCAGCTGAGAATATATCATAACAAGAGCACCGTCTGCGCATGCCTGACACTTGTCTGCTTAGCATCCAAGCGAGAAATTTGCAAGATGAAAACACTGAACAATTACTATTAATAAATAATACTGAAAAGCCCATTTCACAATAAAGGTGAACCTCTGCAAATTCGCTTGCTTGGAACAATTATTTAAGAATTAAAAAGAAAAAAATAGAAAAATAATTATCTTCTGGGGGTCATAAATTGAACTATCTTTGTACAGGTCCAAGGCTACATGCTAAATATCTAAGCTCTAAACTTGTAGTTTTAGGAAGAAGATTGTTAAAGTTTTTCCTATATAAGCCGATGTAAAATCAAGTGACATCCAGGCAGCGTCAATTTTTAGACGGGGGTCATAATTTGAACAATCTTGGTAGAGGTCCACTAAGTAATGCTACATGCTAAATATCTAAGCTCTAGGTCTTGTGGTTTAAAAAAAAACCCAATAAAAAAAAAAAACACCCACAAAAGAAAAATTTTTTGGCCGGAGACATGAATTGACACTTGGTAGAGGTCCAGGATGCTCTGCAATTAGCTCTGGGCATTCTGGTTTTTCCTTTTTCGTTGCTATGGCAATAACAGTTCTGCATGGAATGAAATTATTTGAACAACTTTGATAGAGCATCCCTAGCAAGTTTCATCAACATTGGCCCAGTGGTGTAAGGGATGTTGTATGGAGAAGTGAACGGATGCACCTGTTTTTTTAAGAGGTCAATGCAAAAATACTTCAGAGCAAGTCTGGAGAAAATCTGACTACAGTGAACTCTGTTTATAACAAACTCCTTGGGGCCATTTAGATGTGTTCCTTATATCCAGAGTTTGTTATATCCATATAACATTTTCATATAAAATAAAGAAAGAGAAAAACTCGGACAGAGAAAATTTGTTCCTTATATCCAGGTGTTTGCTATATCCGGATGTTCGCTATATCCAGAGTCGTTATATATGGAGTTTACTGTAGTAGGTTCAAAGATGAGGTTTGAAAGAATGTTGACAAAGGACGAGCTTCAGTTCATATGAACTTTGAACCTATGGCTCTTTTAAAGACTCATGAATTTTTGGTAAAATGTTCGTCTCCTGCATTGGCTCAAGGTCACTTATGGAACAGGCGACTGTATCTCCGAAACCCTTTGAAGGTTTTCCTTTCCGAGTCAAGGACACAATATCCTCTTCAGTTGTAGCTTGGGTTATAATCAGATTTTAACTTCTACTTACATGTAGATTGTTATTATTATTGTAAGCTTCAGCTATGATGTTATTCATCTAACAGATATTTAAAGTTCTGCAAAAGCCAGTTTTATATGTAGGTACATTTCATTACTGTCAATAAAAGTCTCAGTCAAACAGAAGCTGCTATTTCCTGCCTTTGGCTATATTTATAGCTCCTAGAAAAACTGTTTTCCAAAGTGCATTAATCTACACTAGACTGGCAGATCTTTATCTTGTCACCTTCCTGCGGATGGGTGTGACTGCCAGATTCGAGCATTGTTAATTTGTTCTGCAGCAAAATACATACCAGAAATAACATTCTTTGTACAAAGTCATTCATACAATGCATGCACTAAATAACCCATTCATGCATTCATAAAGTCATAAAAGATAGTACAAGTTCAACAAATAGCAGGAACACAGGAATATTGCAATGTTTTTACCATATCATTTTGCATAATAAAATGTTTTGTCATCTTCACATTCACATAACCTGCCTTAACTGTCACCATTTTTTGACGCCCCCAATGAAAATCCTTCTATATTGCACTATAATTAAATGGTGACTTGTCATCTGTGGCCCATGGCCAGTCTAAGTTCCTCCCAACCACTATAATCTGACTGTTTTAAATGGCCACCTCTCATCCAAATCAAGTGTGAACCATCTAACAGAAGATGCACAAATCACAGAATATGCACCCTACACAAACTGAATTGTAAACAAATGTTTCATGCTAATCATTATCAATCAATTCAAAAACCATGACTGTCTGATAAATTTTATATTCCATAGATGTACAACTTCTTCACATTCTAAATAACTTTTTTTAACGTTTTATGGTTCTAGGTAAACATTTTCACATATTCCTGCAGGGGTCTACAGGCAGACTTGAGAGTTTTCAGCTTAGAGAGAAGTAGTTTTATAAAGAATATGTAAGGGAAGATCCTGTTTGAGCCAACAGCTTTTCTCTATAAAGGTAAACAGTTGGCAACACTTATCCTAGTTTCTGATGTCTAGACTGAATCTGGAATACACGACTTCAGCTAAAAATGCCCAATTTTGCTAAGTTCGGGCATATTGCTCCTTTCCGAATGGGTTCATTCACAAACAAATCAAACTTAACATACTGATAAATGACTCTAGGTCATAGACTTCAGAAGAAAGGAAAATGACTTTTTCATAGTCAACGACTGTCACTGTTCTTATTTTAAGCAAATACAAAAACATTCCAGGTACAGTACAAAACTACACTTGCAGATTTGTTTTCTACTTTATGAATCTGTCATAAGCTATTAATTTGCACTTATTTCAATGGTGCAATTAAAAACAAACCACAGGTGCAAAACTTCACATGCTGTCACAAAAATGGTATTTTCAAAGCTTAAATACTTCTGCAGAAATGCGTGGTAAATAACTTCAAACAGACAAACAAGTGTGAATGTGAATCTATATGCCATCTAAAATGACAGGGGCAGAGGGAGCATTAAAAGGCTGTTATTAGAAAACCAATCCATTGGTATTGGAGATTGTATCCCTCTACATTAATGTATGACTGAATTTTTAAACAAGCAGGCCAAAATGGCCCTTTATTGCTCACCTGACTACCATTGGCAGTCATCAAATGCAGAAAGGGTCAATTTTGACGTGGGGGATCTTCATAGAAGTCCACTACATAATGCTATATTCCTAATATCTAAGCTCTAAGCCTTGTGGTTCTAGACAAGAAGATTTTTGAAGTTTTCCCTATATAAGCCTATGATAAATTAAGTGATCCCATATCAGGGTAAATTTTGACCTGGGGTGGGAGGGGGGTGTTAAAACCTTGTAGAGGTCTACTAGGAAATGCTACATGCTAAATATCAAGCTCTATGCCTTGTGGTTTCCAGAAGAAGATTTCTAAAGTTTTTCCTACATAAGCCTATATGTGAAAACAAGTGACCCCCCACAGCACGGTCAATTGTAACCCAGGGGGACACATTTTGTACAAACTTAGTAGAGGTCCACTAAGCAATGCTACATGCTAAATATCTAAGCTCTAGGCCTTGTAGTTTCAGAAAAGAACATTTGAAAAATGTTTCCTATATAAGCCTATGTAAAATCAAGTGACCACCTGGGCGGTGTCAATTTTGAGCCTGCGGTCATGGTTTGACATATCTTGGTAGATGTACACTAAGCAATACCACATGCTAAATATCTAAGCCCAGGGCCTTCCGGTTTTTGAGAAGAAGATTTTTAAAGTTTTTCCTTTCTGTTGCCATGGCAACTAGAGGTCTGCATGGAAATGAAATCTTAGAACATCTTTGATAGAGCTGCATGCAAGGTACATCCCTGCCAAGTTTCATCAATATTGGTTCGATGGTTTCAGAGGAAATGTTGTTTAAAGGGAATGGTGAACGGACAGACACAGAAGAATGAGTTGCCCTAACAGTTCGCCCTGGCACTTAGTGCCGTGTGAGCTAAAAATAGAATGATCATTTTACTGATAAGGCAATGTTTCTTTTAAGTTTAAACAGTAGACATTTCAGTGCAAGATGTCACACTTGAAAAGTACAAAACAGCACATACTTCTGTGTTTTCTTTGCCTCATTTTGTTCACTTATGTTACAGGTGCATTTTACAGGTGGTTTGTCTGTACCACATTCTGTAGGTTCATCCTCATACTTTATACCCAGGTGTTTCCTCTTCTTCACTGTTCCCTACAAGTTATAATGAACAGTATCAACAGAAGAAGTGAAAAGAGTTCTTATGCTGAATTTACACAACGTTGAGCTTCCATGAACTAGTGTATCAGTTATTTTGCCTCTGTAGTCCACTGGTTGCTACATCTATAATCAACCAGAATAAAATAAATATGCAAAAAAACAATGCCTAAAATAAGCGATTTTGGGCCATAAACTATCTCTACATTTCTTTCTTATAGTTTCCTGCCAACATTTTTATGAACTAATGAGTAAATAGATCAGAAATTCTGCAAAATTGTTCAAACATATCAAACATTTTTACTGACATTGCCACATAATTTGTTTGAAACTGGTAACACACCCTGAGAAAAATTCAACTATCCATCATCTTTGCCCTTTAATTGTGATATTATTTATTCCATGGTACATTCTGATCATGCAAATCCCAGCAGTATGATCATGATCTGCACTTGCTATTCAGTCAGTAAGTTTTCATTAAGCACCTCTTAGAACAATTATTAATGATTGCTGACCTTGACAGAAAGCCAGCAGAGTCTGGGTGAAGTTATATTTAAGTGTTTCAAGTTTTGAATCAATCCATTTGCCAGTAATAAATGGTAACAGATGGACAGACAAGATGGACAGACAAGATGGACACCCATTCATTACTACCCTAAGGCGGTATTTTCCATTGTATTTTTCGACCCCCGGGTTACCACTTAGCTTTAAAGCAAAGTAACGTAAATGACCATAGTACACACCCTAATCTTTACGTGGAATAAATGACCATAGAATGAACTAAATGTTAGGGCAAATGGGTAGAAGGACAGACAAGATAGACAGACAATATGGACAGACAGGGCAAAAGTGGCCTTCAAGTGTCACCCTGCTTCTCATACAATACAAACGGGATTGGAAATGGCTGCTGATAAGTATAATATTGAAGTAACCCTGACCTTTAAGATATGAATCTTATTGCAGCACACAAATATCATCTTGAATTTCTTAGAAGAGAGTTACATAAAGCATTGCAAGGACAATGATCTCACAAGATCAAACCCAAGCTGTGTATCATTTCTGACAAGTTCATCCAAAGTCAAGGAGAAAAATGTTTCAAGATTTCAATCAGCTCATAAAACAGCAGCCATTCCCCTTGAAATAAATAATTTACAATGTATATCACTGACATGAGACAATTCAAAGTGAAAGTGATTCTTTTCTCCAGCACTTAACAAAAACATGAACTAAGATGACTGCGTCACTCTCAACCGACTGACGAGAATTTGATTTTATCTTTACAACTAGTGTAGATCATGATCAGCCTTCTTATACATGCAATGTGATCATGATCTACACTGCTCTTCAGTCAGTCAGTAAATTTTCACTGAGCATCCCTATACAATTAATGCTGTTTTCCAAACTAAAACCTCGACATGCGCATTTAAGAAATTCTGCTAGATCAGGGTTAGCCTCTAAACAATCATAATCATTTACTTACTTGTACAACATTGGGTGTTCGCAACTTAGATGATGGTTTGAAGTCATCATCATCTTCATCATCGCGATCATCATCACTAAGTTCAATGACTTTTTCTTCTCCTGTTGCAAGAAAAGTGAATGCAGTTGTCATTCAGTTTATTTGTGGAAGTGATAATATGTTGACAAAATTAATATTACTCTGAGGAAAATTTTCAGAAAACAAGATGGTCATGACTGGCCCGATATCACTCACCTGAGACAACAGAGAACATCTGTAACAAGAGATCAAACTGCCTGGCCTCGATTTCACGAAAATACTTAATTACTCAGTAACATGCTCAACTTATTTCAACATTTATCAGCCACTTGCTTGTTTATTCATTTAAAGAATTCAAGTTTGTTAGAATCGTATTTACCCATTAATACATTAATTTTATTAACACCTATCAGTATTTGAGAAGGAAATGTTGTTTTATACCAAGTAATTTATATAAGTAAATTCTTAAAATTCGTGAGTTGTACACAAATGAATTTTTCACTACATCTGACTTGCATTAAGTATAATACAACCTTTCTTTATTTCAACATGTTGAGTTCATTAAAAAATAGACTATCGTTAAAAATGACATTAAAAAATATCCTTATTATTAGTAACAATTGGACTTCAAAATAACTTACCCAGCTGAGCGATTACTTACCTATTTTTGTGAAATCGGGGCCTGATACTCGTAGGATATAAAGATTTGAATGTGACATAAATTCTGTCAAGCATTTCCTACCAAATAGTAAAAATTGCCCCACCCTGTGGACAGATTGATTAATACTGTGAGAAGATTTCAAAACCCCTGAAGACTGTGTAACTGTGTATACTGGAAGCTGCAAATATACCAATATAACAGAGTCCACTGGGACCAATTTTAATGAACATGTTTACCTTCACATCTTTCAGGCTTGGAGTTGGGAGAGTATTGTTTTGGGCCATCAGCAGCGTTACCTCCACCACACTGACAAGGCTTACAGCAACCTGTTATACAAACCATGTTTACATTAACAACAGTTTCTTTCCAAATAATGGTAGCATTTCTTCACAAGTGAAAGTTATAGGTCTCTATCAGACAAAACTAGTTTTTTCAAAAAGTCCATTATGAAATTGTATCATGGAGTTTGATCCTCATTTCACCCAGTCTTCTTTCATGAAACTTCAAGTAAAATATTTCAGTAAGTTTACAGCCACTCCAACTGGTAACATCCTTTCACAGGGGACTTTTTACTTTCAGTAGTGAAAAAGAATTAAACTTGTCTAAGACCCTTGTAGAATACAACTTTTTTCTAAAACTGCTGTCACCTGTTGTAAAAAATAATATCAACAAACAAATATAAAATAAATTTCTTCAACCAGAAAAGGAAACCATTTCAATCACAACCAAGTGCACTTGTGTTACAATCAAGTGGGTTGCAACGCTCCAACAAACCGAGTATAACAAAGAGTTACCTGCATTTGCAGTCAGATTTTCTCTTGTGATCTTCTCATGCTGTGTATTTTGCCATGCTAAAGCCGAGCATAGAAGTGCTAAACTTTTCCCACTACCTGTGGGACTCTCCAGCAAGCTGTTCTGTTTCCTCTCTAAACCCTTTATCACCTATATAAGCGAAAAAACACTGTCACTATATATTGATACAAAGCAGTTTGCAAAACACCTGTACTTTCTAAAATCATAAAACAGCTATCCATAGACATCACTTGAATCATCAATAACATAACCTGTAATGCAACCAGACTCTGTACAAACACAGACAAAAGAGAACCAATCCTTTACTGTAGCTATTTAAATTGGGATTGTGGTGACAAGACCTAGCTAGACAAAGCATGCATAAGCTAGAGATTTTACTTCAAACAGCTAGCACAGAATACTTTTCAAAACTTATCAATTAAAGCACTACTTTCTACAAACTTAAAACTCAACATAAAGTAATGAAGTTAACACACTTTTGACAGTATTTCAATAAGATTGATTCCTGGTGATGTAAACTGCTTTATGCCTCTCTTCAAAGTGAACAATTAAATTTGTGGTTCCACCACTGTATTTCAGTTCTATAAGGAATGTTTTATAAACAGCTTTAGACTTCTCAGTTTTGGAAAATCCAAAGTAATTTCTATACTTTGGATGTGTATAAACTTCTTGGCAGTTCACATGATATAAATAAAAGCTGGACTGTATAAGACATACATGTACTGAAACTTTCTTTCTTCTAAATGTCTTTCCTGCAAGAGAACAAGACAAGAAGCACCTACCCGATCCATCATCCCAAACTGTGACGGGTATGGTTTACACGGAAACACAACCTTCACACCACTGATGGTCACGGTTCTTTCATCAAGGTTAGACATCTTATTGCTTTGTTTCTAGAGTCTCTCTGTACACTGAAATATATGTACATGTAGGTATACTATGACATGTGATCAGTGATGACTTGATGACTCTGGTGTCTAGAAAAACCAACGTCACAAAACAAGGGGCCTATAAGGGCCAGTATCGCTCTACTGGACTGTTCTGAGTAAGTTTCATGAAAATCTTTTCCAAGGTTATCAAGGAAAAGCTTATGGAGGTCACTATGACCTTGATCCACTGATTCCAAAAACAATAGGGATCATTTACTTAGTAAGACCAATCTGATATCCTATCATATTCATGTGTAGTCTAAAGACTGTTGTTGATAATAAGATCTAAATATATTGATCGGATTTTCTAAGTCAGGTAACTGTGACTTCGACCTTCGACCGACTCACCCCAAAAACAACAGAGATCATCTACAAGTTACAAGCAACTTTCTGAGCAAGTTTCATGAAAGTCAAATGAAAATTGTGAACTACAGAGTGTTATCAAGGAAAAGCTAATACAGGTCATTGTGACCTTGACCTTTGACCTACAGACATGTTTTGCTGAAACTGGGATTATATGTTCCAGCCAGTAAGAAGATAAGCAGAACAAACCTATGTCTTAACTGTTCAGGCCATAATGTCGAGGTAAAACTAAATGTCAGGGCCTGAGCTGTAACAGTAAAAGGAAAGGTGAACCTGGATTTTTTTACATTATTTAGTACCTAAACGATGGGTTTAGCAAATTGAATTCTTTCAATTTTAAAAAGTGACAAGGATATATCATTTCTTTGAAAGCCTTGCTTATATTACAGTAGGCTTGTGAAGTATTACTTCTTGCAACGCAATGTGTGAATCATATATAGCATGTGCAAGTTGACTATGGATTAGAATAGTATGTTTGTTGTACCTGCCATTGGCAGCATATTTCAAGTAATTTATTGTGAAAGTTGTTAACATCTGTTGTTTAGAAACTACATCATGGTAACGTCTGCCATACTAAAGACTATTTGTTGTTTTATCCAATCCATCTTATTAAAACATTGATTGATATTCAATGGTCTACACCTTCGTTGATATTCCAACATCCAATATGTAATACTGTTTTTTATGCAATTAATAATATGTGCTTGATTTAATTGTGTTTATCAAATACCAGTTAAGCCTTCTTTACATTAGAACCTTATTTCCTGTTGTTTTTGTGATTACAATGTCATTATGTGACCGTTGATTGGACAATAAACTATGGCGCAACGATACGGTCAAACCTGTATTGTAATATATTGGGATACAACCAACCCATATTGCAATACGTACTGCAATATATTGATTTAACAGAAAAGCTAATAGAAGAAAACCAAACAACAACCATTAATACAGTTCCACAAGTTGATCACAAACAATCCCGAAACTGCCTTTTGAAAGCTTACTCTACTTATTGGTAAGTTCATTTAACTCTAAATATCTCGATACAGGAATTCTTACCGATGTACGTACTGTTTTGTTTGATCTTTGTGAGCATGTTGCATTCAAAAGAGACAGTTTGAGACATGGAAAATAGATAGATATTTTGGATCATTAAATCATTAGTTTGGAATAGATAAAGTTAGTTGTGTTTTTTAGATTGATTGTATTGCCGGGTTGTTTTATTCGATCCTACAGAATGTTAGGTTGTTGATAGCGGCATCGTAATTAAAACGTTTTGGACGTCGGGAAGTTTCGAAAAACATCAAATATATTTTTATTTTCTTATATTAAAAGATAATCAAAATTCAAGTCACGACCCAAATGCAGTGTTCCCACTCAGTATTTTTTTCAAGGGTATACTTACCCCCTGGACACAAAAAGAAGGGGTAAATCTCAATTTTTGGGGGTATGAAAATTATATGATAGACAAGCGGCGACCGTTTAAAATTTTTACAACTCGTGGCAACCACTTGTTATGAAACTGTTTCGGGTACTTTTTCCAACTTTTAACACTACTCGTAGTTGCTTCAGTACTTATGGATGGTAACTCTTCACTTTGTTGTTTGGCATCATTAATTTTATTCCCCGTGAAGCAAAACACAATGCTTTGTCTGCCACATTTTTGCAGACGAAGCCCGGATCATTAGATTGGTCACACTTTTAAAGTGCTAATATTAATTCCCAGAGCATTCGAATATCAAACCCGTCTTCATTTCATGACGTCAACGGTAAATCACCAGCAGTTATGCAGATTGATTGGCAGAGAAAATAGAATTTCCATGATCTATTTTTAGAACATACTGGGGGATTCCAGCTGAACCTATTCGTCCTCAGCATTTTCGTACGCGCGCGATCTCGCACATGGTGAGAATTATTTGCGCGATATTTATTTTTTTTGCGTGATTTACGTAATAATTTACGAGAGTGGGAACACTGCGAATGTGGACACCGCGAAACACCGTGTCCAGTCACCACGATTCACAGTGACAAATGGTCACCATGATCGGACACTAATTAGTGTGACGGGTGACTCTGGGGGGCATTTGGGTCACCAAATTCGCATGGACACGATGGCTGGACAATGCAGTGATGGGTGACAATTGGAAAAAACACCTTGCTTGTACTGTATACCAGTATATCGTTGCACCACTACAATAAACTATATTCTATTCTATAATGACATATATACATGTATATGTGAAGACATTCATTGTTTATTGTAAAGACCAGTATATAATAAGCATAGAAAGTTTAATAGAGTTTGGGCAGATTTCTATAAACATTCTTGAGAGTGTTTCCTTGGTAAACAAGTATTTGTTGTTATTCCCCAAGAGATCATAGAAATGGCAAACCTTGGAATGCCATATTAATACACAAGTATCCTTCAAGAGGCACTCCCCTTAACTGGTGTCCAATTAAATAACTTCAAATGCATATATAATAGAAAATTTGCAAGTATTATTTTATAATATACAGGTCATACCAATTACCGGGAGTCTAACTGGTTAATGAAGGTGCACAGTTTTATACTCAAAATACTTAACAAATCTGCTTTTAAAATAAAGTTTCACCATTTATCCTCATGAAAAATTCAAATCATAAACCTAAACTATGTATAAAGCGTTAAAAACAGTTTTATTAAATGCATGTTGACGTCATCTTCATTTTCCAATATACTTATTACCGTGAATTTGAAAGAAACGAACTTCTTCAATTTTGTTTCTACCACAACCCAAATTTTCTCTTGTCTGACAGCTTGTCTTTTTCTCAACTTTTGATATAAAATTTATAATGGTGTTTTTGTTAAAAGTTTGTATTGAGGTCTTTCTAGACCAACTGCCATCAGATTATCATTCAATCTAAAAAAAATGCAAAATTTAAAATATTATTCTTGCTTGTAAAAAATAAACCCAACCCTTCCCCCCTCGCCAAAAAAAACCCACTTGAAATAAAATGTTTTTCAATGGTTTTACATATGAAATTATTTGAAGCACAGCAATAAAGGACACTTTGTTTAAATTCACGGTATAAGTTATCCCGTTATTGGTATATTGAGTATACTACTTAACTTAGGTTTTAGCTATACATTCCAGTGAGTAATCATTGGTAAAATCAGCGTTTTGAAATATGTGGAAGTAATTATATATGTACAGTTATTGTTGTACAATTAATGGGTAAATAGATTTATTACAGAAGGTCTGTATGTTGATTATTTGTGCTAAAATGAGACATTTTTATATCTGTTGTTCATTAAAGTTGTATTTATTCATTATTTTACGTTCATTCAACACTATTTATCTTTTGTGACGGATGTTACTTGCATATCAGTATACAGTTCATATCGTGCATGCGCTGTCTTAAATGGTCGATCCCCTACACCGACAAAGCAACATCATACCTGTGACAAAATTATGCTCACTCAGCAAAAGTCACGAAAACATAAGACAAATTAAACAAAGAATCATTTTACTCGTTAAAGCTAAAATGTTACGCCGAACAATCAATGGCGATTAAAACTGGTAAGGTGTTTTTCATCAAATGGTTTCATAGTAGCATAAAAGAATCAGGTTTAGTTCATGTAAAGAAATTGTTTACAAAAATAATTTTTAAGTTGGCGCCATCTTATTTGTTTACGTTAAGTCGGGCATTTCCGTACATCAGTTCGTCGATTTCCGTAATCGGACAATGTTAGCTTTTAAAAAAGCTAAAAAGCGGATGACTCCAAAGAAATAATGTAACTATAAAGCGATACGGAATGTTTGTGCGGAAGTAATTATGCTGTGAAGATGAGTAAGTGTCTCTAAAATTTTCTCTCAATGTTCTTTTGTAAGGTTAAATTCCAGCCAATATCTGTGACTAACATTCAGGACAAGACAATGTACTAAACAATGTGTACTCTTATGTAGATGAAACAAAACCTAGCTTATGGTTTTATGACAATACACCCAGTTACTGTTTGCAGTTTCAAAGATTTCCTGTTAATAATTTTCAAGATGCAGTCCAAGCAAATAATAACAAATGGGAAGCCTAGCATTCAGTATGTCATGTCTACAATCCAAAAATGAACGCTCAAGTAATTGGTATTTATACTTTTAAAAGTATAATGTTTTGACGTTACAAAGAAACATTTATTAAAAACAAGATGACCATGGTGGCCCTATATCGCTCACCTGAGTACCACTAGCCATTATACAAAGTCAACAAAAAGGTTGAAGAAAACAAAGGAAAAGCACAGCGATTGTTAAGTTTTGAAGTCTATGCCTAAAGGCAATTCAAGTTGATCAATGGACTTTAATAAACTAATAGGGAAGTAGTGTATTTGATTAAATGCAGTAAATAAATAGAGGATAATTGTTGGTTTCGGTGTAAGATCACGTTATAATTTCACCGAGTGGGCACCAAAAGTGATATTTTCACGAGTGGCGCAGCCACGAGTGAAAGCAACAACTTTTGGTGTTCACGAGTGAAATTAACGTGATACATGTATTACACCGATACCAACAATTTTTCTGTTTATTTTATGGTTAAAACTCTACTTTTATTGAGTTTGTTTCTACAAAATATCAAAATCACGGGAAACGTCATCAGAAAACATAGCGCGTCGCATTGTTTCCAGCATTAATTACGCTCGGTATACTTTTTGACGTAAATCCGGATAAAAGATTGCAAAAACAGTGAAAAATAAAAAAGGTAATCCACTGTTTCAAAACTGTGGATTATCACTTTTATTTCACTAAGAAAACTCTATAATTCACTGGAAAACATAAAATGAATATCGCAGTTGCAACGTAAAAATGTCGTAACTCCATTTTTCTTACTTTTCAGGGGGAACAAAAAAAAACGCCTTTCCAATTAACAAGAAGTTATTTAGCGAATTACAGTAAACTCCGTATATTTCGACTCCTGATATGGCGAAATTCCGGATATAATTAACAAATATTCTGGATCCGATTTTTTTCTTCTTTATTCAATTTGAAAATGTTATATGGATAAAGTGAATCTAACATGTTCATGAGTTGTGGATAAGAAAATCCCACCCGAGGGTTGAGATACGTCCAAAAACGAGGCTCTGCCGAGTTTTTTAGACGTATCTCAATCCGAGGGTGGGATTTCCCTATCCACAACTCAATGGACATGGTAGATTTATTTTCTCACCGTTTAAATCGCATTTTCACACTTAAGAAGGAATAAGTGCAAATACAGGATGGGGATGAAAAAAATGAAAATCAACTTTTTCTCGAATTTTACTAGATGGATAGAAAATGATCTAACTAAGAAAACGAATACCAACAAACCTACGTTTATTAAAAAAAAACCAATTTTACCGTCACTTTTCGATTTTTATGTCTGCATACAATTAACGTAAAAATATTCCGGCAGCAATGTAAAAAAAGGAATGGGAAAAAATTTATTTTATTTATAAAAAAGGAAAAAAAATATTTTTCCAACCAATATATTTATATTTTCTTTCTTTTTTTTTTTTTTTTTTAAAAATTTTTTTTTTTTTTTTTTAAAAAAAAAAATTATCCACAACTCATAGGTGAGAAATAACATACTCCGTACATAAGGAACAAAAAGTGGTCCCAAGGACATCGTTATATACAGAGTTTACTGTATGTTAAACAACTGAAAAGATTATATTCTAGATTAGATGTAAATGCCTTCTATTCAAGGAACAAGATGTCCTATTTATTTGACAACACGTGCCAACATTTTATATGTTGTGATTTATCTTTTAAAAACTGTCGAATTTTAAGGCCAAGAGTTGTATCTCATGTTGATATACGACCCTTTGTCCCAAAATGAAGAGTTACAGTCATGATGTATATTCAGAAAATTAATTGGTAATGAGATGCGGTACTTTGATAAAAGGTGCATTAACACCACGCAATCTCTTGTTGTCAAAAGTGTCATTTTTGTCAAGAATCGAGATAAGACGTTTTGACTTTGAATCGACGGTTTTTCAGTTTATCTCTGCACAAGGCTCGTGGTGGCGGTGGGTTGGAGGTATAGTAATGTTCGCCGTCTGCGCGTCCGTCCCATATTTTTGTACAGATTATTTCTCAGGATTCACTTATTTAATAGACTTCTTCATTATTTACAGGAAACGGGCATATCATAAGCAATTTCAATTCTATCATATGTTCAATTATTTTTAACGGAGCATTTTATTAGCATGTGCCAGCTCAATGACTTATTTTCCTTTAGTTACTTTTTCATAAACCTTCGCGTTCGCGCTATTTCTCAGCAACCACTGGCTGAGTTTCGACAAATCTTTGTGGGAGGCTTTCCTAACAAGAGGAGATGCACATATTAAAAGTATCCGATTCGATCATATTTTTTTCAATGAATATTATTGTACTTCTCCCTTTCATTATACATACAGAACGTATATAACAAACTCAATGGGACGATGTAGCTTTGTTCCTTATATCCGGATTTTAGCTATATGCGGAGTCGTTATGAATGGAGTTTACTGTATAGCACTTTGTACCGAGCTACGCAAGCAGTGACAGTATGCGTGTTTACTTTGACTATATTTTGTTTACAAACAGCAATACTCAGGTATTGCTATAACATGAGAAACTGATAGAGCCTACTTTTTTATTCTGCATATTTCCATGTCATTGGACACGCAACCCAAAATCTCAGGTATAGAACAAACTTTTCAAACTTGTGCACAAAGAATGATCGATTCCGAGATTAGGTAGTGCCTAAAACGTTAGTGAATTCTTTTGCATGAATGAGTGTTTAGGGGAATGTCGACGAAGCAAGTGTAACTTAATGCATGGCAATGCCGCAAAACATCACGGCGTAAGTTGATGCTTCATAACCATCAGAAAGAGGCTTCTATGGTAAAAGATACTATTGGGAATTCCATATCTCAATGTATATATTCTCATGGACTCAAAGATATCCACTTTCTTATTCTTCATAGTCCCGGCCGACCCTAGGTTTTTCTCATATGAAACTTCCAAGAATCCTGAAAGGATGCAGATATAAGGGAATCCAGGTACCAGACCATAGCTCTTTACGAAATGACCCCTTGATTCTTTTACGTCCCCAAGTGTATAACACCGATACACGCGAGACTACATCTGAGTTTCTAATCAGTTCATCTCCAAATGGTTGGGAAACACCGAAAAACGTTAGTGCCCGGCATAAACTTACCAAATAGTAATATTGAATTAGTCAGAACGGACGGAGACGACATTTTTATATGCATTGGGAAAGAGTTTATTCATAGCGGGTGATTGTCAACATTGAACATTGTGCTGAACGTTGTTTTTAGAGAACACTTTAAGTCTAATACTTGCATGGCCATTTCAAAATGTTGCATGGGAAAAGCAAATAAAATCAAAGCGCTGTGAGCGCTGAAGGCCTGGGGGCTATATATTAACTCTCCTAAAAACAACTTTTGACCTTCGTGATTTACTCTGAACCTTACCTAAAGCGCGGGTCGAAATGTGCATAGGGCGAAATTTAGTTTATGACACAGAATGAATGATTCACAAATATATGGGTGGCAGGGATATTATAAAACGTACGTTAAATGAAAAATAATCACATGGTCAACATCAATTGTTTGAGAGAACAATAAAAATAATTCAATCTGCGCTTTGTTCAACTTCAAGCGATATCTGATGATGTGGATCGAAAATTATTGTGTACCAAGGACAAGACCTTGAAACAGAAATAAACAAAGCAATACCAACAATGAAATATAAATACGATTTTGATCACGTGAGTTCCTTCTCGGGAATGTACGGAAATTGTATCTTTTTTTTTAAGAAATTTATTTTTAGGTAAATATATATGTAATCGTTCGTAAATAAGAAAGTTGTCAATGAAATAACATCAGAAATTTGAAAATCAAACTATAAACTCTTATATCGAATTCCGTACGTTTCCGTAAATTTCCGTAAATATCCGTACTTTTCCGTGATATGCATATGATTATCTTCCGTAATCAGCTAACAGCGCAGTAATTTCTTAACAGAAAAAAGTTTGTAATGCAGCCTGTAAGCTATAGACCTTTCTGCAATCGTTTAAAGTTGTATGTTCTGTTTTTAGTTGTAATATGTTCTTATCGTATGCGACATTCAAACAAAAGATTGATCTGGTCTGTCTTGCACTACTTTCCCAAAGCGCATGTTTACAGTTGTTATTCGCACATAGCACAGTTAAATTTCTTGCAGTGTTTGAAATGTGGTATGCTAACTTAGGCCTAGGGGACTTTCAGTCCCCAGGCCAAAAACTAATGAAATAAAAATCCCTTTCAGACAGTATTAGCAATCATAGAGACCAAGAAAGGATACTAGTAGTTTATCAAATGAACAAAGAGATCGGTATTGCATCATTGTGCATACTCTAAAAACAGAGGTGGGAAAAGGTTGAAAAAAAAACACATAAAAATTGGCACATGAGGTATGTTCACGCGATATTACTATGTGTGTTATACATGCGAGTTAGACGATATAATATACAGGTAATTATTGGACAATAACAAGTTTGAACTAGAATATTACAAGAGTTTTATTTAATGCTTCCGTTGAAATCTCAATGGAAGTTTTAAATGGTAAACCAAAATTACGAAGTGTTAACATTTCTGTTCTCAATACTCGAAGTGTTCTTTTGTATTATTTTACTCACAACTAATCTAATATAGTTGTAATTGACTTAATTTAATGGTTGTGACTATTTTCAAAAGCATGTGAATTTAAAACTTGAAGCGCCAGTGGAAGATTAAATTTTGACTCGGACCTATATACACATGTGTATATAGGTCCGTGATTTTGAATAAGGTTGATATTAATTTTCCTAAAATTTACTTTATATAAAACTTGAAAAGTGTTAAGTACTAATAAACGTGACTTTTTGATGGTAATTAGACATTCTAAAATGGTTCATGTATTACCCCAATATTGCTTTAATTGTATGCTTTGATTTTTATAATGTTTAGAACAAGAACAGAACATGTGTGCTGTTCATTCGAAATTCAGACTTCGAGGAGCATCCATGGGTGTTACCAATGCTCTTGTCTTAATATCCCTGCACTGATTTCTGTACTAGCACATGTAACTGAAAAACAACAGTAAGTTAGTTTTGCGTGCATTCGTTTTAAACATTTCATTTTGCAAGATATTTTCTTTCTATGATGAAATTACTTACTACTTTATCTACCGGAAAGAGAAACTATGTATCAAAAATTAACGTTAAAGTAGCACAGGTTGATATAACCACCAGGTACCACAACATACAGGTGAAACAATGTTCTCTCCCCTCCACTGTTGTGTACAAAATCACTTGATACGATTTCCGTGCTTTTACAAAACATCTAGTAAACATTAGTAAGAGACTGCTTTTGAATTGAAGTTACCATTTACACCTGATCTGTACTCAGTAGTGGATTCTTATGACTTAAGTCATCGATGGATGTTTTTCAATGTTAGATATTCATGTAGCGACTATTACTTAAGTATTTTAAATGCTATTTGGGCAGTTGTAGGCGTTGATCTTTTAGAGTGCCAAAATAAGTTAGTATTTGTAAGAGATCGTAACTTTGACTCTTATTCTTGAAAAGTTTCATTTAGGGTTAAAGTGTTTTAATTCAACAACTGATGTTCACATTTAATGTACTCTTTCACCACCATTTGTGTTTGTTTTAGATTCATTAAGGTTTATATTTAAATGCAGCAAAAACAGGGTTGAGTTTGTAATTAAGGTATTGTTTGACCAGTGTTGCACTGATAGTACATTGTAATGTGGATTTGAGATGGTATATTAACGGTAATAAGTTGGCTGTTGCTCCTAAGGACAATATGAACAATATGACACTACATACAGACACGTTGAGACAATACTTTGCCAATATTATAGTTGTATTTTAAATGCACGAACGTTGTTGCTCTTAATGACTTGTGGGAATGAACGGGCACTTTTACATATTCTAGTTGCTCCTCTCAATGACTAACACCGTAGTAGATAGTAGTCCCTTTCGGGTAAGAGAATGGAAGGTTGATGTGGAGAATATACCATGGTTATAATACTAGTAGTCGGTTGTCGGACAGTTGCTGTTTAATCTTGCGGGTTATTTATTGGTTTAGTCACTTCATTTGGTGTCAGTGTAGAAAGAAGAAACATCATTATTGTTTTGGTAATGTGAGTTCTCAAATAGCAAAGAAGGTAGACATTTTAAGAATGAATATTGATTTCGAAGGCAAAGTCGATCAACTTGATTTTAGGACATTACGTTGACATTGTTGTTTTTCATGTGAATGTTGAAATGAGCTTATCCATATAGAATATAGGCCAGTCGACAGTTTTTTCTGTGTAGACGGACTATACAAATATATACAACAACAATATTTGAATGAACAGAATCAAACAGACACATAAACATGACAAAAACTATAAAATAGTATTGCCATGTTCCTCATTTAACGGCTACATACTGTTGAATTGGAATAACATCATTTCAATACCTTAGAGATGATAAGCCAAATAATTATACTTATTTGTTCCCACGTAACAAAACTAACTTGGATTTAACACGAAAACAAAACTTAAATCCAAAGTACTGAGTGAAGAAATAGACCAAATACAAATGTAGTTAAACAAATTAATAATCAGCATTAAATTTCTTCCTAAACGAAAACAAATATCAAGAATATATACATGTTATTAAACATTGACCATTGCTATCAGATGCAATAACAAATTTGATTTTTATTTGGAACTTAATCTAGTAGCAAACTCCCTGCAATTATTACTCTCCTTGAAGTTAGCTGTAACATGTATTTGTTCCAGTTCTGCTTCAATATTGAGGTCTAATTCATGAAAACGTTATCGTTGTAAAAAGTAATGTACAAAAATAATTAAAAACATTGCTTTTAACGCTATTGCTTGCAGACCGTCCATTTTCACGAGCTATTTTTAAAAAAGCCGTAGAGTTCTTCAGAAAGGGATTTAATCGATTTGCAGCATACATCTCTGTTTATGTGCTTTTCAGTTTCGTATACATGTTCAAAATAATGTCTCATGGGGCTTTCCAGAAACCAACATGGTCCCCGGCTTTTGTGAAACTTTCAGTGGCATAAAATGTACATCTGTAGTTAATATTCTTTAACTGAAATAGTGCTGTTAAAATTAACTGCAGGTGCATTTGCGGTAAAGACTTCCATGTTTGGGTTATATAACTGAACCGAAGCTGTTATGTGAATCTGAGTGACTTATTACAATGACCACGGTTTTAACAGAATTGTCCATAAAACAGCCACTATAATTATTTTATAGGTGGTTTGATGGTGTAGTACACTAAATCTAACACGTACATAGCTAAATACCTTATAAAATTTCTAATTATAATTGTTGTTATAATATATAATCATTACTTACTTATTTTTTGTAATTGCTGCATTGTTCGTTTTAAAATGTTTTTATTAAAATGACGTTTTCCACGTAAACCTGACTCTAAAATTAGTAGTATAGAACGTGTCACTTCCGATTTGTGCAGATGAGGCAACACATTAATATCTTTAAAGTCAATATATAACAAATAAAATTTTCCTTTCCAAGTAAAACACTCATCAATAAAATTCTATGTGGTCTACTGTTTTGCAAAATCTAAATGAATTGGTATTCAAGTTACTGCTTATATTATTGTTTCACCTATCTAACTCCTTGTACGATCATCATTTTGTATGACGTTGCCTGGGGACTATAGACAAGGTTGTTACCTGATTAGATGCAAAAACTACTTGTTATAAATGATACGAGAATAGTGACACATATAGCTGACTACAGAAACTAGGTGAAAAGGTGCAAACCTTTTAAATCCGTTATTGGGACGACAACGATATTTTGTGACTGAAATTGATTTGTTGATTGACACACGAGGGACGCCTCTGGGTGAGACTCGGTGAAATTTCCGCATTATTTCTGTCCATCGCGGCGCCTGACTTTGGATGTTTGTGAAAAAATTGGCAAATGTCATCGTATGAGTAACTGATTTACGGTAAAATGACATATCAATAACATAGTATTTAAAAGCAAGTTGATGAATTGTGATAATGTGACATATATGTGATTATTGGTATGTGTCTGTGGTGTAAGGTGTAGGCTAAACACGGTCCTAAAACAATAATATAACTCCTATAAACTAAACACAAACAGCAATAAATAAGACCAATTAAAAGTGTTCACATGTTGATATAGAAATCTGTTCGTTACACCGCTGCTTATGCTAGTTTTCAGAACGGCTAGGAGTCTATTTTAAACTGAATGTCCATTAAAAGCTTTGAGGAAGTATTAGCACTTCAATAAATATGTTGAGAAGTATGTATTTACAATATGTAAAGAATGTGGCACGCGCAAATGTTCCTGTGAGTGGCACTTGACAATAATTTAAAGAAATGGACATGATCGGAACAAACATAATAAAATACGATATCATTAGAGTTTTCTTTGCACTTTGTTTTCACCTGTCGTGTTCGAAAATTATTAATCTTTAATAAAACAACGACAATATAGGATAGTTGAAGTGTTATTGGCCGTACTTATTTAGTTTTGGGCGTGTTCGATTTTTCAAGAGTTCTCAAGTCTCGCCATTTCTCGCGGCAGGTGATACGATAATCAGCACTTGGAGTTCTTTTAATGGCTTTGTAAGAGTTAATGTTTTGCAAATATTTATAGAATTTCATAAAATTTCGGCCCATATCGCTTAATTTGTTTGTTCTGTTGAAGGGCTATGGACAGAAAGCGTGCGTCCGTGATAAACCATTTGGGCATTCAACCCCTTTGACCTTGTTCGTAAACAAAAACTACGGCGTATAAAGGATATTACATCACATGTCATCTGTAAATCATTCTCTGTCCAATAAGGTAACAATAATACCTTGCAGTTCAGTAAAAAAGAAACAATGCACATTTCTTTAATTTTAACTACTAATTCCATGCCGCATGAACATCACGGTACTATGCACAGTCACATGAAGTTTGGACCCCGAAAAATCATTTTTAATAGTATTATATATGCTTGATAGTCGGTCCGGGGTGTTTTATAAAAATGATTTTTCGGGGTCCAAACTTCATGTGACTGTGGTACTATGTTCTGCATATGTAATGTTACTTACGACAAATATCACATGACATGCAAAAAGGTCGAAATGAGACCGTTAAGTGTCTCATAAATCAATTTCTCAAAAGTGTATAATTTTCTCAGGCTCGTAAACTGAATGATAAGCATAAAAATACTGAATGGGAAATAATTTAGTCGAAAAAATTAAACGAATTTTACACACGGACTTTTTTTTTATAGAAACAAATGTACATGACATTTAAATAGCAATTATGACAGATAAGATTGGGAAACACTTTGTGACACTGTGAAAGAACAGAAAAATATACTGGCATCATGTTACAAAGATAAATGTTCTCTGCCATAGATTTTCTACTGCATGGAGAAAACACGTATGCAATTATTACAAAGAAATAAAAACCCTGTTATCTAATTAAAAAACGCAACACAAGTCGGAAATTGCAAAGAAAAATGTTTCCATCAAAGTTTGAATTACATTATTGAAAAATCTACCAGCGACTACTTCAAAACCAATGCATAATTGGCGCCTCATTGTTTCCACTCCATAAAACCATTTACCAACCATTCGAAACAACATACAGGTAAACAGTTCAAATTTGAAACTCTACGGTTGCTGATTGGATATGCGGTATAACACGGGGTAAAGTAGGCTATGAAATTGAATTATTTGATAAAAGCACGAGTGGAAAACAAGAGTGTAAGTGACGTTATCATATCGCCAAGAGTTTCAGCATGAACATAATTTAAAGACAAATGCACATGATAAGAGTATGAGTCTTTCATAACGTGTTATGAAAGAAGTTCCAGAATTAATGTAATATGTAGTGCGACATCAGTATGCTTTTTAAAGTAGTGTTACCGTTCAAACTGGCCTCATGATTTTTAAGAAGACATAAATCACTGATTTTGCTACTTAATTAATGCACATTGCCATAGTTATAAATGTATAAATATATATCATATTTCTAATCCAACTGAATATAGAGAAATTCTGTTAAATTCTTTTAAAAAAATTAAGTCCACTCTTCATTTTTAGGTATATTTTCATTTATATCAGAACTCGGTCCATATTTTCAAAGCATATTTTGTGTTTTAAACTTCATTCATGACCATTACATTGTATTTTATATGGCAGTTTTGAAGTTTTGGAGGCAATACAACTTTAACATAAATTCTCTACTTTTTGCACGTATATTGGAGCAGAAGGTAAAACGACCCGCAATTAGAATGGACAGAGGTAAATTATCGAATTGTTTTGATCACTGGAGTTTGCTCGTGGGTCGTCTAACACAACATTTCGCCTGCCCAGAAATGAAAACGTGTACCATGTCTTATTGGTTGGTGATTAACTATTTCGTTGGATTTGGTTACCGTGACAGTGCCGTGGTTGATAATGTTTTGTGGTATTGTTTTCCTTAATCTTTGTATCACACAAACAACCTATAAACCCGCTTAAAAATACATAGAGGTGACATGAACTGTTCTTCCGCTAGGTGGCGATGGTATTGTTCAGCAATAGCTGTTGATACTTGTATACTTTCTAATGAAATAAACACGGCGCTGCCACGGGCAATATCTAAAGTGTTCCAAAATACATTAGCCAACGTGCAGGATACAACCGTTAACGCATGTACATATCAGAAAACATGCTGAAAAACGAAACATTTAGCAATAAAACAATTAAGATAGTCGTTGGATAAGCACAGATTTAGCTTTGTTTTGGGACATCGCTACGATCAATTCCTACTCGTCTCACCTTGCCGCCATATTGGTGACGATGATATGTTCATTTGTCGTCTGCCTAGACATTTATAGAAATTTGGTGGGAGGGGACCCGACTTTTGTGGTTACCAATGCGAGAAAGTGAAATTACGCGAGTCTTGGCTATCAGGTATTTTACCAAAATAGAGTTGTTTTCTGTGCATTTTCGTTGCTTCAGACCCGCCGGACTTTATTTATGTCTGATAGACCACACAGTTGTAATGGCTTATCGGTATTCGAGAAAATGTTATCGTGTAACCAATCGGGGATCGTTCGTCGGTAGGGAGATGTGGTATACTAGTTTGGCATTTATGGATAAAAGATAGCGACTTGCCTTTGGAACTTTATCTATGAGAAAATTACCCCGATCCTAAAAATATGCCTTTGAACATGGAAAGTTTCTTTGATGAAAGCTAATAATTGTCACCTGTAGTCCCAAAACGTGCGATGACATTTGAAGAGCAGTACCTTCTGCACATAAAATTTTAAGAAAGTATTTAACATTCTTACGTGTTTACTTTGACCTACAATAGGTTTCCACCGCAAAGAAGTTCTTTTGATTTTCAAAAATATTCCACGATATCTTTTTTACGTCATCTCTATTTTGTAAAAAATGTCTGCACGATTTTATTTGATTTTCCGGATTATCATTCTAGATCTTATGCATGAACGTCTCTGGTTGTTTTGTATTGCACAGCATTCCGCATTTCTGTTTTACGCTATTTAAAATTGACTTTCTTGTTCCGGAACTTCAGAAATCTAATATTCATACGACTGAACAATCATAATTTCTAAAGCCGTTAGAGACGGTCTTCAGATCATAAAACATGTGTTGTGTTATTTTTAATTCAAATACTGTTCTGTCCTAGTTGTTTTAATGGTACACAAGGCTTTGATTTCCCAGTCCACTTGTAACATATGTCGCTTTGTATGGAAATCAGGCTTCAATGAGAAAAAAAACGATCTTATCTCTATTTACGCACTCTTCATATGCACGCGGATATGTTTGCTATAGTGGAACTGTTGTGTCGCAGGTCGGTACAGGTTCGGACTCTACATTCTGTCTTGTAATAATGTTCCCTTTCTATGTAGCAATAAAAGTGCTACTTTATAGACATATTCTTTACTTATCCAGTTCACTGTAAATTCTGTGTGTTTTGGGCAGAGCTATACTCACTTCTGTTAGTAAATGACGTTGTATATCTTTCCCTACGGCCTCGGTAGAGTGCAGCAAATTCAACGGTCTCTCGTTTTTAACATAATCCGAGAAACGCAAGAATTTATTTAATGTAGTTTATCTTCTGGTTAAGGCTTTGTGTGGTATTTTTCGTCTTAAAATTGTCAATGGTAACGTCTCCGTGTGTAAAACATACACATCCTCTTGTATAATTTTCGTTTCGTTTCGATATTGTTGTGTATCATTGACGAATCATTTTAATAATATATTACTGATACTTGATTTCATGTGGTAGACTTGAGGAGACTAAAATATCCCCTTATGTGATTTTTATAGTTTGACACTTTCTCCCCTAAGGGAAAACGACACATATTCAACTTACAATAAACGCAAATAAAAAGACTGACGATTTCGGTGACCGTTTGGTGATGCATAACAAATAACAAACTTAAAGTTAATAAAAACACTTGTAGACTAGAAACTTAGTAAGTTACTGCAAAAATGTACAGGTGACTATATATACTCGCTGTTAACTTAATCATTCAAGACGAAGTGCTTGTTCCTAAACATTGCGCGTATGTTTTCTATACAAGTTAAACATGCACATGATTGATGAACGGCTGAAAAACGTACTGCAACACACAGCACCTGAACTGTCTGGTAATGATAGCAGAGGTCAGTTTTAATGGATAAAGTTTGTCAAAGGGTCTGAATAAATATGAAAAAAATAGGTCTAAATTAATCGTAAAATATAGTTTACACATCAACGCTTTAAATATTTATTCTGCAGATGAAAAAAAACGTATACCAGTTTAAATTTCGCTACTGTGTTAGACTTTCAAACTAATTGACACCTTTCCTTGCTATTTTACAGTTTCTTTTACTGTAATATTCAGACTCGAATTGAACTCGAATTAGATATTATTCAAGTTACACTAACTGTTCCAAAGCTGTTGTTCATTTACTTGTTATAGCGATATCACTTCTAGCCTGTAAGTAAATTTCTGAACATGTCGACTAGGGATTTTATTTAAAATTTTAGGCTGATGGTTACAAGATTTATTTAATTTAGTGCAGTCCGTGATTAATGTTTAGCCAGATTTTGTAAAGTCTTACCAGGTTCCTTTGTCTGTAGATGATTGACGACTCAAAGTATTTCATTCGATTCTTGTACTTCAGAACGTTTCTTCTGGCAAAACTAAAGTACAAACCAACATTAGTCTGGTTGCTCAGTGCTAAACAAATTAAACAAATGTGTTAACTAGAAAAGATAACTCATCTCGTTTTTAGTTTTCAGAATTGCTCTAAATGATTGAGGTGTTTAGATATAACATGTTCGTACTTAAGATAACTAAGAATTATTATTATTATTATCATTATCATTATTATTACTATTATTATTATTATTATTATTATTATTATTATTATTGTAGGTAAAACCCATTTTCAAGGCCAGATTAAAGTTCCCCTTGATATCTTCCTGTTGGTTTGCCTTTTACAGGACGAATTTTGCAGTCAGATGACATGCAGCTCACCAATTCACTCGGTTAATGTTTTGTTAGTGAAATTTCTAAAAAATATGATAAAGATCGCAGACTTTTCCAAAAATCACCAAAAACTAACCAAGAAGTAATGATAAACCACCTGGTAAGATTTTCTAAAAAAATTGCGTATGAAAAGAGATCCCTTTTCCAATGAAAAAGGAAACAGCACATCTGTTACACGTTTTATCAAGTTAACTGGGGAGCTACTGAATTTAATTTTATAAATACAAACGAAAATATTGCGGTTATAATTATATGGATGACAATTCATGCTTTTATGATTGCAGGCAAACATAATGTAGTGACTGTATGTGTGTAAGGTATTTACCCTTAATCACTTTAAATATGCTCTGTTTTTGCAATACATGTACATATATTCATATTGTATATTAATTGAAAGAATACATACGTTTATTTCGCCATCTACATCTGGATATGTATCCTGTTTACACTGTATATCGCCAAACCCCTACACCCTTGTGGCTCTGATTATTTCAGAAGTTCCATTACAACTGTAGTAATTTTGATAATTTATTTTTCCTGACAAAGTCAAAATTTAAAGCCAAAAAAAAAATGACACAAATGTAAGAGTGTTAGACGAATTAAACAAATGTGTTTCAATGTTAATTAGGAAAGATCACTCATCTATTTTTTTCAGAATTGCTTTAATTAATTGAGGTGTTTAGATGTAACAAGTTTGATTTTGATTACATTATATAGTTTGGACTTTAACTTGGAAAGCTACGGAAGGATTTTTTTAAGGATTTATGTCAAGATCGCGATCAAAGTAAGAAAGTCATTACTTTCATTTGAACCATGTTTTGGATCAAAAAGTAAGAAAACAATGCTGTCGATGAATTTGCTCATATATTTTAAAATATACCCAGTAGTTTTGAAAAAAATGCAGCAAGGTTAATTTAATTACAACAGATTTACTGCAAGTACTGTACACTTAAGAAAACTACATTCGTTATTACAACTTGCATTGTAAAATACACCCCTTTTATAAAGATTATCTAAGTAGTAGAGATTCTTAAGAAAAATAACGAAATGTTTTTTACAAGTTGCAGTCAGGTTAACCCGAGAGCTGCAGAAGTTAATATGGAAAAATGCCGGTAATATGAACTAATATATGTATGATATTTCGTACTTTTACTATTGCAGCCAAACATCCTATATGATATAAACAGTTCCAATAGATTTCTTTAGTCTACTAAATATCTATATGTAAAAAGTATTTACCCTGACTTATTTACTATGTTCTGATTTTGGCAATACATATTTTTATATTATTTATTCACTTAGGTATATATTTCAACAAGGCGATACTAGTTATACATGTTTTTGTCATGCACAATCTGTCTGGGTATGTATCCTGTAAACACTATCTGTCTCCTTATCTGAGGTGTTCTATTGTATATTTAAGAGTTTTCTTATGACAAAAACTATGTGCAGTCCCAAAAGAATCTGAGAGTTTGGTCGTTGAGTGTTTAACAATAACAGTTTTTTCAGAATTGCTTTATACTAAATAATTGAGTTGTTTAGATATAACCTGCTCAATTTTGATTCTTCAGCTTGGGAATCTACAGAGGGAGAGTTCATTGCTCTGAGCGAAGAATTCAGTATTTAGAGGTCGAGATCATTTGGACAAAGTCTTTGATCTTACGGTTAGAAAGTCTTTACTTGTTTATAAAACTTCTTAAACATATAACTCAGGTTATTTGTTTGGAATGTAACAGCGTCATATGGCGTCACATGCAAATGGGAAAACACGTTGGGTACATGTGATTACTAAGATTACAGGAGGTCCAGGACACTTAGCAGCAAATGTTTGAGCAAGTAAAGATAAGATTACTGTTAACATGAAGTCACAACCTAAGTTTGACTTTTCCGCTCTAGTTTCTGAGGAGTTACATGGGTACACTGATGCACTAAACAAGAAAACACAAATGCTAGTGAAATAGCAGTTGCAACCTTTCAAGGCGAAACTGTGTGTATTTAAAATAATTAAACAAACAGACGAAGTGCCGCAAATAAGTATCGTCTCGTTTACGTAATTTATTTTTGATTTGAAAGAGATTTTATCAAGGTCCGTCCAAAAGCTAATTCTAGTAATTTACGTAATTTAATTAATTAGTAATACATATATACCCTCTAGTCTTGAAAAGGATGACGAATAAAGAATAAAGGACTAGAACAGATTTTAGAAAATCGTAAATAGAACGAGGAGGAACCCTTTTTTGTTCAACTTGCATACGGATAGGGGTCATTTTAAAAAAAAAATTAATTATGTGTAGTGAAATATGCAAGAAAACAAACAATTTTGAAATTCCAGTCAAGTTAACTTGAAAGCTACAGACAGTTATTCACTAATAACATGGTGACCGATCCTTTCTTAAAACTGCAGCCACAAGTAGTATCTTAAATCTGTTTAATAATATTTCTTTTGTTTAAGGTTAACATATGTATATTTTCGTGTGGTGATTAATCAAAACTACTTTGTCTAAATTGTTTTTTTATCAATGGCTTTAAATTTCATACGGGCAATTTCATTGCTTTAAAATGTATCACCCTACAAGAGACATGCATATCACGCTAACGGTGGCTATACCAAATATTTAATATTTATAATTTTGGACTTGTAGGGTGATGCATTTCGAAGTAATGAAATTTGTGTTTTTCATGGTTGGATTTTTGTTTTTTCTTTGAGACAACAGTGATACTAGATTAAATTTCTACACTAAATACGTTTTCATTTAATATTGTTTGACAAAACATTTTACAGAGGTTTTTCCAAGCATAGCGATATTTAAGTCTTTCGGTGTATAGGTCTGATAAGTCACCTTATTGTCAATATACAAAAAGTACATACCAAAAAATCACAAAATTTTACTGCTTTATCAAAAAAATACCATATTTATGTCCCGTCGGCAAATAGCTGCTTCTTCATGCTCAAGTCTGTTTAGTGCTCAAAATTTGAATCAATATAGTTTTAAATCATTTAACAAATTCTTAAAGATTGTAAATGACTTTCAAAATTACTTCTTTGTTTTTCACATGTACAAAGCGACAGGCGAAAAACAATTCATGCTCAAACTCAGTCAAGCATAAAAATGTTTTATGATCACGGGGGCTGAATTTGCAAATTATTTTTAAATCTTTCCTCCACTCACACCTCTGTTATAAATAATATATAAACCTTGATGAGTTATCTTCTGGGATCGAGTTGATATATGTTAGCGCTATACTAAAATGAATACAACACATAGTTGTGTGAAAATGCCATTTATTTTTATTAAATGACGCATCAATAAAACTAGATTGATATACTAAATTGACTAGATCAAAATTGTTGAACATCAGAGTGTTAAACAGTTGCTATATACATAGGTGGGCTAATAGTAATAATAATAACTTTATTTTTTAAGGTAACATGCTAAGAGTACAACAAACATTATACAACTTATTTTCAGTATGGCCTTCAATTGAAAAATGAATTCTTTATACATTTATACAATACATACATTCAATTCAAAGCCAACACAATCTCAATCATAGAAGTCTCAAATATATTAAAATAAGACAAAACAGTAGTAATTATTAAGAAACATTCACACTCATTTGAAACATTACAACATAAATGCAACATATTTCTTGTATTAACAAGTATAATAAAGTAAAAACTAAAATGACATTTTGGTTCTCTTTTCCCTTCAAATACAACTTTCCAATTAAAACAGCTTTACTAAGGTTATGAAACATACATATTCTACTTATTTTTAAACAAATGCACTTTTAATCAAAATATGCTACATTTTGTTTCGTCTCGCACCTTTCGTTTTCTTGGAAAAAGTGATGTGAACATTTACGACACTAAAGTGCACACTTTATCAATGAAGAATTTTAGACGTTGCAGTCGTCTTGACCGATCAACATTAATCGAATACTTTCCAGAAAACAGAGCATTGTTGGAGCATGTGTATAACCAGCAAGCACATTTCACAGTATATACGACAGGAAAGTACTCACCAAAAAAATAGGCCAGACCGAAACGCAATCCGAATCCTCAAAGGACCCAAGAATCTGAAAAAACGGACTTAAGAGACTCTTATTTTCTTCTTCAGGAAGGGACTTAGGACCATTACGCTTAGACATTGAGGTGAGCCGCTTTTTTATGTACACAAAACTATTTCTGCCTTATGTACTTACATAAAGCAGAATTAGTTTTTGTAAAACAAAATAACTGAATTGATACTGGTCCTTTGTATACAAAGCACCTAAAGTAAAGAAAGATATGCTTGGCCTTTGAGAAATTATTCGAAAATCGTGTCAAATCATCTGTTAAGAATAACACAAAAAACGCGGATGAAAGATGAGTTTAATTAATTAAAAATACAACGAAATTACAAAAAAAGAAGAGGACAGCGTTATAAATCACACGACAGAAAAATACACTTGATGACTTTTTCCTTTTTTTTTGCATTGAATTTTTACGAGCAGACACGAACCGTATGGCATGGCGTCCGACTTGGCGACTAACTTATCACATTTATAAATTAACTATGTTGGTATCTCGTGTCAAGAGTTGCCAGGTTTTGAATAAAATTTGTAGGAAAATGTTCAAAAGATTATTTTGACACGACCTAACGTGCTTAGAGATGTAATATTCATTAACCAATCAGATTTCGCTGGCTAGATCTTCTTGACTTTTATTTCCTGTATAATTTATTGATACCTGATGTGGGTGGAGCTGTTTTTTATGTTGTTACGATGCCAGTTTTAGGGTGTCTCGTGCCAGGAATTCCACGGGGAGCTGTCTGTCTTCGCAGTTTTACGAGAGAGAAAACACGGAGAACCGAGACAATGAATATATGGCCTGCCACATTGTGTCACAGAGGTCAGTCAGCTGATTGCGCGACAGTTAAGGCAGATGGGTACCGATTTTGTGCAACAAGAAATGTGTCTTTAAATTTATTAATTTATTTTAGACTCTCCAAATATATTTAAACTCAAACAGGATCAACTTCGTATTTAACTTTTCAACAATTGACGAGGAAGCAAAGAAGGACACCTAGAAGAAGATTGATTAAGTCAAGAACAGTGAAAATACTTAAATTCCGAAATGACTAACGAATGGAAACAGTTTTGAATTTAAAAAAAGTATATGACTATTGTTGTTAGATTATTTACTATTCTTCATCTCCGATTTATATATGCTATTATATACGTGCATTAAGATAGTGGAAACCAAGAGCTATCACTGTAAATGAAATGTGCCCTCTAAAGTCGTCTTTGACGTCGAAATGTAAAGCGCCACGTTCATAATGCTGTACAATTCTGTGAAGGTTTTTTAAAACCCATAACTTATGGCTGAGACACGAACTTTAGCAAAGATATTCAGATTTAGTTCTTGAAACTAAGCGTGATAAAACCTATGTATTGTACGGGACACGGCTGCCCATGACACCAGAAGCCATTTTGTTATGTTTTATTGAAAGCTCACGTAGAAGCTCACGTATGTTATTACTATCTAGTCCATATTAGGGCCAAGCATGACCTTGACCTTTGGGTTTGCGCAAAATACCTTCCTATTACACTGAAAGTGTGTGACGCTTCATTGAACCTAATTCCAGTGATGAATTGTTGCTAAATTATGACCTAGACATGAAATACCGTACCATAATTATGTGCATAAAGACTATGATTAACATTGCCTGTGTCACCACTCATGTATGCGATTTACTTATTCATCATTTTGTACATATGTGCGAAATTTCATTGAAGTCCCTGGAATATGGACGAACTAAGAACGTATAGGAGGTTAGCACAAATACTGTGAACCAACGTAAGGGCCATAAAAAACTGGAATGTTTGAGGGAATAAATAAAAGTTTTAACAACAGCTTTCATAACATATTCGACATATAAAAATTCACAAATGAAGGCAATAACGTATCCTCTCCAAGTATTCTCTTCACACACATTTGGATTTACAGGGTTAATAAATGCCTGATCTAGTCTTCTCCAAATGAAATTGGGGATGTAATTATTATTACTACCATATTTCATTGCTTGACAGAATTTTCTATTTAGAAACACACAAGGGAAATGTTAGGAGGTAATCCACTGCCTAAAGATAATGGTACTGAGACGGTCATCTAGGGCATCCTGGATTTTATCAAGTGTCCGAACCAGAAATTAGTGACAAGAGCAGGTGTGCACGAGTTCGTGAGGTACAAGTGATCACACAATTTTACGATATGTACTGCCTAATAGGTATCAGCTAACGTCTGCTGCTGTCAGAGCTGCAGTGTTACACAAAGACCAGAAGTCAATAAAAGTCCAGTTGCCCATCTACAGCTTACATGTGCACCACTTCCAGTTCTGTTTAATTTTACATGTACGTTAAAGAAGAAAGAAACTATGTCACCAACGATTTTAACTTTTCAATTTTTACTTTTTAAACCATAGATAGACAGGTATGACAGATAAAGTATTATATTCTCACTTTTGTATATAAAATGTACAGAACCACTCTAAAAGAGTCATGAGAAACTTAGAACATAATAAAAAGATATTATTGATGTACACGTTCAAACAATTATATTAAATAAACTAATTAAATTAATAATTTGTTTATTAAGCTTCCTCTATACATGATAAAAATGAGAAACGAAATAAAGCATATATTCATCAGTGATGTGCATCGCAAACTTGTCGCTGCAGTGGCGCCTCTCCGTTTTAATAGCAAGTTGATATGAACAAGTTAGAACTTACTTGATATTTCCAAGTTACTAAAAGCAATTATTTATCAAAGTACGAAAAGAACTGGGTATTCAGTACAGATCATGGTTATCTTAAAATGTGGAAATTATCAACCGAATATCTTGAATACATATTAATTATGAATGACCAATGCTATTTAACTCTGCAAAGCTTAGGGAATATATTATACACTATTTGTGTTAAATGGATTTGCTAAATCCTTAGACGTAAATACCTATTTCTATCATTTTTATGGATAATTTCTAGAACAGCTTACGTGTCTGCACATAATATTTGTAGGACATGTTGAAAAACCTGTTACTACGATTTAATTCTGTTAAAGATTGTAAATATGCCCCATTTGTACAAAATAATATTTGCACAGTGAGTCTACGATAATCTTACTATAACGAAACAGAAAAGTTGACTATTATTTTGCTGATATACATCAGTTGCTTTTAAGGATTGGCTCTTCTATTGTATTTATGCTCTACTTTTATGCAAGGATTACACATTTTGTGTTCATATGGTCTTGGTTTGTAGTCTATAGCATCAGTATCATATCATTCTAACTTTACTGTACTTATTCATAACAAATTGACATGTGATTATTCGTTTAATTATTAGGGACTATTTCTCTTGTCAAAGAAATGTCGTAAGCTTTGAACCGCTTCAAAAGTCAAAACTAAAACCATTGGCACGTTCTCTTATATAAATAAATTAAAAGCGGATATTTATAGGAAACCAATGCATTTAGAATAGAGCTGTCGATATGTGGAGTCTCTTGTACAATGTAATGATGAAATGACGAAACCAATGTTTTCTTTCATTGAACTACACTTAGCTTTAATGCCAGTCTAGATTAGTTTTACATTTTCTTTGTAATCTAAAAGGCGCACTTTTTAACATCTTAAAATAAAAAAAAGATTTTTTCCAGGAAAATTTGGTACATACACTAAATTCTCTTTTTCAGAGAATCCAACAAGATGAAACTTATTTCAACGACACTGGTATGACAGCAACTAAAGAAGGTTAAAGACATTGCATGGAAACTTCGAAATTCGCACCTGACTGACGTTTACTGGCTGACACTTTGTCATTTATACGAAAAGTTTCACCCATGCAAGTGGTTTTATCATTTTTGGCTCGATTTTTGTCGACTTCATATTATAGCTTGACCGATGCCGTATCACCACTCATACTTTTTGATGTTTATATTTTCATCACTAGGTCACTCGTTACTTCAGCTGTCGTCGTAAAGGTCAGTTTGGTGCAGCTCGAATTTTCCGTATTCGATTCCGAATCTTGTTTATACTACAATGCTATTAACTCAATAAAACAAATATTTTTAATTGAATGCCTTTCATTTGAACATGATAGTCGTGCCATTAAAACTCCTAAATTGAACAAGCCATACATCATTGCTTTTGTTAAGCGATGACAAACTTGTACATTTGTACCATAGATTCAACGTGACAACATTGTTGAAGTATGTACTATTTTAGTAATTCTTTTGAAATTATCCAAAATCATCGCATTCAATAATTATCAAAACAGTGCGAAGATACTTCATTCGCAAGATCTTAGTATAAAGGTTATTGTTAGTTTTTTGTTACTATAGCAACAAAGGGGTGACATAAGGTGATATTTTGGCGACATTTATATTTGATATCAGCGCATCTCAAACAGGACTGCTGACATGTGATTCATGTAGTCAACAGTTTTACCAGTGTAATTGCCAAAACGGCTCACAATTTGATAGCAACAATTAATTTTGTTACCACCATTATCTCATTTTTTGTCCAATTAAATCATTTGTTCGTTGAGTGATATGCACGAATAAATATGAAAACACTGACGTATGATTACTTTACGTTACCTTTTTATTTTAAGATTCATTCATACAAAGGAAAACTTTTTACAGTTTTGGGCATCCGTCTACAAATTCAGATGAATGATAGCGTAAATCAAAAATATTTGATTTGCTTAACATACAAATTAAAATCAATGAAGACAATGAACTGATTATTACATAATAACTTATTGATGAGTAAGAGGGAGGAGCTAATTTTACAGGATACATTTCTATGTAACAGAGTGATGTGGTGTCATGTATCTACTCCAACGTTTCAGTTGCAGCTTCCGTATTTATGAACCTGTCATATAATACCCTTAGCCTGTATGAAAAAGGTCATTTACGGCTTCACGTAAATCATTTACGGCGAGATGCTTCCAACAGCTACAATGTTCATTTAACTCATTCTGCTTTATACCAGGAAAACGTATTTTCTGTATTGAGCCGTATGACCAGAAAGCATACTCTCATGATATAGACATTTTTCAATTAATCTCCGTGATATGGCCAGTACTGACCTATTTCTACCCAAGCATAAATTGTAATAGATCTCATATATAATGCTCAACCTTTGTAACACAGAACAAATAGGATAAAAATATAATCCCTAAACAGCATTAAACCAACGAGATACACTCATCAACTTTAAGAACAGGTAACACACAGCAATTTTAACAATTTCAAGAAACGATGGGATTTAATTGAATATTCGTAATTACTAATTACTAATGTACTATAACTGATTGATAAAAGCTAGATAGAACATGACTACTACTGATATTAGTCACTAAGTCAAAGGTCAGAGTCACTATTACCTTAGTTAAAAAAATGCATACTCTTTGACTTTGAGGTCCTGCATTATTACAAATGGACGAATGAAATCACCATTTTAATAAAATTGGTCCCGAAAATCTTAAAGAAATACCATACAATACAAACATGCCATAACAAAATTATTAGGACCATGACCTTTGGACGTGTGTGTTTAATCTCTTCTTTTTACGAGATAAGAAAATTAAAGAGCAAGTGTACTTTCGAATGACCCGTTCCAAACAAAACGATTACTAAAATACACAGCTTGCTTAAATTATCTCATGCAACATTATCTCGTACAGTTTGGCGAAAATGATTCCTACATGCATAGATATAAATCCCAGTGGCAATCGCAGTGCCCACAAAGTAAGTCGAAGTCATTTTTTCAGCGGCAAATTGGTCAAGTTTGTCTGGTATTCAAGAACGGACGAAGGAACGGAGGGACTAATTGCTATTTCGTAATGGTGTTTAGAAATATTTATCGAATCTACATTTGTACACCGTCCACACCAAAATACTATTATTTTTCATTTCCAATTTTGCAAAGCAAATGGCCGAATATGTTTTGTAGATTTATGAATACATCGTCATGTTTATGACATTTGTTTATTTGGGTTTGCTCTGAGCAATTTAGTTCAGGAACTTTTTAAGTAAACGGCAGCGGCTGATAAAAGTTAGAACTTCATTCGCCAAATCTTTAAACATCGATATCTTTTTTATTGCAATTAGAAAGTATATAAACCTATACATTTTTGGAAGGGTCTTTTTAATCTCTACACCAATCAAATGATATTGTTCGTGATAACAAAAAGAACTATGTCATTAAATGTTATAATATGTCTTACCCGTCTTCAAGTTTTGAAAAAAATGCTTACAGCAAGGGTACCCCTCTACACCCGAAAATCATTTTTTATTTTGTACATTATTCCCTGCTTGAGGGTGCTACCCGTAGCTGCAAGCCTTGTATAAACATGACATTTTATTATATTTAATGTCCTATTTCTTTTTGTAACCATGGGCACTAGCATTTGTTTACAGTTTGAAAAGACGTTTTCAATTACATACTTTCTATATACAATAAAATGAAGATTGTGCATAGGTGAATGAATAACTAACATTTATCAGGCGTTACCTTAAAAATAAATTATATTAACTCATATTGAAGATACACAATACATTATCCTGAAAAAAATTACATAGAGAAATTCTATGACATCTTGTCACTGACGATCTGTCCGATGGTTCTGCATACAAATACTATATATATTCGACAAAATCAATTATGAAAATAGCTGGCCATACAATTCTTTACAAAAAGCACTTTCTCAACTTTTCTCCTACTTCATGTCAATAAGTTGTGTAAATAAATACAAAAAAACTGAAAACCGTATCGCTCCATAAGGCTTGAAATCGACAAAGTATTACATAAATACCTCTTGTTGCTTATTTATTCAAAACAGATGGCCAGCAGTTAGAGTATCTTAACCTAACAAATCTAACAATACATAATGGTAAAAATCATGACAGCCAATTGTCGTTACAGACCTGGACCACAAGGTGAAGCAAATAATATGGGTTTGGCTCGGGGATTATTAAACTTGTTTCCTGTTTGACGCTGTTTTAAATATTTAATATTTTAACACTGGAAGACAGAAGAGTTACACTTTAATAAAAGACATTTAGTAGCTTACATAGAAGTATTAGACACGTCTTGCTATACATGTAATGGAAGAAGAAAAAACATGTTTTATTGACTCAAACTGTTCAAAGTTTTTCGTCACACAAACACATATATACAGACAATACACTTCATGTGTTAACAGTGCAAGGTAAAAACTACATATCTTCAGAACAAAACACCAATGTTTTATTAATGCAAAGTCTGAACACGACACATTTGTTGAGCATAAAAACAAGTTTAGAGCCTGATATAAAGATTCCTCAAATTCTTGGACTAACCTAAGCGATGTAGCAAATATGAATGTCTGTTTTTAAGACATTAATCTGGTGTCAACATTTGTGCTATAAAATATTAGATATACTATACAAATGATATAAACAAATGGTCTAATAAACACCACACCTACGACTTCTCTATTTTTTATGCACACAAACTTATTAACAAATTACAAATTTAATTCATTTTGCATTTGCGAGGCATTTGCTAGAGAGCTAGAGAAAACATTTTTTTCTCAATGAAATGAAACCAAAATCAGTTAAATTGTTGGCAAGCAAAGCGTTTATAAACTATAATATTGCGCCACTCTAATCGCAGCTTTAATTTTGCAATGTTATGACTAATCCTTCATGTTAAGTTTTTCTAATTAATCTCAAAGTGATGCAGTTGGTGTTTTTAACGTTGTTAACATTACATTCATCTACTTGGATGATATTTTTGATTGAGGGCTTACAACTTATGTAGCTACAACCAAATAAAGCTACCACGTCAGACCATGACAAGAAGGTTCATGGAAAGATCTCTAAGGGAGAATTGTCAACAACATTATATAGTAATATGGGGCGATTTTAATTGGAAGTGCCAACTAAACGACATTTAGATATAAAGTATTTCAACATACTTCAGTCACATGACTAGAAACTTACAGTTACTTACAACGATTTCTGAATAGGCATTGCACATCCTAATTTTTACAGAGATATTACAATGCTTCGCGAGGGAAAAAAGTCGTCTATTTTGATTAACTAAACTTACTATTTAAGTTCAAGACTCCTTGATGCCTTTTTCCAAAACATTTACACATGTTTACACTGACGGGATGAAGAGAATAGCTATTTGCCGTATGCTCTACTTGGAGGCTGATAGTGCTGTTCTTTAGTACGTTTGCACGAAATGGTCTTTTCATGAATGTTTCTGAATGAATGTTTAATAGCTCACCTGGCTTTGCCAGGATGAGCTTTTCTAATAGATGAGTGTCCGTCGTCCGTCAACATTTTTATTCAAACGACATCTCCTCAGAAACCACTGGACCAATGTTGATGGAACTATGCAGGGATGTTCCTTGCATGAAGCTCTACCAAACTTGTTCAAAGAATTCCATTCCATGCAAAACTCTGGTTGATATGGCCAAAAAAATAATAAAAATCTTCTTTTCTGAAACCACAGGGCCTAGAGCTTAGATATTTGGCATGTAGCATTGTCTAGGTGACCTCTACTAAGAATGTTAAAATTATAACCCCGGGTCAAAATTGACCCCACCCGTGGGTCACTTGGTTTTACATAGCTTATATAGGCTTATATAGAAAAAACTTTAAAAATCTTCTTCTCTTAAACCACAAGCATTGTCTAGTTGACCTCTACCAAGTTTGTTCAAATCATGACCCCTGGGTCAAACTGACCAAGCCCGGGGGTCTTTTGCTTTTACATAGGAAAAACTTTAATAATCTTCTTCTCTGAAACCACAAGGCCTAGAATTTAGATATTTAGCATGTAGCATTGCCTTGTGGACCTTTATCGAGATTGTTCAAATCAAATGTGAAAAAAACCCTTCCCGGGAGGAGGGGGGTCACTTTATTTCGCATAAGGAAAACTTTAAAAAATCACAAGGCCCACAGACAGAGCTTAGATATTTGGAATGTTACTAAGCATTGTGTAGTGGACCTCTACGAACTATGTTAAAATCATGACCCCTTGTATTATTGGCAATTGATAAACAGGTGAGCGATATGAAAGCGCTCTTGTTTCTTATACAATGAATTGATTCTTTTAGCACATCTCTTTGAACAGTGAACATTCATTTAGATAAATGTTGACTTGGTTGAGATTGTCATGCCACAAACTGGATTTGTTGTGATCCCTCCCATCCCCTAACATTTGACAAACCGTTCTGAGGGGTTAACCCTGAGTTGAGCCTTATACTTTTTGGTTATGTGTCGCTAGTTTCCTTCTTTTACAACGTTGCAATAATATGTGTCAGTATTTTTAACTTTACCGTGTAATTTGTCTGCTGCATTTCCTAATGTCTGGGCAGCGAGTTCTTCTATGTTTAGCTTTGCTTTGTGTCTGGTTGCTTAGGGGTGCTGTACTTGGTGACCTGTGGATAATTACGAGTGCGATGCTCATTGACGTGCAGTTGATTACGCGTGCTGTGCTTCGTCACGTCATATAATACATCTTTTCATATTTTTTCATTTTGGGACTGGTAAAGTTGTAAAGTGAAATCATTTGTATGTATTAAGGTTCATGTTAAGTGTTTGAAATTGTCCCCAACATGAATCATATCCTTCAAATGTTTGTACCTTATACGCACAATATTTCATGCACCAACATGTTCGGACGAAGCACTAGAGGCTTTATGTAGTAAATGTTTGGTTAGGAAATGTTGTTTGTAGTTCATACATCACACACTTTGCCGTACCCAGGGTCAATTATATAGAAAACACCAAACTTCTTTAATTGAAGTATCATTTCTCAAAATTTCTTATTATCATATGCAAAAGTGTTGACATTTACAAATGAAATTATGCTTGAATTTTGTAATGTTACTTGTTTAATAAAACCAAGGAATGAGAAAAAGCATGGTGTTCTTGATTTTTGTAAATAACACTTGCAATTACGACAAAATACCCGTCAAATCACTGGTTGCGTTTTTAAAGTTGTTAAGTATAATAGTTCAGCAATTCAGTCTTTTTTGACAGTTCTATTTACAATTTCATTTCTAGTTTTTATGCCCCCGAAGGGAGGCATATTAAAATCGCACCGTCTGTCCGTCTGTCCGTCCGTCCGTGCGTCCCCACTTACAAATTCGTGTCCGGACTGTAACTCTGTCATGCATTGAAGGATTTTAAAATAACTTGGCACACATATCTAGCACATCAAGACGACGTGTCGCGTGCAAGACCCACATCCCTACCTCAAAGGTGAAGGTCACACTTGGAGTATGAAGGTTATGGAATCCTCTATATATGCACACATTCGTGTCCGGACTGTAACTTTGTCATGCATTGAAGGATTTTAAAATAACTAGGCACACATGTCTAGCACATCAAGACGACGTGTCGCGTGCAAGACCCACGTCCCTAGCTCAAAGGTCAAGGTCATACTTAGAGTTTGAAGGTAATGGATTCCTCTATATATGCTATATGCACACATTCGTGTCCGGACTGTAACTTTGTCATGCATTGAAGGATTTTAAAATAACTTGGCACAAATGTCTAGCACATCAAGACGACGTGTCGCGCGCAAGACCCACGTCCCTACCTCAAAGGTCAAGGTCACACTTAGAGTTTGAAGGTAAAGGATTCCTCTATATATGCATATATGCACGCTTCGTGTCCGGACTGTAATTTTGTCATGCTTTGAAGGATTTTAAAATAATTTGGCACAAATGTCTAGCACATCAAGACGACGTGTCGCGTGCAAGACCCACATCCCTACCACAAAGGTCAAGGTCCACTTAGAATTTATAGGTCATGGAATCCTGTATATATGCATACATTTGTGTCCGAACTATAACTTTTATTATGCTTTGAAGGATTTTAAAATAACTTGGCAAAAATGTCTAGCACATCAAGCGGATGTGTCCAGGCAAGACCCAAGTCCCTACCTCAAAGGTCAAGGTCACACTTAGTGTTTAAGTAATGGAATCTGTATGCATGATTACCTGTCATGCATGGAAGGATTTTAAAATTACATAGCACTTTATTGAGCACATGGAGAGGACACAGACTGTGAGGCACCTCTTTCGGGGGCATTCGTCACTTGTGAGGGACAGCTCTTGTTTAACATATTTTCAAACACTAATTGTTTGTTTCAATTTCACTATTCTGACTACTCGGACTACCTAGATAAGCATATTGTACAAATAACAATAACATAACAACTTTTTGTGAACAATTATTTTGAACAAAGGAGTGCGATTCTTTATACATATCAGGTCCTAAGTACAAAGTGATATACTGGAAGCAATGAAAACATTTATAAACCAAATATTCAGACAGTGTAGAAAACTCTAACTTTTCAAATTTGAAGAACAAAATTCATGATGGGGACCAATTCAAACAATTCACATACACCTTAAGTCTGAGACTAACCCAGGAGATATAACCAAAAATGTAGAAGGACCAGATACAGAAAAAAGAAGGACTGGAATCAAATTGTTTTTAAGTCTTAGAATGGCGAAGAAGATGTATAAGATATGAATGCCCCGAGTCGAAGTGGATTAGGGTCTGCTATTGGCCCTGATCATATAGTAACCTGGTCCAAACGAGATATCAGAAATCAAACACCAAGGCCTGATGTTAAATGTCTTCAGATGTGCAATGAACCGAAAACGTCTGAGTTATGTTAAATATGCATAACCAGTTTTTTAATAAATGACGATATATAAGTCTAAATATATAATATTAGTACTAACTTATTTATGATCATTATGCAAGAGTACACCTGTTTTGACATATATGTACATCACTAAAAGGTACGTGTTAAATCGTATAGGCAGCGTTCAATTTGAATGAAATGACAGGGATATAATGAACAACAGAACGTATTAATCAGATAACGATATAAAAAGGATTTCAAAATGATATGACTGAAGTATGCTTACTATCACGATACATTACGTCTAAACAGAAATCTCAAGTCTTTATCACAGGTCAGATTAGTTATCATGACATCACAACAATTCTATTCTTTCATGTTTTTTTGTAATACACTTAAACATTGCAAACGTACAAACAATACGGCAGATGCTTATCTGATAAGGTGGAAAAGTGAGATGCTTTGAGAACATGCAGCAATATATTCAGAATAATGTGAACGTGAGTTGTTTTCTACACGTCAATATGAAGGAAATCAAATAACATTTTCGCACCTATCGGATAATGATTTGAATAAAAACCCTATTTTCTTGTTTTAGGGAGAAGTATTATCCAGTCCTGTACAGCTAATGAGGTGATGTGTCAAAGTGCTAGTGACCACTCTCCAGGTTCCAACAGCAGCATATGTTGCTTATCAGAAAAGTCTCTTGAGCGGTGTCTGTTTCGTCACTACGTGCAACTTAAAGTATTTCCTAGAGATTCATGATTTCAGACTGAAAAGAGCGTTTATCTCTAAAAATCTATCAAGATGGTAGATGTAGCCATGTAATAACCACATACTTGCTTGAAAGACACGAATTAAGAATAACACATGAAATACTAGTACAGAGAGAAAAGGCAGCAGTAGACATCTACAGAATGAGAAAATTCTAGTACATAGACAGTTCTTGACATAGTTAAGTAGCTCACAAAGTTTACACACATAGATTCCATAAAATTCTTGTATCAGACAACCCGGGCCAACAGTACATGTTCTATCTTCATGCGATCTCCGTTGTATCCTCATTGTGCTCGGATAAGTGTTCTGATACAGACATATCATATGAGGATTTAGCGTCTCCTTCTCGACCCCGTACAACAAGAACAATGATAGCGATGATAGCAACAATAACTGACACAATTATCGCCCCTGCTATCCAAATATACAGCTTTCTGGATGTGTGCTCTTCCTTCAGTTTGGAAGTTTTAGCCTTTTCATGATGGTGTTGATGGTGGTGATGATCATGGTCGTCATGTAAAACATTAGTGCTGTTACACCAAGGCTCGTCATAATACCCATCTCTACACCCTGAAACATTATCATCATTCTAAACAAGCAAATTATTTTCACCACTGTTACACTATGATAATCATTATAGCGAACAAATTCAAATGACCCAATCCAATAATTTCATATAAAGAGTAAAAAACATCGATCTGCTCATAAAAGATATTCCAAAACGGAGTTATACCTCTTGTGCATTGTCCAGTTTCCCTATCACAAAAACCCTTTATACAGCCATCACAGGTCTTCATACACAGATCTCCAAAATATCCGGGTTTACAGTCTGCACATGCACTATTTTCACAATTTGAGCAGTTATCTGAGCAAGGATTCAGGCATTGGCCATCGGAATCTGACACATAACCTTCATGACATCCAAGTAAACATTTTCCATCATCAGTGCACTTACTGTTCAAGCAGTTACGATTAACACATGTTTGTACTGTATAAACTGTAACAAATAAAACTAATGATATCACGAGGTAATGGCAACATAAATATACATGTAATTCCATGTTGACTGTCCACGTCACTAGAAGTAGAGAAAGAAAAAGAACTCAGTCACAAGTAGATTAAAAATTATTTACTCTCACAAGCAATGTATATTGTAAATGTTCTAACATCATAAACACAATATTAACGCGATCCAGATTTACTGCAATACTGTATCTGGGTCAAACTTACAAACGTGAGCACAGAGGTAAGTATTACGTACTAGAAACAGACGTTAGTTTAATTAAAATCTGGCAAAACAATAATATCTAAATTACATGTATCATATTTCAATATACTGCATCTGCAAGTTGACTACATGAATACAGGTCACAGACAAGGTACACATCACAGACAAGGTAAAATGTTTATAAAGAGTAAAATTTAAATTATGTTCCTAAATTATTTCATAAGAAATAAACAGGGCGTTAGCATAATTTTGTTAATGCCTTAACAAGACAAATGCGTGTCATTAGTCCTTAAAATATTCTTATAAATCAAGTAAAAATAATCTAATGAATTATCTTGATCACAAACCAAGTATTTTGTTCAATTTAAGTTATCCTTCTGTTTTCATTAGTGCAAGATTGTCCATTCAATGTAGTTCATTCTAAAAGCAATCAGCCATTTTAAATACATAGAAGCCACATTTTAGGGACGAAGCAGTGCAGATGTTCAAGATTAAATCAAGTTTATTTGGAATCAAAACGCAACCTAAATTTCCACATGAAAGGGTAACAATATACTAACTGGCATAATAATTACATTATTGTTTAAACATTGTATTTGTAACACGAAATCCAATCACAACGGTCAGAAAACATTTTATTGTTTTGGTTATTTTTGAATCTGGCATGACTACATTTAAATCATGGATTATTTTATCATTTATTCAAAAACTGAAAGACACATGTGTTCAGGGGTCGCATACATGCAAATATACAACACTTCAACCAGCACCCAAACACGTTTTGAACATGTTCCATTAACTCACAAATTACAAGCTCATCTGTTTAAAAAATTAAAAGGCACAGAAAATAACCAAATGGAATTGAAAGATGGGGAATTACCCCTCAGTATGAAATATTTGTTTTATGACATAGCTGACGCACTTAAAAAAAATTCCATTACGTATTGATACGTACTCATTGCAAGACCATATTTGCTAAAAATTAATACTCCGAATACATCAGATTGTATCAGACATAGGCACAGGAATCCATTAACAACTCTTTAGAAATAGACAAAAGAACTTAGAGGAATGTATGAAAAATAGACGTCAACAACCCGTATTATTTATTTTACAGACATGATTATGGACTCATTGTTGCCGTATATACATCGGCCCAAAATATCGGTCCCTTTTACCTTAAACATCGGATAAGGTATATTACGTACTCGGCGTTAGAGATTACTGCTTGTCCGTTTAACTCTGAGAGCCGATGAGCTTACCGATCGGCGATGAAGGATATCATCTTACCGTTTAACTCGGCTTAGAGTGTCATTACCTTAACATCGGCGTTATAAGACTATCATTTTACCGTTTAACATCGGCGTTATGAGACTATCATTTTACCGTTTAACATCGGCGTTATGAGACTATCATTTTACCGTTTAACATCGGCGTTATGAGACTATCATTTTACCGTTTAACATCGGCGTTATGAGATTATCATCTTACCGTTTAACATCGGCGTTATGAGATTATCATTTTACCGTTTAACATCGGCGTTATGAGATTATCATTTTACCGTTTAACATCGGCGTTATGAGACTATCATTTTACCGTTTAACATCGGCGTTATGAGATTATCATCTTACCGTTTAACATCGGCGTTATGAGATTATCATCTTACCGTTTAACATCGGCGTTATGAGACTATCATTTTACCGTTTAACATCGGCGTTATGAGACTATCATTTTACCGTTTAACATCGGCGTTATGAGACTATCATTATACCGTTTAACATCGGCGTTATGAGTCTATCATTTTACCGTTTAACACCAAAGTTTGACACTATAATGTTATATTCGTGTGTCATGTGTTTAGTCGCTGCATTAACGGACAAGGTGGCCAAAACGCATTATACTGGACAGTGTGTTGGTCGTTCACAGTGAAATGAACCGCACAGGACATATACGAGCTGTGTTCCTGTAGCACGACCATCGGGCGGATACATGTAAGAAGTAACAATTAAAGACATATGTATCGCTAACACATCCCTTCTCGTTGTAATTCATTCCTCTTTACAAACATAAAGACGGCTAGAATGTTTGCTTTCAAAGTAAAACGTCGAATGTAATTCAGTTAACAATTATCAAATTATATCTGAGCTTAACAAAATTGAATTATTTAGGATCTAACGACAACGAATACCCTTATTTTGCATGATCAGGCAAGCAAACCTGTTTTGTTAACAAAACTGTCATATAAGACTGCTGCGTATAACCTTTGTTTTCTATCAGAATTTACCAACGAAGTGCACCGCATCTGATTTATTGTTGAAGACTTATAGTCAGGGTTTAATAATGGAGACAACAACAACAAACTCTCAACAATTGTAATAACGATACCATTGATGATATAAATAATGATGGTGATAACAACAGTTTACTGGTGTATGTCTAGCAAAATTTAAGCGATGGCTGCTGAGACATGTTATATTTTCACCCCTATGGATCTCCTGTATATTTGCTTGTAAAATGTAACTAATGATTCTGTCATATAAATATTACAGGTATGTTTCTTTTTTACAATTACACTATAGTTGCGCAAATAACTAATAACTGTAGTGCTTTGATACGTAGAGGTTTAAAAACGCTTAAACAATACTTTTCGGATAAGTAATTACAGTTTTACTTAGATTTACATAAATAACTACAGTTAATTTAAATAATCGTAACTTGCTTATTCAGGTACCAAAGATGAAGTAACATCTACATAAAATCTATTCAGGACTACATGCTTCTACACTAAATTCAAGTTTTCTGGTACCTAAAAGGTTTTTCGTTTTTATGTATTAATGCTTTGCTTTGTAAACCGGTAAAGATAGACGCTATTTCTCAGCAACCCTTGTCCGGAAATCAATGAAACTTCACAGGAGTGATCGATATCAAGCGTTTATGTGCGTATTATTTGCATGTTGCGCTGAGATAATTTTTTATTGAGATACGGCCCTTTGATTTTTGAAAGCAAATTTTGCCCGCGCTATTTCCCAACATCCAGTCGCTGGAAATCGGTGACACTTCAGAAGAGTGATTGATATTAAGGATATTTATGCATATGCAAGTAGTTACGGCCCTTCGATTTTTTTAGCAAATTTTGTTCGCCTTATTTCTCAGCAACTACTGTACGGAAATCAATGAAACTTCACAGGAGTGATCAATACCAAATTTATTTGTACATATCAATGGCGTGTTGCGCTGACATAATTTTTCATTGAGTTACGGCCTATTGATTTTTTTCAGCAAGTTTTGCCCGCGCTATTTCTCAAGAAATCGCTTAAACTTCAGAGCAGTGATTGATATCAAGCCAATGTATTCATATTGACGGTATAGTTCCCATTGTGTTACGGCCCTTTGATTTTTTCAACAAATTTGTCCGCGCTATATCTCAGAAACTACTGAACAGAAATCAACGAAAATTCACAGTAGTGGCGGTACTTAGCCTTTTTGTGAATACCTTCGACATCTTTCGCTCAGAAAACTTTTCATTGGGTTTCAGCCCTTTGATTTTACCATAGTTATAGTTTACATAGAGATTTCTATCGCGCTATTTCTCAGCAAACACTAGATTGAAAGGGAATCTGTTCCGGGGAAACAGTCTTTTTAGGTATTTAAGTGTCCAAGACACGACGGGACTATCTTCTTCAGAGATAGTTCTAGTTTGTATTGCTAGAAAACGACATTGTTAAGCTTGTTAAATGAATCACAAAATGATATTAGTAATACTTGTATCATTACATCCAGATATATAGATTATGTATAAACTTAAGAATAAGAAAGTTCCTCTCTAAGATTTATTTTCTAAGTGCTACACGTACTATATGAAACAAATAAAGAGGACATTGTCATTTTCTTTTAACCTTGAAAGTGCCATTTACATTTACATGCAAGTTCATCTTTTAACAAATATTCAGTTTTATTTTTCGAAATTTGCTTTAAAACCTAGATACAGTGCGAATTCTTAAAAATAGTTCAGCTATATGAATAATTCGGCGGCTCTAACTTAGAACAAAGAGGCATCATCAGCAAATTGACTTATTTTATATTCAACGCCATCTGTTATTATCACCCATATGTCAACTCTAAAGCACTGTACAGAAAATAAATATATTGATTTTGAATTAGAAATTTGCTTTCAATGTAATATACGGTCCCACTGAATAAAAATTTGGAGAAAAATAAAATTGTATTACACTTTTCAAGTTGTAAATATTGTAATACTTTCAAATGAATTTGGAAGGTTTTCACTGTACATAGTATAGAAGGTATGTTATCAGTAGACACCGCTGGCGATTACGTTTAATTTTCTCTATGTATTACGTTTGTTGTTGTTTGTTTGTTTTCATTTTATAAAACTAAAGAGTTGTGATAGACGACATAAAAAGTGCACTTAAAACATCATAATGCACTTATCACGCCTGCTCAACGAACCGAAACCGCAAAAGTCGGTTTCAGAGTTGTGTCGTTGATGAACACCTACGATTACAGGTAGGACAATGTAAATAACCCGCAGATAGAACAATATGTACCAGCCACACATACATTAGCTCAAAGTTATGCGATATATACGCTGACTTGCGAAACCCAGCCGAATTATGCTAAAAAAATACAACTCGACACAGTTTGACACAATGCTGAGACACTGCTAAAGACAGAATACGAGCTATATTTTAAATAAAAAAATTAAAAAACATATCACAATGAATCTGTCACAAGAAAAATTAAGAGAAGTAGAGGTTTTGCCGACAACCTTGTTCTACAGGATGACATGCAGCAAGCTACAGTCCTACTCTAAGTATGGGTAGATGAGTGTTGTGTAAAGGCGAGTAGAGATATATCATACTGGTACCACCCTGTTTACCCCACAGACAGGAATTTTTTCCGACATCGGCAAAGTTTCTGATTGAATTCTTCCAGCAGCATAGAAAATCTAGCACTGTTATGCACATTATCTTCAATATATATACATTAAGCGTTGATAGACACCGGCAACCCGTGTAATTGATGCAAAGCTATGGAAGCGTAATTGGTACACCCTGATGATATGTTTATGTGGTCTGTGTCGAGTTATTGTAGGACGACATGACGACGTATAACACAGCAACCCGTCCAAAAATAAGACGTCAAGTAGTGAAAAACTGGCCATGATGTTAAAAAAGAACTCAACATGTCGTCAAAAAAGACGACAGGCCACGATGTTAAAAAAGAAGTTTACTTTTCGTGCTATTTGCAAAGATGAGAAACGGTCCATCGGCTTACATATGCCACTGTCTTGTACAAAAATCGAGAAGTGCAAAACAAAATGTTTGGTTTGTAGAAGAACTCGAAGAGTCAAACTTTGACCTTTGTGCAATGCGTCTTACGATGAAAGAAATATCAAAAGCACTGATTAAAGAATGTTAAAGCAGCCTTAAAGAGAAAAGTCGGTTAACAGATGAAATAGGAAAATACTTTGCACCAACTTGGTTTTATCTGCAAAAAAGAACAGTCCACCGGGAGTGTCTTATTCGAACACTCCGATATACTGGCTACAGCCTGAGAAAAATAAAGTATCAGGATGAGCGTAGATGTACAGATGAGACATTAATTCATACCGCAGATCATACTGTACTAGAAGCACATCCTGGGAAAAGGAATCAACATCTACTGGACATAAATTGCGCCGATCAGGAGAGGACTGAGCTTTCCTAAAGTGAAAGCCATTTTTGTACTGGGGGCAACACTTGTTTTCTGATCCAAGTTAGTATGACAGATTTCCACAGCACAGTGAAAATACGCCACAGAAAAAATGAATTACTCTACCAAGCTGGTCTACTAAGTAGTTAACGCTCGTATTACAATTCTGAAACGGACGTGTACGCAACATAAGCAACCCGCAAAACAGAGATTCATGAGCGCTTATGAAGTCGTAATATTGCATGTGACAACAAAATGTTACAGAACTGACTACTGTGCAACTGTTCCAGACCAGCACTGCATTCCGTACTAGACAATATGTTTAAAGGTTAAGGTCATGAGGCTTTACGTCTCCTTACGTATTATGAGACCAACAATGAGTTTGTCTTGTCTGGTAATTCAAGGGCTGTGCAGCAAAACAAAACATCTAATATGGCCATAATTCTCGCAGAAGTAGAAAATATAGAATCAAAAGTTACTGCCGATGTTTCACAGGAGGAGGAAGTAGTTAGACAGTATAGAGAGCTTTACATCATTGCTGATGGAGAAACTGAACAAAATGTATAAGGCTGCATTTCAGGGATGATTAGACAGACCTGTCATTAGAGTACAGTGTAATAAGTATAATTAGACTTTCCAATATAGAAGTAAAGCTGTAGAAGATAAAAACAATTATACATGATAACAAACTCTCCAAAATAGGTCAACAGCAAAACAACACTGCAAACTGAAGCATAATTACGGTCCATTAGCTTCGCTAATGGTGTCAAGCATATCAAAGTCAAGGTCATCATTGAAACAGATCACTTCTGTCAAATTTGGTAAAATTGGCGGAGGCATCATTGTAGGATTTTTTTCTGTTTTGCGCTCTGGTGGTCATTGTGTGCAGGGAGTAAACAAGTACGAACAGGTTTTGTAGAGGATCAGCCAAGGAACAATCCTGGGGAGTTTGGGTGAAATTGGTCCATTTATAAAGGAGAGGACGTCTTTGAAAGTATGTTTGTTTTTAAAATTCTCCGAAATTTCGTTGATATTGGCCAAGTCATACAGGATGAGGTTTTCTAATTTGGTAGCAATGTATGTAACGAAGTGGAATTTTCTAAAAACAATTTTAGTAGACGAGAAACATCCAAGAAACGATCTTGTGAAATTTCGTTGAAATTGGTATGTTGGTTCAGGCGGAGACGTTGTTTAAAAGTTTTTCTTTTTTCAAATCTGGTGGCCATTTTGTGTAGCTGACCGGAACGATTTGATCAATTTTGGTAGACATTTATTGCTTTTTATTAGTCGGCGCTCAGGAGAGCGCCAACTATATTTGACATTGTCAAAGTTATCGCAAAAGTTGGGGACAAGTTGTTTTTGACGATTATTTTTTAAAATTATTATTAGGTCATTTCACTGAATAAAAATTATCGAAATTTAACCAAAGTATTCACCTGAAACAATGATGAAATATTTCATCGCTATGAAAATGAAAATATCACATTTGATAATAATCAACATTTTCTTAAAATTCGATTCCATAATTAATTAATAAAATGGGTTCGGCCTTGCAACAAAAAGACGCTTCTACGCAGTAAACTTTCCTAGTTTGGTTCCAAACGTAGTGTATTGAAACTATTGGATCCCTGAATTTTTATTAGACGGGTTCGACAAGTACAAAACAAAAGCCGCGGGTTCACGATGGTAAGAGGGTTTTCAGGAAATTTCAACGAAGAGAAAGCCGTATTAAAATTCAGTACACACCTATGTTTGTATAGATACATCCTCTGGCAGAAGGTTTTTTGGCTCAGTAGTTAGACCGTTGGTTTAGCAAACTACTTATGATCCAGGCGGTATGAGTACGAATTGCACTCACAGATTGTATATTTAAATGCACTAACTTGTACAGTTGTATAAATATTCTCCATGTGTGAAAATTACATGAATCGGTCACTTTGAGGTCTTCATAATTTTCTGCGCCGACTTGATGCTGTGCATCAATGATTTTCTTGTTTGATATTTGTACTTTCTTTCCGAATATTCAAAGAGTGATTTTTCTGTGGTGTTTGTGCTTTCATTTGTTTTATCAAACTACTTTGACATAAAATATAATATAATAAATTACGTAATCGTGACACTGTCACTTAAAAGTCCTATCCTGTGATGCTGTTCTTTCAAAATAACTTTAGCGTACAAAATAAGCTTTTTGAAATTAAAAACCTTCGGTTGTTTAAATATTACAAAGTATATATATCAAACGTTCAACATGACGTATTCCTTGATTTATGTATGAGTAAGTAATTTATGAGTTTCTGACAGAACGTCCAAAATCCTTTTATTTTGCATTGCTGAAAGTTTCACTCCAGTGTCCATAATACCTGACATGAAATATTTAAATAGTCTGACCTAATCTCTCATTCCGTTTGAAACCAAATGCAACAAATTATCTCATAATAATTAACGGCAGTAGCACACAATAGTGTCAAATTCCTGGAATTTACAGATAAGGCCTTTCAACACCATTCATGCGGAAAAGCGAAAATTTTCTGAACTAGACTTAAAATTCCCAATACCTCCTGTGACAAAAATAAACACGCGTTCTGAAAGCAAAATCAATCTAAAACGAGGCGTACTTTATTTACGACACTTTTCATAATTGAGATGTATTTAAAGTTATCGCGACAGGAGTGATCCGCCATTGTGGTTGTGTGAAAAACTAGAATCAATGGTGGTAAATTATTGAACGAAATTATTTCTGTCGTTGATAAGCATTAACAATGTTCAAACAGTCATTTTCTTATCAGTACGATAATCTGGATATATGATCCGTAATCGATGTTTCGCCTATAGAACTGGGTTGTTTTAGTTTGTATCTTTGAGTTCTACGGCTGTAACGAGAAAGGCGTAAATGCAAATCATTTTGATATTTATTGCCACATTAAATCCAGATTCGTTTTATAGAATCACTGAATTCAGTCATAAATGTTTCTCATTAAATCAACAAATTATCCTGTTGCAATTTGAGTGTTTCTGTTTATTTTCATTATGGGCTTTAAGACCGCGAGGGTCTATTAAGATACGTAAAACCGGGTAATTGCCAAAGAACAGAGGGTAAATATAAGGAGCAAAGCAGAGGATGTACTCGTACTATGAAATGCTTGTTTTTTTTCCAAAGTATGAATGACCGTTGAATTATCAAAATGGCCTAACATAATTAATTTTATATGTATGTGTTCACCAGCAAATCATTCAAATTTGTTGTTGTTTTTGATCATACAGAAAGATTGCAGTGAAGGTAATATTATGGTTGAATGCATGTCTGTTTTCCGCAATGGGTTGATATTTTGTCCGTTCGAAGCATTATTTGTATGGTTTTTGGTTGCATAATGATGTATGTGTGCACAATGAGGTACTGTTTGTATGTATGCATAGTTAGGTACTTTCTGATTGTATGTTGGCATAATGAGATACTTTCTTGTTTCGTATGGTGACAATCAGTGGTTACAAAGGTAGAACAAGCAATGTTATATTCCAAAATGTTTGTCAAATCCTGTAGAAGAGTGTTGGGGACATAGCAATCAATTAAATAAAAATCATATGTCCGGACAGGGCAGTTTTATTTATACATATAATGTTTAGAAATTACATGGATATTATTCATTTTGTAATGTACACCAAATTGACACACACCTTTGACCACTTCAGGATAAAAAGGTCATGGTCATTTCGAATCAAACTGCAAAACATTCCCGCAAATTTGATTAATTCCGTTCTACTTGCCCCTTTCAAAGATCTTTTATATTCAATTTGCTTTGAAAAGTGATAGTAAAATTGCTAATCACCCATCCTTTTCTGGCTATGGTTATTTCAATTATAAAGATTGCTCATATTTTGTACAACCATCAACAATACATATTTTCCAAGACGGTCGCCATTAATTAGTTTTTTAATCTCATGCTCAATTTGAAGGTCATTTAAGGTCATAATTCAAAAAAAAACATCCGCCAAATAATGATTTTTTCTATGTTCCTTTTACATATTTTTTGTTAGCATAGTTACAACAAAGTGGTTTATTGTATACTTTGAATATTTATAATTTAAAACTATATACCTTTTTTTAATTGTGCATTTTCATTATATTAAAACAACAAATTTTTATACAGAATATCTTTCTTAAATATTTTTACATGTTTTACATATTTTTAGTGTTTTTCCCCGGCAATTTATTGCAGAACACTCTGACAGGTCAACCAAGACATACTATACATATACTGTTTTCTACTAAGAGTTAAGATCACATTCACATGCATTTATTGACCCATCCAGATTGTCTACTCGACCGACTATGTTGGCAAATTTTGAAGACACAATGTGGAAATAGCTGTGGCTTGCCTTAGGACACAACCGTCGTGACACTGGTGGGGTTTCGGGGGTATGGCTTTTAATGGCTTGTTATTTATCATAAAGCCATCCGAAAGTGTCTCTGATCAAGTTCCAAAGAAGAAAGAGAAGACAATTGAGTCATCTTAACTGGGGAAGGAGTAATAGATGAAGAGATGTGCTTATGGCTCATTTCTATAAACTCTTTCAAAACGTTTAACTTAATATTTTTAAATGCAATTTTTATGCCCCCGAAGGGCGGCATATTAAAATCTCACCGTCCGTCTGTCCGCCCGTCTGTACATGTTTAATTTCCTTTGAGCTTGAGTCCCATATGTTTGATTATGTTACGGGTCTTGGCACGTAGCACTTACGTATATGTTGCCATGTTGCACTTTATTATATGGGTGTGACCACTATCAAGAATTCTTGAGATGTCTAAAGGATGCCTCCTAGGGCTTGACCTAGCCAACATGTATGTTCTTGAGTTTAGTTAATTCATATATCTTTTCTGTTTCTTATGCTTATCTTATATTAATCGTCTTTAACTTAACTTATCAAATTTATTTTTTTGATAAATTATAGTACTTTTACGAGTTGACTATATTTTTACGTATCCATAAAGTTAGAAAAGTCACACTTTACACTCTATGCTATCTTATCGTACTGTAAAAAATATCTTTTAACAGTACGTGCTTATTGGAAGCGATTTTTTTACATGAGCTGACAATTTGCAATAATTTTAAATAAACAATCGATTCAAATAGTTTGTATATAATACAATGAAATGATATAATGCACTATATATGACGGACCGCGTACACAGAGTATAGATGTTTCAACGCGGAATAATATTATGCTAGCTAACTGACACAATTTGCTTTTTATGCCCCCGAAGGGTGGCATATTAAAATCGCACCGTCCGTCTGTCTGTCCGCCTGTGCGTCCCCGCTTACACATTCGTGTCCGGACTGTAACTTTGTCATGCATTGAAGGATTTTTGGCCTGGGGACTGAAAGTCCCCTAGGCCTAAGTGAGCATACCACATTTCAAACACTGCAAGAAATTTAACTGTGCTATGTGCGAATAACAACTGTAAACATGCGCTATGCGAAAGTAGTGCAAGACAGACCAGATCAATCTTCTGTTTGAATGTCGCATATGATAAGAACATATTACAAATAAAAAGAGTACATACAACTTCAAACGATTGCAGGAAGGTATATAGCTTACGGGCTGCTTTACACATTTTTTTCTGTTTTAGAAATAATGCGCTGTTAGCTGATTACGGAAGATAATCATATGCATATCACGGAAAAGTACGGATATTTACGGAAATTTACGGAAACGTACGGAGCTCGATATAAGAGTTTGTAGTTTGATTTTCAGATTTCCGATGTTATTTCATTGACAACTTTGTTATTTACGAACGATTACATATATATTTACCTAAAAATAAATTTCTCTAAAAAAGATATAACTTACGTACATACAGAACGAACTCACGTGATCAAAATCACCCGCCATTTATCGAGGATGCTGCATGTCAAGGCCCAGTGAACGGTTTCATCGATTACAACTACAAGGTAACCCAGAATCAGTTTTGGTTTTCTCTGTTATACACATTGTACAGTACTGTATTTATATTTCATTGCTGGTATTGCTTTGTTTATTTCTGTTTCAAGGTATTGTCCTTGGTACACAATAATTTTCGATCCACATCATCAGATCATATCGCTTGAAGTTGTACAAAGCGCAGATCGAATTATTTTTATTGGCTTAACAATTTATAATGTTGACTATTTGATTACTTTTCATTTAACGTACGTTTTATAAATAAACAAACTTCCCTGCCACCCATATATTTGTGAATCATTTATTCTATGTCATATATTAAATTTCGTCCTCTGCACATTTCGACCTGCGCTTTAGATAAGGTTCAGCGCAAAACACGTAGGTCAAAAGTTGTTTTTCGGGGAGTTAACCTATAGCCCCCAGGCCTTCAGCGCTCACAGCGCTTTGATAAAATAACCTGTCACAAATTTCTAGCACAACAAGACGACGTGTCGCGTGCAAGACCCACGTCCCTACCTCAAGGTCAAGGTCACACTTATACTTTGAAGGTAATGGATTCCTCTATATATGCACACATTAGTGTCCGGATTGTAACTTTGTCATGCATTAAAGGATTTTAAAATAACTTGGCACAAATGTCTAGCTCATCAAGACGATGTGTCGCGTGCAAGACCCACGTCCCTACCTCAAAGGTCAAGGTCACACTTATACTTTGAAGGTAATGGATTCCTCTATATTTGCATATATGCACACATTCGTGTCCGGACTGTAACTTTGTCATGCATTGAAGGATTTTAAAATAACTTAGCACAAATGTCTAGCACATCAGGACGATATGTCGCGTTTAAGACCTACGTCGCTACTTTAAAGGTCAAGGTCACACTTACAGTTTTTAGGTAATGAAATCCTGTATATATGAATATATTTGTGTCCGGGCTATAACTTTGTCATGCATTGATTGATTTAAAAACAATTTGGCACAACTGTTCAGCACATCAAGACGATGTTTCGCGTGCAAGACCCATGTCCCTACCTCAAAGGCCAAGGTCACACTTAAAGTTTATAGGTAATCGAATCCTGTATATATGCATACATTTGTGTCTGGATTGTAACTTTGTCATGCATTAATTATTGATTTATAATAACTGTTCAGCACATCAAGACAATGAGCTGTCTGCAAGAACCATGTCCCTACCTCAAAGGTCAAGGTCACACTTAGTGTTTAAAAGTAATGGAATACTGTATGCATTGTATGCATCGAAGGATTTTAAAATTACACAGCACATTTTTTGAGCACATGGAGAGGACACAGACTGTGAGACACCTCTTTCGGGGGCATTCGTCATTTGTGAGGGACAGCTCTTGTTTGGATTTAAATTGGTGCGTCTTTATTCGATTATGGTATTAACTTTAACGTGTTTTTATTAAATGACTATAATAAAATTGAGAAGCTGTAACGACGGAAAGGAAGGCGATGAACTTCTTCTGAACTATTTTTTACTGATCTACACTTTCCGAAGAAAGTAGTTTTTCCAACTAAGCTGATGCAATTGTCGGAAATTGCCATAGAAATAGTTGTTCAACATTGAAAGTGGCTGTATTCGATTAAATCTTTATGACATGACCAATAAAATGCTTCTTCCATCTGTTAATCTGTAAAACCAACTTATCTGATGTCCTCTATGTCTTCAAGCAGTGGTATACTTATGTCAATGTTTTCTTTGACAACTGTTTTGTTGAGGGCAGTTTCAAGTCATAAACATGAGACGTAAAAAGCAAAACAATCTAATGGTCCTACTCACTTGCAGTTAAAATGTCAATACAAAAATAATGTCTAGATGTGTTTAGAGAGCTAAAATGACAGTTGTACTGCAATAAAACGCATTCAATGGTGAAGACTCGGTTTGACTGGAGGTGGCTCATTTAGTGATTTTTAAGGCATCACATAAAACAACTACATGTATCGAGGTAAGAATGTTTGGTGCATCTGTAGCATTTGACAGATGTTGCAAATAGGCAGTCCTTACCAAACAGGCAATAATTTTCTATCTAGACGATACCACACTTGCTTTGTTGGCCTATGTAATCAAACTAACGTTTCTCATAAGTATTAGGAAAGCACCTTAAAGCAAACTTCATCATGCTTAAAACGTGAAAAATATCACTTTCGTGTTGCATTTGATGCGTTGGCTTTATCAGTTACTTGTTTGGAAATGTTGTTTGACAGCAATGCGTACTGTCTGGTCCAACTAATTAATCATTATAATCAAAAACAAAACATCAATTTAGCCTCTCCCCTAACCACAACCCTTTCTTTATTAAGCAAGACCTTAAAACGACCTTGAACTTGACCTTGAGGGGAAGTCTATATGATAATGTAAATACTGTTGATGTAAATTTCCAGCTATACCTGCAACAGTTGAACATCAAATTATCACGGAAAAGATCAGGTATTAGAAAAAGTAGTCGTTTTCCTCTTCGAATAGAGAGTAGTAATAAGAAGAATGCAATAAGCAGTCAATTCGTTTTACTGTTACCGCATTTTTCTCTAAAAAGAGAAATAGTAAAGAAATTTCTTCTTTTTTTGCATCGTCTGGAAACAGACATTGAAATGATTTAAATTGAATGTTCATAAAGCGTACATGATTAAACAAGTTGGCTCCTTAAAAATCATCTCATCTACCCATGCATGGACATAACAAGAGTGCCATGATGGCCCTATAAGCTCACATGAGAATCAAAACGTGTTTAGAATTCAAACCATGTTTGGAGCTTGCATGCAGATTCGTTTCTATCAGTGTTGAAGAGAATTGATCCCGTGAGAAAAGTTGGTTTATAGTTGTTGACATAAATGTCGCCAAACTTCACCGCGTTCTTCTTCAGCGGCTGTTTGGGAGTTATCATCCCCCGCACAAGTTTCGGCGTTGTCCGTCCGTCCGTCCGGAGTCATAACTCAAGAACTAATGAATAGAATTTCATGAAACTTAAAAGAAGTATACAATGGCAAAATGCTGCGGCGGACACAACTTTCGACAAGATTGGATTAGTATCTCCAGAGTTATTGTCCTTTGTTATTTTCTTCTATATCCAACATCAAAACATTGAAATTATATTTCTCTGAAACCGGCTATCAAAAAGAAATTGTAGTTGTCTCAAATAATTTAATGATCACTCTATCTAATATCCATCCCCTACAATTCCTGATTTTGTTTAGAAATGAGGCCCTTTTCTTAAATATTCTATTTAAAGCTTAGAACTTTTTGTTTTCTGAAACTAATAGTACTAAACCAGTACTATTTAACTTACGACAATTGACTTCTGTATCACTGAAAGATGCAGAAAAAAGAACTACCCCTAAGAGATGAGGCCCCAGTGGGTAGGTGAAATTTTATAAATGCTTATTTTTTCTGAAAAGGCTTGTCAGAATTTTATTTTGTTTGGCGCAAATAATCAACTTTGTATTTTCTAACAACGTAAACTGGATGTTTACAGAAATGAGGCCCTTTAGGCAATGTAGTGCTTTACTTACAGAATTATTCTATTTAGAAACTTCAGAATTCCTGCTGTCTGGAAGTAGAAGTACTGATTTAATTCAACTTAAAACAATTAAGTTCTTTATGACTTGAAATATCACATCGGAGATGAGGCCTCATTGGGGTGGTGATCTTTTAAAATGCTTTTTTTTTCTAAAACAGACAGACCAATACACTTTCCAGTTGTTGTTTTTCAGCTATTTGCCTCGTTTGGCAGGGGATATAAATTCACTGAAATTGTTTGTTTTTGAGGTAAGGGTTGAATTGGGCAATGTAGAATCCAAGATTTTTCGGTATAAACTCAACTTATCAAGTTTTGACCGTTGAAAAACACTGCCCAGTTTTGCTGCCACCATCCAAGTTAGCTTGAAGCCTTTTCGTGAAGGAAAAATGAAGTAAAAGTTCTTTTACTACAATATATTTCTCGTTTATTCATCACATCTATTCAAATAAGTTCCAAATAATTCATAAGAGTACTTGAATATTCTTCAGAAATTTGACTTATGAAAACTAGAAATACTGTATTCCCTTAATCAAATTTCTTTAAATAACTATAAATTACTTCCAGTGAGATATACAGGTAACATCTAATAAGATGTTAAATAAAGGGCAATGCTAATTTGAAAACAGCAGCGTAAAATATATATTAAAACATGGTAACTTACATGACACTTAATTAATGTAACCAATTCAGTTGAAAAACAATCAATGGGGTTCAAAATTAAGTTTTGAAAAATGGACTTGTCTAATAGCTTATGATTTAGTTTGACTTATTACTTTTGACATTTATTTATTCAATTTGACATTTTCTTACATTTTGATCTTCTATATTTATCCCATTTACAAAAATCCTTCAACGTAGTTCCTAACCCTAACTTGTTGAGCTCTTTAATTTCAGACTCAGTTATATTTTGACTTGCGTTACCCTTTAACTTTTGAAGCCCCTCTAACAAACGAACACCACCTTAATAAGCCAACATAGCTTACACATATAACGGCACTCTACTTCTCTTGCAGATCCTTGTGTTTAAATAGAGTAACTAAAAAATACCAAAATACTTTTTAGTTGTGTCTTTTCTTAGAGTCTAACAACAAAATTCTAATTTTTTTACAGTATCCTTCACAGTTGGAATACGCCTGGGGAAAGTCACAACCTGCTTACAGTTAATGCTTTAGTTACTAAAGTTATCCAATCTTAAAAAAAGCCATTCTGTTACTTAATCAAGGAGTAGGGTTTTCACGCAATGCTTAAGAAATAGCTTGTTTAATACAAAGATTTGAGAATTGCTATTATTATTGGCCTAATGCAAGAGGTAACAAAAATCTTCCAAAGCCCAGGCATCGTCGCTTATTATAGAACTGAGGTTGTCTATTTTGAACCTGACGCGCCGGCCACTGCAAGCTCAAACATGCAGAACACTCACAGAGAGGAAAATAACATGAGGTCGTCGGATATCTGTCAAAGACACTAGTAATTAACAATAATTTATATAAAGGATATTATAAATTATCACTTAAAAAAGGATCTGAACATCCCATAATAAATAAAAACTGCAGCATTAAGTGAACAAGACAATTATAACTCAACAGTTGTATGAGAAGTATTACTCTTAAGGCACAAATGATGTGTGAAATTATGTCCCCCTATACACTTAAAAGTCAAAAAAATTCAAACGCGTAATGCAATAACATTGTAACGGCTCTACGGCTTCTATAAAAATTGACGTTTCATTGTATTTTCATCACGTCAAGTCACAACAAGTTCTTAGAAATACATAAAGTACACATAATATACACTTCTTGAATATTGACATGATATGTAAACACCCATCCTTTAATCGGTAACTATAAATTACATCCACTGAGATATACTGGCAGTCTAATAAGATGGAATTAAATAACGGTTGCTTGCCATTTTGAAAACAGTAGCGTAACAAATGTATAGTCTTTTCTTAAAACTATGGATCAAGCACACCATCTCTAATTAATTGCAACCAAATCTGTTTGCAGTTGGGAAAAACAATCAAGCCCGTATAGGTTCAAAACTACAGCTTTTAAACTGAACGTGTCTAAATAATATCGTTAATTTGCCATGTCATTACATATGGCTTATCTCAATTTGCCATAATCTCAATAGTCTTCTATATTTATCCAAGATTCCAAAAATCGCCTTTGATACACGTGATTTCTATTAACTTGATATGGTGAAATTTCAGACTCCAAGTTATATTATTGACTAAGTTACCCTTCAAAGGCTTAGGATGAAGCCCCTCTAACATGAACACCTTTGACCTTTGTGACCTTGACCATAAGCCCCCACATTTGGGACATCTGTTTATTTTGCATGACATATGTAATAAAATAACTAAAACATACCTAAATACTTAAGAGTTTGTCTATTTTAAAGTCTACACAAATTGTAAAATATGTATAGTGTAAGTTGAGCTTAGAGCCAAAAATGTGACCTTGATTAATCATTTCCAGTTAACTAAAATTATCCAATCGTCAAAAGCCTTTCAGTACTAAATCCAAGGTCAAGAGGGTGTTTCAAAAATAAAAGTATCATGTGAGGCCTTTGGAAACCTAAAATGATTGACCTAATGCCAGTTGAGCGCAAAACTTGGAACATGGTTTTGCCATTCTCTTAGTAAGATAAATACTGATTCTAAGTTCTTTTAAATTCCTGCCAAGGCCGTTAAAAGCTCAATATGCAGCACACACTGGGGAAAATGACATGCCTCGATATCTGTCTTTGACACTTCAGTTGTTGGGATTAAACATTACTTTATAAATGTATCTTAAATTATCAGTTAAAAACAATTGAACTCCAATAATTCAAAAAAAATCTGCAGAGGAAAACAAAAAAATCAGAATGGACACATATTAGTCAGGCCTTGCCCAACTGGCAGTGGGATATGGGTTATACCCATTCTCTTGATAAGATAAACATTTGACCCAAATTTCATTAAAATAACCTTCAAAGACTTTAAGACATATGACGAGTAGTCATTGATTGTCCAGGGACCAATGACCCAATGACAAGTTTGACGTCAAAATGAAGCTACATGCATCATATTCACGTCTCTTAACGTAAACAAATATTTGACCAAAGTCCTTCGTAGGTAACTAATATTCAAAGGGTCTGAAAGATATGGAGCGAAAAAAAGAGGGCCAAAATGCCCGGTTGCTTGTCACCTTGGTACAAGTAACCACTTGCCTGGTGTTTCTTCAATAGATAATCTTACTATACCAAATAAGTTTGCATAAATACTGTTTGTAGTTGGATAAACTCAATGTCCCCCGTGATAGGTTCAATTTTGACCCCAGGGCATTATTTGAACAAACATTAAAAAGGTCTATCTAGACAATGCTACATGCCAAATATCAAAGCTCTAGGCCTGGTGGCTTCTCTCAGACCAGAAGATTCTCAACAGTTTTTATGATATATCCTAAGAATACCAAGATGCGTGACCCCTTATGCTCAATTTTGACTAGGGCTGAACATTTGAACACTATTGTTAATGAAAGGTCTCACTAGCTTAGCAGATGCTACATGCCAAATTTTAACTCTGGCCTTGTGCCTTCAGACCAGAAGCCTGCACTTTTGTAATTATTTTGCATGCCATATTAATAATCGAACATTTGACTTAAGACTCATGTAAACCGTACAGGGGTCAAGTAGAGTCTAAGGGGCTCATAATTGTGAACATCTTGAAACATGTCCACTGAAGCAAATGCTACATGCCAAACTTTCGAAAATCAGGCCAAGTGGTTTAAGAAATAAAGTATTTTTTAAGTTGTCCCTATATATGTCCTATGCAAACCTAATGAGCGCACGATTGGAACAGGTTTTTGACCTCCTGGTAACATAAGTTTGAACAATCTTGGTAAGTTCTACTAGACAATGCCTTAACGGGCCAAATATATTAGCTCTACCTTGTGGACTTCGACAAGTAAGATTTTTGAGCTTTCCTATTTATTGCGATTGCAAAAAACAGCCCGTTCTGCAGTGTCACTAATTAGAAACACATTGTACCAAAATTTGAACAACTCTTGGTAGGGGGTCCACTAGAAAATGCAGCATGGCCAAATATCTATGGCTCTAGGCCTTGTGGCCCAAGAAGCAGGATTTTTTGGGTTTTTCCCTATTCTTTGCATAAGATAAACAGTTTGCATGGACCCATGATTTCATTAAAACAATCTTGATAGAGCTTCAAGCATAGGAACATTCCTGCATAGTCTTATCAACCGATTGGCCTAGATTCAGAAGGTGATGTCAATTGAATCAAAATGCTCTGCACGGACGTCTTGACGACGGACAAATAATCGACCAGAAGTTTAAGACTTCTACCATGGCGTAGAGATTGGAGCGTAATAAATCAGCAGCCTGACAGACCTATCAACATACCTTCCGACTGAACAATCTACAAGCTGAATCTTGTATACTTTGTTGTTATAATAAACTTACTGCAGTGGCTTTTGATCAATCTGCTTATATCTGTAATAAAGACCTATGACCTGGCGCCTGCATTAGCAGGAAACCACATTATGTAACGCAGTCACTTGATCCATAACATGTTCAATAGAAAAACTGGCTTAACAGGCAACCTGCTTTAACTTGCATGATCGGTGCCAGATAAGTCATTTTTCCGAAGTAGATAATACGAATGTATTTTTAAAGCTGTTTTTCATGAACATTTTATTGTGCATTGGGTATATTGTATTGTGAATATTTCAATTAACAGTTAGTCATCATTAAACTTTTGTACACTCTAGCATTATTAAACTGGTCAGTTTAACAATTTCCACGCAGAACATTATATATCCTAGAAAATATATACCAGTTTTTTCAAGAAGCGATGACCTAACGACTGGAATGTCAATTCATGGATTACTGGTTCGATCCGAAGTCCAAGAATGAGCGCCATGGTGATTTCCAACCTCTGTATAATTCATTTAGGAAAGCAGCCAGCGGCTGGCAGAGACTTATAGTACTTATACCACGTAGGAGCGGTGATTAGATGACCACCTCTTTAGAGTCATGGTTGGTTTTGCTGAAAACGTTAAAATCAATTATAATGTAAGCCAGTCAGACAGGCAGCAAACTAACTCCTTATATAGATACATGTTTGAGGTATTTACAGCCATAAACCTTAAACAATATTTCATATTGTTATAAATCGCCACCTACCTTGACTATTTACTAGCACAACTCATCGCCCTGTCGCACTAGACAATCGTATTGGTCTGTAACCCGTAATCCGTAAATAATTGAGGGACAGACATGTCTCAATGGCTTCTGTACAAGTACTTTTATTGCAGTTACTCATTCGGAACACTTTGGCTTATGTAAAATTGTACCCGTTATGTTAGTATTTACACGTGCATTTTTCGTGAAGAGTAGTCATTACCTTCTTTGTATGCATAGCTGCTTTATGTCTGTAAGCGACATAAACGTAATGCACGTGCTTCCGGGTCACCGAATTCAAAATGGAATACATGGTACTTTGTAGACAAGTTCGTTGGAAAATATAGCTCGCAAAGTTTTTTATATGGAACAGGATATTATTTAGACAGGTAGGTTGTTTAGTTTGGCTGGTTCTATAGAGATAGGATGTTATTTGTTCCACAAAGGGAACGTTGGGATACTTTCACTTCAGAACCGAGCGATTGTTTGTGTCGGTAGCGACTCGGCGGAGTTACGTTTTTTGAAATATTCACTTGGTTGTAATGCTATAGCGGGTGGTATGGTAAGTTCATATATATGCTTTTGAAGCATAATAATTTCTGCGTCTGTTGACACCTGTTTTAGTGAAATCACCTGAGAATCTACAAAATTAGAAGCGTTGAAACAGACAGGGGTATTTTCCCTACTCGTTGAGTCAAATACCTTGACATACTATATAACATTTTAACAAATCATTTTTTTCGAAAAAAACGTTTAAGACTTGAATGTGTCAGTGGATCAGTGGGTGAGTGGGTTGTAGCAGAGGGCTAGGGGTCTTTGCCACACACCAAGTACCAGTGGGTGAGTTTAGTTTTACGGCACCGCTACACTATATGTTTACATTTGGGATTTGAAAAACGTTTGCAACGCTTTATCTATTTGGTAGCATATAATTTCAAATATACAAATAATTTACAGGAATTTATACTGAAAGCTTTTTCGTCGATGATTCGTTTAAAGGTAGCACACCATTTCCTTGGTGGGTGGGTGCATGTTTTATTATTTTTCATTTCTTCTATTTACATCAAACATTTTTGCCTTGGTTGGGATGCCATACCGTTGTAGTATACTTACACTAGTAGTTAATGTAAAGAAAAATTGAAATTAGTGAATTATAATACAGATACATTTTGATATATTATCTTTCTCGTTGACGAACAAAGACTGTGTGACAGTCAGTGGAAATAAAGAATTTAAACATAGTTTACACCACTATCAACAAACTCTTGATTCGTTTCGCTGTATCAAATACATACTTTCAAAATATCTGGAAAAAAGCATGAGGGTTGGGGGTCTTGCTATAAATATCCGATTTTTTTATTTCTTTAAATGGTTTGATAAACAGACATTTTTACAAAAAAGAGTATGTTGATGATTGTGTAAACTATGTTTTAGTTCCTTTATTTCCACTGATACTGTGACACAGTCTTTGTTCGTCAACGACCAAGAAAATGTTTCAAAATATATCCGTATTTCATAATAGTTCACTAATTTATATTTCTTTTTACATGAATTACTAGTGTAAGTATACTGCAATAGTATGGCATCCCAACAAAGTGACATACATTTGATATTAAAGGAAAAAATGAAAATGAAAAAATAAAAAAAACATGCACCCCACCCACTAAGGAAAATAGAGCTCTACCTGAAAGGAGCACTCCGTACATCTAGCAGATTATATTCTCGAAACATAGATTACGTATTCAATGAACGTGAAATGATAAATAAATACAATTTCAAAGAAGAACCTATGAAGACAAATGCCTCATTTTACCACAATCAACATAGAGGCTGTCTGTAATAAATTGCATCCACCCATTAACTGAACAACAACTTTACATAGATTATTGAATGGTTTACGGTACTGCAGTTTATTTTAAACCGCTGATTTTATCGATAATGGCTGGGAATGCATAGCTGAAACTTTTAGGCTAAGCTTATATACATCCAAAGATTATATTACTTATGTTTTGAAGGTTATCTAGTTTGACATCAGTTATAGGGTATGTCCCTTTTAACCATGTTAATTTAACACACTTCGAAAAACTTGTTCTTTTTACCAAAATCTGAGAGCGAGCCACTCGCTCTTATACGAAACAAAGACACAACCTGTAATTTGGGAACCGATAAGCTCCTTTTTATCTGTTTACTATTTCTTTCTACATGTAAGTTGAAAATGCAGTTTCAAACTGCACGCCCGAAATCACATAATTAAAGTGAATAAACGAAACCTACAGAGTAAACACGTAGGATCTATGTCAGTCTCTGTTGTAAATAACACTGTTGAGGATTGTTGTTTGTAATTGTAAGGTTAAGTTCATATGCTCATCTCAAAACTATCACTATCTGCTTTTCTGTGTGGGAAGTAACTCGTGTTCAACCGCTGTATCCGTTCGTGTCATATTAGGGCACATGATCTTACCAAAATTAAAATGATTTATCTCCATAGTAACGTGGTGTAGTATGAAACACCTTGACTTATGGTATTAAAGTACAAGTTTCAAACAACTGTTAGTTATGTATCATTGTCGTTCTCAAAAATCAACAGAAATTTGTCAAGGAATCTTGTGTGTGACCACTCAAGATCTTAGTTAGATCGTTTCCTATCCGATTAAAGGAATTTTGATTCAAATATTTAAATGATGTACAACAGTTTTGAATTGGACGACCACGTCTATCATTCCCCGATGTATGTTGTATTTTGGCCATCAAAAATAACTTAAACCAACACTCATTGGAAACTACATGTAAAGCTCCTCAAATGAGATTTAAAATTACATGGCTCAGAATTGAACCTTAGATAAAATGTTTCAGTGGAACATACGATAACGAAATGTTTCCGTTTGAAGAACTTGTTAAGCAATATCTTCAATGGTTCTATTGAATAGAGTTGTTTATTTAGTCTAAACACACATGCTAAAACTTTAAATCATTTTTTAAATTTTTGCTTCAAATGGTTTTAAAATCCCTTTTCAAATAGACTATACGTATACGGATTACGTATTACCGAAATGATAGTAAAGTAAGCGTTTTGATAATTAATTTAAAATTATTTGCAAATTTCACCTTTATTATGTCGAATTGTTTTGTTATTTTTAAGCATCTTAATTTGGTCTATTGTAAAATAGTCAACTATCACTTTTCAGCTGTAACCAATTTTTAAGGGTTTTTTTTCAAAGATTTATGTTGAACCGAAGGATTGTGTGAGGTTTTGTGTAATGTAAAACAATTTTATTTACTACAATCCATGCCACGTTGCCACTCTGCGTGATCTCTACAATGTTTTAGTTTAAATGCACTGTTAAAAAGAGCTGTTTTCTGTTATTCCGTGACTTTTGATTTAAGTATATTGCTCTCAAGCAACATGTATGATAGAACCAATCACTTCTGAATTGACAGTATTGGTATTTTTATAGCTGGACAGACCAAGGTAAGTGTTGAATGAGTAGCATACGGTATCGTACCAAAGGAAACACATCATGTGACTAACAAGGTATCGAACACTGTTCCTCCGGAAATCTAAAGAAATGCAGAAATTGCATCCCTTTCTTTTTAGCGTTACATACCAACACTGTCAGCTTGATGACAGTCAAGAAGGGAACAGTCAATCAAAGGTCTCATTCTATCATAAGATTTCTGTTCTCATATGATGCTGTCTGGCTACACTTTCTACTACTTTTGTAGGTGGCATTCCTATATGATTGATTTGGCTCTTTGATTGGCCATTTTTCTGCCTTCTCATTTCCAGGAATACCAATAATGCCCGGACATCTATTTATGGTCCAAGAAGCCAAAATTTGCTTATGGTGGATTTTGTTACACCCAAGCTATGGCAATGATTTCTCCTATAGCGGTGATTGTCTCCTATAGCGGTGATTGTCTCCTATAGCGGTGATTGTCTCCTATAGCGGTGTAGCGGTGATTGTCTTCAGGTTTCTTTCAAACCTTAATTCTAGCAGCAGCTGGGTGCAGCCTTTTGTCAAACGACATACCAAGGTATGTTACCTATTTTTTTCGCTAAACAGCATAATAATATACGAAATACAAGATCATGTAATAAATGGTTGCCATGTTGAAGTCACGTACTTGCCTAAGTTTTCAACTCGTATTTTAACTGTTGTGTATGGAAGCGTATATGATACACCCCGATGATGTGATCATGTTGGAGTATTTATGTCGACATACTGTAAAATAATAACACGATACGTCGTGATAATATGGCGTCATGTCTACATAATAATGCGACATGAAGTACAACGCTATAACAATATTTTATACGTTTTCCATTGTAATTCTGTCAAGGATTTTATTTGAATTATGGCCCTTTTTGACTTAGAAACTCAGTTAAAATTTTCATTCTTGTCCACTTGTTGACTTAACCATTTGAGATATTACTTTGAGAAGTTGGAGTACTTATGTACCATCATGAGACCTATCTGTAAGCAAGAGAAGATAACTCTGTGAAAATGTTTCTTGATTTGTACTTAGAAATTCCTAGTTAAAGTCTTGTGTGCCCTTAACTGTCAAAGTTTTGTTTTATAGGCAAGCACTAAAAAGTCGAGCGCGCTGTCCTACTGACAGCTCTTGTTTTAGATGTTCTAGAATGTATACTTAACAGTACGTTAAGGCACATCCAATTGTTCTGGGCGTATTAGACGTTAAAAACATGTTGTTTCACTTTGAGCTTTCAGCAACAGATTGGGCATTAACGAAATAATAACTTGTATATTTTGCTATGACGGGTCTGGTAAACTTTATTTTCCTCACTAATTTATTTTACACGAATGAAACACTTAGGTCCAAAATGAAACTATTAGGTTGTGAGGAAACCTCTCATCACTGGAAGGTAAGTACTTCAGGACCCCTTCATGTTTCTTCGTACTCACTAAAAATGTGTTTATGTTTTGTTGTGGCGTTGTTTGGAGGTTGCATGCAGTTTCTTTTCTATCAGTGTTGACGAGAATTGATCCCGTGAGAAAAGTTGGTTAATAGTGGTTTATAAGAGACATAAATGTCGCCAAACTTCACTGCTTTCTACTTCAGCGGCTGTTTGGGAGTTATCATTTCCCGCACAAGTTTCGGCGTTGTCCGTCCGTCCGGAGTCATAACTCAAGAACCAATGGATAGAATTTCACGAAACTTAAATTAAGTGTACAATAGCATAATGCCGCGGCGAACACACAACTTTCATCAAGATTGGATTAGTATCTCCAGTGATTGCTCTATAGTTGTTATTTTCTTCTATATTCAATATAAAAACATAAAAATTCTATTTCTCTAAATTGGTTATCAAAATTAAATTGCAATTTGCTCAACTAATTTTATGATCAATCTTTCCAAAATCCAACTCCTACACTTCCTGATTTTTTAAAAAATGATGCCCCTTAAGGGGATGTATACTCTGTTTAGAAACTTGCTGTGCTGTATCACTGAAAGTACTATTTAATTCTTACAACAACTGAGGAATGTTAACCGTTAGAGATGAGGGCCCCTATGGGGTAGTGACATTTTAAAAATGCTTTTTTTCCGAAAAGGCTTTTCAGAATTTCATTTTGTTTGGCACAAATCAACAACTTTGTATTATCTAACAACGGAAAATTTAGAAACTGGATTTTTTTCAGAAAATATTCTGTATAGAAACTTAAGAATTCTAGTTGTCTGAAAGTAGTAGTTCTGATTTAATTTAACTTACAACAATTAAGTTCTTTATGACTTTAACTTGAAGAGAAAATATCACCCCAGAGATGAAGCCCCATCGGGGTGGTGAAATTTAAAGAATGCACTTTTTTTGGAAGCAGACAGACCAATACACTTTCCAGTTGTTGTTTTTCAGCTACATTTGGCAGGGGATATAAATTCACTGAATTGCTTGTTATTGTTTGCGCCTGACGAATATCTGTCGTCATCGATTTAGTACTGCAACGTAAAGTGCAAGCTAAATGAACTTTCAGGAGGAACTTTCAGGAGTTCCCATTTCCATGTCAGAGAAAACGAAGTCAATACAGAAGTGACAACATTAAATACAAATTCGAATGTACTCGCGTTGGCATATCAGTTGACTACCGTTTTAGCAATGCAATAGTTGACAAAAATACTCGCATTGGCAATACTTTGTAGAAGACCATGGTTTCAAGAACATGGTTACATATTTAAACATACATTTTTCTCAAAATATGATAATTTATCTTGTTTTGTAACTACACCCACTTAATTAGAACAACAGATTTGAACGAGAGTTTCATATGTTTTGAAACGTCATGAGATTTCTTTTGACAAGTGGCGCAGTGGTAATTATATTAACTCTAAATGTATTTTGAACAAACACAAGAACAAGGCCTGATTTCATGCTATTACATGAAATTGTTCCACTGCAACTATATACAAAGATAATTAAAATGATAAAGACAGATCCGACAAATTTGCTGAATAATCCACTCACCGTAGACCAAAGTTCCTGTGAGAAATTCATAAAGAGGGCTTATGTTACTAATTGGTAGTAATTACAAACCGAAAAGTTTGAATGATTTGAAATATATCACTTATTCTGTACACGTAAAATATTAAAAGGTTTATGTAATTACGTATGATGCAGGGTGCAGATATTATTATTTTTCATTATGATAAATATCAATGCTTTGGTCTAAATTGACACATGGTCACAACTGACACCTTGTGACGCCATCTTAAATACGAATCTATGGCGCTAAATGTTTCCAATTAACAAGTAAATTGTGCGAATTTTACGCAAAATTAACAAAAATAAAAAGACCTCGTGTTATCCTAACATATCTGATTTCGCTTCAATTTGTTATGATTTATTTGTACCCCAGATACACGACTTTATTGATAGATTTACACTCGTTATTTGACACTGTCAATTTCTAATTGATTACTTCACCCTTGCAACATCAAGGCTAAATAGGTACGGGAGACACGTAGCTCTGTTAACTCTTTAATTCAACACTTTATCATTTTTAATATCTTAGATAAGTTTCTTAAATGAATAAAAGAAAGTTATGAATGAAAGTGAACTTCATTTTCCCTATAGTTAATTCCTCTCTCACGCAGCGACTGATTCGAAACTTGATAGTGTCAATGTTTCAATTAGTTTTTACCACTTTCAAATAACATGGAATCAGTTAAATTCCATTCAAGAAATCAAAATAGGTTTATTCATCCTATGTAACCGTCTGAAAATAAAATTAAATGTAATTTAAATGATTATCATAATACAACTAGGTACGCTTTCATGCCAGTGTGCTGTTCGTCCAGTTCCGGTGCACAGCTGTAGAGAATTTGTCACCTCACTTAACTGAACAGCAATCAGTTCTTAAATCACGATACACTATGATAACCATGAACCATTAAATGGAAAGGACTAGCAGGAGATAAAGATCAAGGAACTACTCCTACATCCTGTTACGTAGAGGATTTAAAAAGGCCCCAGCTCGAGAAAGCATGCACAAATGATAGACTGTATGTACGCGATTTACGAACAGTGTAGCAATAAGCCATATAATACAAATGTAGTTGGTCGAAAACATTTTAAGACGTTAACAGAGGTCAGACATTGAATTCACTTATGGAAAAGGTGTCATGATAGACTAGTTTGCATAAGGTAACCTTAGAATTGGGAGTTTAAAAAATGGTTCGTTACCTGTCGTTAATGTCCCAATGTGCAGCAAATATAGTTTTACTATGACTCTGTCAGAAGAGAAAGTTAAGTAGACACCTTGGCACTTTAACATATAGATCATACATGTATGAATAAAGCAATTATACATTCTTATATGGTACATGTAGAAACAGCAACATTTGTACACTGTAAGACAACAACGTGCCAGTTTATGTATTTCTTATTACTGCCGTCGTTGTTTGTCCATATCATATAATTCATATCACCAGAGATACATTTATTATTACAGTAATCCGTATTAGCTTTTGGGGGAGAGATATCGGCTGCCATTAGGGTATCTCTCCTAATCCACACAATCCTTCCTATAACCCTAATACACTTGTGTATCAGCAAGGTGTCAATTTATTAGAAAAGGGTGATATATGATTCGTTTCTATGGATTAACATCAAATAAGAATAACTTTACTGAACAGTGGGGTGGTGAATACTGTGTTTACCGCATAAACGTTAACTCAGAAGTCAAGTGGAATAAAGATTTGCAGACTCTTAAACAAAAGATTTAAAGTTGATTGTAGTACGCCGACCCATGCGGCCTTTCCCCCTTTGTATCTTTATTGAATAGGAATTTTTCACTCTCCTGCTAAAAAAATACAACAAATATACATGGTTTGCTATTTGTTACAGAGCATCTTTAATTTAGGCGCGCTTGTTGTGTTTACACCGATATGATTATGAATAAAAAGAAATATTTCACTACAACAAATATACATGATTTGCTATATGTGACAGGGCATCTTGATTTAACTTAGGCGCGATAACCGTTTTATACTTGCTGTGTTTACATCGATATGATTATGAATAAAAAGAAATATTTCAACAACTTCCTACATATAATCTTGCAAACAGAAATGCAAATTTTACAGTGTAAAATGAAACTCTGAATAAAGAACGACCAAACGTCTAGCCACAGTTAATTTATACCAGAAACAGCGAGAATTTTGCCTCATTAAGATAATCCCGACGCCAAACGTGAGAGTTTATCAACTTTCACAAGATTTGTGTCAACACTTAAAAACAGTTATCAAACCTGTATAACAATTAGCAGCCGGATTATTAATTATTTGATAAACATAATCGCTGATATATTCCCTTTCGATTCGTATCGCATATCACCTTTGATTACAATGGGTAAACATGGCGGCGACAAAAGATCCACATCTCGACTTTACTTTGTGAATTGATCGTTATATGATGGTCAACACGCTGACATTTGTAAACAAAAAATGATAAATATTCAATGGAAAATCCATTTATTTTGCTCTAAAACACTTTAAACTCTCGCGTGCTAGCCCCAGTGTCGACCAGGCGCTAATCATTAGCTGTTTTTCACTGATAATTTGTAGAGGTGTAGACACCCACCTTTACAACTGTTTGGATGTGGTAAACACACAAGGGTAGACCACTAATGAATCAGTTTGAAACCCAGTAAAATCCACATCTATAATTCTTACATCCGGTTTGTACAATAGTATTCCGTATACCAAATAGACATACAATGTAATAATGTTGGTCATGGGTGTACTTTAGTCGCTACCTTTGCCAGGTTGACTCTTCCACAGTTTTGAACAGATTGACACTTATTATGAAAATGTCGAATGTGAAATAGAGGTAGTGTCTCATGTGCTATTGAGTCTTTAACCTTGCTTGCTGCTTTATTTTCGGTCCTGTAATCAGCACAGTGTTTTACTGCTGACGCACCAGCTATTAAGAGTTGAATAACTATACCAGCATCTCTATATTAAACTGCGTTTAATGAGAAGCAGACATTTCTGGACAGTCTTCATTCACCATAGCTGATGTGAGGTTTCTGGGGTAGTCTTCAATCATCATAGCTGATGTGAGGTCTGGGGTAGTCTTCAATCACCATAGCTGATGTGAGGTCTGGGGTAGTCTTCAATCACCATAGCTGACGTGAGGTTTCTGGGCTAGTCTTCAATCACCATAGCTGATGTGAGGTTTTTGGGCTAGTCTTCAATCACCATAGCTAATGTGAGGTCTGGGCTAGTCTTCAATCACCATAGCTGATGTGAGGTTTCTGGGGTAGTCTTCAATCACCATAGCTAATGTGAGGTCTGGGGTAGTCTTCACTCACCATAGCTGATGTGAGGTTTCTGGAGTAAGCCTTCACTCACCATAGCTGATGTGAGGTTTCTGGGGTAGTCTTCAATCACCATAGCTGATGTGAGGTCTGGGGTAGTCTTCACTCACCATAGCTAATGTGAGGTCTGGGGTAGTCTTATTTATATGTAAACTAATGTGCTTTTTAATGATTAGTCTCTTATAATTCATTATTGAATGGCAATGTATATCATTTTAATGTAAATGTGTTTATGAATGTGTCTTGTGATATACATTGATGAGACTCTAATAAAGATTTATATATAGCTAATGTGAGGTCTGGGGTAGTCTTTAATCATAGTAGCTGATGAGAGGTCTGGGGTAGTCTTCAATCACCATAGCTGATGTGAGGTCTGGGGTAGTCTTCAATCACCATAGCTGATGAGAGGTCTGGAGTAGTCTTCAATCACCATAGCTGATGTGGGGTCTAGGGTAGTCTTCACTCACCATAGCTGATGTGAGGTCTGGGGTAGTCTTCAATCACCATAGCTAATGTGAGGTCTGGGGTAGTCTTCAATCACCATAGCTAATGTGAGTTCTGGGGTAGTCTTCAATCACCATAGCTGATGTGAGGTCTGGGCTAGTCTTCAATCACCATAGCTGATGTGAGGTCTGGGGTAGTCTTCAATCACCATAGCTAATGTGAGGTCTGGGCTAGTCTTCAATCACCATAGCTGATGTGAGGTCTGGGGTAGTCTTCAATCACCATAGCTGATGTGAGGTCTTGGGTAGTCTTCACTCACCATAGCTGATGTGAGGTTTCTGGGGTAGTCTTCAATCACCATAGCTGATGTGAGGTTTCTGGGGTAGACTTCACTCACCATAGCTAATTAGAGGTTTCTGGGGTAGTCTTCACTCACCATAGCTGATGTGAGGTTTCTGGGCTAGTCTTCACTCACCATAGCTGATGTGAGGTCTGGGGTAGTCTTCACTCACCATAGCTGATGTGAGGTATGGGGTAGTCTTCAATCACCATAGCTGATGTGAGGTTTCTGGGCTAGTCTTCACTCACCATAGCTGATGTGAGGTTTCTGGGCTAGTCTTCACTCACCACACTGATGTGAGTTCTGGCGTAGTCTTCACTCACCACAGCTGATGTGAGGTCTGGCGTAGTCTTCACTCACCATAGCTGATGTGAGGTCTGGGGTAGTCTTCAATCACCATAGCTGATGTGAGGTTTCTGGGGTAGTCTTAACTCACCATAGCTGATGTGAGGTCTGGGGTAGTCTTCATTCACCATAGCTGATTAGAGGTTTCTGGGGTAGTCTTCAATCACCATAGCTGATGTGAGGTCTAGGGTAGTCTTCAATCACCATAGCTGATGTGAGGTTCTGGGGTAGTCTTCAATCACCATAGCTGATGTGAGGTCTGGGGTAGTCTTCACCACCATAGCTGATGTGAGGTCTGGGGTAGTCTTCAATCACCATAGCTGATGTGGGGTCTGGGGTAGTCTTCAATCACCATAGCTGATGTGAGGTTTCTGGGGTAGTCTTCAATCACCATAGCTGATGTGAGGTTTCTGGGGTAGTCTTCAATCACCATAGCTGATGTGAGGTTTGGGGTAGTCTTCACTCACCATAGCTGATTAGAGGTTTCTGGGGTAGTCTTCATTCACCATAGCTAATTAGAGGTTTCTGGGGTAGTCTTCACTCACCATAGCTGATGTGAGGTTTCTGGGCTAGTCTTCACTCACCATAGCTGATGTGAGGTTTCTGGTCTAGTCTTCACTCACCATAGCTGATGTGAGGTCTGGCGTAGTCTTCACTCACCATAGCTGATGTGAGGTTTCTGGGGTAGTCTTCAATCACCATAGCTGATGTGAGGTTTCTGGGGTAGTCTTCATTCTCCATAGCTGATGTGAGGTTTCTGGGGTAGTCTTCATTCTCCATAGCTGATGTGAGGTTTCTGGGCTAGTCTTCAATCACCATAGCTGATGAGAGGTTTCTGGGGTAGTCTTCAATCTCCATAGCTGATGTGAGGTTTCTGGGCTAGTCTTCACTCACCATAGCTGATGTGAGGTTTCTGGGGTAGTCTTCATTCTCCATAGCTGATGTGAGGTTTCTGGGCTAGTCTTCAATCACCATAGCTGATGAGAGGTCTGGGGTAGTCTTCACTCACCATAGCTGTTTCTGGGGTAGTCTTCACTCCCTATAGCTGATGTAGGGTTTCTTTGCTCTGTCATCTTGTTCCTCTCCTTGTTCCAAAAATAGAACTGAGGTACAGTATATTTACACATAAAAAATGAGGGAACGACATTTGACTTGTGTATTGTTTTACTTTTTATGAAACATTATGTCTACACAACAGTCATTTACTCGGTCACATAAAAAACAGATTAACTAGATTATTGTTTCTAAACTTTGAAACAATTATATAGCTGGACAACATTGTTGCTTGTAACTCAACATTAAGAATCGAGCCGATACAAGTTTTAAAATAAAATTTATCAGTCGACATTCTTTCTACGTCAGATAGTTTGCAAAATGATTAGACGTCAACATTTCATACTGGCAAACAACTATAAGGAATACGAGTGTAGTTTACAAAACCCTTACAAATGATGGTGTAATCCTTCAGCAGTTATTGTAATGGTGGCCGTCATTCCAGGTTAGCATGCGTACATCTGTTCATCCATGACTGCTACCGGTATTTGCTGTAGCATCAGTTTTAACTTCAAACAGCAATGACGAGAGGCCGTAAAAACACACTCCCCTTTCAGTTTGATTATATTGTCACATAGCCTGGTCTACGCCAGACGAAATGGAGTCACCTATCTTGAATAAGCAAAGTTCCATGGCATGGCGGGGCATCGTGGGGTGAGTTGAAATAGTTCTTTTTGGGTAAATTGCCTCAAAACCGTCTTATCCAAACTGCCTTTAAACATATAATTATTTGAAGGTTATGCACTCCATGACTTTTTAGCTCACCTGAGCTGTAGGCTCAGTGTGAGCTATTAGGATCTATGAATGTCCGTCGTCCGTCGTCTGTCGTCTGTCGTCCGTCCACACTTAGTTCGTTAACACTCTAGTGGTCACATTTTTGCCTCAATTATCACAAAACTTGGTAAGGATGTTTGTCCCAGTAATTACTCGGACGAGTTCGAATATGGGTCATCTCGAATGAATGACCCAAAAATAGAAAAATCTTGTTAAGGCTCTAGAGGCTACTGTTTCAGTCCAAATATCCTGGCAATTTGTCAGAAAGGTTGTTTGGTTGATTTCTAGCTCAAGTTTTAATATGGGTCACCTGGGGTAAAAAAATAGGTCACACAGCCCAAATATGGAAAAACCTTGTTAACACTCTAGATGTTACATTTTCAGTCCTGATATCCTGGAAATTTGTCAGAAATGTTGTTAAGATGATTTCTAGCTCAAGTTCGAATATGGGTCATCTGGGGTCAAAAACTAGGTCACAGAGCTAAAATATGAAAAAACCTTGTTAACACTCTAGAGGTAACATTTTCAGCCCAAATATCCTGGAAATTTGTTCGTAAAGATTGTTTTGATGATTTCTAGCTCAAGTTCGAATATGGGTCATCTGGGGTCAAAAACTAGGTCACAGAGCCCAAATGTGGAAAAACCTTGTTAACACTCTAGAGGTTACATTTTCAGCCCAAATATCCTGGAAATTTGTCAGAAAGGTTGTTTTGATGATTTCTAGCCCAGGTTCGAATACGGGTCATCGGGTCTAAAACTAGGTCACAGAGCCCAAATATGGAAAAACCTTGTTAACACTCTAGATGTTACATTTTCAGTCCTGATATCCTGGAAATTTGTCAGAAATGTTGTTAAGATGATTTCTAGCTCAAGTTCGAATATGGGTCATCTGGGGTCAAAAACTAGGTCACAGAGCTAAAATATGAAAAAACCTTGTTAACACTCTAGAGGTAACATTTTCAGCCCAAATATCCTGGAAATTTGTTCGTAAAGATTGTTTTGATGATTTCTAGCTCAAGTTCGAATATGGGTCATCTGGGGTCAAAAACTAGGTCACAGAGCCCAAATGTGGAAAAACCTTGTTAACACTCTAGAGGTTACATTTTCAGCCCAAATATCCTGGAAATTTGTCAGAAAGGTTGTTAAGATGATTTTTAGCTCAAGTTTCAATATGGGTCATCTGGGGTAAAAAAACTAGGCCACAGAGCCCAAATATGGAAAAACCTTGTTAGCACTCTAGAGGTAACATTTTCAGCCCAAATATCCTGGAAATTTGTCAGAAAGGTTGTTTCTATGATTTCTAGCTCAAGTTCGAATATGGGTCATCTGGGGTCAAAAACTAGGTCACAGAGCCCAAATATGGAAAAACCTTGTTAATACTCTAGAGGTAACATTTTCAGCCCAAATATCCTGGAAATATGTCAGAAAGGTTGTTTTGATGATTTCTAGCTCATGATCGAATATTGGCCATCTGGGGTCAAAAACTAGGTCACAGAGCTCAAATATGGAAAAGCCTTGTTTACACTCTAGAGGTAACATTTTCAGTCCAAATGTCCTCGGGTGAGCGATAAAGGGCCATCATGGCCCTCTTGTCTTGATGCTGCTAAGGAGAATAAAGTTAAATTTCATTATATACCAGCATACGTCTTCAACATACTGTTACCGCAGACTATCTTTATGTTGTAATCACAAACATTAGCAATGTCATTTTAGAGTGGAAACTTTGCCATGATCTTGACAGTCACTACACAAGATGACAAAATATTCAATTAGAGTACAGGATTTAATCTCTTTATATATGCTGGTAAAAGCAATCTGACCACCAGGTTACGCTAAAGCACCAGCTTCGAACGAAACAAAAACTTCATGACGGCATTGATATGCCCTGTCTATGGACTGTGACGAAAGAATGTAGTAGAATAGGCATTACTTCCAAGAACCTGACTACAATACTTTTACTGATAACCATCAGTATTCCAGTAAAAACTTGTCTAAAAAGGGGAGTGTGAACTTAAAGAAAACTAGGGTTATCCCATTTGTACACGAATATTTAGAGCCTGTTAAAAGACGTGAAAAATTGGCAAAGAAAATTCCGGTTTAACATCTCCCTGTCCATGCTCTGGCAGGTTTACATAAGGTCATCTAAAGACGTATACCTTCGGTAGACGTCGGAGCCGGCTGAGTTAATCTGACACGCATCTAAAAGGTGTCATCTAAAGAAAAGTCAAAGAAAGGACTGAAAAGATGGAAAATGCAAAGTCATGCACGTGGAAGGTTGGAGATGAAAAATGCCATTACCAGTCAATAATAATCTTGCAACTGAAGGAGCATTTTCTCATCAAGGAAAATCTTGCTGCGTCACAGGAAGTGTTTTCTCCTAGAGGAAAAATCGTGCGGCATCAAAGGAAGTGTTTTCTCCTGAAGGAAATCTTGCTGCAGCAGATGGAGGCTATTCTCCTTATGCAACAAATGTGGTTTCTAACACTTTCTCGCATTGCAGTAAATTTGTTCGTTTTGACTCTTTTGTAAAGTGAGCAGTTTTCAAATTTCGGGTTTCTTCGTCAGTTGTGGTTGTACGCTTGATGAAGAATGGTGTAGTGTGATTGGTTGTTTATGGCCATGTGATATATCAGAAACCACTTTTGCTAAAAGCATCTATGTTTTGCTATCGCTGTGGTTGAAGGGAGAATCTTTCCCTCCTCTGTAGAGATTATTTCAGGACGTTGGGTCAGAATTTCCCATGTCGTTCTTGCAATTCTTTCTTATCGCATGGTGCAGAGGCATTTCTTTAATCTTTCTGTCCTGTTATACACTCATAGCAGTTTCTTTAGTATGACGTTATATGAGATATCATAAAAACAGTATGCCTGTTATATAGCATGTCTGTGGCAGTTTTAGAATTTTTAGCCTCGATTTTTTCCACAGACCTTCCCTTTATATAGCCCCAGTACATAAAATGTATACTGTTGTATGCCCATATTATCTCGTTTCCTATCCTATAATTATAACATTAATACGTTCTGTCGCTTTTCCTTCCGGTCTTAAACTTTACGAAAATAAAGGTGTTTTTAACGTTGGGGGTTTCAAAACTAAAAACAAAACCACAAAAAAAAAAAAAAAAAAAAAAAAAAAAAAGGAAAAAAAAAAAAAAAAAAAAAAAAAATTTTAAAAAAAAAAAAAAAAAAAAAAAAAAAAAAAAAAAAAATATTTTTTTTTTTTTTTTTAAAAAAAAAAAAAAAAAAAAAAAAAAAAAAAAAAAAAAAAAAAAAAAAAAAAAAAAAAATAAAAAAAAAAAAAAAAAAAAAAAAAATTTTTTATTTAACCAACCCAAACCACACCCAAACCCCACACAACAAAAAAAAAAAAAAACAAACCCCCCCCCCCCCACGATTTAAAGCTTAATAGTATTGTAGTCTGCTGCTTACATGTTTATTTTTGAGTAGAATGTCACCAAAACTATTTTTCATTTGAATGAGCAACCCTTAAATCATACGCTACAAGTATGTTTAAAGTAGATTTTACTTTCATCAAAGATTACTTCTACTGTATTTTTCATTGAAACGTGGAGTTGACCTAATTTAGATCACGTACACATCACGTTTCGAAGAATATTGGACAGAAACAATACCAATCATACAACAGTTAAAACCGTACTATGAACATCTAGAGATGTGACAGTGCTTAATACATTCTGTTCCGCCGATTATCAGGCCTACATGTTGGACGAAGTTGCTTTTAAAGTCCATCAGGATAAGGCAAACAAAGGAATTGACAGACACAACATTCATACTCCCGCATTTTAAGACACCCAAAACTTCCCAGATAAAGCTACAGATGAACAGAATAAATTGTATGTGTGGCATTGCTACAGGATATTTTTAACCGTGACACTTCTGTGAGGTCTCTCTAAAAAAACAAAAGACATCTACATAAATTTTCATAAAATCGCTGTCTGCCCCTCTAACATATTCCTGAGTGGAGTATAAGGAATATGAAAGTTGTCCATTATACATGCTACCTTTGAAACCGTTTAACGAAACATCGAAATCAGTATATCGTCTGATAGCCTGACAAAAGCAAAAAAAGAACAATTTTCCAACCCGATGCATAGTTGCAAATCACCTTATCATTGCCGAAGAAATTTCATTGTTTTGAAGAAGAATCATTGACTCTCAGGGTCATTTTCTCACAATGATGGTTCTTTTACTGGTTTATCAACTCTTGAAATCGGCGATATCTTACAACTTAACTTTGTTGTTATGTGAGTCAGTTTCAACAGTATATGAAGCCCTTACCGGATCACAGTGAACAACTGTAGGAACAACGAGAAATTATCAGCAAAACCGCAATCCATACATGGCAGAAATCTTGTCACGAATACATACAGATGAGTTCATTATGTTAGAAAAATGACAGCTAGGTAACACTGACGTTCGCAATTTTAGACAATACACTATTCACTTTTTAAGCAGACATGTGTTCTCCCCAACAGAGTGTGCACTATTACAAAAGATATGAACATTTCTCCATTGACCTACGCAGACCTACGCAAACACCTAGACAAAACATTTATAGCTTATACTGTAGCTTTTAAATGAATGAAAGACATGCAGGTCATCAGAAATTTTGATTTGACGAATCCTATTTCAAAAGGTCCATAATTATACAGTGAGAATTTTTAAATACTGAATTACTACTTGCTCACTATTATCACCACAAAGTGTAAAACAAATGAGTAGGCATCACACGGGGATATTTTCAATTGGACAGTGAAATAGAGGTATTTACACAATATGTCTTTTAAATATATAAATACATATATTCAAGAACCACCTTTTAAAGTCATTTCTTGAATTCGACAAATTGACATACAGTTGTAAACAGAAATATTTTTAAAGTAAAATTTCAAATGTATCTTAAAACGCCGGATATTATTAGTCAGGTATTAACTATGAAAATACCATCGAATAACGGAAATGACATATGGCGCCGGTAGTGAAGATGTTTTATGATGTCATGAAACAAGTTGTTTCTAATATATTTATAATAAACTTGGAATATTGATGATTGAAATTTTCCAGTTGCTTTGAATCAAGGCAGTGAAATGTCTATGATGTATGACAAATTCATTGATTTTAAATTGTCTGCGCGTGCGCTCTGTACTCGAAATGTAAAACAACACACGAATCGTAACTGATTAGGCACGTGAAAATCGTTATTCACTGATTTAGATATTTCAAATTGAAAATTGACACGAAGGAGACAGGAAATAGGCAAATAAATATTTCCTAAAAGTATTGCCACATTATTCAATCCGTTAAGCTTTTTACATTAAATCAAAACAACTTTGTTAATTGTATTTTGTCAATACTCTAACATTTTTTGTTTTCCTGGGAAATTCGAAGCCAGTCCATGCACGTTATAAGTTCTCGAATCCGATTGTTCTGAGCTGATTTTCTAAAAAATGAAATGGGTTAAAAAATAAGGGTACAAATGAGTAATACAAATTATTAGAGAGTCAGTTACCTGGAATGCCTCAAGCTTAAATTCTCCTGATTTGCACTTTAGAAATGAAATATAGAAATATACTAATAAGCAGTTTACAGCAAAGTTTAGTTTTAACATAAGTGATGCAAAGCATCGTTTAATAATTTGCGTTATTGACCAATGTGACTGAACAAAGCTTGCTCATTTCTGAGTAAAGAACTAGATATTGTGTTAAATGTTCCACTGAATAGATATATTGTTTTAAAGTGCTTCCATTTTATCCTAATTTCTTTCAGAGTACTGTCTGTTCGACAATAATTTAAGCCTTTTTCACATTTTTTTCTAGATGTGTCTCACACTTACACGCAGTATTATATATAGGTGCGTAAAAATCTCTTTGTTTTTGACATATTTTACACAATCGACTAGTTCGAGCGTCTGTTAATATTGAATTAAGTTGATGTAATGAGTAGTTTATGTTGCTGTGATCTAAATACTTTCTGTATCAAAGACAAAATCTGTTTTGAGAAAAAGAAGAACATACGAATGTTCAAAATTATCTTAAAGAGGCAGATAAATTTTTATATTTGATTTTAGAATGGATCAACTACCTTGTAGATTTTAAAGTCTGATAGTTGAAACATGAAATAAGATTAATTTCACGTTTCTGCAAGTGCTTACATCTTAATTAAAAATTGCAACAACGAGGGCAGAAGCTTTTTAATAAAATTTATAGGATTTCTGTAGATATTTATTGTGAAGATTCAGTTTCTGTAAACTATTGTTTCGACATCATCATTAATTTTAATAAAGTCTGATGAAATCTTAGATTACATTTTGATGCATAGTGGATATAAAAGCCAAACTGTTTAGCGAAACATAGCAATGCATAAAAGCCCCGGAAGTCCCACTTTTTAAAACTTCTATAGGATACTAGTAAATGGCGCCTAATTGTTATTTCAGAACGGTTACAGGCTCCATTTTTGATCGGTTATGAAAAAGAAGTACATGGCAAAACATCACGCTTAGGAAGGGTCCTTTCAACCTTAGAGAGCATTTATGCCCAAGAAGCAGACATAAATTTGGCCTAAGATCTGACATCCGAGTAATCGTCAGGTGATTCTGTTTATGAAACAACACAGCTGTGTTTTAAAAACACAGACAAGGTCTTGCAAGCGACACTCTTACAGTTAGCGTTAACAAGTGTAATAGACATACAGCAACAAATACAAACATCTCGAGTGTGTGGAGACGCCAGGCGGGTCCCATTTGTTAGCCGAGCAATTAACAGACACTAAGTGTTGATGATACATGGGAGTTTAGAGAGAAACATCTTAACTAGTTAAATTATTCTGATATTATTGAAATGTGTCTTGGAATTAATGGAGCTATAAAGGATGGTCGAATGGCACCAGTCATAAGTTATATAATTAACGTTGATTTTGTCAGAGTAGCTTTCTAGAAATAAAATAATATTCGTGAAATACTAAAAGATGATGTGTTTATGTTGTATTTTGAGATAAAATGAACAAAGAAATGTTGAAAATCAACACAAAGAGGCAGAGAAATGTTGATATCCGTTAACTAAGGCAGAATATTAAAAAATAGCTTCGTTTCTACAGAATGTCAAAAATCTTGTTTTAACAAGGTATTTTGGAATAGCTGAAGAATGTAAAAAAATTGCACTAAGTGTTTTATTCTCTAAGCTTACTCAACATTTTTGAGCCAGGACTTTTTGTTCATTTTAAGGCACTAAGTGTTCCCCGGGGTAAAGGGCGGGGCTGTTACCCCCCCCCCCCCCCCCCCCCGAACGTATATGTCGAACCAATCACACTGTGTGATATTGCCGTAATATAGCACGTGTTTAGTCAATTCTTTGGTATTTTTCGTTTCCCAACGATGTCTTTTTCACACGTGTGATATATTCGGTCAATTTTTCCCGTGATATTCGGTCGAATTTTTCCCCCCCGTGAATTCGGTCATCTTTCAACTTTGTATTCATTCTGGTTTTTCATTTTGACAGTTTACCCCGAAACTTATTGTGATACTTCAGTGTATAAACTACTATTTATACTTTTGTAGGAAGGGGCGGCAAGCACCCGTCCCCTTTGCAAAGCAGATTATGCCCATTCCCCGGTTTTTTTAGAATAGTGAACCCCCCCAATAAATGTCATAAAACTGGGAGGTAATTCAAATAAAAAAACCCAACCCCCCCCCAAAAAACCCCCAATGCCTAAATGTGAACTTGACCGTAGACATGGGGATTTGTTCATCTGTATTACTTTTCCCCCCCCAAAAATAAACTTTATTCGATTGTCCCCTTGAAACATTAAAGAAACCCAAAAAATTTTTCTTAATCGAAAAACCCTTTCATTGAGGTTAACATTTTCCTATGAACACTATTGCTCCTTGTATGAAATTATAGGGTTCGCACATAAGACTGCCAATGCGGCGACTTGTCGAGTTCATCGCAGCCGCAAAAAACCATTCCTCTTAAATACGGTTACTTTACATTGTTTCACCGGCCATCAAAATATCAAGTTTGATATGTGTTTAATCTGTGATAGCATTGTGTTATTCGGAAAAGGTCGTTTGATAATAATGGCATTTTTCTATTAATAATCACCACCCAAAGCCCCACCCAACCCAAACCAAAATCAAAAAACACCAAAAAATTTGGACAAACTTTTGAGACTGACATAATTTAGATGGATATACGTTCGACTTGAAAAATGCATCCATATTTGATCTTATATGTTTTTTTTTTTTAATTTTTTAAAAATGTGTTTTTTTTTTTAAATTTTTTTTTTTTTTTTTTTCTCCCCCCCCCCCCCCCCCTTTTTTTTTTTTTTCTACATGTACCCCCCCCCCCCCCCCCCCCTTTCTTTTCCATAAAATTAAGTCAAAGTATACATCTATGTGCCATATACGTTTCACGCGAAGACTATTTTCGACCGGATTTTCCCCCCCTGGGACATCTGCGGTAGTTTGTAGGAATATGTGTCCCCTGCCCCCCCAACCCTGTTTACAAGGCGGAAAGTGCAAAGCTGATTATGTTGTAAAGCAAAATTCATAAAACTGGGAGTAATTCATAAAGCAAAAAATAAATTATTTATTCTTAAAAAAAAAATTCCTCTCCTTCTTACATTATATTTTCAAGTTAAATTTTTTTCCTACCTATGAATATTGGTGTATGGGTTCGTACATGTTGTAGTTCCTAAAACTCCTAAATCTTGTTTCATAATATCTTGGTGGATAGCAATTTATTCTGAAGTTCGTGATATTGGCATTTTTAAACTTTAACCTTTATTGATATACGTTCGACTTGAAAGCCATTATTTTAATTTTTCTATTTTTATTATTTTTTATTTTTTTTTTTTTCCCCCAAAAAAAAAACCCCCTACGGCTGCAAATATTTCAGATTAAATATTTTTGCCGTGCAGTTAATATTACATGTACATGAATTATTCTTAAAGGGGCATTCCCTACATGTAGCAGATTATATTATCGGAACATAAATAATGTGTCCAATGAACGATAAATGATAAATATATACAATTTTGAAGAAAAACATATCGGAAAATGCTTCATTGTAGCACAAGTAATCAAACATAGTGGCCTTTTGTAATAAATTGCTATCCACCCATTAATTGTACGAGAACAACTTTACTGTTATAGAGTATTGAATGGTTTACTGTACTGCAACATATTTTTAAACGCTGATTTTACCAATAACGACTGGAATGTATAACTTAACTAGGCTAAGTAATAATACTTGTAAAGATTCTATTTATTTTACTTTTGAAGTTGTTTAGTGCGACACCACTTATAGAGAGTGTCTCTTTAAATCATTCATACATTAGTTAAAACGGTAAATTTTGATGTGAGCACAACTGTTGTACCTCTTCGGGTAACTTACCTAGGGTGTAGTCCGTTTGTAGTTTGTCATCTTGTCTCTTTGTTTGAAGTTTTGGTTAATTATGTTCACACGAATTTATTTTAGTTCAATTGCGATGAAAGCTCCGTTGCTTCTTGAATTGCTCTCGAACTCTTATTCCAGATGTCATCACGCTCACGAGAGAGAGAGGCACCCATTTGTAGCTGTGTGGACTGAGGCACGTGTGGCATCAGTGGCTTTGCCCAAGGACACACCTTGTGCTCGGGCTGGGATTTGAACCGTTCCGGAGGCTAACGCTCTAACCACTGAGCTATCGAGGCCAACACAGTGGCTAGTTTGTAGTTTCCAGTTGTGTCTTTTCCTGTTGCTCCTATAGCAATATACATGTTTATATTTTCGTTTTATCTTTATCAATATTGGATAGATATCTCGTACTCATTGTTGTCTACCACAATGTTTGGTTTTGACTTGTTGTGTGCTATGAGAACCGTTCTGGCGCTTTACGGAAGGGCATCATTATGAGACATCTGTGTATAAAGTTACTTAATACAAAATTTGTTGGTTGCTCTTTACAGTTTTTCCTTATTATCTGCAAGACTATTACTTTCTGGTTTCAGTTTATTTATCACCGAGTTGAGGGAGGGTATGCACATATAGAGCATTTTCTTTTTTCAGTCTACCGGGTACTTTAGCGGTAAAATATGAAAGTAAAAATCCCGGGGAAAATAAGATCATCTTTTGTTAGCTTGGTTCTTAAATAAATGTAAAAAGACAAAACAAAGCCGGAAAAAGCATAATCCCGACCTCGAGCTCCTATGGCTATTCCCACAACTTCCGTCGCATGTCACACACTAAGGTAATGATTCTTTGGTAGCTTGTGTTGTATTGGCTGTCAGCGGCATTTTTTATTTCAACACTGTTTCAATTGTGAAACGAAACTAAGTTTCTGAACGTGTTCCAGATTGGTTAGAAAAATTTATACTCCCTATGGAGGAAGGATTATAAACAATTTCCTCATTATGCGATCAATAACGCAGTTTACCTGCACATGTGGACTTTAAAGTCCCAGAATCACTTTGAATTTACAGAAATAATTTACATAAATTTATTGATAGTATAATGTTAGAACCAGGTTCTATTCATTCTAAAACAATGTTGACATATGCCTTTCTTTCATATTCAAGTTGTTTCTTCAAGAAAAGAGTTTCCAGTAAGCTTTTATTAATTTTGCTATACTTTAAAAAAATATTGCCCAATTTTGTACTTCGATAAAAAGCAAAGTTAGGAATGTTTTAGGTACAAATAAAGGTCAATTCTGTCAGTAAGACATCTTTCTTGATAAAATGAGAACTACTTGTGATCATTGGACTTAAATGTGTGCTTGTTGTTTTTAGCCTGGGGACTGAAAGTCCCCTTGGCCTAAGTTAGTATACCACAAGAAATTTAACTGTGCTATGTGCGAATAACAACTGTAAACATGCGCTTTGGGAAAGTAGTGCAAGACAGACCAGATCAATCTTTTGTTTGAATGTCGCATACGATAAGAACATATTACAAATAAAAACAGTACATACAACTTCAAACGATTGCAGAAAGGTCTATAGCTTACGGGCTGCATTACACATTTTTTTCTGTTTTAGAAATTACTGCGCTGTTAGCTGATTACGGAAGATAATCATATGCATATCACGGAAAAGTACGGATATTTACGGAAATTTACGGAAACATACATAATTCGATATAAGAGTTTGTAGTTTGATTTTTCAAATTTCTTATGTTATTTCATTGACAACTTTCTTATTTACGAACGATTACATATACATTTACCTAAAAATAAATTTCTTTAAAAAAAAGATACAGTTTACGTTCATTCCCGAGAAGGAACTCACGTGATCAAAATGACCCGCCATTTATCGAGGACGCTGCATGTCAAGGCCCAGTGAACGGTTTCACCGATTAATACTACAAGGTAACCAAGAATCATTTTTGGTTTTCTCTGCTATACACATTGTACAGTACTGTATTTATATTTCATTGTTGGTATTGCTTTGTTTATTTCTGTTTCAAGGTCTTGTCCTTGGTACACAATAATTTTCGATCCACGTCATCAGATATCGCTTGTGTGAAGTTGAACAAAGCGCAGATTGAATTATTTTTATTGTTCTCTCAAACAATTGATATTGTTGACCATGTGATTATTTTTCATTTAACGTACGTTTTATAATAAAACAAACTTCCCTGCCACCCATATATTTGTGAATCATTCATTCTGTGTCATATACTAAATTTCGCCCTATGCACATTTCGACCCGCGCTTTAGGTAAGGTTCAGCGTAAATCACGAAGGTCAAAAGTTGTTTTTAGGGGAGTTAATCTATAGCCCCCAGGCCTTCAGCGCTCACAGCGCTTTGATTTGTTTTAGTTTTGGTCGACTTTGCTTTTTATTTCGAAAACTGCGTTCTGGCGTATTAAATTTTAAACTTGAAAACAAGAATTTGTGCCTGCACATATTTCAACATTGTTCATTATTTAACGATTTCAACTTCACAATTACAACTTCATAAATGCACAATTTCCATGAATTCACGATTTCAACTTCAAGATTTCACGATTTTACGAATTCATAATTTCATCTTCATGATTTCACGAGAACACGATTTCTACCAACCATTTCATATGATGGGTGAGATACTTATTTCTCACCTATGGGATACATCTTTCCGCGCATTTACCCGTGTGAGATAAACTTATCTCACATCGCTTATCTCACATCGCTGCCGGACTATTTTTACGTTAATTGTAAGCAGACATAAAAATCGAAAAATGGCTGTAAAATTGTTATTTTTGAAATAAACATAGGGTTGTTGGTATTCTTTTCTTAGTTAGATCTTTTCTATCCATCTATAGCAGTTTTGAAGTAAAAATCGGAAAAACTGATTTTCATTTTTCATCCCATCCTGTATTTGCACTAATTTCTTCTTACTTGTGTGAAAATGCGATTTAAACGGTGAGAAAATAAATCTACCATGTCCATTGAGTGGTGGATGGAAACCCCCCTCGGGTTGAGATCGTCCAAAAAACTCGGCGGCCTCGTTTTTGGCGTATCTCAACCCTCGGGTGGGACCCCTTATCCACAACTCAGCGTGATTCACTTTAGCTTGGAAACACTTCAGATTTGATTAAAATGAGTTTTATATGTGGCTGACTCATTAAAAATAATGGGTAATTCTTGTATATGTATTGAAATGAGCTCAGTGTGTTTGAAAAGAAAAAAAAGAAACGTAGCATAAAATAGAAGATGTGCATGTAATATAGCGTGTACATGTAGCTAAACTAGAATCGTCATCAGGACCTGACCTCATAGCCAGTGTAAAGCAAATATTTGTCCTAGAGTGGACGGATCTCTGATTAATATGAACGACAAGCCGAACCATGATAACCTTCATACACTGTTTCTAGAAGTCATCAGGTTAAGACTAAGTTAAGTTAAGTTAGTATAACCAGGGTCTGTTCTTATGTTGTTTTCCTATGATATGTTTCAAGCCCCGTTTGCTGTTCAAAGATGGTTATAATAGCCAATTGCTGAAGAGCATGTGAGGTTTAGTATGAACTACTTTAAGACAAATAGCAGGACTGTTTTAAAACTACATTGTATTTTTATGATTAATTATTGACAACTCATTAATTAACGATTCTCACGAACTAGACTTTCTAATGAAGCTCTTTGTGTATTACTTATACTCATTATGTTCAGACCCACACTTCTAATGTATGTCTCTTAAATGTGTTTTTGTATACTGGTATATACGTCATTACAATGTATCTGCATGCTATGATCATTCGTAGAGTTGAAATTTTGACAGTATTTTCATTGTAACTTTTATAACCTTCTACATTGATATAAACGATATGTATCAAAAGAAAGAAGAATTTCAGGAGATTTTAATGGCAGCAAATTTTAAATAGATTTACACATACAATGATTGTTCCTCCCCGTTTCTGAAGTTCTTTTCTCCGTTATATAACTCGTGCACGGTGCTTGTACAACAGAGAAAAAATGCATAAAACAGTTCGACAGAGAGCCTTGACAGGACGCTGAGCTTGTACCCACACTTTTGAAAGGATTTCATAAATTTGCAGTGTATGAATATATCAAATCTATAAAAACAATGCAGCATCTATGAAGAACGCTTAAACCGTGAATGCTGAAAACTTGAAACACACGTCAGCAATTACCCAACCTAAAACAATTAAAACGCATGTTTAGCAAATATTTGCAAGAATAATTTCTGACACTATCCCTCATAATCCTTCAGGTACTTCTCGTTCAAGTATTCTTTGTTAATTGGAACGTGTTCTTTAAGTAAACACCCTCAGACTGCATGTCTCTCGCAGAGTAAATGAAGAGCCGACACAAATTTGAAACAATTAATTTTATTTTCTAGTTAATTTCTAAGGAATTTATATCATGTATTCTATAGCGTTAACACTTCACTGAGCTCTTTAATCGCCGTTTAAGCCTATTTAGCGCCATCGAAACTTTCGTTTCCTCAACTCATAAAACTGGAATGAGATTTTGAACACGAGGGCGGCGCGGCGCTTGAAAAAAAAAGCTAAATTGGAATGAAAATATTTCAATGAAAATGTTCATATTCATTTTTTGCAATATTGACTCGGCATAATAACTATATTTATATATACATGAGATTCAACACGCCAAAAGTATATTCCTTGCATTTTTTGTACGTATACATAATTATGTTGCTTAACACAAACATGAAAATTTCTGTACCGACAACCACAGAACAGATTTCACGTAGTCAACAAGTTTAATATGTGAAATATCGCCTAATTTCATTATGATTATGCGTGTAATATGTGTATATGTGTCTGTTTTAATCGGTCTTTACTGAAAGTTGTTACGCTATAAAACAAGAAGCGTTATTTGACCTTAAATTCCGTTGACCTCGACAAACGCTTATGCATGGTCATTTAAATGTTTGGCGCCACGGCCACAGAGATCAGTGCAAAAATGTAGTTTTGTTCACTTATCCGTGTTAATTTAATACGAAAGGCGTCCGACTGTTTCAAAGTTTGGCACCTCAGCCATTCTTCGTACTTACTTAGGTATGAAAAATAATTATTTATACAGTCGTCTGCGCATTAACAGAGAAAATCTGTTTGCTTTAGGATTATCCTACCAGCACAAACTATAAGAGTACTTGATCCACTACTTGACGGAATAAACTTTTGGACCGCAAACTTGGATTTAGTGGACATTATAACTGGTTAATGATTTGGAAAAATTGAATCATTTGGATTTGGGTTATTATCTCATTAAACGTAAGAACCAAAATATACATATGAAAATAATAACTACGTTTAGACAATTTAATGAAAGTCCTTGACACTGTTGCTATTTTATTCTGCGCATCTTGTTTGTATGTACTTTTCTCTTTTCTTCCCTTTTGTACTATGTTACTTATATCAGTCAATTTCAATAGATTTTTTGGGGAATGATTGAATAAATAAGTTAAATTTGTCCACCATTAAAAGTGGACCTTTTTCCCCATCAACAAACGCGAAGTACGATAGGTCAAATTTCATTTACTCTGCGCGAGTCATACAATAAACAAAACTACATGTTTGCACTGATCTCGGTGGCCGTGGTGTCCAATAGCTCAATAGGCGACTGGCTAACTCCAAGCTTTTCGCAACTGAAATTACGAAATTTAGCATAAAATTTAACTCGCTTTTGCTAGAGTCAGTCCGCCACGTGCCAGGTTTAAATTTTTATGGCGTACATTGTAGTTTGATTGAAAGAAAATGCAACTGGCGTTTTTATGGCTCCTTAGTAAAACATAGTAGTAAGATCTCTCAAAATACCTGTAAGTCCACACATGTTATAACTTTGTTTCGTTTGTTAACTACACTTATCAAAATAATGCTAATAAGCATTTATTCCTCTAAATCATATCTAAACGTAGAACATTTGAAAGCTAAGCATGTATAATTTAATGTATCAAAATTGGCTCCACGCATAGCAGTAATTTCACTGGACATAAAACTTGTTACAGGAACAAGTAGTGCATTGAAGGAAACCCAAGTAGGCGCCAGTGTAGCGAAAACACCCGTAGTTTTAGCATCAGAATTAGTCTCTGGAAGTTGTCATTGCGCACAAATATAATTGGCAGAAAGTGGTCCTACTCGCATGGCAAAATGCTACGCCGTGATTTTCATTTGCAGAATAAATTGCATTTATTTCTCGGCCTGTTAATCGCATAAACTCCTGTAAAATAAACGTTTCTTTACAGTTGAATCAGATTTTAAATAAAATATTATACCCAAAACAAATGTACAACAATTAACAGGAGAGGCATTAAATATTATACTGAAAAAAAAAACACATCTAAAACGGCATTTGGCACAAACATGACTCATGCTGGATTTTTTTAAAGAGTAAAGCACCAGTCTTCTGAACAGTTTACAGACTATCAATGTTTGACTAAATTATACCAATAAATCAATACTTATTAATTTTAGATAAAATTATAATACTAAACTACGTTTGTTTTACATCAAGACATGTAAAAAGCATATGAGCAATTAAGTGATGTTATCAATGGTTTTACAAAAAAATCCTATAATAATTTCAGAACTCCAAGGTATATTTTGTAACTGTTATAGAGTGCCGATAAGGACTTGCAGACTGAAAAAGCATGGTGCAATATTCAGTGAGACGCTAATAGACAGATAACCCTGTGATTGTTCATATTGCTCTTTGTACACGAACTCATTTTATAGGCGCGATCAATTAAATGATTAGTGTTAATTCTTTATATTTTTACGGCGGGGTCAGATACCGAACATGCCAAGTTAAACGTTAAAAGTGTTTATTCTCAAGAGAAACGTAATGTCGCTGTGTGTGTACCTTATATCCAGGAGGTACACGCATTAACTTTATACCTTATTTTACTAGAGTAAAGATTCAACGTGATTCTGTAGAACAATTAAACAACTATCGGCGAAAATTGCCGGTTAAACGATAAGTATACATTTAAATATCTCAATAACATCATGCTTTTACAGTAAATGAGATCAAAGCATGTATACTTTGTGGGAAAAATGTTGCTAACTTGAACACTTTATCATGTTACAGTTTTCTCATCTCCAGGTACCATGTACACATACATATCGCCGCATAAGGTTAACTGATTCTCATCCTCAATGTCAAAACCAATTGCAAACTATACAAAAATGACCGATAACTGTAAAGAGCTGTACGTTAAGTTCGCGATAAAATCGATACGTTTTATCACCGTCTAAATCAAACATGTTATACCGGTATATCGATAATTTGTACAGAAGATGATAACGATTTCGTGGTAAGATTATCTAAGGGTTCAAGTGTACTCAGCAATTACTGTCCGGTGATATTCTGCTGACACCGTCAGCCACTGACCAGAACTTTTTGACACTGGGAAAATGCAATTCCTAAAGTTATTGGCTGAATGAGAGGTGAGACTATGAGTGAAAAAGATTGTTTTATAGAACAAATTTGTTTTTGTCATGCCTATAGCAACTATAGCAAATACAGAGAAAGTGACACGTGTTCGACTACTCGGCCAACAACTTTTATTGTCGTTGTATTAAAGTAAAGATTGAAGTTAAGACTTTGCTTGAACTCAGCTTTTGGGCGACAGTACTGGGAGATATAGACTGTCGGACATACATCAGCACGAGAAAATGTATGTTTCCTGATATTTCTATACTTGAAACTTTCTGTCAATTTTTAGTTCAATTTTGTAACAATTATTCACTAACTTGAGTAAAAAAAAATGTGCAAATAGATATAAACAAAACCTATGGTAGGAACTCACCAAAATGCCCTGTCATGATCTCGGATGTAAAAGGGCCTTCGGACTGCTTGTTGTCATGTATCGCCCTGTGTGAGGCAGGGGTGAGGGGTTGCTTGGGGATTAAACGTGTGTGTTATTTTAAAAATATATGTTACAGGCAAGTCATACTAGTAGTACCAGGAAAACATTTATGTTGAAAACCTTGATATTGCACGTGGTAACGACATAACTCACGTTCTAATATGGATTCGAAAGTAAACTTTAGTTTATCCTGATGAACGTAGAAGACTATTTTAGACTGCGTAACAATACCAGTTTGAAGCGGATAATCTGTATTTTGAACTCTTTCGGCAGTTTGTGTTATTTTTAAAAAAAGCTTGCAAAACTTATGATGTATTAAAAGACTGCTTCATTCTACAAAAGGGTGGTCGGAAAGATGGTAGCCGAGAAATGTCAAAGCACCATACTTTTAAACCAAGTTCATCGGATATCAAAGTTAAATTTGTTACGACACGTGGGCATTCATGAATTATTGCATACTGTCACGCGAGCACGTGACCTCCAAGACAGACCTGAAGAACTAGCACGTGCAAGACATATGTGCGCGTGTTGATACTTTGCAAATATTTATAGATTCAATAGAAGTAATATTGATAGATAAACAGTAATATACTGTGGTGAGCCTTTGTTTTTTCATTATTTTCCTTTTTAACTTTAGTAAATGAAGTGATTTTTAAACAAATTAAACATCAAAGACTTTCAAATAATTGAAATGATAGCATTATTAAAGTTTGTATCCATGTTTTGAGTCATTTTACCGCTCAATTCTAGTCGAGTCATTAAAAATTTAATGCAAGTCCATACATATAAATCATGTAGTTTTTCCCCTCTTTTTTCCTCTTTACTTGGATCTCATAGTTCTATGACATCTTGACCTCTTTGATCATCGCCACGTACAATACTAACAAAAATAGTTCTCTTTTAATTGCTTCTACTTGTCCATTTACACGATATTTGACATTTTCTGCAAGCCATGTGACCTACTGTGTCAACATGGTCACGTGATTTATGCCCCTAGTGAGTAAAAAGCAAGAAAAGTGTTGGTCACAGAGGGATTGGAGACAAGCGTCTGAGTGAATGGAGTACATAACACGCGAAAAGTGTGCAAAAATTATGCTTTATGGCTGACAGTGTTTCACTAACATGTTGTCCTCAACTTTGGGCTTGTAAGAACACGGAAAATCGTGTCATGTACCGAGGACACTACGTGATGCCTGAGTTATGAACATGTTTTACTATATAATGTTTGTCGTGGCTATGTGAGGGTGGTCCAAGGAACACATGATATCGTTTGAAGTGATTCTGCCAGCGGTTTTCGGCGGCCTTATAAATCATGTAAATGTCCATTTTGTGATACCTACTAAATGTACGGAACTAAAGAGACAAGCTACTGTCCGTCACCAAACTGTTTATAAGCATCACCAATGTTTTTTACAGGGTATTAGGTACATGTCTGTGCATTTTTACAATTTTCTTCATTCATTTATTTGTTTTTTTCCCACCATTTCACTGCTGTTAACGGAGATAGTGCAGACTATGAACAACCTTCACATCCGTCCAGTTAGATCATGATCTTCACAGTTTGCCGTTCAGTCAGAGCATTTTCTAGACCACCCCTTTGAACAATTAACGTTACTGTCCAAATTGTAAACTGAGGGAAATTTATTTGATTAGGATTAATTAAGGATTCCACAGGTTAAAAGGTCTCCAGGTTGTTGGTGTTTAGTTCCTACTGGCATTAAAATTAAATGATTTAAGAAAATGATATTCGTTTTAGCGGTGTTCGTCTAGTAAACAACAATTTGGTGATTTGATGCGCAGTAATGAACCAAGAAGGCTGTAGGCTAGAGTGGTTAATAACTGAGAAGCTGAACGACAAAGAGTTGTTTATTAAACAGTGAACAACGCTGGATATTATTTCGATTCTAACATGACTAAATATCACAAAAAAGGTACAAATACAAAGTGCTTTATTTTACGCGGACATTTATTAGTACGTCAAAAAGCAAATGTTGACGTTATTTATGACGTCATGACGGCTCGCGACTTATTGCAGATTTTTCAATAATGGGTTCCCTTCTTTTTTAACTGACAAACTGAACGAGGCTGATTTGATTTGAAATTGTTTTTATAAAGGTCCGTCCATAAGAGCAACTATATTAGCTTGTATTTGTGGATGAAACCTAACTGAACAAGGCATGTTAGAATCTTTCTTTTATAACACTTTGGAGGCATCTGTTTTGTTTGGTTGATTAATTAATTGATTGATGAATGCAGCAAATATAATAGATGCAAAATAAATCCCTTGAAGCAAACCTAACAAAAATAATAAATAATAAGTTAAAGTTGTGTGCATTCTTACAGACAGTGGTCTTCCTAAAACGTTTCCAAAACAAATATAATACTAATAGTACAATCTCGTATTATTTTTAAGTAGAAAATGTGTATTGCTTAGGGTTTCACAATCGCTAATTTTTGCTTTATTATATTGACTCCAGATTTCAGGACCTAGTCAGACAATCGCTTGCCTAATTTCCTCCGAAACTTGACTCGTAAATTGCCGCGCATTATCTCATTAATACATCTATCCGGCGGTTTTCCAAAATACATTGATGCTGCAGAGCAATTATCAGCTATTATGGGACGTTTGTCGCGAATTAGCGTTTGTGATGGGTATTGGTGTTAAATATGGATGGAACTCAATTAAACGCCCCGACCAACAATTGAACGATGTGCAAGGGCATAAACAAACATAATCAAACTATTGTTCACTTCATTAGGTTCTCTTATGATATTCATCAAGATTGTCTCCTCGAAGAAAATTATCCCAATTGCTGCCACCATATGTGAGCAGCGGAAAGCCAGTTAAACATTCATGAGGCAGCTTTAAGGTCTTGGCAGCGAAAACCGGCGAAAAATCAGAGGTATTATTCAAGTATTATTCACTTTGTTGGGTTTGCGTGTTGAAACTAATTTCCATCCCCGGAATCGGCAGTTAAGTGCGTTAATTATATTTTTCTCTCATAAATATTCTATTTCAAACATTGTCGTGGATTATGCAAATATAAATCGATAAAAAGCGCTCGGATCAAGCGTCAAATGTGCGGCTAATTTGGAAACTGTTTTTGGATAGAATGATTCAAATGTCATAACCTTGCTTATAGTTTACAATTATTTTCTGAGTATGATACAATCTATAACGAGGCTTGCTTTTCAGTTTGCGTTCTTTGGGCACGCGCTACACTCGGAAGCATTTTGGAGCCTGATCGATAAGAACAATTTGATTAGTTCCGAGTAACTGACTTCTGTATTAATTGTTTTGACAGGCGACAAATGTAAGATGATGAGGTCAGATGTGCTGTATCATAACAACCGATGTTAATGAACCAGTTACCTCATGGTGCCCATCAACACATCAAAACACTTTCTTTTCTACAACCATCACTGATTGACACCCGTTTATTTTCGTTTTTGTTACTTATCACGTGAAGAATGGCGCGAGCACAGCGCGAGCGAATATTGTGTCTGTTTCACGTCAACGCAAAGACGAAAATATCTTAGTAGAATCTAGAAGTGTGTCTATACCTGCAGATGTTATTATGGCTATGACATGGATGTTATTTGGCCGAACTCCTTTCTGATGGAAATAACCACTTTCGCGCTATTTAGAGATTCTACAGGCACGAGGGACGTCATCTGCGAAGTCCAAATAAAACATATGAGCTGCCAGTTTCCAAATAGGTGTTTCAATAATTAAATGACTTCTGAATTCCAGTTTTTGTATTCAATCGCAACCATGCAGATAGCCGTTGTTGCTTATTCAGGGAAAATATTTTCCAAAAAATCAGGATTCCATTCTGCAAAAAAATCCCGTGTGGTCGTGTCAGGGGTAGTAATGATGAGTATTGCTGTTGCCCGCACGCGAACCCCAGTTTACGCATATATAGGCAAAAACATTTTGTTTAATTTTAAGTATAATTGCAGTTCGCTATAAATCATTTATAGGCCAGAAATATTTGAGTTACAGAATTATCTACATACATACCTCGACCTTTCAAAACGTTTGTTTTTGTTCTATGCTACCGCTTATAGAAATTGCAGAAAAAATATTAATCATTAAAACTAGAAAAGAATTTTTACTTAAACCGGTACTATTGACTTTTTTTTGGTTATGATTTCGTTTTTACATCTCGCGTTGTTTCGAGGAAATGCACTAATTACCCCTTACTTTGGGCGTTGATGCAAAATATAATAAATATATTAAATTAACTATAAAATGCGTTTGTCAAACAAATGAGGATGTATTTCGACGATTTGACTTTAAAAAAAAAAATGCATTTTAAATCACAGCAGTTATTAGTAAGGATATTCGTATGTAAGGATATTCGTATGTAAATGTGAAAATGGTCACAAATATGAAAATGTTTACAAATGTGAAATAATTTTACCCCATATGTAAAAGTTTTCCACAAAATGTGAAATTCTTACCATAACTCAAATGTGTAATAATTTTACCATATACAATGTACATGTGCCGGGTATATATGTACAGACTTTACAACTGTTTTTCACATTTGTCGAAAGTTTATATATTATAAACTTTTAACGTATAAAAAATTTATATATGGGGTAAAATTATTTCACATTTGACCATTTTCACCTTTGCGACCATTTTCACATTCGGATGTGCTACAAACACATTATTTCTCAAAATCCACCAATCATTGTGCTTAAATCGCGTTTTTCTTAGTCACTCATTTCTCTGAAATTCTAACAGTAGCAACTGTTCACGGAATAAGTTTACTTTTCATATATTGGATCGTTACATTTTTTAATATATCTCTATAATTTCCTATCAGAATTTATGGAGCTCAATTAAGCTACTTCACTCCAAGTCTCCTAAATTTAACAAGATAATTGAAAACTGTGGATTAGAGATATTATACCGTGAACAAGTCTGGGATCTTCTCGTAACTTAGGTTTATTGTTAGATTGACGCCAAATTTCTACGTAACCTCCATATACACGTAAGCTGACACTCAGGTGACCATAATCATAATTTACCCAAATATTCTTGAAAGCTCTTGAAGACATGTTCAAAGTTGTAAAGATAAACTGCTTTGCTACAACACTACACAGGATTGGTGTGGACTGGTGCGGATTTACCCGATTATTTATAATTACGTAACGAAGAACTCCAATCATTGCAACCCTAGCATTCCAGCTTGGCTGACCTGTCACTAATATATTTACAGACATTAAGTGTTAACGTAGTCTTCTCAGTAATGAAAAAACAACATATTTGTACAAGCATGTCTAAATATGTTTCAACCTTTGCCATTTTTATAATATTTTTTCAAGTTAAAGTTACTAAATTTCCGAAGTTCCAAAATATTTGTTTTGCATACTGTGTGTTGATATGACAATTCAAGTGTCTTTGGTCAGTCAGGAAATATTCTTTTGGAAGCTTCCCATGAAGTTATCGTTCTATAAGTCAATGTTGCCTGTATACGTTTACAACATAAAAAAATACCAGCGACAAAATAGTCTGTCAAATAAGTATTCATTTATCTATATATTCAAATAAATTTGAATTTAATTGAACATTTCTCCTTTAATTTATCAAACAAGTTAAAATTCTTTGACCACTTTATAAACTCTTAGTTTGACATTAGGGTACTTCACGAACAGGAAACAGTTGAAAAATACCACAATTCTTTCATTTAATTGTTTTTTTGTCTGTAAGTATTGACAGAATCTCTAAATTTATAAGAAAGCACCAACTGTTTTTGGTAATTAAAATTGTATAAAACAAGATTGGCGCCGTGACTCTAAGAGTAATTGCACTTGTTTAAGCTCTTCTGAGATACCAGTAAATATTCTTTATACTTGTAAGCCGTTATAAGTCTTAATTATGTCATATCTCTTGCTATAGTTAAATCAGATGGGTTAAATGACGCTGTAAAGAAATTTACATGTTTTAATAAACTTAAAATGTAAGCCTGCCACTTGGAAATCGTCCGGTGAGCAAACCGCTGATCATATTATCAAGTACTTTTCGTATATATAAAGAAGATCGTTGATACATTAATCACAAGCTTTGAAATGATTGTGATTTCTGGATGTGAAGTGCCTGCCAGCGAATTGCATTCCACGTCTTGAAATAAGGTCTAAACGATCGCCAACCAACGGCCGCACTTGCCTTCTCGACTGTTCTAAACTTCAGAAATTTGGCACCAATTTATCGTTACAGACATTCAGAGACCACCAAAGATTTAGGTTGGGACTATTTTTTCTATCTTGCTGAGTAATTCGGCTGAAGGAAGTAGTATACTTAATCTCCAATAAATATTTAAAATTAAGTTACACATTTTTTGTTCAGTTCTATCCTGGAAAAAAAGTAGTAGACTGTTTCGCAGATTTATTACGAAAACGTTTTTCTATGTTTTTGTGTTTCAGAGTTATTTTAATTATAAAATTCTATGTTTCAGTGGTAAAAGAGTAAAATGTTGTATAAACATTTGAAAAGTTCAAAGTAGTAACAGTTTCTTTTTTTACTTTTTGTTGTTATTATATCTATGGAGAAAAAATGTTTCGAAATTGATTCAACCCGACTCATAGGTAAAGATTGGTGAATTCTTATATAGTACAAATGGGAACGTGATAGATCATTAGTAGATGTAGTATATAAATATGTGAACAAATATCTCAAGAATTTTTGTCATCGTAAGTATTTGACGTCTTCTCCTCTCAGACAATTTGTGTCAGTCAGTACTTACAACCCGACTCATAGGTAAAGATTGGTGAATTGTTATATAGTACAAATGGCAACCATATATAGATTTCTCGGGACATATCCTGCATTTTTTATTTTCTAGCACTGGAACGCCCCTTTTCTCACAAAACAGTGTTTATTTCTGTCTTACTATTTTTCTGTCCAGTTCATGTTAAATAAAAGAGAATCACTGTTAGCAATATTTATTGGGGTAATTTGACTTATCAAATTATACTATTTATATAAAATATTATACTATCCAAAAACAAATGGAAAGGTGGAACGTGTGAACATAACACTAACAAGTCAAATATATATATATCTACTATGGGATCCTTACTCTAAAGAGATAATTTCAGTTTAAAATGCAACTTTTAGATAACACTATTTAGCAAAATGCTTAACCCATTTATTCTAATCAACACTGATTATATACTTATATTGTACCCGCACAAGATGCAACCGTGATAATTACTTCGTTTTTGACAGACGCCAAATCAAGATTCCCTAGAAGTGGATCTATTTTTTCTGTTTTGAACGAAGATGAATGTTAACACTAAATATGTAAAAACTATGAGTGTTCATATTTTTGTTCACGCGCACACGCCAGGTCTAAGTAAGGTATGCAATTTTTTAACAAAAAATCCGTGGCCTTTAGTAAGCTCTCTTTGCTAAAATAGTTATTGTTGCGCACTTGATGGTAAATATAGCTGCTTTTCCGCGTAAATACTTTTTTCGGGACACTTTCCATCACAATGTTAATGAAAGCGATGCCGTAGATAAGGTTCCGCGCGTTAAACTTGAGATAAAGGGAGATAACCACCCAGTATAATGACGCTAGGTCCATGCTTACAACACCAAAGTTTAATGGAGACTGACACAAACGTTGTAACGTTCCGCATGTTAAACAGTAAATAAACATAAAATACTTCTTCAGAATTTATGTAGATTGTGTCGATCTTGGAAAAATATAACGAAATTCGTTTTAAATGTACATTGTAATTAGACAAAAAAATCTTGTCAGCCAGGATTTTTGGTCATTGGCCTAGCACCCTCAGGCAAAACATGTGCTTATTCGGATTAATATTAGCAACGATGTGAATTGCATACATTGTGGAACAGATGCTTTTTGTTTGTAATTGTGCTTATTAGGTCCACCAACCCCGTTCGAGGTATAGTCGGTACGACCCGATGGAACAGATGCCTATTCAACTGATGAATATAACCTTTCAATAATTTCAACACAGACGAGTGTGTGACGTAATAGATTTTGTATCGAGCTATCCGATTGGTCGGAAACTCGGAAAGATTACTACTGAATTATTTTCAATCAATTTGGCGTTCTGTTGAACAGTTGATACTGGTCAATGGCAGGTTTCATATGAATTTCGATTGGAATGTGCCCATGTCCAGTGGGAAATGTAAAAGGCCGACCGATTCATCGATGTAAACTAATTGAAAATCGTTTTTTGTGGGGGTGGCAGGGGGGTATCCTGGACTCCCGCAAACAAATTGTTAGACAGAAGTTCTTTTTAACGGGATCTCCGTTAAGTATTTGGATTTTTCAGTTTGACAATAACTGTTGTAATAATATGGAACAGCAGGTCTGGGAACCTTGTCACAATAATATAAAAAAAAACAACGAAAGAAATTACTAAAGCTTGGTACGGCTGTCTAGGTTTGTTAACAGGATTGAATGCACGACCTCGGGATACGGAACTAGTCCGTATCATTTCGTTACACTATGGGCGTTATCCCCGTCAACATGCTGTAAAAATTTCACAAGTTAACATAATATATTGTAGTTTATGCTTGAGAAAGAAAAAGAAAAGATATGAAATGTATATGCGTGTAAATACTTCAGGTAGTCATTTCAATATTTGTTGTCACCATTGTACCAAAAGCGGACCATTTCAAAATTATGTTACGTTTGAAGTACTCTTCACGATGTCTGCAAACTTTGGAGAGATTTACGCATATTCATTTTCATTCATTTTAAACCTAAGCTCTAGAAGTGCGCAGCCATCCTGGCCGCAAAACAACCCTACACTTTGTAAACGTTTAGCGATTGAAGAGCACTTCATTCGAGGAACCTCTCGACATTTCCTCATTTCGATTTCAAAGTTTTGACTGCTTACAGTAATTTACTGCACCGTTTTATCAAAATGTTATTTAAAACACATTATAACAGACATAAAATGCATTAAACACATTATATTAGAGATTGCTATAGTAAAACAAATTTAGAGGCCGTGGTTTCAAAGGGGCTATATTTTACCATGGCGCCTTATGTGAAGTACAGAGGATCAAATCTTTACATACGATGGCAGGGGCCAGACAGGGGTAAGAAAAGAAATTTACAAACGGAAGTCAAAATAAGAATGCATATTCATGATTCAAAGTGTTCAGTATCACTCAGCTTGGATATAACTTTGAAGTTTGAAGGCACGTCGATAATGTAAAGTTATTATTAATCTTGCTGCTGGGAAATCCAGAAAATCCTATAAGAATTTCGTCGAAAAAGAAATATTTTCAGAAACCAGACAATTTTCCAGAATACCAAAATACTACAATAGTACACTACAAAATGTGGTTTGGTCTCAGGATACTGGTTTTCAGTTCTTGACACAACCACAAAGGATCGTTTAAAGAATTCTAGCTACTGCAAGATTTAGAAAATACGCCTACTATTATACACCCTTTTCAAATTTATTTTTAACATGTTTTTATCAAATATTTAGCTGCTACTTACAAGAAAATACAACAACTGTGGAGGACCGATACAAAACCCTACCGCCTAACGTCCTCACATAAAGAGTGAGATGAGTAGCCGGGTTTAAACCCGTGACCCTCAAGTGGGAGCATTTAGTGTACGGAAGTTTATTACGCTGCATCCATATAACGACCATAGATACAGAGACACTCGATTCTGTCTGGACCATAGATACAGAGTCACTCGATTCTGTCTGGACCATAGATACAGAGTCACTCGATTCTGTCTGGACCATAGATACAGAGCCACTCGATTCTGTCCGGACTATCGATGATAATAATGTTCAGGCAATATTCAAGGCCAGTGTATTATTGTCACCTTGAAAGCAGGAACGTAGAATATACAGGGATACGCAACGGTTAGCGATAATCAATAAAGCATTGTAATATGTGTCGTGCTATCGATTTTCTTCCGACAGCTTACCTGTAGAAACGCCTTATCAAGTTAATCGAACGCCTAACGCAAACTGGCCGATATCGAAGTACCTCTATCGCACTATTTAATCGATAGCGTCAACATTTTTTTTTTCAATTTTCTTCAAATTTTCAGTACATAACAAAAAAATGTTTTTTTCTCTCTGGCTATATAAAAATTAATTTACTAAATTGACATTAGATACGAAATATTTTGAGTTAAACAAGGATATTATATTATTTTCGGCGTTGCAAAAAGTATGCTGATATTTTTTTATGAACCTCATGTCAAACATTTAAGCTGGTTACTCAAACAATTCTGAATCGATTTTCTTGAAATTTACTGCAATTTATCATGGAATGTTTCTTCCACGTCACAATATAAAAATTATTTGTACAAAAGTAATAGATTATGCATTATTGCAATGTCAAATGTTGATTCTACGTTCCTGTTGAAAGTTACAACACTATCAAACAAAAATTAAAAGCAAAGGAATCTAAATATTTTATATTTGATGGAAGTTGAACCAACACTAAGATAGTATTGTTGAAAGTAAATAGATAATTTGAAATGTATTTTTACCATTGACAAACTATTAGTATTTTTTCATTCTCCTCTCAGTTCTTGTAAAAAGGATATGCAATTGTACTTGCGGTCTATATGCTGTAATGGATCTTTCATTGACAATTTGGGACAGCGCCATGTCTACATTCTATCACTTACCGACAGGCAGTAACAAGATCGGTAAGTGAAAAACACGAATTGATGCCAGACACAATAGACAATACTTTTGTCTCGTATGACTTTTCAATCTAATATTATAGGTTTACATTGTTTGGTATTGCTAATTTCCCTTGTTAACAGTTAAATGTTTCCCGTATCAATGATGGACCAGCCCGGGCAGTTTCAGAATCAGTTAACCTATCTAAAGTTTGAACAAGACTCTTTTTGTCCAGCAATTGTAATATTTCCAAAAATATTAATATAAAGATTTTTTTTCACATTTGTCGAAAGTTTTTACAAATTGCGTCAGTGTCCATTTTCACCTGTATGACCATTTTCGCATTCGGGGATCCGACAGATGTCCCTTAAATTTCCAAAAATTATCGATTTTTTACGGAAACTAATAAGAGACAAGTAATGTTTATAAAGCATTATATGCTCCACTCCCCGGCAATAACTGCATTAACTGACATGCAAGAAACTTCAGATTTTAATACTGGTATATAAAATCAGCATTAAAAGGAAATTTTGCTGCATCGGTGTTATAAACGAATGCATTTATATCCATAAGCATAGTTTCATTGAGCTATATGGGATCAAAGCACCCATCGAGTTTGGAAAGCGTTATTTAACTGAAAGTGGCATCGACCTTGACTTCTGACCTAGAGATCCAAAATCATTAGGGATCATCATCTTCTCATTAGCAAGTTTGAACACAGATTTAAAAGCCGTTGAATTATCAAGAAAAACAGTTTTTTACGCAACGTCCCTGTGACCTCGACCTTTGACCTAGTGACATTGAGACCAATAGGAACTCAGCTACTCTTCATAAACTCTTCATATATCCCTCAAAACCTAGTAAGTTTGAAGATCTTAAGTCAACGCATTTATTGTCAAGTTATTTAGTGCAAACATTTTTTTAATTCGATGTCACTTTGACATTGAACTTCGACCCAGTGACCTCAAAGTCATTTAGATAGCATCTACTTTTCATAAGCTTTACTACTTGTAAGTTTGAAGATGTTAGCTTAAAGCATTAATATTATGTTGCTAAGCAGAATTTTTTTTTTGCACAAGGCCATTGTAACCTTGATCTTTAAAAGTGTGGTCCCAAAACCAATAGGGACCATCTTCTCTTCATAAACTATAAATCATCAGGGGTCATCTACTTTTCAAAAGCGGTCAACATATGGTTATGTTATTGAGCGGACATGGTTTTTAAATACAAGGTCACTTTGACCATGACCTCTGCAGTGACGTTTACACCAATATAGATCATCTTCTCGTCACAAGCTTTACTCCTACAGTGAGTTTGAAGACCTTGGTTCAAAGGGTTGTTGCGTTATTGGCCTTGGCCGGATACAGTTCCGACTTAAATGCAAGGTCGTATGACCAATGTCCCTACCAAGTTTGAAATGTATTTGTCAAAGCCTTATCAAGTTATTAATCAATATGTGTGCCCCCTTTTGCATTCGAAGAAGTGAATGTTTATTACTCTGCAGTTGTCGGTCGATCGGTCGGCCGGTATATGTATTACAGAGTACTGTTTGCGAGAATAATGATGTTATTTCGAGGGGCGTAGCCCCCGACAAATGACGTTATTATTTGAGCAAACAGTCGCTGTATCTGCTTTGTATTATGGCACGTTGGCACATACACCATCATGTACATTTTGATTGACAGCTCGCAGGTCCCAAAACACCGTGTGACGTAACAAAATGGGTGGGATCAGTTGATAGTAATTGGTCACTCTGATCTTTGTCAGTTCCGCTTAGAAGGATAGGTGAAATCTACATTATGGATTTTTTTAGAATTGCAGGATGATGTTTTTGAACAGATGGCTAATAAACTTGAATTCAGTCAATTAGAAGATTTAGACGACATCCATTCTTTCACAGATGCCGACGACACCATGCTTTAAAAAATGAAAACAGATGATATAAACTGCTCAGTAGATTTTCGGCTGTAATTTAATTTGGATGACCTAGCTAGGAATGAAGAATACGTCGGTAAGTGAGTCGTCGGCGGACATAATTGACACTAAACAAAACATCTGAAAAGTGTTCTCTATTGCAGATAGATCATGTTCTCTATTGTAGATGGAGCACGGTCTAAGCTCCGCCCCATACACAATGCAAATTATCACGAATACAGTAGATCTAAAGTGTTTTGCTATACAAATCTGCAGTATCCATGATACAACATTAGTTTCAGATCAATACCTTGATGGGCTTTTACGTCATATAAATAATTAGACCTATGTGACGTCATTTTGAGAGTAATCAATGGCGCGTTATGTTTACGTTTCTAGGATGGTGTAATTTTTGTATTTTAACTGAATTTTCGCATATTAATAGATTAGGTCTAGTTGCACATTTTAATCAAAGAAAGCTAATTTCGGAGTAATTGTTCGTGTTATTATAAGTTGGAAGTATGTACCTTGTCTTCCACCTCTTGTCATCTAGTTGGAGGATTCGTTCTTCTGTGTGTAGATCTGCATGGCTGTTGGTGAGTGTTGGGATTACTTTATATATTTTATCATTTTAGTCCTAGGTTAGATATCCATGGCGACGTTGTTGAAAAAATCTTGTATTAAGAAAAATGGTGCTTAATGAATGTGCTAGTTCGTCAAAAATGAACTACATGTACTTGGAATTCTTCCTTTTTAGAAGTGATGTCAAGCTGTGGAAGAAAGACATGAAATGAAATTTACTTGTCAATGTTTAAAATGTCACATTAAGTGAAAATTTAGTGAAAAGATTGTTTGCCCTTTTTGATTTCCGCCATTACTCAATTTCCTTAATTCTTTGCTGCTCCATACAGGTGTCCAACAAGGTGAAAATATTTGCCTTTCTTGTTTACTTTATTTATTAACGATTTAGATCAATGCATGATGGAAAATTGTGTTCGTTACAGCATGCGGTGTCTGTAAGATGAATTGAAGACTGGGGTAGCTATACTAAACACACATATTTCTGTGGAATAACACACCTCAACAACTGATTGGCTTTAATGACAAAATATTTAAGCCAATAACCCGAAAAGAAAATTTATTGGACAACATGACTACATTTTGACCAATGAAAACGCGAGCACCTTTTGGCAAGTATTACAAAAGAAATTATCTTGAAACTCCATATTAAACAGTGCACCGATGACGTCATTTCTGCTGAACCTGTAAATAGTTGACAGATGACTTGTGACAAAGTGTAGACTGCTATACTGCTATCATGATGTTAATATATTTAGTTTCTTTTAATGTTGGATTGTAGAACAACGTCAGTTATAGGAGTGTTGGGAATCAGTTTGCAAAACTGCACAAATAGTCAAAATTTCATCTCTCTAGCTTGAAAAACAAAAACTAGGCCAAAGGTCAAGGTAAACAAAGGTGAAAGATAAAATCTGCTTTCAAAATTGTACGTAATGTTCAAATTTCACCTTTGTATCTCCAAAAACAGGACAGTAGGCCAAGGTTAGCCAATGTTGAAGTTGAAATCTACATGCAAAATTGTATTCATTGTCCAAATGTCATTGATGTAGCTTCAAAACAGAAAGTAGGTCAAGGTCAAACTTGAAATATGTATGAAAAACTTTCATATACATGTAGTTAATTTATTTGAGCTAGCATTAAAAACAAGAAAGTAGGCCAGTAGGTCAAGTGACTCCAGAGCGGATTCAGCTTGGACTGAATGTGTATCATTTGAACAATCTTAGTACAGAACCACTAGGCAATGCTACAAGTCAAATATTTAAGCTCTGGGCTTTGTGGTCCGAGACAAGCATAATTTTTTTTTAAGATTGTATACATCTTAATGGTAGATTTTGAGGGGGGGGGGGGGGAATAATGATTTGAACAATCTTGGTAGAGGTCCTTAAGGCGAAATTACTTGCCAAGTATCTAAGCTCTGCATCTTCGGGTTTTGGAGAAGAAGATATTAAAATATTTCCATATATAACTCTGTCAAATTTCGGCTTAAGATGACCTATATTAGAAATCAATATAGGTTTTATCAAGATATTTCATTTTGACCAAGTTTTAATGAATATCCAGAAAATATGCAGCCTCTGTTACATATAAAGCTAGCATTTGACCTGATGACCTATTTCTTGATCCGATATATTCCATATTCAGACTTGACCTAGATATCAACAAGACAATCATTCTAACAAAGTATCGTGAAAATCTAGAACAAAATGCAACATTTGTTGCAGATACGAGGTATTTCTAGTGTTCGATCTCGTGACCTAGTTTTTGACCCGGTATGATCCATATTCGAACTCGATCTAATTTTTATAAGGGCACCTTTTCCTAGAAAAATTTACGAATATCCAATGTAAAATGCAGCCTCTACTGCATACACAAGTTTTTCTAGGACTTGATCTGGTGTTTTTAAACCGAGATGACCTAGTTTCGAACACGACCTACTTTTAATCAAGACTCCAATTATGACAATGTTTCACGAAGGTAAAATAAAAGATGAAGCCTGTAATGCATACACAAGGTTTTCCTGTGATTTGAGCAATTAATATGAGATGTTAGAACTTGTTTCGCAATCGAGATTAAATATAGTAGTATAAATAAAATTAAGTAAAACAGAAGTTTGAATAATTGATGAAAAAATTCGGTCTAAGCTACTATTTTGTGACTAATGCGTCCACCGTGTAGAGGCCTTTTGGGCTTAACATCGACGTCGGTACACCAGTCCGTCCTTGTCCGCGCTTTACCATTACTGGATTTAAATGAAACTTCACCGAGTAATCAATACTTACATATAGTCAAGCTATGTACATTGTTGGCAAGTTTAGGTCTAATTATTATCAAACGCAGGGAATTATGGCACTTGTATTTAATTTAATATCCAACGACTTGCCTGTGCTTTTCCATGCTAGATCCAAGCACGGTTTTATAGCGTCACTATTTTTCTCTTTTTTGAAAAGCTATTGTCCTTTTGTCTCCGGAATCATGCGTAAGAGTGATATCATCATGATTACACAAACGCTTGCGAAAGATAAAATGTTCGACATGTTTAAAAACCCTCAATTTCCTCTTTTTCCGGGTCAGTGGGATTCTAAATTCGTGTACCGAGTAAGTCCAGAGTTAGTGCCCTTGAATGTCTAAAACGATCTATACTTAACATTGTATTCTTACTTCAAATAAGATGTAGATTCAAATCAAGATGAAACAGTGTGCAAAGATAGCTGAATTTATGTGTCAGCTTTATATCTTATGCTTACATGGTTACACATTCACACAGCTGTAAACCATTATCGGTCAAATGGTTCAAAAGACTGTTACAAAAGAGTGGAAAAAACACAGTTTGTGTTTAAATGAATGCGTCAAGATGATATCTGCTGTAAAGTTGTTTCTGTTAAAGAACAATATGTGACTGTGGAGGATGTGTCTGCTCGGGTCAGGGACAATAGGTAGAATTAAGATTCTTAATTTCATTTAAACATACGATAAATTGGTGCTCCATGTCTAGCGGACTGTGCCCCCCCCCCAGTCCCCTCCCTTAGACCAGGGGCAGTTCATTATGTGTCTGCGCGTGCATGTGATGCTAGCCTTTTAAAAAATGAATTCCCTCCCTTTTATGTATTACATGTAATTTTGAATGCTCATGCAGATGGCGTCTCTTGGATAATTTCTAGTCAATTATTCATCCACATGTTATTATTGACTCACTAGTATTTTACCAAAAATATATGGCAAAACTTTTTTCAGTAAGATTGATGAAATAATGACGTATTGATGAATTGATAGTTTGTTCCATGTGCTTGAGCCGTACGGTTTTCCATATTACCGTCATTACTTATTGTAGTTGTAGTTAGATTTTGTAGTACCCCTCTTATGTTGCTGTTTGTCATTCGTTTAAAATGACTATTGCCAATCATCTTGATTGGCAGAGTACCAAGAGACATAGTTGTAATGTTCTATTAAGAGCTATCATAAAGTTGTATGGGTGTCGTTTAACGCAGGAAGTTTAAAACGTACAGACGGACGACTAACGTTGACGAAAATTGCTCATCGTGTAGTAGTAACTAAGTACATTGTATATATATATACTGCGAATACTCACCCCTCTAAATTTCTAAAATGGATTTGCAACTCCTTCAATTTTAATAGTACCATTTCTGTTCAAAGCGATTCCAGTTAAAACAGTTAACAGTGTAGATCATGACCATACAACATGGACTTGCAGTTAGATCACGAGCTGCAATGGTCGCAAATTTAGAATCGACAGGAAATCTGAATCTATTGGCTTCTGAGGAAACTTTGGCCCCCAGTTAAAACGTATAAATCTGTATCAATCTTTCATTTACCATCATGTATTTAGTTTCATTGAAATATTTCAGAAAACTGGCGTTGTTGTTTGCTAAATGTTTCACATCCGATTGCGATTTTTGCATTTTGACATTTGTACTGTTTTTTCGTCATAAATTGTGTAAATATGGAAAATATGTGTGATGCAAATGACCTGCGCACTTGCGTTTCCGTTTTGTTAATGAAACCTTTCGCACCTGACCTGTGATTTCAGAAGTGGGACGTGCTATATAGAACAAAAAACTGTTTTACACACATAGTTTATCTCAATTTTTGTTTCCGTTTAGTACGGTATAAATCGTGAATCATAAATCATAAATACGTATTCAACTGTGATATTTACTGGTAGTGGGCAATTGTGACATTTCTCTATATATTTTCCGTATTTTTTACCTGTTAAACATGACACAAGTTTTTTGTATGTTTGCCGAATTTATATTTTGTGAAAGTGCATGGGGATGGCACCTATATGATTCGTTTTTCATTCTAAAGAGATCAGCTGAGTTATCAGAAGTTCACGACCAGTATTTTCGTTTAGAATATCCACTGTACAGTTAAATCTGTCTAAAGGAGCCCGTCAAGAGATACACCAACAGCGGCCGCTCCTTCATGCAGTTGTATTTAATGTAAAAATGGCTGATTGAGATCATCTGTATCGACCGCTAACCGACCAATAACACAGTTTCATTCAGCTGTTTTATTCTTTAATAGGGATTTTATTTAGAACCTTATATCAATACGCCATCTTTCACTTCTAGAAATCCTTCACTGTAAATAGTCCTTACATTGTACATGTGTATGTCTGCATTCTCTCTTGCATTGCTTACAAGTGGTTCTTGTACCAGTGTTTGTTTGTTAGTATTTCACGAACAGACACAAAGCAGACACAAACACGGGGAAGGTCTGGGGATCGAGCTGAAGAAACAGTCAATTTGTATCACTAACGAGTAAAGCAGATTTTTCTTTCCTGTAGGAGCATTTTTATGATATATTGAAGGTTACAGGTCAAGGGATATTGTATGAGACATTACTCAATTATAGAAAATTACCAAAGCTAAAAGATTGAAGAATAAAGCATCGTGTATGACTTCACGTGTTTTTATTTCAGTGTTTTCACAAAGTGCGTATATACATCAGACATTCTTCAAAAGTATACACAAATAGCACAACGATTTCCAGTAAAACAAATAATATACAGTAACAAATATTCACACAATTAAAACAATACCCCCTCACTATTATTTTATCCATACATAGTTTTCACACATTACAAAGTCATTGCTGTAATTCAACACATACTGTCTGAACACGAACATTTCTTGTATTCACCCCTTAAACAATACATTTATCTGCCCAAATGTAAATAACAACAACAAAATAATGCATTTTATAAACATCTAAAAAGCAGAGCCTCAAATTTTGAAGAAAAGGATTTGGTATAAATAGTATTTTTTGTTTTCATTAATTTTTTCAATTTCAGTTATATCTTAAAACCTTAGGCACTCCTTTTTCAATCATGATCTATTTTTTTTCTACGGCTTTCAGATTTATAACTGTAGATGAATTTTGTTTCATTCAAACAATTTAATTAACACAAAAGATGATCAACAAGTCATTTCTTTTATTTTCTCTAACTGTTCTAATACTTTCAACAAATTTCAGTATCTACCTTTAAATGTAATATTCAACAACGAACAAACTACTTTTGACTAGGGAAAATCCATGCAGCTATAGAATTATATTTCCATAGCAACGACCCTGTATCATTGACCTTTCATAAGCACCTTCAGAGAACTTCGAGAAAAAATAATGAACTAAGAGACTTGTAGCCAAAAGATGCAGTAAGTGAAATATAGTGTATGCAGAAAGAAAATAACTGAAATGAGATCTTTTAGATGAATTTTCCAGTCAATTACTAATTTAAGTTTGAAATTATACGGATTATTTTTCCAAGAATCAAGGTGTATGAAAAACTCCCTGCCATTTGAAATATTCAGATATAAACGTGCTATAAGTAGCTACCCATGATTAAATTAGTCTTTTGAATTCATTTTAAATTACATCATGGACGTCTATTTATAGTAACATCTGAACCTTTGCACATCGCCCTCTTTATATATAAAATCTTTAAATATATCTGTACAAAATATTTCATAAAATGTTACCATACAATAACACAACATCTTCAAAATAAATAACAAGAAATATCGGGCTATTCAGAGCAAACCATTTCAGACGTGATTTGTCGTTCACACAATATCAGCAATTGCAATGTGTTTTGCTGTAAACATATGATGTTCCTTATTTTTGATGGTCCTATGATACAACATCTATATATAATGCTGATGAAATTGTACTTTGGTAAACTGAGACACTTCCGGTACACTCCCAATATTGACCTCAATAATGACGTCAAAATATGCAGCACTATCGGCAGCATTTCGCAGCCTTTGCACCATTTATATTGCTTGGCGCTAAAACTTGGCGCCACAATGTCCAGGGGCCGTCAAGGCGTAAGTTTTATTCAGTAATAGTTCTGCCTTATGTGGCTTAGTCACTTTTCAACAATTGCACCCGTTGAATCTGGACCAACTTCTCGTTTCCGGTCTAAACCACTGAGCATGCGCTCTATACTTTTAAGCTCACTATTAGGATTTGATGAAGATGCTGTGTGTACAGGGCTTCTACTTCTAACGGGTGACGGTCGACTTAAACTCCCTAGACTAGACTGTGTTGCTGTCGGTGATGTTGGTGACCTTGGACCAATGTTAAATCCTGATGACGAAAGTGGTGACGTACTGGTAGCCATGGTAGTTTTTGTCATTGGAAAAGAATATGGTGAGAATCGGTTGTTTGATCTAGAAGCGAATAATGTGCCTAGGTGTGAACCAGATAACGAATTAGAAGTACTGCTACTGAAAGTTGGAGATAAATTCGGATACAGAGGATGTCCGGGCATTGGTAACTGTCCGAAAGCTGACAAACCATGGTTCTGTGATAAATGATTGAGCTCTGCGTGTGATGTCGGGAGATAAAGTCCATGAGCGGCCAGTGATGAACTGCCTTGATTTAATAACATGTGATATGGAAGCGAAGAAGTAGTGTTTGGGTAACCATGAGGATAGAAATATGGAAACATGGGGTGAGTTACGGATGGCTGTACCACCGTGACGTTAGGTGGACTTGTATGTTCTTTCATTAACAGTCTACTTGTTGCCGATTCACAACCATGGTCTAGCCTCTCTGGTGATTTTTCATTGTCACTATCACTTCTGTCAGAATATTTTTTATGATGAAAGCTTTCTTCGTTATCTGAACAATATGGACTCCTGTCCCTTGGTTCCCGGCTGACAGGACTGTGCCGGTCACCATCCTCACTATTTTTATTCATGTCAATTGGACTAGATGTTGACGGTTGTAGAGCCGGGTTACTGGTATGGCTATGAATTTCCGGAGATTTATTCCTATCAAAACTGCTGACAAAGTCACTTTCGCTAATTTTTCTGGGGAACGTTGATTTAATTGGAGACGTGAACACTGGCTCGTGGTTATGTTCCATTGAAGTTTCATGTTTATCCTCCGGATCTGAATCTGAGTCATCGTGGCTAGTATTTGACTTCGTCGTGTCGAGTCGGTGATCGATCCGTGCGCTAGTAAGGTCTGCTGGGGATGGACCTGGAATGATAAGAAAAGGAAAAATTAGAGAAGTGAAAACATCTTGAAGCTTTTAACATCTTTGTATCTTATGAAATATATGTTTTGCTGATTTGTTATCGATGTTTTTCATCAAGTTCATCATCACAATCATATTCACCATGATGATGATGATGATTATTATTATTATGGTTATGATTTTTATATATTGATAATTAGCATCATTTGAATAATTTTTTCTTAGATTTTATATAAATACTATTTATTATTGTTATCGTTGTACCTTTTATTATTGATATTAATATTTGTAGCTTTTGCATTTGCAGATATTTTTTCATCTCCCTTTATTTACTTATTTATTTTCTTAGTCATTTTTTATTTATAAAAAAGATGGGTAATGTTCTGAATCAGGATTCAAACACTGAGCAATGAGCTTTTTCCGTGCTTAATTATTAACTAAGATTGATTCAGTTCTTTGGAGACGTGTGACTTGACATTTAATTCCCTTTATTACTCTGATACGTAGTGCAAAATACTTAATTCCTTTCCATTAATACATCATGCTTGTAGGGGCGAAATTAGCTAGAAAATCACGATTTTACGAAGATATGTTATTTTTCGAAGCTTAAAGTAATCTGTCAAAATGGAGATAAAATATGACTATCTATTTTTATAGTAAATCGCTAGGCACATTTTCGAGTATTGTGTGCACGCTGAAAGAATTTGCCTAAAGGTTAACATTGGCGAGTGCAGGGCAATAATTTTACTATCAACATCTTATCACTGTCGATTTAATGAAGTTTAAACCCCGTAAAGATCAACATTATAATGTCATCACAAAAGTGCCGCATTTCACTACAATGACCGCCTAATAAACCTAACAGAAATCAATAATAGTATGGTCCATTACAGACTCAAGAGCTAAAGTGAAGGGTGCCCATTTTAAGCTTCAAGTTGAATGATACAAATGAATGGCCAATAGAATGAAATTGTCACAGATAATCTCAACAAAACGCCCATCACATAAAAGTCTGTCATGCCGGCCGTTTGGTTACAATATGGCGACATAAAAGAGATGGCTTATGGGTGACGGGTTCTGCGCATGATAATTAAAATGAATCGGAGTGGACCAAAAAGAACAGATATAAAGCGCACTGACTAACCACCGAAATACTAAACTTAAAATTGGTGAGAATAAAACTGTTAACTTATCAATCTAATACCGTAAAATTGTTATTGCAATTTTAAACTAATTATCTTTTCAACATTTTCAATAGAAATAAAGATAAAAAATTAGACTTTATTGCTATAAAATCGAAAGAAGCAATTGTGCTAAACAGTTATTCCAATAAAAACTGCGGTATGTATTCTTGTATTCACACATAGATAGTTTTATGGCAATTTAATAGCGTCCCTGGTGACAAATCTTCCACAGAGGTATAAAAAAAATATTGACATCTAAACTGATAGAAACACTTGTGATTTCACAGATAACTTTTTTTTATGAAATTTGGTACGCGATTATCTTTGTAATTTCACACAACAAGTTTTAGCATAGTGTCACTAATTACCAAAATCGCATATTAAACTTTTGTCCTCGTTTAATCTTTGCTAGATTATTTTCTTTTCGGAATGTCTTCCCCTTATTTCAATTTTTAAACATAAGTAAAGCCGAGCTTTATCAGTGTTTCATTGAATTTTCGTCATTACGCTCATTTCATTATGAAAAATTACAAAATCACACGAATGTGTATACTGTAGATTAATTTTCTTGATAGTCTTGAAAGTTGGGGAAATTTGGCATACATGTTAACAGACTTTTGACGCCTGGCATAGGTGTGAATTCAAAACGAATTTCTGAAACTTTCTCTGCTATTATCCATATGTTTACTGCAGTTCTTAGCGTAAGAATCAAGTTTGCATTAAAAGATTGCTTCAATTATATCGAAAGACTCCAACTTAAGCTGTTGGTATTAGTATGTTATTCAACCACCACCGATAAATTTAAAGGTGACAGGGATTTTTGAATGCTTCGTGAGATAAAAGCAAATGTATGATAGACTATACCATGGAACTTTTGGTGTAAAATTTATCAATTTTATCCATTCTAAATTCGTTTTATCTGACTTTGATTGAGAACCTTCGTAGTTCGCATGAGTTTGTAAATGATAGTGGTGATAACGTAAGAAACTTTACTATAATCAGCTGACAAGAGAGGTGCCACTTTAACAGTATACGTACAAAATAATCCCAAAGTTTGGAAGAATGGTTACAAGATTAAATTTTATGGTAGAAAGGGAGGCAGTTGAGTCGTTGTAATCCATTAACATATAAATGGACAGTCATATCGTTTGAGGTTTGCGGTCCAGGCTAAACGGTGACAATATTAACCACAGAATACTGGCCAGTGGCGAAAAGAGGACACCGCATTAAAGTGACAGAAGCTGCGGTCATACTGGCAGGACATTCCCAGCTATTAAAACTCTAAACAAGTTCAGGAACGGATACATATATGCTCGGTTCCCCAAGACTACGTTGTAGCAGCACAACTGTTTCCTTTCATCAATGAAATCATCAACCGTATCTCAAAGCACCAACAAACGTACCTTTGTGGCAACCCTCTTTGATCTTAGAATGTCAAAAGTGAAGACTATTTTGTAATCGTATGCATGCATGCAGGGTCATTTGCCATTCCAGAGTCGTGTGCCACGGCACTAAGTGTTCGATATCTCATCAGCATGTGACTTGTAAGGGGCAAACCACCAATCATTTCAAGAGGAAACACTGCCTCCGGTAAGAAACAGTTCAACACAGTACAACATCTCGAATCAAAGAGATTCTGTGTTGGCACTGATAGTGCCGAAAACTATTTCTATTGGCTTTCAAGATAATTTATGTGCTAGCAGCTTTACCTCTAGACATTTTAATAAAACGTAGGAAGTGGAAGCCAGTCATATCTACTGTAATTCCTGTTGACGGGTACATTGTCGGAATGATAATATCGCGGAATATCAGTCGCCATCATTGTCACGTGACTTAACGGAAATTGGCATAAATGAGATAGGTATAGTCTAATGGACGTACCGACTGCTTGTAAGGAAATATCAATGTCGTCTTGAGACAGGAAATGCAAGTCGTAGAAAGACAACACTCAGAACATAAATACGAAACAGATATTTGCAATAAAAACTTTCGTAGATGAACGTGAACTCAGCAAGAAGAAATGCATTGTTCCCTAATTAAATGAAAAGTCTTTTTAAGCAAAACTTAATTAAAATTTTTCGTAAGAACTTAGATACATTGAGAGATCGTGACTCGATTGTTCCCGTGTAAAATGCAGCTTGTCAGTAAATCAGGAGAATCAGAGAATCTCCATTTGAGTGTCTGAATAATTGCGCGAATTCAAACTTCTGACTTTCACCACTATCCTACAGCGTTTGAAACTATACAGGAGCGTGTCTATCCTATCTAATTTGTAAGTTTACGTTAATTCATCACCCCGGCATATATCAGTAGCTATCGGAGATCAAAAATTGTGAAAGTTTTCGCTGAGGGCCGCTTACCACCCACGGTTTTATGAAAATCGTTATCAAATAAAAACACCTCTTCGCCACCTTTAAGTGAAGATTTAGCTACTGGGTATATTGGAGAATAACAGTGATATTGTAAATTGGCTCGAAATTTATGAAAAATTGCCGCAATATGAATTAGTTTGAATGAAGTTTAACATAACGTCTCCGTTCGAATTGTTAATGTCTGTTGTATTCATTTCAATTAATGATGTATAAACACTGGCGACGGTGTAGTCGATCAACAACCTTGATAATAAGAGATCTTGGTTTATACTTTGGGAAACTCGATTACCACTAGGAACAATTTAGAAATTAATTGACATTTTAATATAAAGATGTGATATGAAATTTGGCAACTTGACTTCCGATTATTTGACTCGTTTTCATTCAAGCAAGCTATTAGTATATATTAATGAGCGGGAAAAGTTTGATGAAACTGCAATAAATTTCGTAGAGAAAATAGTGAAAATGATTAACAGTGATATATTGTGGTAGGTATAGAAGGCGTTAGAGTAGAAAATTTGCAATGTTAATTTTCACTTATCTAAATGTCTAACGGGCAAGATGATTTGTTCAACTGTGAACTGTCTCACTGACGACGACGCTGGTGGTCTCTCTTACTGACATAGATTGATACAGTCAAGTTTACATTCCGTTTAAGGGGACACCAACTGGACCCAGCTTATTTCTGGTCCTCTAAAGTTAAACAAAGAACCCTTCCAGCTTTGTCAGTGCCTTTCTCAGAATGTAATTACTTTGTATGATTTAAATTATATGTGGCTTTTGAAACTTATCTCACCTTCAGCAAAAATATCCTAATTTGTCTTTAAATTTCGTTCATTTTCTCATTTTGCGCTTTTTTTTTATTTCTACAAAGACGACACAGCTTTTGTTTGATGAAAATAAAAAAGTGACTTCCTGTAATTGAATATTTGATCTAGATTAACAAACCCTTTACATATTTAGGAAGTTCAAAGGGAGGGAGTAGAAGGGAGTGTTCAAATCTATAAGGAATAGTTTTACTAAATTCCCTGTCTATGAGGTGATTGATTACATGAATGAATATCACTAAACTTACTTGTAAATGCACAAAATGATTGAAATTAACCTAAGCGAAAAGAAAATTCTGGTAAAATTTCATATTTTTTTAAGCATAACAACCTCATAATAGTGTTAAGAAAAAAAGTAAACCTTCATTTATAAATATTTTCCCTCAGATTCATGAAAGTCTAGCTTGTAATAGATGTGTTTACTTTACGTTTAAGCCGATCTGTTTAATGTACTCAGGTTAATGTTATTAGAGACAACCGTCTTGACTTCGTTCACTAAGGAGTTACGATAATTATACTTTTATAACACTCAAAACTGTGTGGTTTATTTATAAACATAGATAACAAAACTGTATCAGATTTGGCGTTTTATGTGTATTTTCCATATTTCATGGTGGCTATTAATCAATTTATCATTTATGTTCTCTATATAATACTTGATGTTTAGTTTATGTTGTAAATATTAGAAATGTTGAAAAAGGAGCAGAAAAAAAACCCAGTTGGTTTGTGTAAACCAGATACCAAGTATCGGGGCTTTCTATGTTTTAGTTGACTGTTAAATACATACATGTATGATTGATGAAATGATTATCTTGTCATCTGACAAATGAACTATATTTAGATTAGTCACAACCGAAAGAAAAGAAAGCCAACTTACCAGAAGTAATATGTGTGTAGGAATCGTCAGAATTGCATGGCTTGTCGTCCGTCTCAACGACACAGATTTCATTGTCTTCATCATCACTATGTGCCGCGTCTCTCGCACGTTCTGCAAGCGTCTGTTCATCCGTGCTGTGGCAGTTCTGCTGCTGTTGGTGGGACTGCAACATCAGTCGTCTGCAGAAAAAAACATTTATTTATTTTCTTTGATGAAGTGATATCAATCTTATTCCGTATGATAAAGAAATGTTCTTGTTCTATAATACTACAATACTACACTATTTAAATTGAAGAGTATGCTGTTACAATATAAATAGATGTCTATGTTTAGTTATTATTCAAACTAATGAATATTAAAAAAAAAGCATAATAGAAGTCAAGCTAATTTACTTATTGCAAACTACCTTTCAAGTACATTAAACACGGTGTTAGGTTTGGCAAGTTTTGGAGCCGCTTAAAATAATGTTTGTTTTAAGTGGTGATTTCGTTGCCAAATATTATTTTCCTGTTTTCTTTTATACTAAAGATGTTTACTTTCTATGGTGGAAGAAGAATTTCCGCGCGCGGAAGTCGTCTGCGATGCCACTAAATAATCTATGTAGAATTTTTAGCGCGAGACGAAACTCGATCAGCGCGAGACGAATGAACGTAGAAGACAAACTCGTGCGATAACACTCATATCAAAGTAAATATGAACATCATTTTCACCCCTTTAAACATGAATATTTTACTCCTGTGCTACGGACATAGAAATAAAACATTGGAAACTTGTCGCTTCTGTGTAAACATAGACTGTCTGCTGAGGTGATTTGGATTTCAAAAGGAGGGCGACTTGAGACCGTTTGAAGCATTCTTCTAAGTGTGACATTAGCATACACTTGATAACTTTCATACAGATAATCTTTTAATTTATGGTCAGAAACTTATACATTTTTATACCTTTGGCTGTATATCTTTTTACCATTATATCAGAGTGCAATTTCGTTGTTGATATGCAGTATAAATATTTTGGCCTTGAAGTAATGTGTAACACATACAATCTGTATATTATTTAGTCATAGTTTGAAAGTTCTAGCTCTTTACATTCCTGGCATTTAAGTAAGATATTTCAAGAACATTAAGCACGTTCATCAATTAAAGCTTTTTAACACTTTTTAAACATTGTGTTAATTTCTCTATAAGTTCTGTTCATGTATGTGCGCTGGAAATAAGTTACGGACTTGTCTTCAAACCGGAAATTGCCTTGAACAGTATCTGCCGAAAGTTTGCGTTTTCCAAACGATTCCATTATCTAAACTAAAATTAAGTAAGTGCCTAAACTTCACTCTAAGCTTCAAATACCGTGTCTTCGGAAGCGTTTAAATATCTGGTTAAGCGTTTACAAAGCGTCCATTAACTTTTGAGCATCATAATAGGCGCTTTCAAATATTTCTCTGATTACGGCCGAAGTGAATAAAACACTTCAATCAGTTGCTGATTTACACAAATTCTAGGGAGAAATGATTACCATGAAACGGAATTTCATCGCCAATTCGGGATAAATTGCGCTTAAAATTGCAATCATTTGCTCGTCACCGCCTAATCAACGTTTATGTTCTTTTGTCGAAAACTGAAGCGTGACTAGCAAAACACGCAAGAGAGGTCCATGAGACCCGAAATTAAGTTAGGCTTCTATCTGAATGGGAGTGAATTGAAAATTAAGACTTATGACCAGGCAAAAAAATTGATACCTAACTCAATTACTGAAACAGAACAGCACACATCAAACAGTAAATGTGAATCAAACTGCGCGTGTCTTGCCAAGTCTCTTTTAGAAATGTCGCGGCCGGGAGCAAGGGGAGAAATGAATAAATCAAATAAAGTCATTCCGGATATGATGTCAATTTGATCAAGTAAAGCGCCTTACTTTTTCTCTCGTCTGCCACTGCCTGTGTCACGAAACCCTTTTGCAAAGGGATTGTGGTCTATTTTCAACTGAGTGATCTGAAACAGACAAAAATATTTGATTATTTAATTACCGTGAAATTTTATGAACATGTTCATTTTATGACACCGCATCAAACTGGACAACCCTTTGGTCAATACAAAACGCATTTGTTTCAGGTTTTGTTGAAAGCTATTGATCCGCCTTGAAACTAATGGACAGTAATGGCCACTAATCACCAGGTTCATTAACTGACCACATGAAAATCATATGCTTTCGATCGCAAGTCATTGCCTGCATAAAACGACCATTATGCTTGATTAGACACTTTGTATTACCGCTCTTTTTCATCTCGTCTGCTTTTCTAGTGTAAGCTGATCAGCTCATTTCAGAACTTGAAGACACTTCTCCTGTACATGCCTTTAAGTCTTTCGCGTGCTTAACATAAAAGCTGGCAATTTTGAGAGACTTCTAGCCAATGATATTACAGAGGCTTCGTATTGATTATTATTAACTTAATACGTGGCAATAATGTTCCATGCTGTATCATGTCGGTTTCTAAGGAAGCCTACTTCCAATATTCCCTTGTCCGTAAGTATTATAATTCCTTCATAATCGACCAATGGCAGTGTTGCTAGGGGGCGCTTTTATAAAGCGTCATTTTCTTGCAGCGTTGACGGGCGCCACACGACATCTACAGGGAGTAACAAATCGCTCCGCGACTACAGTTTACTTTGCAATGTAAATAGTTCTTTGAAGTTTAATTCATGGTGTGTTTTAATGGTCTCTAATGTTGGTGAAAGCAGAATGTATCCACTACCGGACGATATCAGACAGTTCTCTTGATTTCGTTAAATACATAGGAGACACATTTCAGACTTTTATGATGTTAAAATGTCATCGATCAAACCTTGAAGTTACACAGACTGATATGTCCCTGATAATAGAGGTCGAAATGGCCTTAAAAATTTGTTAACCAAGCAATTATTGCATTTCTGGCCACAACTATGTTTCTCAACGAAAATAAGATATTCAAGACTGGTTTAAAAAAATGTACCTAAAATAAATTTACCTTTTCGTTTTGGTAAGCTGTCACAGCTATGAACTGGGTTTCTTTGAACACGTAAGTGCGGAACGCACTGTATGGCAACTTGAGAATGTCGTTTGCTCGGACTAGATGGAACCGAGGCTGGTACTTATGCATCGAGTTGAGTATCGTCTGCAAACAGAAAGGCAAATGTTATCATAACTTCAGACAACACTTTTGGAACGGAAAAAACACATAAAAGTCAATAAAAAGATGAACTTGAAGTAAAAGTAAATGATAAGGACAAATATTCAGTTCGATGGTGTATTTTTGTCCGAGGCTGAAACGGCATGAATCAGACACTGATTTATAATGTTTGGAAAATTATCAGGCATTTTCTGTGCATATGATCGAATCCCTCCACTTATTTGATTTAAACCCAATTAATGCAAGCCCAGTGGAACTGAATCAAATAAGCTTCACTTTGGCGCCATAAAATACGAAACTGCGCGCTCCGGATCAGATATTGCGCGCCATTAGCAACGGGTTATCAAATATCTAGTATAATTTCTCTTCACAAAGGTTTTTTGGAACTTTTTGTCAGAAATTTAGTCAAAACGACTCGGAAATTCATCAAGATATGGTCTCTTATTTCATATTTAAAACACATAATGCTTTTGCATGCCCGCACAATTTCTTTGATGTCTCGTTTTCTCTTGTGCAATTTCTTCGCATGAGCGTCAAATTTGTGACGTCATTACTCTTTTTGTATCTCTTTATATAATTTGCAAACATGGCAGATAAAAAAAAGAAAGTTTAATCAGCATCTAAGATGTCATTAGAGACAGTTGCGAAGAAACAGCTTGATTAATATCTATATCCGAATCTGTTAGAGAAATGTGTATAGCAACCCGTCTCAAAGGAGCTACTTTTGAAAATTACAAAACGTTTTTGTGACTTGAGTGGCTGTATTAACATTTGCATCGAAATTTGATGACTTAGATATACTTTGCAGCTAAATCTATTTATGTCGTCTGCTAAAAAGTTGATGTAATAATTTTGACAGCCTGAAGTTATGCGAGAAATTATTTCTGATGCCACATGTGATATCAAACCAAACAGTAGTACAGCTGTCACTTTCAGCAGAAGATAGAATTATTTCCGGGTTATTTCATTCGTTGTTTCTGAGATAGTTTTCATCGAACGATTTAAATGCATTGGAAATATATCGCAATTTAATTCTTCCGTATCCTGTCGAAGCTTGATCTTGGTATCCTGACGATTTTAAGTTATATTATTTACCAAGCGTTTAATTCGCATTGACGTCTTGATTCCATTGCCGTAGAAAAACACGAAAAAGACAAAAGACCGGGGAGAATTAAGCCTAGTGTTCGCCTGCAGGGTTTTCGATACTGATTTTAATCATGATAACAGTGTTCTTGTGAATATCAGTTGTCCAGTTGGCGCCAGTTCTTATCCAATCCTATTTCAAGCCCGAATTACTTCCATATCAAGTCACTTTCGATTTTCGCGTTAGGGAATGGCTTATAACTCTATCACTCTCTCTGCTCTCTTTCTCTCTCTCTCTTTATGCGAGACTTTTATTCTTTTGCGATATTTTATGGCTAAAAGGCGATCTGCAACTATATTTCGTAAAAATATAGGTGATTCAAAATACGAGGACAATCCAATTAATAATAACCACAAGGGATATACCGTATGTGAGCTACTAAGTGGGATTCTGTAATGTATCAACTTAACTCTAATATCTGAATGTCCCGGAGCTCAGAATTTAATGTGAAAAATTTCACCCTAAGCACGATTAATATATTACACCGTGTGCTGAGACACGAGTTCGCAACATTGGTTTATGAATATTGTAACAAAATGTGATCAGATTTTCACAATGCTGCCACGTTTTAAAGCGAGTAAACACGCACAAATTAAAATGTTTATATATCTTTAATAAGATATGTCTCTACCTGGAATTCAAAGGGCTCAGGGAGATATTATATTTTAATTTCTATCGTATGACTTCAGTCTTTGAAATTTTATAGTTGAGAAACCCTTTGTTATAAAAACTATTCCCTCAGGATCAATTTTCGTAAGAAATATTAAAAGGGAGAAAACAATATTTCAACTGAACAAATAATAAATGAGCTTGAAAAGAAAATTAAAATGCATTTGTAAAAGAATGTAATTATATACTTCTTACATTTGTAAAGTTACGAGACAACATGGGAAAGTCTATTTTGAGGTTTTAGACAGAGATTCGAACCCGACCAAACGAATCATTAATAGGAAGACATCATTGTGCAGCCGGCGTCTTGAATTTTTTAGCGACTACGTGATAGCTTAGAATTTTTTTGTTAGCAATTCAGCAATTACATATTTTGTAAGGCCATATAAACTGTATGTAATTTGTCACTTTAAAGTGTCAGCATCATGATTTAGAAGGATTGCTTCTAATTAAATTTTTGACACAAAACTTTGTTATTAACAACTCTTGATGAATAAAGTGAGAAAAACTTGTGACTATTTCATTAAATCGGATCCATCATTATAGAAAATGTACTAACCCTACATAAACTTGCCAAAATATAAGAAATTTCTGTCCCACCTAGTCATCAAGTTAACAGCGCACGTGCGAGTTTTTGCCTTATAAGCGGCGAGTTACCTCGTGAAATCGTCCAAGTGGCGTCTATTTCGACAGGAGATGTTAAAATGTCCTTGGTAAACACTATATCATCGTGGTCACTGTCCGAAATATACACCACTGCTCTAAAACTAGCCATCTCTTTTGTACAGATATGTAATATGTCAAATTAATATGTAAACTAACATGACATTTAGTGCACGGTATTTAGTAGGTTAAGATGGAAAATGGAAGATGTAAAATATTGATGTCCTAAAATATGTACATGTACTTTAAAAATAAAACAAGTGCTGTATAAATTAATGGAACCACCTTTTCATATTTCTCGGTTACACATTATTTATACATTTATATCATTATATTCACTTTGAGAACAGTTTGGTTGTATTAAATGCTTATTTTATAGAATGCTATATAATATTGTTATTTTACATAATTTAATACATTCATAAATAAGCAGTGTCATTTCTTTATAAAATCCGAGTTTGTATTATTGCCAATTTTATGTTTCTAAATGTTTTTTTTTCTTATTTTGCAGGAGGTTTTGCTATTTTTTACTGATATTCTGACTGCATTTTCATGTAACTATGAATAGTTTAGCAAAGTTATTCACCATCTGATCTTCTTTCATGAACAGTTATTCTTTCAAGAATAGTTATCAAGACAGGTATGCAAATTAAGCATCATAGTCGTTTGAGTGTAATCAAGAATATCACGCCCATTATTATAATTGTGGAACAATAGCCTTGAAATATATGTTTGCTAAAGGGATCTGTTTCAAAATTGTTAAAATAATACAAACTCCTAAATCGAAAGAAAAAACGTGAAAAAAATTATGCTGCAAAATGAGTTTTCTTGAAGAGAAAATGTTTGATGTGTTCGGGTCTAGACTCTATATCTTTAGTCTTAAATCATATTTTCTCTCCCATTAATGATTCGACACATGTTCTATTTTCCCAGTCAAACTCTAGGTATAAAAGAAGTTTATTATCTTTAATATGTAAGAATTATCACTTTGAAGGATTAATCGTGTCGCCAGTGTAATTAAAAACGCATTACATAACACTCAAAAGCAATCCCGTATTATCCCCCACTTAGTTTAAATGTTTCATTTCTTTATTTTGCTATTACAAATATTTCAATAGCTGTGCCTTTACGTTATGTTCTGGTGTACACCCTTGATGTTTTTATACAGATCCTTTTGCATGCACTATGTCATAATTAATTATTCCGCTAGGTTCGAAGTGAGCCAGAAGTGGAAAGAGAGAAAAATATACACAACGCAAAAATGAAAAAGTGTTGATAAATCCCCTTCCAGACTGCCATTATATCTCATCAAGCTCAGATGGTTTCATCTGGTAAAGAACGGTTAATATTTGCAAACTGCACTAACGTAAGTATTTTGCAGACTTTGGCAAATATTTTGAGTATATTCACCCGCTATATTATTCAACTTACTTGTCATAAAGGACCACCCCATTATTAAAAATGTATTCCGCTGATGGAAGAAACTGATTTAAAATACATTAAAATAGGTGCAATATATCTCAAACTAAAAACATAATGGCAAATATTTAATATAAATTAATATTTTAAAAATGTTAAGAAATATTGAAGCAAGGACAAAAATATTGCCATAACAAGTTTTGCAGACGAAAGTCGTATCAGATTTCCGACGGAAGCTAGAAAATGTAATAAAGTTAGACTATACAGCATTGAGGAAGATCACTGCAGTCGAGGTCAAACGTGGTATGATTTCAGGGTGAATTATGTTAAGGGACTAGCCCATGTGTAAAGTTTAGAATATAACCAGTAATTACAGCGCACCCATTGACTCTATAACCTATTACTATCATTTCATGAAAATAGCTCTCTAACACGAACATAACAGAATACAGTCAACTCCATATATAACGACTCTGGATATAGCGAAAATTTGGATATAAGGAACACATTACCGAACTTTTTTCCTTCTTTATGTTCTATGAAAATGATATATGTATATAGTGGGAGTGACTTGTTCTTTATTGGATATGAATTATCTGTTATATTCCAGCAGATGAAATGACTATAATTTAAGAAGAGCATGTATAAATGATATTTTAAGATTATTCTCACTGTCACATGAAATTACAATTCTCTTCACAAATTCTAAAATTGGAAAATGTTTTTATTTATCAAACAAAATTCAACAAATACACGAAGTAACTAACGATTGCAAAAAAAAGATTTTTAGTTTAATATCGTAGACGACTGGTTGTGTTTATATATGTACGTCAATTTCTAAAATTGTTCCCCAAGCTTTAAGTATTGAAAATTGTACTTGCAACCTTAATGAATTTCATCATTTAAAAGCCTACAATTTATTTTATTTTTTCTTAAAACTGCCATTAACACGTCCACTCACAAATTTAGAAAACTTCATAAATTGCTATCAAAATGTGCCCTAAGTTTATGTTTCATGTTTACTGTATATACTTTGCCAAAAACGATAGCGTGTCATACTAAATAAAAGTTTATTTTTTAAAGAAATTTTATAGGCATAAAACTGTTTTAATTCATAACTTCCATTGAAACATTTTGACATATGTTTTGTACTTTCACACATTTTGGCTATTATCAAACCCACCTTGACTGATCTTATCGTCAAGTTTTCGGTTCAATTTCCACACGTTCTTTTATTCTTCTTTTCTTAAAACCGTTGTTTTCCATTCATACATCACGGTATAAAGTAAAGTTTAGAAACTTAATACTTTCCACAGTAAAGAATGGTTAAAGTACGTACACCACTGTACAAAATGATACTACTGAAAATAGATTTTTAAGTAATTGTTCATTGTCTAGTGTTCAAGGAGTGATCTAGAAGTTCGCATCGCTAATCAGAGAGAAAATTCAGCTATTGTTAGAAACGACATTTTAGGTGTCAAATACTTTTGATATTTTAGAAGTAAACAAATGTGCCTTCCATTTGTTAAGTTATGGGGGAAAATACAAAGAACATCACAAGCAAATATTCCCCGAATGGCATAGCTTGCGTGGAAATATCTTTATAAGTTAATAGCAGCAGCATCATTTAAGGTATTGACAGCCCTATTTTTGCTGCAGAGCAGCAACAAGAGCTATAACAGCATCAACCAAGTACCAAAAATATTCAAGTATTTAAGGTGTTTGCAGCAACAAGAATTAATCTAGAAGAACACGCACTAACCACAACTTACTGCTGCCACTTAGTATCTACATACCAATCTTGACGAACTGTTTGAACTTGAGGCCATTACAATACTATCAGTAAGCAAGGAGTCAAAAAGGTGTAGCGTATTTTTTCATAACAGTTTACATAACATGACAAATGAAACAATCATTGACATCAAAAGCACCGAGTCGAGCTTCGGGATATAAGCAAAAAATAAGGCTTGATATTTTACACCTATCCGTACATGTGCTACTTTTCACCGACTTTGTCGGTAATTTAACAAATTATCACTCTTAAGGCGATGTAACATTTTTTCAAGAACGTATAAATTTTCCTTGTTAATTTTTTATATTACACTAATAGAAAACACGAGTCTCTACAATAGGCAGCTGGCTTTGCAAGTAATCTGATAATCGCAATAAATGTTTTCTATTCAGTGCATTGACAACGACGACGATAATTATTTTAGTAAAATAGTTGTTATTAATTTAGTGATAATCACAAATCAAGTTCCACCAGCTGCTTGCAACGTGTTTCTTTTGTACCTTCTCAATGAAGAGTCACGAGGTTGGAACGCGACAAGCAGATTACAAGTGTTTTACTTTGTAATTTTGCATCCAGACGCTTCGATATCTTCTGCCCATGTACTCTTTATAGCAACACCCTGTTATTACTTGTTCAGAGAGTCCTTACGTACGGAAAAGATGTTTTGGTATGCACCTTAAAATACTTTTTTTTTCTTGGAGTTTCTTTCAGAAATCATCAACAATTTCCTAGTGTACAGTATACGTCGTAATTATTTTTCGATTAGATCTAGTATGGCGAATTATTTGTGAGACATGGTCTTATAAACAATTAACATAAAAAGAAATTGCAATTTACATAGAGGCAGATTTTGTAGCAGACGATAGATATTTTATATCTTAGTGCTTGCTCTATTCAAGAGTGTCAACAATAAGTGGCTACAATCGCAAAATCCCTCATCTGTAGGATTGATATGTACTTCCTCCGTGCTACAGACAATGTGTCTTTCAAAGCAATTACATGAAATTAGATTTCAAGTGTTATCCATTAGTGTACAGCAGATATGTAACGTGTACATATATACACTGATACACAGCTACCGTTAGTTGAATAATTTACAATCTCACTTCTTTACCAAACGACATTATGGCCGTACAAAATGGCGCCGTTAGTCGCGCTGGAAATTTATTACTTTGGAACACTTGAATTTCTTCGTATATGACACGATTAAAGAAATTATCAAGTCTATGTTGAAATACAATCTGTCATAAACACAGAATTAAACCCATTAGAACCGAGACTTTCAGACCTAGAGTGAATGGTAACAATAAAATCTTAAATAATACACGTTTTAAGTATATATATATATATTGTAAAAAATAATTTTCCAGAGGCTCTATGGATTTTGTACGGAAATGAGTACACTTGTGCCGAAATAGTTTTCGACACATACTCGAAAAGTATTATGTACGAACACTAAAAGGGTGCAGTCTAAAACAGCAATTAAACGACTAGATGGAATAGTCTTATTCAATGGAAAAAAAATGAAAAGGTGATGATAGGTGAGCTAAAAATCACGTGTGCAGTTCCATGAGAAATACATTTAGAGCCTCTTTTTTACTAAAATTTTGATACTGACACTTACGAAGCCATGTTTGTCAGAGATGTTGTTGGTCAACTTCAGTTTGTGGAACGAGACTACTTTTTGCATCCATTGCTCTCCCGTGCTTGGAGAGTCAGGATGGATGTACATCCGTTTCGGCATTTCCGGATCCGCTTTACCGGCGACCATCCATCTTGAGTTATGAAACTTGTAGCGGCAGTCATCAACAGCAACTGTATCCATAAGTAGAATGTATTTTGCGCGTTTGTCCAAACCGGTGACGCGCACTTTATATGGCGGGAACATTCGTCTGCAATGAGAAAGAAATGTTTTGTTATAGAAAGTTGTTGTTGTCGCTTCGTACTGTTTTATTTCGCCTTTTTTTGCAACAATGTTTGTAACGCAAAGTCGTGTTACTGTAATGTAGTTTTGATGTTTCACGCATTGTCTTGTTTCAAGTTGTTAATTTGGAAGTGTTTTAGTTGTATGTTATATGAAGTAAGTGGACATTGCAATTAAAAGCTCTAAAACGCAGGTGAATGATTTATTAATTACTTAGCAGGCCACAACATTATATTCTCGGGGAGATTTTTGTCGTCTGCTAATGTTTTAGTTAAGTAGATTTTTCCCTCCACCTTTTGTCATGATTTAAGTTGTTGACATATCGTCTGCTTATTTAGATCTATTAAAACTTAGGACTTGTATGCGTTTTCTAAATAAACATAGGCGTCTTAAAGCACTCTCCAAATAATTAATATGTGACACTTTGAAACGTCATGAAAGTGTTTCTTGTTTGATTATTCTTTGTTTTATTGTGCAGATTCTTACACTACGGGGAAAAGTAGTCCATTTAAGACGAGATAAATAATCCTAATGTATATATAAGGTGTGTATTTTAGTCTTTGAACTTCTCTGTAAATGACAGAAACCGAGATATGATATTTATTTCACTGTCTCGCGACGCGGACTTAAAGTATTGTCGTTGGTAAAAGAAGATAAGAGCAGACGACAAAGTATATACAAACGACAAATGTCTTTCATCAGGCAAAACATATTTGAAAACTTGTTTTTATTTACACATTTTAAGGTAATCACTAGTTCCAACGTCTCCATCCTACTAAAAAGAATGTATCAGCGGTTGAATGTGTAATTTGTCGTGCTGGTATTATTTAGACTTTAAAACTCGAAAGATGTCATGAAGTCTAGCGAGAATTTACTCGAATTAAATTGTATTAAACACAACCTTGGTTCAAGCTAGTTAAGTTACATAATTTTAATGTGATTTAATCTGTTTAAATGAACAAAATCTCAAATAAATTGAATAAATTCGGGAAATAGATAAAATAAGAGTTTATAAACTCTTCCTAGTCTATAATATCCACACACTGTATACAGTGAATTAGCAAAATTCGTGTCACTTTGGGCTGGTCTAATTCGTGTCATTGATAACAACCGAGCAACTCCGACTTAAAATTAGGGATTTCTGTAACGAATTTATCTGTTTTGTATCAGGGGATCAGTGCCTAATCCGAAATGATACCAATATTAGTGACAGTGAAAATTGATAAGGGGCCATGGTTTTGGAGCTAACCAGGTTTCTATGGAATGCACCTGAGTACTAGTTGAGTAGTGACTCAGAAAATATTAAAGATCATTAAACACATTAATTACAAGTATTTTAGGGTACCGATTAACAGGAAACCCTGTTTTAATTTCCAATATAAAAAAAAATCATCATAGCGGCACCTGAGTTTTCCACACAATCATTTTTGTTTATATTTTATGGAGACAATATTTCAGAATAGTTCGCTTTTATGCAAATCAACATTTTTGTATTTAATTTCTAGACATTTATATACAGTAAATGTAACGCTATGCGAAAGATATTATACCATTAGGTGCCAGGAATCCTGAAAGGGCTTTATTTATATGAATTTATAACCACTATTAAACTTGCAGTCGACGCAAAATATTTGCATACATAATTAATGATAATTAATGAATAAATAGTTAGCGTCTATTTCTTGTTGATATTTCAGACTGTATAATTAATTTATAGTATACAAGTACAATTAAGGTACACGATGTAGACTAGTTAATGGTAGATTCTGTAGTTCAAGTGTCTGTTCACTGCTATATGGACTTAATAAGCACTATAAACGTGGCATTATTTTTCTGGCAAATTATCCACTGTCAAGTTTGAAACAATAGGCTAGAAACAAAAGGATACATATGTCTGTTTTAAGTCTTTATATTGACTGATAAGGAATAGTGTGATATGTCCCTGTTTTCATTTAAATAATAATAATAATAATAATAGTAATAACAAAAATAACAAACTTGATATTTTCTGAAAGTATGTTTTATCATTAAATTCTTCCTACTAACCCAAGCGAACGTCTTGAAAATAGAACAAATCATAAAAGAAGAAAGCGACGTGAAGTTCTTCCGTGCGTATGGAAAAAGTGAAAATGTTTCTTACACCATGTCTGTACTTGTGACAGTTTTTGCTATTTAAATCATTATATCAGTTGTTTTTAAATCTTGATATTTTCTGAGCTCAGTAAAATCTCGTCGCGACGAAACCCAAAAGAAAAAGGACGTTAAATCCACCTTTAATGCCATTTTGTAATTGCTAACAAAAACAATGCCACTCTCGCTTTTATTCCTTGCGTAAAATTTGCAAAATTCCATCCGTTTGTCGCCTCGTGTTTAACGCGCTGTGAAACTTGGCGTTATTTTTGGTTAAACGCAAATTAGCGTAGTTAATCGTGGATTTATATGCATTGAAATACCTATCTATACTTAGCTAATAGGTATTATTTTCTAAGATAAATAGTTTTACACTACAGACAGACGCATTCACATGTTAATAATGAGATATTTTGTATAAATCGTTCAGTAAACCAAAGTACTATACAAGCAAAATAAACGTCCCTTTTTAATTTTCTGGTACTTTCAAATTATTTTTGTTTAATAAAGATTCATTTTGTAGCTGACGTCACTGATCTGTATGGAATGAACCTATGTAAATCTAACTGTTTTTTTGAGTCATTAAGTGACAGTACTTTAAAAATCCATATGGATATAACTAGAAAATCGGAGACAAAGTTTTCATAAAGTCTAAGAGCCTAATAGTTTAAAGAGATTTTTTGTGGCTCTTGGATGCATTTGATTACATTTTACCCGCAGAATTTCATAGGCACAGCATGATGCAAAATGGAACCACATGTTCGATTAACAGGAATAGTGCATACATTTAATAAAGGTGTGAAATCGAGCATTATTTCGATGGTATCATTCGTCGTTTTAGATTTCTGGTCCTGGATTACGCGAACAATTCTTTTGAAGTTGCGAAAACATCTAATCAATCTCCCCATCACACTTTGCTAACGGGGCCAAGGGAGAAATGAGAAAGGGGCTGTCTTCTTATCAGATTGGGAAAGGTGCTGAGGAAAAGACCTCACTTGATTTGAAAGACATTAGGAAAAATATTTCATTGTCATTTTCCGTTGATTTGTCACGGATAATCTCCGGCGACCTTCACAGAGTAATTGTTATTTTCACAATTTATTTTCCACAGTATATTTTTTTTACTCGAACAATTAGCTGAAATGCATCCTAGATTTATACATGTGTAACCCTACGAATCATGCATCTCTTCTTATTTTATATTTCAGCTGATTATTTGCTGTAAGAACAGTTCAAGGTAAATCAGATCCCGAATGATCCAGTAGAAGATAATTTATAGCAACACATACATCTTATACAATACTAAGAAATATGTGAAATTGAAACATATCGCAATGTTCTTGAATTATTGCTGACATTTTTATACAGCTATACATGTAGGTACATGCTTATATCTCCGCTATTATAGACAATTAGCTCTTAACGAAATACCTAAGACTGATTAGATACGTACTTTTACGTAAGCTCAGCAGCGCCAAACGATTTTACCAGAATTCATCAAACAACAAGAAAATACGTAATATCAGGGTAACAGCAAAACCGTCTAGTAAGACTTGTTGGAATTAGACAAAATCAGCGTTCCGTTTAGTGTTTTTAAATTGCCTTTAATGCGTTATAGTGATTCTACAAGATACACCCCTTGATAGTGCGGCGCTAACTGGCTTTCCGCAGCTTCGAAAACCGACACTTTGGCGAGCTGTTAAGCGTTCGTGCGATACCGTAAATATGTTTTTAATTTAGATATGTATATTTTGATGGCTTGCGATTAAATCATATAAAACATTTAAAGAGAAATATCTTTGCAGAGGTGCGAAAGTGTAGAGAAACGGCGCTAGATTATTATTTTATGTTTATTCGGCGTCTAGGGCGGAATGGAACAGAGAGGTAACGGGCGACAGACAGGGGCTGCCTAAATGGCTTATCAGTAACTATCTCAGAACTGGAAACCTTCTGACTGGCACAGGAAAAAACTGCCTTGGTGGTCGAGAGAAGTTAAATTAGAGTAGATGACACACTGTAAATGCGTGAAATACTAATGGATAGACTTTAAAATTATTTGATTAGAATCTTTGTTACACATGATGACTTTTACGTGTATTTATTTATTCATTTAAAATAACCGATGGAGAAAATTATTCGATTTCTAAATAGCAATAAAAATCCCTCACCATAAAGTAAATTCATTGTCTTTACATTTTATATGTCTTTTTTCTTATTAAATAAAAGAAAGTCAATAGGTCAGTCTTTAATAACTTCCAAACTGTAATGCCTATGAATTTTTAAAAAAAATCTTGCAGATGAAATCATGCTCGATTGCCATGTATTTGCATTTTTAAATAAAATGGACACAATAAACCAAAATTGTTTTACAAAGAGCATAGACAGTCTAAGAGTCACATGCACATGTGTTTTTGTTACTTTAAAGTGTTAGATTTTACGAGCGTTTATTGTAGAACGAGATCAATGATGCTTTTTTTCATTAAATAGAAATTTATTATATATTTTGATATAAATATTGTGTTCCTAATTTGAAGGCCAGATACTCATGTTAACAATAGGCGCATTCCTTGTTGAGGTGAGTTCTAGTCGGAAAGTAAGTTCGTTAATTCTTTCTTTTCTTTACAAATATAGTGATATTTCATGCAACAAGTAAATTTAACATTTTTAAAACAAAATATCACTAATATCACTATTAAATACTTTACTCTGGTGTCAAAATTGATAATTATGTACCCAAACAAATGAGAATGAGTAAAAAATATGAACAAAAGTCACTAGAACTTAGAGAAATTGACACATTTTAAATCATTATTTAGGTTATTAACTCCTTAAATTATAATAACCAAAAAAAAAGTTGTCTAAGTTTGTATGCCAACACAGGCCATAATGATAGATGTACCTATACAGAAACAAAATAAAGGTTCTGTTCTGGTAAGACTTTGCTATTTTTATATCATTTCTAAATAAGCAAATTTTACCCTAAAATGTCTTCAAACGATATTATTTATTTATTTATTTAATTATTTACTTTTATATCTATTTATTGTAAAATACCCTCCTAATGTTGACTCCACGCTCAAATATTGTGTGGCCATCTGAGAAGAAAGCTTTCATAAACATTCAAAAATAAAGATCTTAAAAAGGACATACTGTTATAAATGTTTTTGTTTTTTTCTTTTCAAAGGTACATTGTATATTTAACTTAAATATTTGTTACCACAACAAAGCTTGAGCATATTGTCCAATAATTTTGTATAAGATGCCAGAAACTTTGAATTCTCTGTTATTATGAATGAAATTTATATAAGTTTACTTTGAGAAAATCTGAAAAACTTACCTTCCAGATTTTGTTATGACCATTTCAGTTCCTAGTGTGTTAAATTGTTCCCACAGGTCTTTACCTTCCAGTTCTACTTTAGGATCATCCTGCACTTCAGATTCAGGAGGTTCGAGACTCCTTATTGGTCTCAAGTGCTGGTAAGGTCCTAATAAGTCTGCAGGTGTGAGCGGGGACCTGCCCATGCTCTGTTGAAGTTTTGGAAGGATCGCACTAGCAAGTCCTGGGTGCTGAAACCCGGCAAGTCCAGGTAAGTAGTTGGCTTGCGCAGCTAGAAGTGAGTTCATGCCGTTGTAGTCCGACGGCCTGTGAAACAGAAACGGATTATAAGCCATCTGGCTTGATTCCGGGTTATTCCCTGGGAAAATCATTTGTAACAACCAAGAATTTCATATATAATGTCCAGTGTATATAATAACAAAGAATTGTAAGTCACGAGACAATAATGTCTATAAAGAACACAAAGATACAACGTTAAAGTAAATAAGTACGTCCTCGAAGTATATATAAATGATATGTCGCGTAGAAAGTAAACTTAAATATTTTGAACACGCTTAAACCATTGAGTTTTTATCCGTCGCAAACAGTTTCTTTTCAAGCACACCTATACTAAACACAGAGAACACAGAATTCATAAAACATGTACGCTATCTTTAAAGACGAGATAGAATTTGCGTTATTTTCTGAAGCGGTACACTAACACGTATGCGATTAGCATATTTGTTTTCTTGTAATTCGACACTAATTGGCTTTCATGCGGTTGGTCGGTTGACAATTGTTGGCCAATCAGTGCTTAGAGTAGGCGGTACCATATTTTAATATGCAAATAGTATCGCGCTATCAATCACATAGGCGATAGCAGAGTCTTGTCAGATAGTCGTAAAATGTTGTCAAACTGTCAGCGAGTTTCATTTCCTGACCAATAAAATCAGGCGAAGGCGGAGAGAGGAGGCGGGGCATAGAAATTACCGTACAATACTGTTTATCCACCGGCGAGGAAATATCAATATCGAGAAATAATAACTTTATCTATATACATTGTCAGTGTATACCCTATGCTTATAGTCAGTAATACAGAAATGGCAAAAAGTATTTTACCATCAACAATGCTAAAACAGAGTTTAAACTATAAATAATATAAAACAGCAAGGACAGCATGACCCATTTATATTTCCATAAGAAAAAAAGGGGCTAAAATCATTCCAAATAAAATGATGATGATAATAATCAACATAACAAAACAGTCTTTATTAGAATATACAGAAAGGAATTAAGAACTGATTTCCTAACTTATTTTTTTAATGTAAATTCAAAAAAGAGTTGTCAAAAGTATGATTTTCATACGTACCAATCCATTTTAGTAGTATCACGATATATGAATATTAAAATTCCAGAGACACTTCACACTTTATAAATATAGACAAAACTATTTAATTTGCCACGTTAATTTTAAACGTAAAACAGTTTTGCATTACTGAATTATTAAATAGACAAATCAACTCAATATAAAAATGTATTCCGTTGGATGTGAATCACGAATACGTATCAATTACTGATATTTAACAAGTGGTCGCAACATCGGTTAATTTGACATGAAATTAGCACAAGAGAAAATAATCTCACTAATGAAAACTATATGTATCAAGAAAGGGACGTACTTGATTAGTGGGCGGTGCTAGGCAGAACATGTTCTTAGACAGTGTGGCGTTGGGTGTCACGTTTGGTGTTCGCAATGTTCGGCTGATTGAAACAAGCGGCTAAAAATGGCGCCACAGTAGCTTACTTGGTATCACAGTTCGAACCGGCACGAAACGTTCGGTGCAATTATTTATATGATCTTTTATAGGTAAAAAAATGTTAATATTTTACAAGCCCACTAAGCTGACCTAAAACAATTCATTAATTTTTAATTTGAGGCTACATATAGCCGAGCACAATATAAGGCCAAGTATCAGTTCTTAAAATTCTTGGAAAAAAGTAATTTCATTTAAATTGAGAACACTTTTAGATGTTGTAATATCAAAGAAATTGCACTGTATTTTGTGCAAAACGAAATTACCTATTTTAATTTCTATAAGAAGTAGTCAAGTCTGTCACCCAGAATTCAGAGATATTGCACTATTCTGTTATTTTGACATCTTCTGACGAATGTTCGTGTATTCTGTGCGATATTGGTATTCTTAATAGCAGAATATTGATTGTGTTGCTTCCGTGGTGCATGTGCGAGTGACTGTGCATTGCTTTTTATATTCAAATCAGTAAGGATATGTTTGTTGACACTTATACAACTTCCGCTCGTTCTCAAGTATTGCTAGTTAAATGGCAGAAAATCTTTTTTTTAATCAATGATTTTTATAAAGATGAAATATACAAGATGACACGTCAATACTGTCAACAGTTGTCAAAAACAGGGATCTTACATATATCTAACGAATACTGTCAAAAATCATGATGTGAAATTAACGCTTTAGACAGAAATCGTAACATTTTCTTCACCGATTTTTATCTTGTACAGTGAAAGAAATTTAGCATGATTTCAAACAACTTGATAAAATCACGCACAAAAAATCAGATGAAACTTCTTTAAATAAAAACATTAGATACTTATGATGTTTTACGACAGTAAGAATATTTCTGTACACAATATGACTGATTGACAATCATATGCCCCTTTTTGTTTGCTTTTATTTGTTGAGGCATGTTACGCCACGCAGAGCAAATTTATAAAGTAAACAGTCCTTCGAGTATAATAACAATTGCAACAAGTTTGATGTCTGGATCAAATCAACACAAACATGATTTGATAAATGATGTTTATGGTGTTGAGTTTCAACCCTACACCCCAGGGTCCACGAAGTGGTAAACCACGTACAATACCCCACCCACTATTGTAATGATCGATGTTTGTTATCAGGATCAATGATCGATCTCTGATCGGACCTGATTGGAAATGAAAACAGCCGTCAGGAAAAGGAGTTATCGCAGATCAAGTAAGAAAGAAGTGAAGAAATGATTAATTATTATTTGTTATTTTCATGATAAACAGGATTATTGCATAAGAAGTTCGTATTACGGATTCACCCTGATTTCTACGGCGCCGAAGGTGCAAAGCACAATAGCGGATTAGGTCTACCGTTTTGAGGGATTAAAAAGTCGCGACTAGCGACATAAATAGGCTGTTGGAATGTGTCGTTTTAATCACTGAAGACATTGTAATTTGTTTCCTTGACAAATACAAAAAAGAGAAGAAACACAACAAAACAAGGGGTTTCTGGATTTGTTTTTCAAAGTAGAACTTTTTTAACTGAACACTGAATAAAACCCTAGACTAATTAGTTCTATTTGGATATCAATTGTAAACTCTTTTCCCGAATATCTATCAAAAGACGCAGTTTATTAATTTATCTGATATCGACAAAACAGTGAAATTTACTTAAAAAATTTTCCTACTGCGTCTGTCAAAAACCTGTCTTATTAAAGTGTCAAATTTCGTGAAAAATTAATTGTGCCGTATTCAAGGTAATGAGATTTAAAATTTGATATTCAAACAAGGTGTCTTTAGATGTAATCTCCTTTATAAAGAAATTAAAATACCGCACAAAACTGGCGAAAACACTGCAGTCATTTCTTTAACAGATTTTGATCAAGGTTTTATAAACTACATTGTTGTTGTGTCATCGATCTCGATCATCATTGTGATATAGCAATCAAACTTAGTATGGCATATGTCGATAACATATACAAACCATTATCACAGACATCATACATTGATACCCTGAACCAGACTGGCAGACTACATACAATGTTGTTGTCGTTGTTTTTAAGTTATTCCGATGTTGTTTTCTAGTTTAGTGAAGAGAATGTGAAAGTAAGTTAAAACAAATTCAGGCCATTCTGATATACAGCCAAATGTGGTTTACTGACAAAATGTTGATACGAAAGTAAATGGAAGGCATTGCTAGTATTTGTCGTTTAGAGCTCGATGAAGACTTAATGCTGCAGACGACAGACTTTATCAACATAAGTAAATAAGGTGTTGAGTATAACAAACAACAACAACAACATATGATAGCAAAGATGATGATGATTTTGATGATGACGACATCGGTGATGATGATAATGAGTATGATAATGATGATAATGGCTATTAACTAGTAACTATATAATAACCTCAGATTGAGTAACACCGTCAGCAGCAACAGATGCAGTACCCGGTCATGTGATCAGAAATTACAATGAAGTAAAATCGGTCACATGTTAAGAAACATAATCGTAACATGTTTGTTTTAATAAATCTTTCACAGAATTATATCAGCAGGCCCAAAGGCTGGTATAATATATTAAAAAGCTGTTTCAGCGTGCGCTGTCTTTTCGGTGTTGGTGGCCTGCATGGTTGGAAGCGAGGAAACTGAACATGGTCTTTAACAGAACGTGCATTTTAACTGGCGGTATACGACCTATAAAAAGTGAAATCTCACCATGATGAACTCGTTTTATGTTCGCTTTCCAACATTGTCCATAAACTTTATTTCACTATTGTTTACACAGAAATCGTTTCTTCTGGTGTTTGCTCATGAGAGGTGTGCACGAAACATAACATTTTATACACTTGTACATTATAAAAAAATTCGTATTCCCTTTGATTTCTGATTTCAGACGCAACACTTTGTTTACTTATAGCCTCAGCAATGTCGTCTGTTTCTGAAACAACAGATTGCAAATAAAAGTTATGGTCTAGGTCACAAAAGAGTGCGTATAAAAAGAAATAATAAAGATCCCCATAATAAAATACTCAACTTCTGATTATATACGCACTAAAACAATAATATCGACGTTTTTGCTGTTTAAAACGGCGCTAAAATTGCCCTCAAAGAAAACGCGAACGAGAAACTTTACATTATTATCTCTTAACGGTATAAACAAAGATTCGTCCTGAATGACATCGCTGCACGATTTCGTATGAACTACAGTAGATGCAGCAGGCGAAAGTTTTCTAAGATTTTTTTATGTGTTGTAAGGACCTCCAACCATGGCCATATTGACAACCAACCATGGGCGTCAGTGGTGTAGTGATTACGGCGTTCGCTAAGTAAGCATATAGGACTACATGCGATGTGTGTTCGGGCAATAGCTGGCAACACTGTAAAGCACGGGAGTTTTGAAGGCATTGTGAAGCAAGGAAAGTGTTACGGCATTGTGAAACATGTAAGTTGTGCCGACATTGTGAAGCACGGTAGTTGTCACGACATTGTGAAGCACGGTAGTTGTGACGGCATTGTGAAGCACGGTATTGTGACGGCATTGTGAAACACGGTAGTTGAGACGGCATTGTGAAGCACGGTAGTTGTGACGGCATTGTGAAGCACGGAAGTTGTGACGGCATTGTGAAGCACGGTAGTTGTGGTGGCATTGCGAAGCACGAAAGTTGTGACGGCATTGTGAAGCACGGTAGTTGTGATGGCATTGCGAAGCACGGAAGTTGAGTCGAAATGGAGTTTGAAGTACATTTGAGATTTAGCAAAAAGTTCATATGAAAATAAAGTAAATTTTCACAAGATTGTTTCAGATTCTTTTACATGCCTAAAGCTGGTGTCTGGTCAATGAATATTAATCCCAGCAGATAACAGATCACGTGAGTGTTACGTGACTTGATTTGAAGAAAAGTTAAAAAGTTGCACAACTGCATTATGAAAAGAAAACATTGCATTATACATATATACTCGTGTCTCCAACTAATTTGCATGTGTGCACTGTTTACACGGTAACTTTGCAACTTATTTACTGCTTAATGGCCTTTTCAGCGACGAGCTCTGAAGTGGGTCTGAGTACACTAAATAAATATTATTCAAACCATTCTTTTGTAATTGCAATTAAGTCTTCATAGTATATTATATTAAATGAAAATTATCAGATAAAATTTCCGACAAAGTTTATGCGAAAGTAAGGCGTATACAATTAAGATGGCGGCTTGATTACGCAATCTTGAGTAGCGGTCTTACATTATCACAAATCGAGGTTGACGCCGTAAATTCCGGAAATGGAATTCGTACTCAGGACGTTTCGCGCACTTCGTAACAGACTGACACATCTGGGGTGAATTAAGGAGGACTGAAGCCCGCACTTTGTAGCAGACGAATATTGATGTGTATTATTATAAGGATTTTAAAAATTTCTGTTATAAACAGTTTAAGAACGAAACTAAATGAATGCCTCAAAACTGATTTCCGGTAGATGAAAATGTGACAAGCATAGCAACTCCGCGCTCTCTGATTGTAATGGGGTGATAGCCAATTTACACGTTCATGTAACATAAAAGCAACTTATCACAAATGCGTTAGATTTCCCTAACTCTTGATACATGAAGACGTGTTAACGTTTACAAGCGCGTCATTCATATGCTAATTTTCAGGGCAATTTACGCCTGAAATCGTCAGAACCCATCAAAATGGGTGAAAATGACCTCTTTTTGACGATATCCACTAGACGTCAGAAGCTATTGTGATAATGGGTAGACGATATTAACAAGTGACCGCTCAAATTATGCTCTATCTTTTAAACAGGATTTCTGCCACAACCTGCTATAATGCATTCAAGAAGTATCTTTGATGGTAACGACACCCGCTTTACAATACAATGAAGAGGACTAGGGCTCGATCCCCGGTCAAGCCACCCTGGACATGTCATTGCCCAAGTCAGCTAACGCGAGATGTAAAACTCGAACACAAGACATAAAAAAGGCCTTCCACGTGTAGGTGTCTGATTTGATCCGGGGTAGTGTCTCGAGAGCGATTGGGAGAATTTGCTTTTGAGTGTAACGCATACACACGACCCTCGTCTTAAATAGGAATATCCACAGTGGAAACTTTAAGAGAAAATCTATAAAGATACCTGCAAAATACTGCAATTTTGGTTTAAACCTTCCACAGGGAAACGGCTTTTATTTCAATGACACACCCGTTGAGACTTTGTAGGAATCGTTTTTCCTATCTATTTTAAAATTTAAAATATGCGTACGGATCCGTTACGTTATATTTTCAAGACGTTGGATTTAACAAAGCCGCCAGATTTCACTATAAAACATTAATTCTATCACTTTTAAATCGCCTTACAAATGGCCTGGCTTATATAACTTGAGATCTCTCTCAGATTAAAGCTAAGCATTTTCACAAAAAGTAGAATAAAATATAGAAATAGATAGAAATGTTGATAACAATCAGTCTGTCTCCAAGAAGATACATCCTCAATAAAGTAGGAACGTTTAATCTCCAGGCTTCAGATGAGTTCCTTAATTTAACGCATTTATTGCTATATTAACCAGCAGATATAAGAACTCAGTTTCAGATGCAATTTTGTTTGAAAATAACCACATGACGTCTAGGGCACATTCCGCCTGGCACGGCGTTTATCCTAGTCGCCACCTGAAAAACGCATTGCGTGTGTTTGGTGATGAAAACGGACTGGCACACATATAATTTGCCTCATTCTATTAAAGAACTGAGATAAAATGGCCATTTTTACGGCTAAATTATCGTAAAGGGTCTCAATGAAGTAGTGAAACTCTCTCAACCCTGGGTAAAGTAATGCTGGTTATTCGAAAATAAATTAGATACCACGCCAGACCAAGAGCTGCCAAATGCGGCTATCGTGCATCACATTTAATTATCGCTGGCGTAAAGATATATTCCTGTGACAATTGTCTTAGTGCACGAGAGCTTAAATATAGAATAAGAATATTAACTTTCCTTTTAGTGGATACTCCTGTCTGAACACACCATTTTCTTGTGTTAAAAATATTTGTTCTACCACCTAGAGCTGTTCCTTCACCCCCCCCGCCGCCCCCGCGCCCTCCCTAACCAAAGTTCCAGAAGTGATTTGTTTGTGTATGTCATATTATACAATTTCTCTATTGACATGAAACACAACTGCTTTCAGTTTTAAGAATACGACGTTGGGAAGCACTGACCTCGGACGAACAATTTCGAGTACGAAATAAACTGAACCAACAAAATACGGGGATCAGTTTGTTGCTATGAAAGATATCTCTCACAAATAATTTTTGAAAAGATATCTCTTGTCTTTTATGAGATATCTCTTGCAGTTCCAGAGATATCTCTATAGCAAAACCAGATCTCTTTCAAAAAGTGATATCTCTTCTATTGACAACTATATTTCTGTAACTTTGAAAGATATCTCTGTTACTTTAAGAGATATCTCTGTAACTTTAAGAGATATCTCTGTAACTTTAAGAGATATTTCTCAAAAGTAGACAGATATCTCTCAAACTATGTTAAACAGATATCTCTGTGAGTAGAAGAGATATCTCTTAAAGTTTATGAGATATCTCTATGTGATTCAAAGATATCTCTCATCGTGAAAGAGATGAAAAAATGAAAGATATCTCTTTGAAATGAGAGAGATATTTCTTTTTCGATTAAATAGTAAAATGGTTTGCGATAAGGAGTCCACTGTCACTGACTGTACTTTCAGTTTATTTGAATACAACAAGCCCAAGGATTACATATAACTTTCTTCCCATTTTCTGTTGTTTATTTACATTTGTAATATATACAATATACATATTACTCTTTTTTTCTTTTCACTACAAATTGTTGTCTTCAAACAAAGTTTAATAGATTGCGATATGATACATTTCATCTAAATGTCAATCATCAGGGCGGAATGAAATTTCCCAGCTCTCTTTATTTCATCTAATAAATTTATTTTCAAAGTAATTATTGAACCTAAATGATGCGCAAAAATATGAAGCAAATTCATTTAAACGAAATGTGATTAACTGTTTTCCATTCAGTTTTTATATGTTATTTGTCCACATATCACCTTACAGCTGAAATTTATGACAGAAAACGCGGAATTCTTCTCTGATCAGAGAAGCAAACTTGTTCAAAAGACGCCAGAAATCAATTAAGAGCGTAAATTTTCAATATCTTACACAGAGGTTTCAGAAACATTAGAAGTTCCGCGTCTCCTGCGAAACACAATTAAATACTATTGCTTTTCATGAAGTTCCTTCTTATGTAACATTTTGAATGAGGAAATGCTTTAAGAATATTTCTCTTGTTAGAATCGTCCATGCAACATATACATATATATACAGTATCAAGAGACATGTGACAATTTGTGATCGAGGAATGTACTTGTATTTTTTCTCTTTTACTGAGAACACTTTCTTCATGTCACATATGACGTCAGGGTAATTGGTTAAACTGACCGCGGTTTTAAAGTTATACCTCGATGGACACAGTTTTCCGAGGCTCAAACGCCACAAAGTAGCCAGGTTTCCACATATTTACAAAACCATTTGAATTCCCAGTTATAATAAAAACAAACAGGCAAAACTGATTTTCACTATTCAGTACATATGAAGCCAAAAAGGTTCTTACTAAGTCAGTCGACAATTCAAATAGGTCATGGTCACACTTACGTAGTACATGCAAAGTAGTGACGTGTCAAAAATGTGATATGAGAACAATTTCATTGAAGGCAGCATTGAAATAAACAGTTTTCTTCCTGACATTATAGAGCTTATTAAATTTCATAATAACAATAACCTTTGATAGTTTACAAATTGTTATGTTTAACATGTAATTGCAAACTATGTCAGATCATTTTGACGGTTTCGTACCCATGTGTCGCATGCCAAGGTGAACATGTTACCATTATTATACTACATTGCGCTATAAATTATTTTAAACAACACTACATGTACTTGACATTTCTTTAATAAGTTTTGGGAAATGGTCATGTCGCATAGACACACGGTGTTTAAATCTTTACAATTTTTAAAAGACACCGTGGTCAACAAAGTTACTTTCAAGAAAGCAAATGTTTACATCACCCCAAATGTCTAATTCATTTATAATTCATAATGAACTTCATGCACGCAGCTATAGTTGGTGCATTAGAATAATATATCCTCCCAGATTAATGTGACGATTGCCATGACATTTTAAATGGCCGACATTTTCACAAAGAAAAGAAATAATTTAAAATTCAGTTTATCAGCATTTAAATATCGTATTAGTTATTAGTTTATTAGGTGCAGTTTCGGTTACAAGCGTGTCAAGGCAGTTTGAAATTAAGATAACTCTGTTACGACATGATGGAAGTGTTTGGCAATAATTCTAGCCTCTGACGACGTCATATGAAGGCGGGAGATGTTGAAATTGCAGATTTCAATAGTAATAGGGAATAATAAATTGATGACTATGTCTGGAGTTATAGAGTGTACGGTTACGATTTTGCAAATTTCCGGTCAGCAATGGGCAGTATCTCAAGAGTGTAGTAGAAAGTTAAGGGGTCATGAGCAAGGGTCATGAGCAATGGAAACTCGCTGCGGTCATAAGCAATGGACATCTGCTGGAGTCATGGGCAATGGAAAGTGGTTGGGGTCATGAACTTTGGAATAGCCGCTGTGATGATGAGCAACGAAAAGTCGCTGTGGTCATGAGCAATGGAACACCGCTGGGGTCATGACAAATGGAAAGCTGCCTGAATCAAGAGCAATGGAAAGCGGCTGGGGTCATGACAAATGGAAAGCTGTCTGAATCAAGAGCAATGGAAAGCGGCTGGGGTCATGAGCAATTGAAAACCGCTGCGGTCATGAGCAATGGAAAATGACTGGGGTCATGCGCAATGGATTGTCGCCGGGGACATAATAATTGGACTAAGCTGATCTTTTTGATGCCATGACAAGCAGGCTATGACAAAGTGACGGAAACTCTCTTTTGTATAATTTGCTATTGTTTTCCCTAGAAATGGCTACAGACATGCTAATGTTATGGAAATCAGCGGTATGTTCTCCTCCAAAAACCAAATATGTTAAAAGGCACCCGTCTTCATTCATTGCACTGCCACTTTGGGGCAAAGCCGAACAATAAAACTGTCAATACAACAAATTTTCGATGTGTAAAACCGCGAAAATGAACTGTGAAAGTTTATTATAGTCATTATTGTTCCAATTGAAAACTACTGATTGGTCAATAATTGTTTAACACTATTGTGTAAAATGTTCGGGTACATGATAAATCGCAAAGAACTTGTTGACTTCTATTATAATTATTCTAAAGTAGTTAATCATGTGAAAATAACCCTGTTGTACAATCCTTACACATTTTTGACAAACTTGATTTTTTGCTCTTGCTATGGAGCCGACACATACGCCATCGCCAGTAACAATTCAACCCAATTCGGAATTTTATATACGTGCATACTTGTGTGGCTTTAGTTTATATTATTTCTCTGTATTACTATAACAGTTTGTTATATTCTAATATTGCTTCGTTATATACATTATTTACGAATAATTTCTTAATATGATATACAAATGTTATAATTATAATTATGGTCCTAACTGTGTTTGTTTCTGCGTCACATGCTTGTTCCGCGTACCTTATAACTCAAACGACTTTGGTCAAGTGCAGACACATAAATTAACGAATTGTTATTGAAAGACGCTGAAAATATTCCTTTCAGAGACAAAATTGAAGAAAAAATGATGTTTAAAATTTTTGATTTGTGACAACGTACCATTATTTTGACAATGTACTGAGCGACCTTTGAAGAACAAGAGAACAAACATGGCGAAAGTCTCGTAATGTCTCGAACTTGCGCGTGATAACGACATCGAACCGAGAACAAGTCGTAAAAACACAGGAAGTGTGTTTTTTGACAATAAATCTTAATAATTATAAGCAGAAGATTTTTTGCTACAATGTTCTTGCGTTTAGCAAGTCATATCTCAGGATGATTTACGATTTCACTCTTTATGATTTATGAAATAAAATTACAACGAAGCTGTCATTACCCCTGTAATTTTCACTGTGACCCTTGTCGGACAAGCGGGTTGCAATAGCCCCTATCATTTACTGTTTTCTTTATAGAAATTTGTTCCCCTTAAATTAAAACAAACGAGGTCCGACTGCTCTCTGAAGAATTAAGTTCTGGTAGCCACATTGGACATGGCCCCGAAACGTCGACTTGTGGTTGTCGTAAATGAACCATGTAAATATAATTAGTCAACAAAATGGACGTTGTTAGCAACAATCTGCTGCGCTCGTTGCTAATCTCTCATGTAAACAGTTAGAACACTGACAATGGCAGGCTACAGACGTCTTAATTGTTAAAAATGTCACTTGAAGTTTCTACCATTTCAGAAGACGAGTGAAAATTCCCAGGATCAAGCGATCAATAGGAGACAAGCTTCGCAATGCAAGCTGCAGCAGAAAGCCTTCCGTGTTTCCCTAGAAACCGGTGCGCGAGATTGTCGCGAGGATACCGAAATATTTCTAATTGTCTGAATTATGAAACCAACGATAATTACGAAAAATAAAACAAATGAGTCTAAGATAATAACTAATAAATTAATAAAAATGACATTTTTTTAATTTGTGAGAACTTTTGTCGTACGTTTGTTTATCAAATCTGAACCCTTTTGGGAAAATGCCGTCTGCAACAGACAGGGAGATTTCAAATATAAGACAATGATTCAGTTGACGATAGAATTAGCCGTCTAATGAAACAATTAATAATGTTACAGTATATAACCGGAACCGTTAATTGGATAAAGAATATCTGGATTGTGATAAACGATTTATGCCCCAGTAATGGAGAAAATAAAAGTTTTATAATTATAAATTGCCGATTAGAGAAATTATATGTTAAGAACCGTATACTTCTAAACTAATGAGGGATGGTTACTGATTGCAATGAATGTAGTGTGTATGTAAAAAATATATCACGATTTCATTTCAGTTTCAATATGAAGTAGCACTTTTATAGTAAATCTATAGCATTTCTCTACGGATTGCATTGTTTATATCATAGAAAATTGACACAAAGTAAAACCACAAATTAATTGAAAGAAAAAATAAATAAACGGAAATAGTTACCTATCATAAGAATAAAACAATTAAAATAATTGAATAAATGAATAATGTCTTTATGACCTTTTCCTATTTATTCATCATTATATGCTTTGCAGTTTTTGTATATTTGTAGTGAAAATATTGCAAAGTCATCGAAATGATAAAAACATTAACTGAAAGGCATTGATTAGGTCTACAAACACTAAACTTTGTTATATTGAATATAAACACATACCTTGCAGTGATAGTATTTTTAATGATACATGCTAAAACGAGCAGGTAATTGAATTTACTATCTGGCTGCCTGTAGGTCTGGTCATAGTGTCTACTATCTTGTATTAATGTGGTTGTAGAGCAAACAAATGGCCACTTTTTGGTGAAGACCTTATTATCAACGTTACCGTTTAGGAAATTGAAATCATGAAATTAAAAAAAAATACAAAAAAAAAAAAAGCAATTCGTCTTGAAGAGCAGAGTTCAGTTCAAATCTCAAATTCAACAACAACAATAACAACAAACGCCCTGACACATAGTCGGTCTATGTTCTTTATGATTTTACATTGATTCAGATCATTAATGGATCAAATAAAGTGTAACTATTTTTCACAAGTCCTGGCTAAAATCCGTTTGGCGCCAGTGAGGATAAAGTCTGGTCACCGAAAGTTACCGCTACCACACGGTTTAACAGGTCATGCTGGTCTCATCGCCTTAGGTAGTAACCTTCAGCAAAAACTTGCAAACTTATAGATCTTATCGGTAGTTATCACAGTAAAATATCACAAAATAATCTGTTTGAAATCATCTTAAAACAACATTAGAGCCTGTATTTTTACAGACGATCACCGTGTAATAGTTTGAAATAAAAATGGCGGATTTATTACAGTTTTAATGTAAGATTTCGGACTAAGCTTTTTGATGTTGCCGATGCCGTTGCGGACATGTTGAAAACCGGACGCCGCAGCGGCTATCTGGTCGCGACCAGATTACATATTAAGGAGTCAAAGTTTAACTCCTTTCGTGAGTAAATAGCGAAAACAAACCAGGAGATCTGATAAGTTAATGATAGGATTGGTTAGAATATTATTACTTTTACTGCAGGGTCCAAGAAATGATTTTTTGATTGCCTTGAAGCCAATTATTAACAAAGGTATAATTTCATTTGCATTGGTATAAAGTCGAAGCGTGTTATAGATAAAGTAATGTATACACATTTTTGTTTTGAAATAGAAGGCATTGTATATAATGGCCTACATGAGAATGCATGAACGTCCGTTTAACATTAAAAGCCCAATGTGCATAGAAAAATAAATTTGGCCCGTATGTGGACTAAATCATTGTATGGGTTAAACACTTATATTCTTGCTCCTTTTCATAATATTTAGGACGGAGAGAGTGCTGTTAGAGATATGAGATTTATTGTTACTATGGGACTTATAAGAGGGTATATATAGTCATCAATACTTTAGGAAAATGATTGTGGTCTTCAGCTAAAACAGGTTCGATACACAGCTCAACCACTGACATAACTAATGTTATTTCGAATGTGGTCACTTGTACCACTTCTATGCACAGGACATGTGAAACAACTGTACGTATTGAACTGGGACATCTTGCGTATACACTATCCCCTAAATCTAAACTAAGCTGTTCTTGTTGGCGTGAATCGGTACTTACGAAAAAACTCTAAAATATGATATGAAAAGATCTTAATGACAGGGAACCAGCATTGTATCACCATTTCTGGAAAGAAAAAAGAGGGTTATAAATCAATTTTTCAAACTATGCTAATTAATAGTCATTTATTCGTGTTGACAAGGTGAAAGTACATTATTTTTTTATAATGAACATGCGTATGACCACTGGGCATTTAAACTGATTAATTGATAGAATGTTATGACCATCTTAGTCGCCAGTAGAGGTGCGAGATCCGTGTATGTCGGACTGACCCGAGGGCCAAGCCGACATCAACCGGGTAGACTTGTTAGAACTTAAAACTTTATATGTCTAAAGTCTGTCGTTATGTAATCTTTACACAAAGATCAAAGTGGCCAAGGACTCGTTAATTGGCTTTAAATGTATATCATAAATGTGAGAGATGACAGGACGAAATAAAATTGACATCCTGATAATAACTTAGAACTTAAATTTCGGTTTTATCCATTGTAATTATATACTTATTTAATCAGTTTTATCAACTATGTCATTACATAGAATATAACTTATGGCATACAGAACGTACAAATATAACTGAACAGAACAGAGCAGAGAAAGAACAAACACAACACAACACAACACAACACAACACAACACAACACAACACAACACAACACAACAGTACTCAGAACAACAAGACACGGAACGGAACAAAACAAAACAGAACATATTGGGAATCTTTATTTTCATTCAAGCATTTACAACTAACAATACTAGTAAATAAATCGGTATAGATACACATGTTGCAATAACAGGATTTCTCTTACATATTAATATATCACAATGATAACTGTTTTCAGAACACAAGTTAGCATATTTTTCATCCAAGAATGAAAAGTTATACAGTGATTTTGTAAGACTAAAGGACTACGATCGTTGTCCTGAAACAGGATTTTAGTGAACAAAATCAGCAATTAAAAAACAATGCCTGAAGGAAATGCAACAAATTGAAACTATCTTAAATCATACATATTATCTTGAATTGAAAGTTTGCACATGTATGCAACGGACAATGTACCGCCTTTCATTTGCATATAATTAATATGCAAGAACATGTTAAGTTCCATGTTACATACACGTAGATGTAAAAACCAACATTACTCCTGCTTTAAGATAACCTGTCACGTCATCTTGTTGTAATTTGACATACGACTTTCTTTGGCAACTACAGATATAAGCAACACCGTAAAACATGATCTTTATTTGTTAATTCCTTCTAAAAAAGACAATTAAATGCAATTAAATTCAAATATTTTTTTAATGACAAAGGCGAATTTATGACACAAAAAAATAGAAAAAAATAGAGAGTATCAATTTCGCCCGTGATGTGCCTACATTCTTCATATATCTTTACAAAGTTAATTAGTTTAATGTCATAAATTTCCGAAAAATTATGTTCTTCAAAAGACTAAAAACTTAAAGATTTTTGTTGAAAATACATCAACGTCAAAACATTGCGGCAATGTCTCCTCGTTCGGTACAGCCAGGCGTGGGGCGTAGCACACAGAACAGTTTGTCATTGACTTCACTGGCTCCGTCTTGGCACAAATGTCACTGCCGTAAACAAAAGTTGTGCTCTTGTCTGTTTATGGTAATAGACATAAATTTAATTTTTCAATGTAAAAGCTTATATTTTCCTATACTTTTATCAGCAAAAGAAGTTGCCGTCATGCGCAAAACTTACTTCTAAACGATTCACGTGCTTTAATGACACTTCAAGCACAAAACATTGAAAAAAGGCAAAATATAAGGATACTCGTAATTCGGATAGTCATATATTTCGGACACTCTTTTGAGACTGCTCGGGGTATTGTAATGGATATATTGAAGTAACTAGAATCTTATTAGCGCTTGCTGTGGAAATTTATATAACCTTCAAAAGAAAAGGCGAAAGTTTTATTTGATATTTTAAACTAATATTTATATGTATAAAACACTTATGGTGTCATAATTTCACAAATTTTGTCAGAAATTACTAAGATTATTACTACACAAAATGTTATTTTATCTTAGTTTAATATCTTAACACCTACATTTAAAATGCAAAATTTTAACATCAAAAGACTTTATATACCTCACACAGTTTTGTGTAAACAAACACTTTCTAATGTTTGACGACTAAATCTCGAAACTCTAAAACTTGGTCTTGTGATATTCGGTGATTTAGAAAGAGTCATAAATAAAAACCGTGTTGCGTATATACATTTCATTCACTTTTCAAAAGACGAACGACATAAAACTTCAAATAGGCCGCAGACATCCTTTCAAGATACGTGATGAGCATTTTCAACATCTTTCTAGACTATCATAGCCTGTTCAGCCAAAAATAGTCTGACCCTTTTCTCTAGCAACATGTTTCACGAACGTTAACCGCTTTCAGGCTTGACATAGTTTGAGAATAAAGATGCTGCAAAAGCGGATACTTTATATGTCATTTATTTGGTTTAGTTTGTCTTAGCAAGTATCAAATAATTTAGATATGAACATATTTTTGCTTAATCTAAATAGCTATTGTTACATCCAGAGTTTAGGAATTTATTGTATCGTCAAGCGTTTTCGTCACCGTTGGTTAGCGAGTGATTTTAGACCGTATACATAAAAAGAACCGATGATGTACCAGCAAACATCACTTCATAACTTGTGAGAAACCTGACTCCAATCTGAAGAAAACGAAACATTATGTACAGGACATGTCTCTACTGCCCATCGATTACCATTTGTGCTTTTCAATATTGAAAAGTAACCAAGAATGTCAATTACGCGCAAATGCTTTGTTTTGATCACAGAAACCGGATTTTAGCATTTCATTAACGAATGCACCAAGTTAATTAAAGCATAAGTAATCGGTTACTAGTATACACCGTTGTCCTTAAAACTGTTTGTGCGTATGTCTGCAGCGAATAGGGCTTTTAATTGATCCCACTTTCAGATGGACATGCGCTTCGAAATCTTCATGGAAAACAAGTATTTCTCATTTTGAAATTGTTCCCTTTGTTGGCACCTTGCAAATTACGACGAAAGCAAAAGAGTCTTATGGAACTATTGATTCACCCGGAAAATTGCACACAAATAAGTTTCCAACTTAGACAGTGCCAGAGACTTCTTTCATTTAGTTGCATGTGAACACTGCTGTCTAATAAAATTTCGAAACACTCAAGTTTCAACAGTTAATATCTACAGTACAATGAGTAGAGCAACTTATCATTTTATCAATTTAAATCAATATCAATAAGCCCACATAGGCGCCCAAGGTATCTTCCTTAGCTTATTATGTAATCCGCGTTGCGCCATTGAAGATTTACTTTTTCAGCGCGAGCCTTTGATAGCTTATCATTTTAGGAGAGATCACAGCGATAGGAGCAGTAAAAGGTGAAAAGGATTCGAAAGAATTTTTATCCTATTCTTGTATCAAAAGCCCAAAACCCATTTTCGTAAAGTGACTTGCAGACAGTTACACGTTTATCAGCGGTTAATTTGAAATGAAGAGGCTTCCAAGTAAAGGTGTTCGTATTGAGGGAAAGGTAGAGGGGATGGCAGCTCTGCGGGTTCAGATGTAGATAAGTAAGTAATCCGCGGATTCCAAAAAAAAATCGAATATTTAAAACTTGCACAACTGCTCGCCTGTCCCACATTTCAATAGATGCCAGGTCACTCGCCTGTCTACCATTTTAATAGATGCCAGGTCACTCGCCTGTCTACCATTTCAATAGATGCCAGGTCACTCGCCTGTCCCACATTTCAATAGATGCCAGGTCACAAGTCAGAGAAAACAAATGATGCACAGGTGTCTCAATGTTTCATAAAATCAATTCAAAGGCTGATAAAAAAACTTATCCATCATTTTACAAACGTCTTCAGTTCTAACGTTCTAACGGCTCTCTCGTGGTGTGCAGCGGAACTACAAGTCAAAGTGTGGGAACGGATGGCATAAAGAAACTGCAGACTACGTGTGAGTTTCAAGGGGAGCACCTGCCAGCTTTGTAAGAAACTGGGTCGACTCAAAAACTAAACTTGAAATTGCATCCACTTGTAGACTAGTTGGCTGCATGGATTAAACCTGGTGTTGGGAACCATTGCAATAACATCTACAAGTTCTGTAAAAAGTCAGCAGTTGAAAACTAATTTAAAATGAAAAATCAAGGGTTTAATAGTACATGTATCTTTAGACAGAAATAAGGTTTATAGTGGCATATCACGCTTCAAGTATCTAGTGGAAATGAAGTCTACTTGTCCGTTTTAACTTTAAGTATTTTGTAGGTAATCAAATAACGTATGGTAAGCTGAGAGTTTTAAGTGAAGAACAATATTATGCGCTCAGTCTGGCTAGATGCATTTTGATTAGGAACACTGAAATAGATCTGCAGGTTTATTGTTATACTTATCAGAAACGTTTAACATTGTTTTGGGACTAGGGTAAACGCTTTTTGTTTCAAAATCAAGCTAAACTAAACTGGAACAGACAAATTTTCCAAAAGAAATGTGGAGCTCAATCTCTGACATTACTTGGGCTACCACATCAGTGCTTTTATTAATATATAATTTCCCCCAGTGCCATAGTTTGTTCTGATTCTTTGTCCCCCGGGACGAAGATATTGAATCAACAAGAGCCCTGTGCTGTAGAAGTAGCGCCCCAGTGGCCTTATAATAGAAAAGGACGAATACATGCCTTGGCATAATATCGAAATAGCGATCACGTGACATGAGCTTAAAATAGAAATTACATCATGGTTTCCCCAAATTGAAGGAAAGTAACTCTGTTCAGATTTAGGTGACTTTTTAAAAACTTAAATTATGCCTTTGATAAAGCTTTTTTCAATGCTTGAGGAAATCTCTGTCAAAGAAAGATTTTCTATCACAGTCGTTAGAGACAGAGGTTGAAGATGTGATGAACATTCTATGAAATTGATCTGAAGGGGAAATTGTTTGGACTGTTTAAAAAAAAAACGATGGTATTTTCACGTGTACGCCATACTTCTTCATACATTCAATTGGCGGGCACATCATTTCTTACAACTTTACTAACTGACATTTTCTGTTACATTAATGGTATACAACAAATAAAAATAAACACTTGCCCTAGAACGAAGCTTTTTGGAAGGCTAACACATGTTTTTCCTCTACCGCAAACTCAAACATTGCGAACCAGTCACATACGGTAAAAAAGGCGCGAATACTTCTGCAGCGGAAGTTCCTGTTGGTTGAATGACTCAGAAAAAGAATACCAGGATATTCAAATTTCATAAGCTTCTATTGACACAGATTTTGCAAGATGCCATTAAAGTACATATAATAAATTCCGGAACTCGCATTACGGAAATATTTTGTTAAAAATTTACAACGCTTTTTTCCTCCCACAAATACAACTACTTGTCAGTTTTCAAGTGTTAAAGGATGTTTTTCACGTTTGAATGCAGCAAATATAAGAACTAGTGTTTCTATTACATCCTCTCCGTAGAAAGCCTGGTCTAATTACTGTACGGAAGCCATGGCTCCCAGCTTCTTCTTGGGACCGGAAAATAGACACCGCTCCGGGCAATACTCTTGACTTTCTCAAGGAGTCTATGAACGCAGAGTTGTAGCCTAAGTTAATTGGAGGCCAAGTGTGGCTGGTCTGAAATTTGGCATTTTTGGTATTATTTGTGGTGCAATGGTAACACGCACGAAAAAGCTTGTGGTGGTAAATTTAACCAAGGGTGTCCTTGAACCGCAAGTAACATGAAACGAAGTTGAGATATTAAAGGAAATACGTTGTGATTACTCTTAAAGCCAGCTTAACGGCCAGTCATTTCACAGGTGTCATCGCAGGATCTGAGTGCTTATATCAGTGTAAGGAAGTGTTGGATTCTGCTATTATTTACCTTTTTGTATTCTGCATTCAGAAAGATGTATACAGACATATGCAGGACACATATAGTTATTATCTTCATGCATTTCACGTAAATGTATGTAGTTGTAGTATATTCCATGTAAGTCTTCTCGAAATTAAGTTTATACCCAGTGTTTTGTTTTGCTTGTTTCTTTTCTAAATGATGACGAAAAATCTTGTGTACAGTATCTGCCCCTCACCACTTATATATGGGATATATTGTTCAAAGGTCAGACGTAAAAATGACCATTTTGAAAACAGAACATATGCATACGTGAAAATGTTTTCAATCCGAGTCTCTGGATTTCTTACGTTTTAGCTTCCGAAGTATTCCGACTTTCATGATAATCTGTGGTTTCGATTTTTTCCCCTACCTTTTAAAATCAGAAAACACATTTCCCGAGTGAGTAGAACGCCTTTTAATTAGAGAAGAACAAAACGACAGGCTTATATGTACAAAATACATGACAGTGTAATGTTTTGACCGAATGAAATCTGCTAAAATGTCGAGCCCTGAGTAAATCGCGCATTACATAAAGTTTATATAAGTATTATATTATAATACATTATTGTATAGCAAAGCTCATGTGAGCAAATTAAGAACGTTGCACTTGACACTTTAAGATCAAAACAATTTTAATTCTCTTCTGTGCTTGATATTTCTTACAAGATAGATTGAACAACAATAAGCTATCACTATTTGAACAAATCTTGAGCACCTCAATTAGATTTGGATACTTGAATGCTTTTTATATATAAATTACTTACAATCAGACGACAATTTTAGAGGACAAAGATTTCGATTGGTATTTTTTGCCTTTTGATGTGATGGACTTGAATAAATTTCTCACTCAGGTCTAGACCGATTTCCGACAAACTTAGCTGGATTTATGTCTACTTTTACAGTTTTCACAACCTAGCTACATCCCAAAAATGGGGCATTTGTGTCACATTTTCAATTTAAAAGAGCAACTTTGAGAACTGGCATGTGCGAGCAACTGCGTAAATCGTATAAAAAGCGCGTACCGCTTATTTACAAAATGAAAAGAATAATGCTGAAGGAATTAACTTATTCAGGGCAAACATACTTTAGAATTCGATAACCAGAAACCTGGCCTTGCCCCCGACATACCTAGGTCTCTGTCTGTCAAAAAGGAACTTTGCAGCCCTTTTATCTATGACCTGTGAGCTACTTTTAGCCACTGTAAAGAAAGACCACGATTCTGATCTAGACTTGATTCATGCAGGCGAGCCGGTGTTTAATATACATGCCAGCCTGCATCTTCCCCATATGATGCACGTTACATGCAACGCCCCCATATACCGTGTTCAGTTACATGCATTTTTCTAGCGTACGGAACACTCCAACTTGTCAGCGAACATGACAGACAACTTGTTTTATAAAATATAACATGTACTTGTATGTTAAATTTACACTTTTAGTTGAAGTAAAACTTTTATTGAAGTACGGGTCGCAGAAAATCTAGAGACGGTGAAGATGTTCCCATTATCAGCCGACAGTTTGTCGTCTGCATATTTAGATTGCGTCTGTCAAATTATGTTATTGAAGTGACATTCTGCTTTTATGTGTCCATTTAAATTCATTTTAAGTTACACACTATTACATAATTCACCGGAGATTGGAGTTACGTGTTTTAAATTGAAACAACCTTTGAAATATGGCACTATCTCAGGTAGACTTCAAAATGGCAGTTGTATAAAGAACGGAAAGCCAGCATTAAAGGCGGAGTTTTGTCAAGTGGTTATTTCCTCAAGCACGGTTGACAGACAGATTTGAGGCATTTTGAACGCGCATGCACTATCAATCGACGGTGTGGAGCAAACCAACGCGCTTTAGATGCCATTGCCCCCAACCCAACTACCTCTAACCAGCACTTCAAGGATTGTAATGCCTCCTGGACGGTTTAAAAAAACGTCACAAACGTTCGAAACCCTAGAGGTCTTCCGTATTTATTTTATATGAAAAAATTGTCAGTCTCTCTCGGAACTTCAAATTATGATCAGAAGTCTGTACCTGGTAACTGAACCGCCACGCTACTATGAAGGATTGTGCTCCGAACCCAGCGCGGACTAAGAACAAACGTGCACTAATAGGAAAACAGCCTTCCCCCGGAGCTGTTCTTAACAACACAGTCATATTTAGCTTTTATATATATTAGGCGTTGATTACAGTCCTTAGTCCTTCGAATAACTTAAATACGGAATAAAAGAAAATTTTAACGGGACATTCAGTTTACTTTGATAAATAGCAAGGATTATATTTTATTACTTTTAGGTATATGTATATCTAAGTATCTTGTTTGAACCTGAAGTCACGTTCTATAAGAACACTACTACTGGAAAACACACGCGAATTGTTCTAAATGACGTTTTAAAGACAGTACAATGGAACGGCCAATTGCTTTGTTTTTTTAATTCTCTAATTATTTTTAAAAAATCCTTCAACTACTAGTATAGATGTTATCTTTTGCAACCTGTCAACAGTGTTGTCAGCTCTGGTTCAATTCCCTGAAGACAAAGTCAGCTTCCAGACTGCCCCGAGCTGCAGTTTCCGCGGGGAATATCAAACGATATCGCACCTCGTAAAACAGAATTATGCTTTCACCTTTTTGACAGAACTTTCTTGTAAGATGAAATATCCGTATGGTTAATTAGATAGATGTTATTCATAAAATGTCAAATTAATGTTTTGCGATAAGATGTAAGCTATTGTTAACACATGCGACGATATTTTTGATTTTTATCCAAAATTTTACATAAAAATGTTTCATTTTTAAAAAGCGCTCTTATCTCGAAGTTTTTATTACAAAAACTGTTGATTCGTACATGCTTTCCTTTTCATAAAAAGATATGATTGACACTAATAAGGGGCGGCAAGGTTTTGATCTTAGTTTTGTTTCATAAAAAACTTGTGGCCTTTTGATGCGCTTTTACGACTATTTCTTCCGTTTGTGACATATCTACAACGTTTCAAAAATATTTTAAAATGCCAGGATTTGAACGTTTCAGATGTTAAGTAGATCGGTTGGTGACAGTTTTGAAGAGAAGATGTGATCTGCTAAAACTGCTTTCGTAGAAAAGCTGTCACTTCACAAGATGCAGCTTGGTAAAATTGCACAAGTCCATGTAATTTATTAATTGTTGTTACTTTGGCTGCTTTTTCCTTTTCTTATTCGAGAAACTTCCTATTTTTGTGACACATACAGACGGACGGACGGACGAAATGGACGGACGTATTTCTTTTTCCACAGTGAAACAATCCAGTATAAAGTTTTTTTTCTAGATACATGTACCATGATTAAAATTAGTACATGTATTCTTTTACCTGACCACGTTAGCAAAGTCCGCCGTAGCGTTATGGACAGCATGATTTTCGGATTACACTGGAAACTTTGACCAGTAATCCGTGCTCTATTGTTTCTTTGAGATTTCTTAGCAGATAACATGATTATGCCAGATTATTTTCTATTGTCAGCACCTTATCTGATTCAATTTGGTGCATGTTTTTGCTTTCATTAATTCAAGTTTCATTGAAACTTTTGTTAGACGAAATTTCTCAATTCGGATTTCATCTATAATATCGTCCGTCAGATCTGACCAAGCCTTATCACACTAAAAGCGCTGAAAGGCAATTGAAAACTTTCAATCTAGCAGATTATTGGACATTTCACACACGTTGGTCGTATTCGACCACAACTTTTATCAAAATTGTTTTCAGTCTTCGGCGCCATTTTGCTTTTTCGTCTCGCCCGTAGTCTAACAGTCCCACGAGGACCTTGCGGCCATTAGAAAAGCCGCTGTCAACACAAATTATCATTAGACGTCTCTTTAACAGGTAAAGAGCAATATTGGAGGGTAAATAACATGATCAGTTCATCGCTTTAAATGTATTTGTCCATCTCTTTAATATAACAGACGGTCGATACATGCTTTTCCGCACTGGCAACAATGTGGGGGCCTCCGATTTCCGCCACAGGGTGTAAAACCATCCTGTGATCTAGTACTTCTGTTGAAAACCAATGTGTCAAAACTAAAATTTTCACAAGTTTTGATCAAAGAAATGTGTCAAGGTATACCAAATTAGGTGAAAAGCAATTTTTTACCATCCCTTTCAAATGTTGACCACAGTGAATGGCAGGGTATTGCAAGAAGTACCACTGATTATGCGGAATGGAGAAAAAAGTTTTCATAGCATTCATATTTTAAAATAATAGGAACAAATCTTGGTGTGTAATATTTGTTTGTCAGTGTTTGATCCGTTGTATTTTCTTAGCTATTTTCAGTTTTTCTTGTATTTACAAGTATGCACTATAGTTATATGTACCAGAATGTTGTTGTTGTTGTTGTTGTTGTTGTACATGTATGAAATTCAAATAAACAATAAAACAAGTAGAAAAGCAGTCACTTATTCCGGTGAAAGTCTTACCAGACAGAGTTTGTCTTTAAACTGGTTTATATTTTTCTGTAACTGTAGGTTTATCAGAAAACACGATCATGTAAAAAAGAATTTGACCAACTTTTTTCCTCTACAATTATATAAAGTTATTACAGCCTCGTTTTAATGTAATACAGAATGACCTTTTCATGAAAGAAAAAGTAACAAAATTTCGATCGCATTGGTGTTAACTGTTGTATGAAAAGTCTACAGACCGTCTTATTGACATTTTGTTACTTTTTTCAACTTATTGACCAAGTACGGTGACATCACATCTTTGACATGTAATTATCATGAAAACAATAATTATTTTATTGCTGTCCATTAAGGAAGATATTCTCAAATAAATTAGGTAAAAGCATAATTATTTTGACTAGACCGGGTGATTATCAATTAGTAATTGATTACGCCATTTATAATCAATTTGTCTGTATTTCCTTTGTTTGAAAGTTTCTTAAACATATTTATTGATACATTCTTATATATAAATAAAGACAGTTTTAGTGCTGTCTTTCGGACATTTTTGTTTGGTCTGTCATAACTTTTCTTGATAGAGACAAATTTATTGCATCCACGGCATGAAAATGTAAACCCACAGTCATACTGAATAATTTTTTACATTTAAGTCAAAATTAAGAGTGCAGTCTTGAAAACACAGGAAGTTTTGCCTACCAGCTATAATTGAAGCAGACGATTCGTGCCGGCCATCTAAAACTGTTTAATTAAGATAAACAAAGCTCAGCATGCAACCGCATACAGTTAACAGAGACCTCAGTGTAAGATTGCACGACAAGGTTCCGAGAAACTCAGTAAAAGTCTGATAGCCCTTTAGAGGGCAAACTTTCGGCAGCTTAAATATCAATATTGAAAGTTCCCTTTTAACACTTGTCTGTCCATTTTCAAACATTTCGAATTGTTTCCCAACATGATCTTAGAAATAGTGTTTATTGCTTAGGCTATATAATTCTAGAAGCATTTTCGTTAATTTGTTAACCTTTGGTTTCATTTTCTTACGAAACGGACAAAACACTGTAAAGGGAGACAAATACTGTTTTTCAATATTAATAAAATATGTATGATTTTCCACGTCGTTACATTTCACATGGACATCATCTCATGGGCTACACATACCATTACGCATTTTAAATTATGCAATGTGCAAAATTATGCAGTGACTTAAAGTCCGAATTCAGGAAAACAACAACAACGAGGTTGTGATCTCCTAGCAACAAAAGAAAAAGGAACACCCGTTAAATGTTGTGATAGGTTTTACGCTCATTTCATGTTGTTGTGCGTACGTCCGTGTTGTTATACCTGAAAACTGTATGTTTGATACCGTTTACCTTGGCAGAAATTTCATGAAAATTTAATTAAACTGTTTACATTCTGATATTACTAAGCGTCTGTTTGTCACAGCTAAAGATGTGACGTCATCGCTCTCAAGATGGCTGAATTTTGAAGTATTGAAAGGTGACTCGAAATTAAACATAAACAAAATATAACGATGTGAACGGGGGCATTTCGTTGTCAATTAATTAATCTGGCACGACATTGTTTTTTCAAAGATCACACTTTCCTTGATCTCCGTAGACACTTTTACTGCTCTATGACAGACCACATAAAATTGTCTCCATATTTTACTACAAAACTAATAAAGAACATATTAGAAAGCATCAAAATTATCAAAACAATGATATTGATAGTGGTTTTATTCACAGATGACATGGCTTTGTTTTTATAATTATTGCTGATGTTTATTTATTTTGATGTCCAGAAGCGTTGCTGATTGATTGGTGGCCGAGTCACCTAAACGCTGGAAGGAGAATTACTTTTTGATAAAACTGATAAGTCGCATGCGAATCGTCTGACGACTAGCCGTGACAATGATACCATTTTTGTATACCATGTAGGCTCCGGCTTTTATAGACACAACTCTGTAGTATTAAGGTTAAGCCACTAGACTGTAATTCCAGGAAATTGCAGCGCTTTAGAATAAACTTACATGTGCTTTTATACCTAAGTCACGTGTACTGACGACGCGCATATATACAAGTAAAACAGACAGCAAAGACTTCTGAAAATGAAGTCAAGCAATTTTTCTGTTTTCATTTTAATATTAGTAAGTTGATGAACCTCTCTTTATTTCGTCCAAGTTTTAAACTAGCTGCAGATATGAACGCAAAATTGATTCCAAGTTTCTACCACCGAAGTACATTACTCAGGTGATATTTTAGAAACTTTATGTTATGTATATATATATATAGAAAAAGAGAGAGAGAGGAGAGAGAGAGAGAGAGAGAGAGAGAGAGGGATGCTATGTGCTAAAACAATACAACAACAAAAAACAGGTTGAAACACGATACAATCACAAAAATCAGGCATGCTATACATGGAATAACATGGAAAGTAATTTCTACATGAATATAAGACGTGTTTACCATTATTGTTAATATTTGATGAAAGTCATTCAAGGCCATCTATATTCTCAATAGTTATACTCAATCAGAAGACCTTTCAAAATATGGAAGACATTAGCAAAAATGAATTTATAGTCGCATCCAACGCATAATTGTGGTCTAATTGTTTGTTTATTTTCAGACTTAATCACAAGTTTTGCCTTTTTTCAAGAAAAAAAACCCCTTCTTATTGGCAAAATGTACATTTGACAGTGATATGTGGATTTGTTTACACTTAAGTTGTTAATCAAACATTTCAAAATTATCAGATGAAATTATCAACTTTATTAGTTTTGATACGTGATATTTGAAATATAATGTGTAATAATTTACGACCTAGTATCCAAAGAAACGGAAATAAAGTATCAATATTTGTTTAAAGTTGGGGGTCAATTTGCAATCATTATCCGTTAAAGCAAACAGTATTCATCAAAATAGACGTTTAGAGGGAAATGTTTTTATACGATTCAAACTTGACCAGACCAAATGTCAAGGTAGTTTGGACTCTCAAGTAATTTATATGAATGAAAAAGGATAGATAACATACCCTTGTCCAACGCCCATTTTCTTTTACAAATCTAAATTCGACGAGTTTAACCTAAGATAGATAATATTAAGACCAACCTGCATGTGAGTGATTATCGATTTACTGCTAAACTGTCAAAACAATAATGTAAACATTCTAGTGAGCGACCTGACAATATGACATTCAGTTTGGACTGTAAAAGTATCAACTGGCTTTACATTCAAGAGGGTTTTCTACACACTTCTTTGCTATGACAAGGCAGTTTAAGGCACCTCTTTGTTTTAAATCAATACGTGTTTGTCTCGAAACTGAAGAAGGACAGTTCAATATATGACACGCATTATTAAAAGTAAAGCCTTTACCTGATAAGCCTTACCGTTATGTTATAACGTTACATGCCTGTTCATAACTTTAAGGATACATGTTGGTTACACGATTTGTTTTTCAATTGCGCAACAATTTAACATCAGACCAATTATTTTGGATGTCCGGCGCCTATAACATGTCTTAATTTGTCCTAACTAAACGTAACTGTCAAATATGAGCGCCCAACATGCTACCCCGACACCCTGGAAGAAGCAGTGTCTCTGGTTGTCAAGTACTTAGCCTGTAACCATAACGACTCGTGAAAACATGTCTGCGCGACAGACATTTGTCAAATTTGCAAACAAGTCATTAAACAAATCATAATGTTCATTAAACAAAGTTTTATAATAATGTCCTCTTTTCTTTAAATATTGACTTCAAAATTGAATTGAACAGTGGACCATTGTGCATATTCTTAAAAAAAGGAAACATTTCACCCGAATCCAATCGTGACATGTTTCCGCAAAAATGAAAGAATCTTTATGATTTCTGGTCTTTATAAATGACAGCTTTAGAAGTACTGTTTAATAAAATATTAATGATATATTTATAACAGAAGTAATTTCTGAGACATGTAGTATTGTGTATCATGCAGAATACCGAAATCCAAATACACAGTCTTAAATATTTAAATAAATCATTTGATTTAACAGTTGCATGAGCAAGTTGTTGTTAGAGCATCAGAAACAAGGCTGTGAGGTTAATAGTTTTACATCATCAATGTAAACATATATCTGTCGCATATCCACTTAACTATGATCTATAGCGTGCGACAAGGGGATCCACTCGCGGCGCCTCTATTTAGGGAGTTCATTTGAATGTCCTTGTGATTCGCCTTGTTTCGGTGTACAGTCTGTCAACTTTGGCGACAAAGGCAAGACTATTAGCCAGTTGCTACAAATTATTGTCTATTTCTTTGTATTCTTAAGTAGGAGTGATCAATTTGTTAACATGTTCAAGATGACACATATGGAAAACACTGATACGCAGTTTCACAAGTTATGTTCAATTTGCCGTACCTTTTAACTGTTTTTACGCATTTGCATAATGGCTCTTATCAATATAATGTATTCAAAATGCATTTTATGTCATATGATATTTAAATTAGACTTTCTTAGCCGGGTTATTCGGGTTCATTTGGACAGACACAATACATCAACTTTAATTGTGTACTGTCTTTTACAATTATAAATTTCATGAAAGTTTCAACAAAAATAAAGAAGACCTTGTTTAGCTTTTCACTTTTATAAAAATAGTTTTCATTGCTACGAGACTGTCTACTGCTGCTAACTGCAGTCACTGTTGCAGGTTTTGTTGATATTGTTAGTAATATTGTATCACTACTACTCCTATTAAAATTATTTTGAAAATAGATCGATGATGATCTGCAGTATATGTTAATTAGAAAACATATGTTTAAAACTCATTCGCATGAGCTTTTGGATCGTACCATAAATGATCGTAGTCAGTGACCCAGGTTCAGAGACATCACACGCGGTCATCCATAGTCACAGTAATCATATTGTATTGGAAGCAAATATGGCTTTCCTTGAAATATACGAACAAGGACTTAAAGTAGCTTCATTTGCTTGAACGTTCTATGAATATGTGGTGCTTATGATTGAAACAATTCAGTTCATAAAGTTTATATATGATTCCCACCAAACAGCCTTCGTCACAATGATTCAGCAAAACAACGTGCAAACATGCATTTGTTACAGACTTATCTAAACTGACATCAATTACCAACATTTCCAGGTAACTGACCGTTCCAAGAAGGTTACCTAGAATCAAACCTGTAACTGAATTACGTGTGTATTCTGCGTAATGTGGCGTGTGTGTTCTTTGTATTTGTGGCTTGTTCACTGTTTTGTGTCTGAAAGCGTCGCTGTTGTAAACTTTGATATTTCAGTTATAGTGTATGCCTTATCTGCTGTCGTTTTTCATTGTAAGAGGATTCATTCTTCAGTGTAGTGTTTTTTGTTGGTTGATGGTTGGTGCTGTGCTTGGTGGTGTTTGGTTTGGTTGATGGCGGGTGCTGTGCTTGATGGTGTTTGGTTTGGTTGATGGTGGGTGCTGTGTTTGATGGTGTTTGGTTTGAGTAATGGTGTGTGCTGTGCTTGATGGTGTTTGGTTTGGTTGATGGTTGGTGCTGTGCTTGGTGGTGTTTGGTTGATGGTGGGTGCTGTGCTTGATGGTGTTTGGTTTGGTTGATAGTGGGTGCTGTGTTTGATGGTGTTTGGCTTGAGTTCGGTGCTTGGTGGTGTTTGGTTGACAGTGGATGCTGTGCTTGATGGTGTTTAGAGATTAGTTCTATCATTTTGCATCAGAGTTATAACGTGTCATTTGTCTTCCGTTCTTTATAGTTTATCTGTTTTGTTCAGACTGTCAGATAGCTCTGTTTTATTTCTGTTTTTTAATTATGATTTGTTCTTTTTGTGGCAGTATTTGTGATGATAAATATCTTTTTTATTTCTAGATAATTTCTCTTAGTGTTTTAGTTGTTAATCATTCAGACTAAGTATGCAATTCAGCAATTGATTTCCAGCTGTGAATATTTTTAGGACAACTAGTCACCCAGGACCTATAATAATTTGGAAAGTGTCAAAATGGTACATTGCACTCACATACTCATCAAACGTTTGTGAATATATATTTTAGACAAACTTACTTAAATTACTGTCCTAATGACGATCGGACGGACGGACGAACTGTCTCGATTACGATTACGTCGAGTGGTTTCTTGAAATCATAGTTTTACAAACCGTATTAAGATAATGTTTTGTTTGTACTAAAATAACCTTAATTTCATACTGCAGTTATGCATAGGTAGCAGTTAAGTTTCACATAATAATCCATTAAATGTTATTACTATCTTGAGCAGAAAAGGTCGCCCCCTCCCCCCCCCTTTTTAGTATACTGCATATAAATTGGACTGAGTTTTAAATGCTTTCCATCAGTATCTATTATACTGAAGGTGATTGCAAGTTTACAAATTTACAACATTTTAGTACATTACGGCTGCAAAAAGGTAATAATTATAAATTAGATATATGAATCACTTACATAATAATTTATAACTATACATAATTTTGAAGAGTAAATTGTTTTAGAATGATTTGCACTCTAGGCTCGGTATTAACTCTTTACTTATGAAGCTTCCCATGGCGTCGAATCCATCAAATGGGTACATTAAACACAGAATTCCTTGTTATTTCGATTATTATAATAGCTATAAGAATTACTGTAAACTAGACAGACATTTATTAATACAGACTAAACAACATGAAAAATGTCCTTTTCTGACACAAAACAAATCTATGCCGACACTTTCCGGCGACCGCTGGCGCCCTGTTCTGGCCCTTTTGGACAATTCAGGTGACCAATTCATCATATGTATTGCTGGACCTCTTCAAAGCTTGTCACGTGCCAGATAATTGGTCGTATTTTACAAAAATTGATATATTTGCTAATAGCCTTTTTATAGAATGGCGAACCTGTCAAGCGGTTGATATATTTGACGGGTTACTAAATGTAACATGCATACACCGGCGCCATCGAGCAATTTGCTTTGAAGCGCAGAAAAGATAAGTTCATTATAAACGTGTTGCGTAAACAATGGTGAACTGTTTCCCGGAGCTTGTGTAAGTATAAATAAAACAAAATGAATTAAAATGTGCTTACACAAGAACACTATATCAACTGCAGAGAGAAAGGCCCAACTCACTGTTTCATTTAAGTCTTACAGATTATTTTGTTTGTATTTTGTTTGTCGGTGTGCTAGTCAAATGTCGCAGTGAATGTGTGTAGAGTGCACATAGTAAAACATTTCAGTCGACAATCGTAGGGCGTCCCTTTAATTTTAAGGATACCTTAGTTTGTGAACAAACGTGGTCAAAATCTTTGGACCAGAACGTTTCTCGGTGTTAAGCAACGGCCTATATAGTTAATATACAAGACAAATTTCTTCTACCGACTATTATCAACCACAGTTCCTCCAAAAAATCGGGCACTAAAGATCAACACATGTAAATATGTTGATACGAAGATGACAGTGCACTATTATTAAAACTTATATTAAAAAAACAAAGGCATGTCAGGCAAATGACTTGGCCATGAAACTGTCAATTGTCGTACTCCGAGGCATTTTCAATCAATTTATGACCATACTATATAAACATGGCAATTCGCGTCAAGAATTGAAAAAAAAAACTTGTGCTTAAATCAAATTCATATATCAGTTATAAAGAGCTATCACCCCAGCATGTTATATTACACAGTTTTGATACACGAATTTAAGTGTATATACAATATACTGCAGTAAAGGTCAATCAGTTTATTTATGTTTTTGAACTCTTTGCAACTAAGTGTCTAATTGCAATTCGATCATTAGTTTCTAAATGCATCATTTTACAGTCAGTTGTCATCTTTTTGCTGAAAGAAAAAAATCTTTTTATTCATTTATCTTTTCGTTTGATGTTGGTGGTCTAATGTTGTAAATAGACCCACCTATATATGCAGACTTTGAGGTACTCGTTGAAAAAATGATAATACATGTACACATAATTTACTCTTTATTCAGTTTTCAAATAAAAAATTGGTAAGTGCAATCAGTAAAAGGATGTTTTCGGGGTAAGAAATGTCGATATTTGTACACTAAATGGCCAAGTTTCATATATTTAACATGCCATCTGGGTTAGTAATAAATAGTGGTCTATAACCTAGTTGCCCGGCTGCTGGTTTGATTTTAATATCCGATGCGCACTAACATCTGTATTTTCAAGCGCATTTTGGACTACATTTAGTCCTATATTGTGTAATATGCCATTTAAACGTCACTGTCAGAAGGTGAAGTACATAAAGGAGTAACTGCAAGAAAATGAAATTCCTAGTCCGACCAATCATTATAACGGTTATAGCAAAGTTTCCAGTAGACACAGTTGTTGACAGTGACGCCTGAAGATTGATAAGGTAACACATTGTTTAAAAATATAGTTTATATTTGCCAGCATAAGTGAATGCAACAAGAATGTTGTATACGAATTAACCCGACGATATTTTTGAAAACAGTATACGGTTAATGCGTCGCATGGTCCATTTAAACGTCAATGTCAACAAGTTCTGCGCGAGCTTTATTCCAGTGTCAGACATCCGGTGTACGGATATGGACGGGCTTTATGACAGGCATCAAGTTTCTGTTGCTTCATGAACGTGTTAACTCTTTTCGTCAATGTCAGTGCCATAAAAGCTTTAGAGAACGAAGATGTCTATCTTACAACTTGTATTTCATGCATCTTCACCATGTTGCAGTTTCATCTATTATTAGTGGAAAGCCGCAAGACGTTTACTGCATTGTAATGAATTAGGCAGAAACGATTTAAGAACAGATCTTCACCACATGTGCTTTGTGGTTTCATGTACTGTTAATGCAAATTAAATATACGTATAAAAAAGCTACAGGAACTTATCTACAAGAAATGTATTTTTGGAGACCCCGTCAACAGGGTCACCCCGCTTATAGGCGTGATAGGGGTCGCGGAGCATCCCATACCAGCCTTGCAGTAACAGAATAATTACATACTATTGTATATAATAAGAATCAATATATTTTAAGTACAAATTTGTTATGTACATTCTATATACAATTTATGTAATTTGTTTTACATCGCAGCATGTACAAATAACAGCACAGCCATGATTGGTACTACGACTGCATTTTTCTGTTAAAAAATCAACAGTCCTCTGCATTAATACTGAATTATTCTTCAATATCTGTTAATTCTTTTTTTCTAATCTACACACTTAAACACGCTTTTTGCCTTTCTGTTGGCAGGTCTTTATCTTCACACACGTGTCTTGACCAGATTGATTTCGATTTGCAGACACAGTTCGATTACACAAGGTCATACTTATTTACATGTTAAGAATGTGCGAAAAAAATTCCACAATTAACAAAATATCAGTGCAATAGCTTATTAGATCTATGTTGCCAGATAATGCGTTTCGATGAGTTACAAAATTTCGTCTCTCTTATTGGTCGATTTCGTGATCGATTGGCATCAGACCACAGTTGTTTGCCCTTGGTAGACCACAATACGGAAGCTGTTTTAGGAAAAATAGTGCCACTGTTTCAGGCTAGATATTATTTAATTTTTGAATGTTTACATCAGTGATTTTGCATGGTTCCGGCCATTTCAGGTATTATTCAAACACATGAACTTTGACATCAAATAGTGAAGAAAAAATGCCGGTCAATCCCTTGTTTTCTCTCCTGGATGATACTATTCAGAACAGGTTTGTTTTTTTGGGTTTGGGGTGTCAACAAAATTGCAACTTGGCATAATGTTTATATAGAATATATTGTAAACATAACTGTGGTCTGAGGCCGATTACACCTAAACGATGAACCAAGTTAGCTAGTATAGGGGAGACAATTTCACCGATAACTCTCTAAGATTGTTTCGATTTCTGGGTATGGTAAGGATAATTATGTGATCCTGAGTTTACAGGAATTAACAGCAATGTTAAAATTTATTTACAAACACCATGTTTATGATACTGAACTGTAATTGTCAATATGAATTTCAAACTAACCAAAAGCATGTGAGTCTGCTTAAGAATCGAATGTTTCGGCTGTGTATTTAAAATCTTGAAAGGAATGAGGACTTTGTGTAAACGTTTGCTCGCAATTAAAGTGAGAGAGTGCGTGTAGAACAAGCATTTTAAAATACCGGTATTCATAAGTACATTTTATATAGATTTGTTATATTAATATACACGAGTAAACGTGTTCCGATCTTTATTTCAGTCTAAGCCATATGTGTGACATAGCAGTCTATCAAATATTTAACGCATTCTCTAAGCTCGGGTGCATGACTACATGGCATATATTGGATTATTTATGACATGTACACCATTGCTAGTGAAATATACTTATTATAGAATTGTAGTAATTATTTTGAGAGTATAAGAATATGTCCATAAAACATGTAGGCTGTACATATTGACAGGAAATGTGCTCGTTTGTCATTAGGAAGACACATAGATTAGATTATTATGACAATTCTGACAGCAATGTGTCAAAGGTCAATTATTAAGAAAAATGGTTTTAGCAGACTACAAAACAAATATAACTAAGAACTGTATAGCGGCTCTATCAGTTTGTAGGGATGCTAATTTACCTCGTTTAATCTTGGCTACTGGTCTAACTGTAAATAATATCATGGTCAAAATTATAGGAAGCAAAACGGAAGTGACGGTGGAGAATAGTAAGACTGAAAAGAAAAAAGGGGGATCAAAATGAAGAAAATTTCAACAATCATAAACTATCGGATACATTTAACCATATAGAAACTGCCGTCAGTATATACAGTCACAGACGTCAAAGAAATATTCCGCAAAATATAGGGTCATATAAAATTCCAACAATATAGGCCTAAACTCGATGAATCCTACCATTGGTGTCCGGAAGTGAAAACAATCCCCAAGAAATTCTTTCATATCTTTTTACTAAAAAAATGTCCCAAACTTTAAAGAGTACTTGGGAAACTGATCGTGGATTCTTGTTTAAGCTTACTATTTAAAGCTTGTCTGCCGCGATCTTGAGATTTATTAATCTCTGAATTTACTGTCGTAAAAATGGAAATATCTTTTCTGCCAAGAGTTTTGAAATGACTTTAAATATGAAGTTTCGGGATCGGAGCAGACGACTCATGTATCTGTCATTACATAAATACCAGAATTAGAACAACTGTCACATCGACCCCCATGGTGGTTATTGCAGGCTTGTAGAATTTCAAAAACACCCTGTTACACCTCGTCCTTTGACAGTTTCGTTACGAAAGAACATGTCGAGACGCTCCTAGATGGCGCCACGCATCACGCAGCGTCCTGTTGCTACATGCATTCTAGAGCAGATTGTAACACATTCACGCTTCGCTATCTTGTAAACATCATTCAATGTGACAAAGAAACCAAGGGCAAAAACATTACAAGGATTCAAACAATACGTTATTTTATGTAGAAGTTTTTCAAATTTGATCTCCAGAAAACAAATACAAACTCATACGGCAAAGCCCGAAGGTTACATATACAACTGGAATAATAAAAATATCAGTTTCTAGCTTTACTGTTATCATCACGGAGTATGGTTGAATGGACGTTACAATCCAGTTAAAGCTATTTCTAGGATCTCAAATTTCAATTTGTCGAAGAAAAGAGAGTTTAAAGTACGGTGTTCTGACCATTTATTAGTACTTAATTCATTTCTTACAACATTTTCCTGTCATATTTGGTGTCCATTACACTGCATATAACATACTTATAATAGAAGATTTGATGGGCGCTTTACTATCTGATGTCTGGTACCCAAATTTCTCGAACATCATATAACCGTACATATAATGGATGGGTGGGTTGCTACTTACAGCTTTGATACTTCTCTTCTAGAATATAACACCCAGCTATGGACATCAAATCCATACCCCTTACAAACGCTAGCTACTGTATAATGTAAGAGTAACTAATTACAGCTATGAACGCTGAATTATTAATGAGTCCTCAATGCATTTTCTTACAGTCAATTATATTTAATTAGACTCAACAGGTCAGTAATTGCCGAAAAGAGATCGTAACTGCTTCCTAAAAGAAAGGTGTTGCAGCATAGGCTTTATTTTAAAAAAGTAAATATTTGCAAGCATATGGCCATAAATCATCTCCCAATTACCCAATATTTGGCATGTACGTGTCACCATACCCTAAAGTAGGCACTACTTTACGACATAATAAAGTTGCGCACTTCACAAAAGCCGCTCCTCATAAAAATACTTATCGCGCACCTCGCTATGTCACGTGGCCACCTTTCGGAAATACCGAAAAGGACAGATATTACCCAAACGGCACAACAGTTGTGGATTAATATCGCTCACCACGGGCAAGGTATTAAAATGCAATAAAACGTCATAAACAAGCGGTGTAACTTATTGTTACACAAATGCGATAAATATCTATACCGTGTTACTTCCAAAGTATCATTAATATTTCAAAATGTTCACATGTTTAGAGCGAAATTAAATTTTGCGTACGGTCAACTAAGGTATAAATATATTTCATTTGGGACCTAGCAGAGCTTACATGTGCGATGTTCAGATTGACTGTAATACAGCTCCATTAAATATTCGAATATGCTTTATCAATTTTATGTTATGACAGAAACCATAGACGGATATTTTGTTAGCAGCGAAAATATATAAAACATCGCAATTTTGTAACCACACTGTATACATCTAAGTTGACCTGAATTACATAATTCCTTTACATGTAATTTTTTACCCACTAGGTCAGAGACATAGAAAAGTGTGTCTGACTAGATCTAGTATCTATCAGAGCACAAATATTTTAGATGCCAACTAATAGAATCATTTTTGTATGTCAATACAAAGTGTGCTGTTTTTGTAATCAGTCTTTTACTTTATTTTTTTCTTTCAGGCCACTATTGGCTCAACCCGTTTAGTCTCCCCGTCATAGGTATAGCAGGGATCGGGAACCATCCCATACCAACCTTACAATTGTCATCATTTTTTGGTTAGTTTATGTATTAAATAGAGTAAAAGAGTAAGGTATATACAAAATCTACCCAAATATATGTTTGTCTAATATAAAATTTGGTAACATGGCGTCGTACTTTCTTTTTAGAGCAGATTTTTTGTATTGTATTTCGTTTTTAAATGTCCTTCAATATATCAGACATTGAAAAACTGGGAAGGCAACTTGATGATTACAAAAATAAAACGCACAGTTTACAGTTACACGTACTTGAAAAACATTTATCGTTTGGTTCCAGGCAGACGACAAAAAGGCAAAAACTGCCTCCTCAGTAAGAACAACAATTTTTGTAGTGTGACATTTTTCCTCTCAAAATCAATGAGACTCACAAATTATGTGCCCGGTATTAAAAGTGTTAATTACAAACTTTTAACAAAACGTTTTACATATCATGTGTTAAGTGAACACATCACGTAGCCCTGTAATCGACACTGGATACGGGTTCGGTTGAACTCAAGTGTTAATCATGGGTCCTCAACAAACACGCGATATTCATACCCATGTGAAACAATATCCTGTGTGAATATCACATTTCACTTTTCCTTTTGATTCTTTATGAACTACTGTATTTATTATTGTTTTCCTATTCGCTCTACGACATGTTAAAATACGCCAATATGCTAAAAATCACGGCTATTATATTTGGTGAAACTCGAAAGGCCGCCCTGGGACCATATACTCTCTGAAAATTCTAATGTTGTCGAAACGTAATTGTGTTCTCGCATGCTGTTTCACATTCACAAGAGTGAAAGCTTCTTACAATTCCGAAAGCAAGAATATTTAGGCTCTCGTTACGTCCATCATATGTTAAGGTGCAAATAGCTTTTGGCGCTATAGCGTCCGCTGGGACCCAAAGGCCAACATTAAGGAGTTATTTTCAACGTTTAATGTTAGCTTTTCGCACAAAATAAAGAAAATCGACCCAGACAAACATTGCGAGATGGAATTTTGTTTTAACTTTACGATGTGGGGAGAACATATTGAGCTGTTTGCTAGATTTTTCTGACACCCCGGGGAATGGCTAGAGATATTTTACGTGGCAGACGTTTTAAAGCGCAGCTTGAATAATATTACACGTTCATTTTTTGCCTCCACTTTATAAGTGGAATTTAGTTCACGCGAACTCATAAAATTTATTGTACATCCTGGACAGTTACAATAATGGGTAAACTATAACGTTTTGTTAATATTATTGTTTTGAAAAAATCAGTTGGAGATGAGGTATTGAGGAACACAAAACTCAACTTCAGATATTTTTGTTTCCAGACACATTGTTAAACTTAACTGCGCTAACAAGAATATTTTACTGAATATTTGAAACACTGAAAATTGCACGAAAGTATAAAATCTGCAAATTATATACATCATGTAAATCTGGAAATATCTTCACTGTGTCACAGAAAATAATTTTTGAGCGACGCTTTCTACAAAAGAAACATGTTTTTTTAAATAACACCAGGGAATAAAGACTGGTCATTCGTTAGTTTTAATTTAAAGTGTCCAGTTGCCAATATGTGAGTTTCTAAAAACGGTCAGGAATTGTGGGTTTGGATTCCACACTGCAACACGGCTATAGTCGGTATAAACACAATGTTCTCAAACTCCAATAAATAAAAATTGTCATCCTGAAAAAAATAACCTTATAACTGACAGTTATAATCATCAATGCATTTTGACTTGTAATTTACACGTAACACGTGACTTTGAACTATTATTTATGGATATTTATATACATATTATTAAGCATGTTTTACAGTATAACAGAGTCTATTATCTAGCAATTAAAGATAACTAATGGGTAAGCTAAGCTATGAGCTGCAGTAACTTATGATTTTCTGGCGTTTGAAATTATAGAATTTCCATGAAAATGGAACTGACTATGTCATAAATTTAGGAAAACTTGTAACAATTTTATGCCTTTACGAATGTAGATGCTTTAATGTTGAAAAAATTACAACGCAAGGAGAGTGTGAGATGTTTTGTCAATATTTTATCAATGTTATGATCAGGAATCCCGGCATTCATTTGGAAATCTCACTAAAGCTCCCAAAAAACGAAATCCCCTCTTGAAAGCTGTCACAGAGGTATATTTTTATGTAGATTTCATAAACTTAATTCTACTATCGATGAAAAATATTTAACATGTGAATTAAATACTGCATTCTCTCTAATAGTTACATGTTCAATTAAATAAACAACAACCACCAAAACACATAAAACATGAGAGTGGAGACCTCGACAGTCATTTTAAAGTTATAATACTGCTCAAAATGACCAGAAAAAGAAAATTTCTCATGAAAAATGTTTAGAAAATTAAAAGGCAACAATTTCTTTCATTAGTGCATGCAAACACAAATTTATCATATCATATTGATGGAAAATCATTTTATAACCCGGCGGGTCAAAAAAGATTTTGTCATTTTTCAACTATGTTCAAAAGGAATAAAACTGTTGTATATATTTATGTTATTTAGCTACAACTTTCGCGATGCTTGTTTTTTAATGATACTAAACCATTGGTGAAGGTAAATACATAAAATTGCGATTATCCTATTGAAGGGTATTATCACTTTAATATTTTTTTGATATTGCATTTTATCATTTTGCCTAACAAACCTCTTCTGCAACCATTTTAGTTATTTTTGTGCATTTTATGTTGAAATATTGTCATGGGTCCTACTTTGAACTTCGCCCCCAAAAAGGTTTCATATTTTCCAAGTTCAATGTGAGGCATTTAGTGACCATAGAGTAAGGCTTTACAGTGGACCATATTTCTGTTTTTAAATAAAATAACATATGAATTGATTGGCAACATGGTTAAAATAGTTAAAACATACAGACATTTTCTCGGTATAGTGTAGAAGATAAAATCATGCAAAATACTAAATATGTACACGCGCGTATAACATGTATGTAACAAAACTATGTAACGTTACAGGGGGAAATTTGAATAAAAACTGTTGGTATATGTATATTATGAGTATGGACATTTTCACATTTTCATCAAATTTTGCACAGTTTTAATTATATAAATACGATATTACCTTTTAAAGTGACAGTAATAATTTTTTGAAAGACATTTAGCACTGACTTACTCTTAGAAAATGAAAATTGCCAAAGTTGGAATCTGCATAAGATTTATATTTTCATTAAATATAGTCGGAAAATCTCTTTTGACTATCGTAGTCAAATATTGAAAATCTGTTGTCTTTTTTCAGTCAGATTTATTTTCATTTATATCTGCAGATAAGAGAAATAATTATTTATGTTTTCACTTTGTTTTAACTATCTAAATTGACCATAATGTTTTAAGTTGTTTTTGAAGGGTGATACAGCTTAAATATAACAAACATGTTTCTTTAGTAATAACATGTGCAATTCACTTTCTGACTTCCCTGGCTGTAGAAACTAGTTTATTTAGTATTTTGTCAAAACATCAGCTTTATAAAAACAGTGACGGGGCTTCCTCAATAAGACAAACGACTTAATTATAGAATAACATACCTGAATAATTGTAGTGCCCGCAAATGAGCGACAAATTCGTTGGGCCAGTCCATATTTCACGAAAATTTTCCTGTATTTTTTCTTTAAAATTCTTTAGTGCACAAGTATAAAATTTATGCAATTTTGATAATGAAATATGCCAAGATTGATGATATCGTTGTTTAAAAATCAAAGGGAAACAACTGCGTTTTCTGAAAGAAAATGAAAGTATCGGTAAATTCAAATCCACTATTCTATTACTTGTAAAACGCCCTGAATAAGAGTACTGAAAAGTTGTTCTACCAAGACTTAATGCGTTGATTTTTTTTTTGAAAAAAGAAGTATTTACGAGTAGAGTGATATTATGCTAAGTCAAAAAGCGATACATTTAATATATAAAAAGCCATTTCTAAATGAAATATTTGATCATTGCCTTGCACGTTATAAAGGGATGTCGTTATAAACTGTAGGGGCAAACATTTTCAAGTAATTCGAATCCTGACAGATTGCAAACTAGGTGACTGGATTGCATAAGCAAGTGCCGGGTTTCGACCATGGTTCTGGGAGGTCGCTGAAGGAAGGTCGTCTGAAAGCTTTCGATAATAGCCGCATTCGTCTGATTTCTCGATTTTATGTATACATATATTTATATAGAATCATTGAATACGGGATTGTTACCCTTCACCTGCTATATTTCTGAAATGAACTTGTCCATCCTTCACATTGGTCAGTACCATTAATTATTCAAAGGGGTGATCACTGAACATTTACTGACTGAAAAGTGAAATGTGCAGATCATGATCACATGGTCAGAATCATCTGCTGTCCACTGGGGAAGAGTTAAACTATCCAAATTGAGATGGATAAGTGGTTTCGACGATTCAAAGAGAGCAACATACATATACACTATGTTGTAATTCCTGCCCTATTTATCGTTAATGCACGTTTTGTTGATGTACATGAACTTTTATTAAACAAAAATCGGAAAGATTTTTTTCCTGCAGACAACGGCTATTCGTTCCACCTCGGGTAAAATTGAGCTTGACCTTCGTCAACCATGATCTGTCGATATTACGGGTCATTGGACGAGCCGTGCGTTTTTGCAAAGAAAAGAGAACACGCGTAATGAATGGTATTATATGAAAGGGAAAAGGTCATGAAAAGAAAAAATCAGCGAACGTTCAACAAATATGAGCACAGTATAATTTTAAATGTAGTAAATCAGGCATTCACGCGCCTGTTGTCTTCTATGGATGAAATCTCGTAAATTCTCGTCCGTATATCCAGTACAATTTGGTAGTTTTTTGCTAATTTATCACTATGAACGAAGTGACTTACGATCAAGTTGTTACTATCAAAAGATTTCTGTCTTTTGTGCCCGAGAGATAATAATAACGTATGAACAGGAATGTCGTATATAGTTGTCATTGTACACGTTCAAATGTTTTATATTTATGTCAAATAGATTGGACAACAGCCGCTGCAGCAACTCGTATATTAAAACAATTACTAAATTCTTTTTGCAGAAACTGATATAAGTGTTCGTCGTGATTCAAACTGATAAACAAAATTTAATATACGGAGAAAGGTTTTATAAGCACGTCTATGCTTTTGATGCAATCAGAGGTTGTCTCTTCTTTTTTTCCAAAGCAACAAAACATGACAATTTGATCCGGTTAAACTTTTCAAATTAAGCGTTGGGCCTAAAAAATTGACCTGTTCTTCGCTTCCTATAATTATATATACAGTACAATGATAAGATATGTAAGACTTTAGTAACAAAATGCATGAATGTTGTTACTGTAATTATGATTTCGTGTCATATTTTGTGGATTCTATTACGTATATAATTTATTGTGTTATGCAATTATTTTTTTATTTATTATATGGGAAGGCTTTTCTCAATTTCATTGATTAGAAATAACTTTGCATTTTGTAGAACAATTTATATCGCCATATTACTTTCATATTTACCATAATTAAAGCATTTTTACGCGAGTGTATGCAATACATATTCAGTAAACATATTCTTTTCTTGAGTTAATTTGGGTTTCATGGCTTTAATTAAATACGATGGCGAGATAGTACACGAGGGTACAAACAGGACTGCCTAGCGTCTGGAAACATTGACTTGGGTGACGAGCGCTTAAACGATCTATGATTTATGCAACACGAGCAATTTTAGATTCGAAGAATGCATCTTGCTTTATTTTTGAAGATGAAATTTAATACATGGAGACCATTGCAGAAAGGGTTCGTTTCAGAGTTGTGGATCTTGCAATTCCGCTGGCAAACATTGACATTGAAGCGTATGTACGGGCTTTCTTACAACAGACATGAGTGCTTTCTTGCACGAGTATTGGCTTTCTTGCAAGGTACGAGTGTTGGCTTTCTTGCACGAGGTACGAGTATTGGCTTTCTTGCACGAGGTACGAGTATTAGCTTTCTTGCACCAGAATCGAGTATTGACTTTCTAGCACCAGACGTAAGTATTCGCTTTATTGAACCAGAAACGAGTATTGGCTTTCTTGCACCAGAATCGAGGTACGAGTGTTGGCTTTCTTGCACGAGGTACGAGTATTGGCTTTCTTGCACGAGGTACGAGTATTAGCTTTCTTGCACCAGAATCGAGTATTGACTTTCTTGCACCAGACGTAAGTATTGGCTTCATTGAACCAGAAACGAGTATTGGCTTTCTTGCACTGGACCAAAGGATTGGCTTTGTTGCAGAATACACGAGTATTGGCTTTCTTGCACCAAACGTAAAACTGGCTTAGTTGCACCATACATAAGTATTGGCTTTGTTGCAGCAGATATGAGTATTGGCTTTCTTGCACGAGGTACGAGTATTGGCTTTCTTGCACGAGGTACGAGTATAAGCTTTCTTGCTCCGGATACGAGTATTGGCTTTCTTGCACGAGGTACGAGTATTGGCTTTCTTGCACGAGGTACGAGTATTGGCTTTCTTGCACGAGGTACGAGTGTTGGCTTTCTTGCACGAGGTACGAGTATTGGCTTTCTTGCACGAGGTACGAGTATTGGCTTTCTTGCACGAGGTACGAGTATTGGCTTTCTTGCACCAGAAAAGAATATTGGCTTTCTTGCACGAGGTACAGTATTGGCTTTCTTGCACGATGTAAGAGTATTGGCTTTCTTGCACGAGGTACGAGTATTGGCTTTCTTGCACGAGGTACGAGTATTGGCTTTCTTGCACGAGGTACGAGTATTGGCTTTCTTGCACGAGGTACGAGTATTGGCTTTCTTGCACGAGGTACGAGTATTGGCTTTCTTGCACGAGGTACGAGTATTGGCTTTCTTGCACGAGGTACAAGTATTAGCTTTCTTGCTCCAGATACGAGTATTGGCTTTCTTGCACGAGGTACGAGTATTGGCTTTTTTGCACGAGGCACGAGTATTAGCTTTCTTGCTCCAGATACGAGTATTGGCTTTCTTGTACCAGATACGAGTATAGGCTTTCTTGTACTAGACAAAAGTATTGGCTTTCTTGCACCAGATACGAGTATTGGCTTTCTTGCACCAGATACGAATATTGGCTTTTTTGTACCAGATACGAGTATTGGCTTTCTTGCTCTAGACAAAAGTATTGACTTTCTTGCACCAGATACGAGTATTGACTTTCTTGCACGAGGTACGAGTATTGGCTTTCTTGCACTAGACAAAAGTATTGGCTTTCTTGCACGAGGTACGAGTATTGGCTTTCTTGCACGAGGTACAAGATTTGGCTTTCTTGCACCAGATACGAGTATTAGCTTTCTTGCTCCTGATACGAGTATTGGCTTTCTTGCTCCGGATACGAGTATTGGCTTTCTTGCACGAGGTACGAGATTTGGCTTTCTTGCACGAGGTACGAGTATTAGCTTTCTTGCTCCTGATACGAGTAGTGGCTTTCTTGCACCAGAAACGAGTATTGACTTTCTTGCACCAGAAAAGAGTATTGGCTTTCTTGCACGAGGTACGAGTATTGGCTTTCTTGCACGAGGTACGAGTATTGGCTTTCTTGCTCCTGATACGAGTATTAGCTTTCTTGCACGAGGTACGCGTATTGGCTTTCTTGCTCCAGAAACGAGTATTGGCTTTCCTGCACCAGATACGAGTATTGGCTTTCTTGCACGAGTTACGAGTATTGGCTTTCTTGCACCAGATACGAGTATAGGCTTTCTTGCACGTGGTGCGAGTATTGGCTTTCTTGCACGAGGTACGAGTATTGGCTTTCTTGCACCAGATACGAGTATTGGCTTTCTTGCACGTGGTACGAGTATAGGCTTTCTTGCAGCAGATATTAGTAATGACTTTCTGTCAGCAGACATGGATAGTGGCTGTTTTACAGCAGGCAAAAAATGGCTTCCATGCAGTATGCAAAAGTATTGCATTTCTTGCAGCAGACAGGAGAATTGGCTTTAAATGTTTTTGTTACATGATGTAAAATGAGCATAGTTTAATTAACAGTGCATAGAATTTAATTGTGCGCGAACATGATTCTTATAATAGAATTTACGTGACATAATTAGTAAAGTAAATGGTATACAAACAGCCGCAAAGCTTATGGCGACATAGGCGTTCCATGTTTATATATATAAATTCTAATTGTGTTTAGACTGAAAAAAAGTTCATTTTATGCTCAAGGTACCGGTAGCTTTTCATTCGTATAAATCGCTATCTGTAAAATATTTAGATTTATTTTGCCAGGCACCGGATGCTAAAAATATTACTCCGCGATGTCAACAGTTCAAGTAGTCCCATTTAGTGTCAAACTAAATAACTAGAAGGTTGTGATAAGAAACTAATTCAAATTGTTTATTGTAATTTATGCACCAGTTTATCAAAGTATTATTGTCTTAAATAAACAAACGATCTATTAAGTACCGACATGTCTGTTTTATGTATAATGAGTGTAAATAGTTGTTTAAAATTTAAGCAATTATCTCCCTTTGAATTTATATAACGTTTTAGAGGTAAGTTTCTTTAGATACATCCAAGAAGTTTAGCTTAAAGGTTTGTAAAAAAAAATGTTTTCAGAAATGTTGGACAAATCATGAGCACAAACGAGCCTCACTGTGCGAAAATCAAAATAATATTATGCCTATTGCGACAAGTATGACGTCATATAAGCTGGCACATCCTATTCGCTTATCCATCACAGGCAACCCAAGTATTAATTCAGTGTTTGTAATTATAGTTGAATTCTACAATGGCTGCACTTCTCTTGCTTATACATTGTTTATTAACAACACAAGAGGGTCATTGGCCCTATATCGCTCACATGTCTGCAACTTGTGATTATTCCTGACTCTTCGGATAAGCAGCGATGGTTAGTCTTCTTAAAAAAAGTGAGCCATAAATAACAAAAAAATATTTATTTATTTCTGTGACGCAAATGTTTGCGAAGACAAAACATGATATATTTCGCTAGAAAAGGGATACACATGCATTGTTTCTTGCCTACCTGTTCAAGGTTGAAACGGAATTGACTAATACCAGTTTAACTAAAAGAAATAAAGACTTAGAAACTACACACTATTAAAGTACACACTGTTGACGTTTATATTGTAGAAGAATTGCCTATACTTGCTGCTTATCAAATGTATAACAACTGTGAATTTACTCATATTTACAGAGATTATACCAACGCATGAAGTAGATCGCACTACATTAAAAGGGGAATAGATTTTCTTCGTTTATCATCATTTGATGAACACAGTTTCGCGTCTTTATCAGACGAGATTTTGTTATATTTTCTCCTGATTGACCGTTAATCCTTAGATAACATTACCCGGCGCCTTTAAATCAAATCAAACATTTCTCTAGTAAAATATAATCTCAAATTATTTGACCTCCGACCCTACGCTCTTAAGGGAGGATTTATTCTCCGCAAAGACGGCTTTAGGAATAGCAAATTCGCTGCACTATTTTCTTGTCGGAAGGCAACAACTAAGTCTGCGGATTTCGTATACCGCCGGAAAGACTGAATTCCTTGTCAATTTCACACCATTCCAGCCGAACGCTTTCAAAATGGCGACGCACTATTGAAGAGTTGCAGTTGCATTTTTGAGGAACTGGGGTCGTTTAAACCTGCTTATATGTCAGTGGTCGATAAAAAAAAACAACAATACGAAAAGCCATTGCTCACACAGCAATTTGCAAATCAAGCAGGAATTGAAGTTTACAATGTGATATGTATTAGACAAGCTGAGTTGTCAATGTAAGTCGCCGAAGTTGCCTTTGAAAGAGAGGGACCATAGTTTGAGCATGCACCAATCTTAATTATAAGGCGCTGTGTATTCCTGTGAGGTTGTGTTTAAGTACGTTATGACTGTGTAACAAAGTAATAGATAATAAGCATTGGATCATTGGTCTCAAGTGTGACCTTGACCGTTGAGTTACGACCCATGGCGTCATGTGTTGCATGCACAAACTGTCACTGAAACAAGTATTCACATTGTGTATTATTGTCAAAACTTTTTTGTCCTTGACTTGTATCCACACTCTCTCAATATAGTCACTGAAAAGGTAATCATAGATGATTAAATATGATCAGAATTGTGAAGAAAGGCCAATAAAGCGGGTTGTCATTATTCACAGGTATTTAACAATGGATTAACATTGCACTGCTTTCTCTCCACTTGTCTTTATTTACAAGATGGCCTTTATTGGAAGCACATGATACAAGTTACAGACCTCCATTGAAATAAAATTTTATTTTGTATCATGCATTGATTGGTTGAAATATTTAACAATTTTAAGACCCACAAATTTGGTTATCGTTGTAACTTCATTTTTCATGACAGTTTCGGGTCAAAGTGGGCTCATTTAGATAGTTCTTAAGTAAACAACATAAAACGAATGTTTTTTCCACGATCCTTCGTCTTACAGGCTTATTTTTGAAGCGATTGTTGGGATCAAACAATCCACTTAATGTCACTGGCGACTTTTGGATACTACAAATCACTTTTGATATATCATTTTCGAGTGGCGAACTGGAGATACTTTTTAAAAACCCCTTGATTCCATGCACATGCTTTTATACTCGTCCTGAAAGATAAAAGACGCTCGATTAATCACTACTGATACGCGAAACATATTATGGCATGTACTTAATACCTTGATTTATATCGATAAATATATGAATTACAAATTTGTGCAAATTTGACGCCGAGGAACAATTGTTGTACGAATGATAATCCCGCCAAATTCCATCGTCTGCGTTCTTGGATACGAAATCCTTGTCTAATTATGTAGCGGTACGCCCGCAGAGAAGGATAAATGGGGATAAATGAATCTTGTTTGAAAATGTAACAAGCTTTTTGTGAGATGTTACATCACATAGTAAGAAAGAAAGAAGAACGTATTTCATTTCTGGCTGGGATGCTTTTGTTTTAAGAATACACGATGTCCTGGGGTCCTCCATTCTGTTATATAGCTTCTGTCCTTGGGTAATACTTGCTGGCCACGCCTTTCTTATTGTTGCTCAAATTGGTCATTGCATGGTCATAGGTCATGGGCACATGTTTAGTCATTGACACGCTCCGCAGTTGCTCTGCATGGCTTCAGTTTGAGATATTGTTTGTTAGTCTTTATAAGCAGATGAAGTTTATATACACTAAGAACTCTCGACAACATACGTCGTATTGATACCTGACGTCCATCAAAGACAATATAATATTTCCGGTTAATACACACTTACACAGCTATATCATCTTTAATACATACAGAAGCCAATCTGCATGCTGTATTTCGATAACAGATGACGAAGAAGTCATTTTTCATCGCTTTAAGTCGCTAGGCGGCGCTGTTATTTTTTCTGATAATGTCTACTGACTGAGGTAAGCCGTACATGGTCACCGCAGCCTCATAACTTGCATCTTATTCTAAAATTTCTCGAAAACACTTTTCTGGTCAAAATACTTTTGTTAGATATTTTTTCGAGACAAATATTCGATGTATCCCACCCTTTTAAAGATGCTGTTTAAAGCTTGTTTCTAAGTCATTATTTATCCCTGTGGGATAATCTGAAATATTCAGTTTGAGAGCTATTGGCAGTATTTGCTGTTCTCTCACCCAAGTTTGTCATTACTCAAAATAATGTGATGCACCGACAGTCTCTAGCATGTCGTAAAATTACTGAAAAAAATCAATGTCGTAAACATAATCATCTTCTTTTGACACATGATATTTTATGAGTGGGCCGTTTTGCTTTTAATACTCAAGCTATTTCTACGCTTTGAATGAATGTTAAACGTACTGCAGAGAAAACTGTTTACTTTAGCAAATTATTCATTTCCCTAAAATTATTCAAATTCACGATTTTCAAGACAATTTCAGAGAGGTTCAACAATAGTGATACAATACACGTTTATTTGGAAAGGGGAGTGTTATATTTTCGAACGTTATTCGAAAATATAACATTTCCAAAAACATAAAGAATATGATTTCGTGACACGGGCTTATTCAGTGTGCGATATTCCATCAAACAAAACCTAAACATGCCTGTCCAGTGAGACATTTATAATAACAAGTAATTCATCAAGGTTTTCTAAGATCTTCGTCTAAATGACAAACTTCAGTATTAATGTCTCAACGCACTACGCTGCAAAAAAGCAAATAAAGATACAGAATTATGAATGTTTTCATAAGATTTACTCGTTTAAACAGATACTGTGTTATTTCAAAGAGAAGAGAGTCCAGAATGGTTATTAATCATGGGAGAGAACATATGGAATATGGGAGATTAAGAATTGACTCCGATCTGATTGTAGTTTGTTATAAATTTATTACAGAAAATGATTAAACTGTGAAAAATGAAAAAGAAGCTTTCTTTTGCGATACCAATTTTTAAGATGGTAAATCTATTTGAGATCTTCATTTAAAGTATATCACCAGAAGTTATCAGTTTTGTTGTTATTTTTTACTTCAGCCGGACAATATCTTGACACAGAATCATGGTCAGCTTTATTGCAAAAAAATAACGTTGAAGACTTTTATTAAAGATCTCTCACACCATCATGTCGATTTTGTAGATATTTGTTTTGATCAAAATGTACCTTTTATCATTTACGTGTTATAATGATGAACTATCATGTCCGGTTGATAAATCTTTCCATAGTTCTGTATATTAAAACTCCTTTCACGGAACTTCAGTGCACCGGTACAATAGGTGTCGACGATTGAAGGTAGAATATACCGTGCCTGGGAAGTCTTCACTAAATGCATTTAGATTTCTGTCAAATGGGTCTACACGGCCAAAGAAATTATTTCCATTGATAAGCCCTTTCCTTACAAACAATGAAACGTGCATACATTGTGCGTAAAACACGAAGAATTCGAGAATAGGTTTCTTGTTTGTCTTTCGGATGGATCTCGTTGTCGACCTGAATGTTTGCGACAAGTTTAGTGTTTAACTTACCTGTAGCATCACTTGTTTGCCCCTGTTAGCGCCAGGTCGTCGGAGTCCTCTCAATGTATGCACTTCTTTGCTTTAATTAAAGTCAAAGAAAAATTGCATTTTAAATTGCACGATGTGTATTTTTTTCAACATGATGCTGTTTAAAATTCGAAATAGCAGCCTTCTGTGACTGACGAGGTACTTTCAGCTGTTACTAAATGACGTGGGCTTTGCATGTTTTATGCAACAGTTGCATAATCATATATGTGTGTACTGTCACCATGGTAATTACTAACACGGTGGTCAAATAAATACAGTATATCTTTAAAGCATCCTTTACGGAAAATGTCTATTTTTTGTCATCAGAACTATTGTGTTGCACACAGCGACACCTGTAGGCTAATTCGTACAGGTGTAGTGTGAGAGTAGCTTACACGATGTATACTTATCACGCGCTTTAGAAAAATAATACCCGTCATTATAACCTATCCTCACAACATCCATCATGGAATACGTTTCGTTTTCAGTGCCGTTTTTCAAGTATAGAAATTTGTTTTAAAAAGATATAAACCAATAATTTAATTTTTATTTTCTCCCTTTCACTGATATATAGTAATTTTCATCGCTGGCAGCTTTACTGTATTTTTTCTTATTTTTGTATTATTTCGCTCGCTCGTTTTATGAGTGTATTCATTGCGAGTTAATTCCCTATAAATTATTACCCAAGACGGAAGAGATACCAAAATGTAATCACTCGGAAGTCCTTTTCTGTTGATAAAGGGTACAGTCTTTAGAATTAAGTTTGGGAATTTCATGCTTTTCGTGTAAAAATGACAAGGTATATCATCAGGCATTAGTTCGATGTTTCCAGGGTGATTTAGTTTCACAGAGTACATGGAACGGAAAATGGATCCTTGTACGTTACGAAATTGGTATTCAATGGTACGAACAGGTGTTTCGATTAGTTTCCACATACGATAGTGTGAGAAAGTATTTAATTTTTTCCACACAAAGTCATTATGGCATTAAGGCTATAAAACAATAAACACATTATCTTGTTTCCTATGAAATATGAATTTTTATTTGCCATATTGTTTGAAACTTGTGAATGTCAATATTTTGCCACTTCTCGTCCGTTTATGCGGGTATAATGAAAGCCTTTATTTTACGCCGGGGACCCAAACGCAATATCACGTGATATTCAAAATAACGTTAACACTAGCAGATTTCAGTGGCGTCATTAGCTCCAACATTTATTGTCTACCATATGGTTACATTTTTTAAGCACCGAATTATAAAGTTTGTACCAAATTTATACTTTACTTCCTAAGACTGACCAATTCAATATTATGACATGTACGTGACGTAGGTCTTACGACAGGCGCCGGCGCAGTACTGTTTGAAAAAATTATCATATTGTGTTTCGTATTGTGTTTAGTGTTTCTTTCATTTTATCCGGTTCACTATAAACATACACCCTCTAATTTTACCATGCGTCGCATATCCGAGCATCCGAGCGCCTGTCTATTATTGATAAAACATACCTCAGTGCCCGTGCATTTCAATAGGGGAGAAATTTTGCACCACCACGTAAGAGTTGCCGCCTTGTTACCACACAATGTACCAACAAAAGAACCCATTTCTCTACAAGACACACGGTGCTTTAAGGGTAACATTTATTACCCATAAACGCCCGGGCGAGGGTTTTAACCGGGTATTAAGATATCACTTATGGCATTGCCATGTATTCATTAACTTGTTAATACGCTAGTTTCGCCCTAATTGAGGTCCATTAAATATGCTTGTACCCTGAAGGTTTTACAGTTTCTCTTGTCACAGAAAAACATTTTTATTGGCATTTTATGATCGATTTTGGTTCAGTACTGAAAAGAAACCATATTTAAGCGTAGACGGAATTTCTGTGTGAAATAGGAGAAACGATTGTGAAAATTGGTAATAAAACTGAACTCGATTTTTACGGCGCTATCATTGTTGGTTAGAATAGTGAGGAGTCTTTTATTATCTGATCAATGTTGAATGAATAGTATAATTTTTGTCAGATTTTTGTGTTAAATCTTAGTTTTGTTGACAGAACAAGCCAAACATAATGTATAAAAGGACTATTCATTGGGGCTATATAATTTTCGAACAATATGTGTAAAATTAAACAGGATTTTGTAAAGTTCGCGGCACATGTTTGTCAAGGACTCGAATTTCATTTCCGAATCCAAAGGCTTATGTTTCAAACCTGATAGTAAGTTGTCTGAATACACCAATAAAGTTGATGGCTGGATGAAACTGCCAATTGCTGCTGCTCAGTACATGTCGCGTAAAATAGGAAGAGGAGACTCAAACTTAGACCCTTGATATAAGAGTACATAAACTTACTGTAAAGTTTTATGATAATCGTTTCTCTGTATTCAATACTTATTTTTGGAATTTTATATTCACGTATAAAGTCATAATCAAAGTACGGAAGGTACTTGTTTGACTGTTGTCAAAGGTCACAATGTAATTACTCAAAATACGTGTTTAAATACCTTTCAAATCTAAATATATAAATGAAACTCAATAAAAAGTGTTTTTTTTATATATTGAGTGTCACTATGTGAACAGAGTTCCTAGTGAACATTATTCATTAAATGATTTAACTGAACACAATTTACGCAGTAGTGAACATTACTCAATGAGTGTACTAACTGGCGTTAATAAATGAATTAAATTTATCTATTGAAACGAAATACCTAAATTTAAGTATGTGAACTGTTAAGTGAACATTACTCAAATAATAATACTCAACGAACATTACTGTCTGAATTGTGAGCGCTTCAGTAAACATCACCCCAGTGAGTGGTACGCACCGAACATCATTTCCTGAGTATTGTTCAGTGGAATGAACATGTTTCACCAAGTATTGTTGAGCCATCTTACTTACTGAGTAGTACTCGCTTTTTAATACTCACTAAAATTACCTTGCTGAGTTCTGATATGTTTGTAAAAATCACTAAATATTACTTCTCAGCAATACTCAGTATAAATTCCGATTAGATTTTACTCAATGTTACTGATTTACTAGTGTTCGCTGAACATCACTTCCTTAGGAGAAGTTCCTTATTGAGTAGTATGCATTTAGTGGTACTAGCCGAGCATTACGCTTTAGTTTAGTAATCACTTAACAATACTGAGACGTGTTCACTGAATACTCCTTACACAACATTATTAAGTGAGTATTGTTCTTCTGTGAGAAATATTTGCTAAACATGTTTTGTGAGTTAAATGAGTATTTTCTTAATATTGCTCACTGATTATTTCTAAGTGAGTAGTACATACTAAACATTAACATTGAATATGACTAACTGAGCACTTTGTGTTGACTGAATATATTCATTGAGTATTTCTTTCTGAATAGTATTCACTGAGAAATTCTGACTCGACATGCTCTCTTAATATTACTCCATTGGCACACTGAACATTACTTAAAGGGTAAGAATCACCAACATGGCACTATTCATTAAAATACTCACTGATTAGTGTGCAAGACACTATTACCAGAGCTAAAGTACGATATAATGAATTGTTTGGTGACCTTTGTGCCAAGATGTACCTTTTGATCCTTGTGCCAAGAACTACCATTTGGTCCTTGGGCTAATATGTACCTTTATATCAATTTAGAAATATAACAATTTCGGCTGTTTACTTGGAGCTAATAAGAAATAAATCACAGACTATCAGAAATATGGAAATGGAGCCGAATGAAATACCAAAGAGTATACTTGTATACTTTACCAATGCACTAAATATTATTGCACTTACAACAACTCAAGCTATACTTAAATTAAAACGTAATTCATATCGTTGATGTGGAATCTGATAATGGAGTTGTAATTTAAGGTGCCTCACCCTATGCTATGACCTATGACCTTAACCCTTAATATGTTCATGGGTCAGCTACAATAAGGATAAAGATAGGGTATTAAAACTAACTCGTGAAAGCCGATACATGACGCTGTTAAACTGTAACATTTACACAAACTGAACTTATTTACTTTATACTTACTTTTTGCACAATGATTTGAAATACAATACTTTTTACTATCTTCTTAGCAAGAAAAGTTATAAAAAATATTCACACTTTAAATCTTGTGAATCATTTTCCTTACATTTTTTTTAGATTTATGGCATCTATCTGTAACACTCCACATAGTAAGTGATGTCAATACATTTAAAATATAACTACAACAACAACAATACTTTTATTTCATCCCAAAAACAAATACTGTATCAATATGGGGACTATAACTTAAAAAAGCATTTCTGCTTAAAACTGACCGAGTGTATTACGGTTTACCACTTTCTTTATGTTGTTTAGACTCGATGTTTAAGTAAGTCAATGTTTCTTCTATCTGTTTGATGTCATATTAATGACATTTGTTGTCCTTAAGAGCCATCCTCACAAAATAAAGAGATTATTATTATTATTATTATTATTATTATTATTATTATTGTTTATTTTTTTTTATTATTATTATTATTATTTTTATTATTATTATTATTATATACTTTTATATTTCTATAAATATTTGTGATTTAAAAAATTTAACATTTTCCTTTAAATATTTGAAACTAGTTTAAAAATATAAATATGTTAGTACCAGTAGTAAGATTTCACGAGGAACTTTTATTTTATCATTCTGTTTTGTAAAAAAGAAAAAGTTAGTTTCAGTTGTCGAATAGATGTACTTTTTTACACCGAATAGATAAATAGATTTACATGTATTGATATTTTTTCAGTTATGAAGAACATGGCGTAAAAAAGGAAAATAAAACGATGTTACAGGATTGATTCAGTGCTTAATCACTTTCTGTGTATTAATGAACATTGACAATTCTACAGCAGGTGCTTTCTCGTAGTTAATTGAAAAATGTTCCACTGACCACAATACAGGTGTAAACACTGCTGGAACACATATGGCAATAACTGTCCACCGGCTGAGTTTTCGCATCGCTGCTTTCAACTTTACCTGATCAAGCAAGTGCAAATAAACGTCATACCCTGTCTTCGTCAAATATTGTGCATCGGGCATCTGTCGTGTGCTTTGTCATCCGCAGCACCTTAAGTTGACGAGAACTAGTAGCAAAAAAAACAAAAAAAAAACAATCAGACAGCGAAAAACTTAATGGTAAATAAAGGACCTTTTTATATAGAAAATCTTTCTAAAGCAATGTTCATGTACTGATATTCAGTCAGTGTTTGAACAAGGTAGAAATCGCAAAAGCTGCAATAAAATAGAATTTAAACGAATTACATGCAAATGTTTGCAAAATATATCGTACACTTCCTTACAAGCTCTATCTGACCAACTCATAAACTACTTGCCGAAGTGTTCCGCCAGTTAGTAGCCTGTATGTCTGACTAATATCCCTGACCTTGAGTAAGTTCTACCCAAACAATCTGACGATGTGATATTCTGATTGACGTATCATGGAAACCATCTATAAAACATATCCGAATTGACATATAATGCACTGTTACCCGCACATTCTGTCTTTAACAAAAATTGTTTCTTTTCTAACCTTACCTTACAAACCTAACGGGGCAGGTGTTTCTATTGGCGCTCGCATGCCACGGCGGTCATTCCAGGATATAATTATTGGGTATATATCTGTTTTATCCTTCGGAACAATTCGTCCATATTGATTTGAGGATCATTAATGATAGTTTGAAACATGATCTCGGTGCGTAGACGTTTTATTTCTGCTAAGGTCATCTGGGGCATTTAGAAGACTGACGACGAAACTCGCACGTGACATAACGTTTCACGAATCTGTTGAAGAATGAGTTAAAATTTGTGCACAAAGACGGAAGCTTAATTCAGATATTACAATAATGCGCAGAAGATATGTATTATTTTCTTAAAGAGGTTAAATATTAACATTTTAGCAATAAAAAATCAAATATACTTATATTTTACATTGCAAGAGAAATATCTCATCGAATGAAACATATTTGTGGAATCATACTTAAGTAATTCGTTAACAAACTAAATTCTATGAGCGCTAATAATTACACTCTTTATTTCATTAAATTTGTTTTTTCCACAGCATAGGTACAAATAAAATTGAGAAAGGCGAATGTTATTGCTACATATTACATTCATTTACGAGCCATTTTCTCAAAAGAAACACTTTTCTACATATTTTCTCTTGGTAACGCTAATTCTGCGACACGTCAAAACGAGCGAAAATAAGGCGTACAGGCATTATTACTCGAATACTTCTCCCCATGATTAGTTTATGTCCAATAAACAATGCATTTTGTCTAATTTGATGATTGTGGCAAATGCACGCATCATGGCGCGAAAGAACCAGACGATAATACCTTCCTTAGATTAAACTGGAGACAAAGTTCCTAGGAATTTTAAGAAATGGTGTCTCGGCGAATACTTCGTGATTTTCTATCTGTAACAGCCCACTAGTTACATTTTCTAGAGTCCTGGCAACATAGGTGACATTTTTACACATTAGTGAACATGTTCCACTCCTCTTTATTACACCCAACAAGCATTCCGAGCACTTGTCTTAATCAAGCACACCGGGGACCAGATTGCTGGGAGGTTACAGGAACATTATGTGAAAGAAGCAGCACCATAGGGAGTACAATGTAAAAAAACTCGTATATATCATTGAAAACATATGTCAAAGTGAAAAGAAAAACATTGAGGAGGAATAAATTTCATGGAAACAGAATATACGACTAACAACAGAAAATATAAGAAATTGTTCCGCAATTAAATAGCTTTTAAGCAACACCCATAAATAATTTTACAACAGGTTTCCACTTGACGCTTGGACAGGAAGCGTTTTTACAAAGTGTAAAACATCATCCATTTATACTTTGGTATCAAGTTGGTATTTACAATATCTTTAATTAGAATAACGCTCTTCATTATGCCTCTATACTGTAAATACTCAGAAATACGACTGTATTCTGACTGGACGAAATTATGCACATTGATCCAAAATTGTGAAGTTGAAACAAACTTCCGCATAACAGGGAAATATCAGGAAATAATTCGTTTAAAACATATTGATGTATCCCATGTAGTCAGTCTTCAAATAACGACTTCAAGTATGTGTTGCCAAATTAAACTACATCTAACTGTGGAACTAAGATTCAACACTCGCTAAACTTGAGTCCAAACCTAACAGCATTTGATTTTCACTATACAGGCAGATCATAACTCATGGCGATAAGTTGAAGATGCATGCATGTACTTGCTTAGGGAGATTTTGGTCAGTAAGATTCAGCATTACAGCAAGAGGAATTCTACATGATGTAAGTATAGTTTAATATGCACGAGTCTTAAATAGACTTGGTCACGTGATTGTGCCACTCTGCTTTGCAATGACATTTCTCTGTCAATTTTATAGCACAAATGAGAAAGGTTTAATCATGCAAATTTAAGTCATAATTAACATGCTCTGTGGTCAGAATTGGTATTAAGTACCATAAACTTGATACAGAATCTTTAAGTCTTTGTTCTCTTCTTTTGATTGTACGATTGTTATGCAAATGGCGCACTTACTGGCAAGGGATGTAACTCTGTTTATTATAGTAGACTAGATCACAGTGTTTTTAAATTTACAAGACAAAATGCAATCACGGTAAGGGATTGTCGCACTGACCCAGCGAATTTTTTTGCTTAATGAAAACCCGCTACTATGTTCGTTGCCTATCTCTGGGAGGTACCTTATGTCCGATCTATTTGTTTGTTTCTATATCGTTAGTGTTTTAAATTCTGCACGCCTTGATTTTTTAAAACAACATTCTGTACAATAAGTATGATTGAAATGAACGGAGCTCGACTAACCAACTTTTACAAAATTAGAACATGCACTTTGGGGGCTAAAAGTGTGAGGAATACATTAAATCTCTACAGTAGATCTATGCCAACCGTCACAGAAAGTTCCGGATACCCTCATGTGTCGAACCTTGTGGTTTCTCTTATGAAGATAAACACACACACACTCGTTTACTTACAAAACTCCAAACAGAAATCGTCTAAAAACCAGCGAAACGTCTGTAAGTCTGTCAATGCTGTAAACATTGTACCTAGAGGACAAGAAGTCGACCCTAATGTTTTAACAGTCATGAAAACAAATGCACATTTTGACAAATGTATTTTGCTTGCGAGTTGTTTTGTTTTCTTTCATAAGTAGTTGTTTATCTAATGCAGTCGGTCATATAAAATACATTTATCATACGCTTTGAACAAAACGAAGGGAGCGGTTCAGTTGAAGGTAAAGCGTTAGATAATCTACCAAATATCACCCATGGTGAAGAAATGCATTGAATGGTTCTAATACGGGCGTTTAGGGGTAATTATTTCAATCATTTTATCTGTTATATTACTTTACAACAGCCACAAAAAATACGCATTCCTCTTACCCATCTGTTATAAAAGGTTGTTCATCTAACACGTACGGACAATGAGGTCTAACAGAACGGGCAGATAGTGACATATTAGATTACTGAAGGACTAAAGGTGACTCCAGTGCAGGTATTGAATAGCGGAATTCAAGCCACACTGTGGAAACGGAGATTCATGTATTGTGCAAAGCCACACTGTCAGAGGTTTCAATCAAATGGAAGAACAATAGTATTATACAAGCTTAGATTGATTTGAAGTCAATTAGCGTGGCTGTATAGAATAATCTTTTGAATTTTGTTTACTTGATACCTACTAAAATTGGCGTAAATCACCACGAATTAGACAGTTGGTAAAAAAGATGGCACCTAAAAAGTGACAAAGGTCAACTCTGATTGGTTGATAAGTGACCTTGAAGGCCTGTGTTGTTTATGAATCGGGCTGACTGAATGGTTTGGATTGAGACTTGTGTATTTTTGCGGCCACCCACTACGGCTTTCCCTGTTGGATTTTGACGTTATCTTGGATCGCAAATGTTCCAATGAAGGCTACCTGTGAAAGATCTCATTCTCGCTGAAAATTAATTAGGACCTACAAGAAATCATATTAAACTCTTCGGGGTTCTCAAAGATTAGGTTGCTTTTGTGTTTCACAAAGGACCTTTGACGTTTTTGTCGCTTAATTAAGCTAACGTATTGACAATAATGCGTTAAGTTTCGTACGTTTTTTGTTTGTAATAGATTAAATTAGACCCAGCCCTGTATTGAATCTCTTCATATCTATAAGGGAAGCACCCCAGCAAGTTTAAACTGCAGGAGTCGACCATGCAATATTTCGCTCTAACGATAGTTGACTAGTTATATAACAGCCAACGCCCTCTTGTGTGAACACCCAAGGCATGTCTGGGAGAGATAAAAATATTTCTTTGGTAGTCAATGTACCAAAGTACCTTCTTGTGCTGGGCAAATCATATTTAAGATTTAGATATATATTTCCCCGCTCCCCTCGAATGCTTCTTTCTTTAAGGCGTTTCTTGTAGAGCACCCGATGTTGTGTGCCCTTCGCAAACTGTTTTACGCTGAATCTTATAGCTTTTACGTCGTGAAAGGTGAGTATTGCATTAAATTTAGATTCTTGAAATAACGCCATCTCGTGTTTTCGAAAGCTATCAAACGGTAGCATGATAGGGCCTACTACCAAAACTTCATACTTTTATGAGAATCGCCCACAATAATCATTTTTTCATTTTGCCCCACGCGGCCAAAATGGATAAAAACAATTTGCTATTTATGGTGTAATTGTATACATGTATACTATTTTGTGATGCAGAGTTTAAAATAATGTCTGCCTTATTAATGACCAATAAACGTTTACATACAGGTATGGGGTTGTTTTTGTTTTTGCTAATCGACGACCGCTTAGTTTTAACGGTGCCGTTAAACTTTTGTAAGCGAAAAAGAAATCAGATTTTTGCGGTTTGGTAAAATAAAAGGTACATGTTTTAATATGACACAAATAAATCCAAATATGCTAACATACAACTTTTCGGTACCAGCACCTAATTCCGCATTTAAAACAGTTTTTTTCTTCCAACCCTTGTTTCGTTATTCGACATTATTTTAAAAAATTAAAACATTTACTACACACCACAATCTGTATTAGTGACAAAAAATCAGCCAAATGGACTTATTTCATCTTGAATAACCTTATGACGATTTTATTATTATTATTATTATTATTATTATTATTTTTATTATTATTATTATTATTATTGCTACTATTAATATTATCATTATTTTCATTATTATTATTATTCTGTTAATTACATCTAACTAAATAAATAAAATAACATAAAATAAAATAAAATATAAATAAATTAATACAGGTTAACAGACTGCAGTAAAAGTGTGTATGAGTACATATATATTTGTTCCGTATCATATAATTTTATTTCACAGCGACGATTGCTTTCTGGAGTGGTATCTTCTAAAAATGTGTTTGGGGATTATGAACAGGGTAGCTCATGTTCCAAAGTGAAAGAATATGCGGACATATCTAGGTCTTACAGAAATCCAACAAGAAAAAAATGTATATGTATATAAATATATGTGTATACGTATTTATATGTATGTATATGTATATGTGTATGGTTTTCTTCGTATAAAAAAGGTAAAAACCTTTATATTCTTTAGTGTTATTGATAACAACCTCTGAGAGCAAGCTAAATAAAAAGAATAACAAATTCATTGTTAGGCCCTACTATCAAAACTGAACTGATGCATAAAACAAGACATTTGATTTACACAAGGGATTATTCAAATTATTATTATAACTTAGTATTACATGTATCATTATTATTATTTCTATTTTTATGATTTTTTTATTATTATGATTTATTATTATTATTATTATTATTATTATTATTATTATTATTATTATTATTATTATAGGTTTACAATCTTATCTAAATACATGTACAATTTATTGTTATTAGTTTGGTAAGTTTTCAATTTTGAATTTGCAGCATACTGGAATAAATTGTTACAAGAAAAAAGTTCAGAAACAAAGAAGAAAACTATCATACATTTCTGCAATTCAAACACATGTATAAAATCCTGGATTATTAATGAGCTCGAGCGGGCATTTTGGTTCTACCTAAACACAAGCCAAGTGGAATAGTTCATTGCCATGTTCAATTTTATTTAAAATGACATCAGGTGATAAAAATCCGGGATCTGATGTTTTGCAGAAGTTTCCAAATCTTAGAACTTGTTAAAATTTCTGCTTGGCGCCACGAAAAACTTGCAAAAGCGCCACCGGTCGTCTGCTGTTCTTGCACGCGCCTTATCAAACCTCTTCAGATCGGAGGTAAATTGAGACATTTATTGCAGTCGGACTACTTTTTTGAAGTGTATGATAATTACGAAAATTGATAACGAGAGACGTAGGGAAAAAGTCTCTAGATCTACAGAAAGAATATTAGCAACGTGCCTAATATATTGGAAGCAATTATAGTACCGGAAAAGCGCAGAAAGCCTTGTAACATAAAAGAATGTGCATTTTAAATATAGCCTTGTAAATAAACGACCAACTTTATACTGACCAACTTTATGTAAAATTTAATACGTTATTCAGGTTTGAACTCAACCGTATTAAATGGGTTCATCAATGATATTGATTTTAACATTCATTCTGCGCAAAAGATTGATTACATCAACAAAACCAGAGGAAAACGAATCTATTAAGCCTACCACCTATCATCCGTAAAGGGTGTAATAGGCCTACTTCTTGAGACCCTCAAACATCTTCAACATCTACAACTTAGGCTTTGGCCAAGTTTCACAAAGATTAGGCACCAAAAGGAAGGCATTAGTTTTATCTGCCGACAACAGCAGCCTTTCACTGCCTACAGTAAATTTAAAAGTCAGCATAAAACTGTAATTGTCAAAAATAAAATGAAACCGTGCTTACTAAAAGGAGAATCTGATTTCAAAAGACATCTGCTGACCATTCTCTCGGTGGAATATCCTTAAATGTCATTTGAACATACTTTTTATCTCTAAAAATGGTGTTTACTTTGATTGGTACAGATTGTATTGTATTGCAACAATTTCACCGTAGAATTTAAATCCAGCTGTTCAGTTCGTACAATAGTCTAAGGGAGGTAACAACGTTGACTCTGTTACACGCATACCAGGCTTTCAGTAATCCAATAACGTTTCCGGAAAGATGGAGAGACGAATATCCCCGGCTAATTGAACGCCTAACTGAGCCATTGTTGCGGAGAAGATCTTCGTTTCAGACTATTAACACAAGTTTTGTGATTATAGACCCAGAAGCTCTAAAGAGTCTAAGCTTTCTAGCGAAAGTAATGAGGTTTTAACGGCGGACGTATGGTATTTCGCGGCGTGGTCTCAAACCAATTATCAGAACATAACATCAATGCAGACGGCTTAAGCTTTTTCCTGTGGGCAGATATGGGATTGCAATGCTCTAGACAATTTTCAGAAAGGTACTACAGGATCAGCAATGTTTGCGAGGATGTATTTATGGAGATTAGGAAACTCCAAACTAAAACAGGAAATATTGTTGTATTATGTACCATGTGGGCGTTAATTTTGTGTCCGTGTCGGTTTCAACAGTCGCACCAAATCAACAGGAAACTGAAGTTATGGTCCTCATCGATAATTAACTTATGAACAAATAGGCTTACAATAGCTTGAAGACACGTATGGGACATATGTGTCCAGTTGCTTAGTGATAACCGTGCCAGATGTTTTTGTAGGCCAGTTCCGATCGCCAGACCTTGTTTAAGCTAGGTCATTTCAGATCAATTTTGTAATATCATTACACTTTTTATCTCTAGGAATCCAAATCTGAGTTTGTGCTGGTTAGAACTTTGCTCTTCATTGGACAGAACATTATGGATTAGCAACTTTTTGTGTTTACCTTCTGCTTGTGCTTAGCTGTTCTTAATACAATGATGTAGGGGCCTTTTCCGCTAAACAGTATAGATATAATATGTGGACAGAAATATATACATTAGATCTGCTGAAAAAAACACATGAGAGAATATGAAGCCACCTCTTTGATCTGGGAAAAACAAGAACGAGAGGAGACTTCTGTGCCGTACATAGCAAAAAAGGTTTAACATATCGGTTGCTGAAACATTAGCAACAATAGAAACGTAAGACACCAAGACTTAAATGGCAAATATGACAGATTATGGTTTTATAGCCAATTCGTGAGCTGCTGAAACCATATCGTTTTGCATATCATATCTTCAAAGGAAATGTCATCAACCAAGCCCCGAAGTTTGAACTTTTCTTGGTGAAATTTGAACAAAGCGCGCTAGAAATATAGTAAAGCAATAGGAGATGCTGACATCAGATGTTGCAAACCTCATACAATTGTATGAGAATAATAAATCATTCCGCGAAATAACGTAAAAATATGTCAATTGTAGCAGTATGCCGGAAATCCTGCAAGATACTTTCTTTACGAAAATCTTGATTCTTGCCCAATCAAAAGGAAATGTACCATAAAAATTCTTAACGGGTAAAATCCACCGCATTCTAAAACTTATAACAAGAAACACGATAATGCAACTATCCAGGTTTTCAACATATAACCAGCGGGATTCTTCAATATTAAAGGTAAAAATCATCGCAAGTGTCTCCAGCAAAGAACACTTTAACAAACGTTTAGGCAAGCAATCTATTTAGATATGATATGCATTTAGACAGATGTAAACGGTTTTTCTATTTTTAGTAACAGTGACCTTGAAAAAGAAGGCAAACGAAAACGTCATAGTTGTTTCATAAGCAAAGCAAATGAGAGTGCACGTCCATGGAGTTGTTACAAGAGCAAATGCAAACTACCTGCACGTCCTATGTGTGATAACACCAGTGAAGCAAACATCCCTGTACGTTCAGGCTGTTACATCAGCAAGGACGTCTAACGTGTTGTAACTCTAGCAAAGCAAACTGAACAGCACGTCCATCGGGTTGTAACACTAACAAGGGAAATCTGCCTGCAAGTCACTGGCATTCCTACCTCGAGTTATTGGCTGGAAACCGTTTATTCTATTTTTAGTAACAGCAAGCTTGAACTTATGTATCTTCAATGCAATCAAAAGCTACATATCTATATAAGCAACATACATACCAATTTTCACGGCAATTACACATTCGCAGCACGAGTTATTGGCCGGAAACCTTTTTTTCTATTTATAATATCAGCGACCCTGACCTTGACTCCAGGGCGCTCAAATGCAATCTCCATCTACATCTATATATAAGCTACCTACATGTCTAGTTTCATGGCAATACTAACTTAAGAGATTGACCAGAAACCGCTTGTTTGACGCCGCCCGCCCAACCGCTCACCTATCAACATACCCATAACGCAAGTTAATTTACTAGATATCTCTTAGATGTCACAGAGATATCTCCTAAAACAAGGATATATCTCTTAATTTCACAGAAATCTCTATAGATTAGGAGATATATTTCTTTTAATTAAGATATATCTCATGTTTTGAAATATATCTCCAAAACATGTACTAAAACGATATCTCTGAATGCAATAGAGATATCTCTCTACCGTGCAAATGTATCTTTCCCACCTCAAAAGATATTTCTGAAATAGATGTTTGTTTGAAATAGAGAAATATCTCTAAAACTTAGAGAGAGATATAACTTTTACTTTGATATCTCTCAAAAGTAGAAAGATATCTCTCAAATGATGTTAAACAGATATCTCTGTAAGCAAACAAGAAATCTGTTAAATTTCACGAGATTATCAAAAAAAAGAGATATCTCTCAGATTCATGGAAATATCTACTAAAATAGGGGAGATATCTCATAAATTCAAAGATATCTGCAAAACATGGAATTAAATTCTTTTTTATAGAGATTTCTCCCATGTTTTCAAAGATATATCCAATACTAAAGAGACATCTCTCAATGATTTAGATATATCTCACCTACATCATAACATGTCTTTTAAAAAAGATATCTGTTTAAAATAGATAGACGTTTTTTAAACTTTGACAGATATCTCTCAAAAATAGAAAGATTTCTCTAAAATTTTGTTAAACATATATCTTTGTAAGTAGAAGAGATATCTCTCAAGACTCTGGAGATATCTTTCTGTGATACAAATTTATGTCTCAGCGTGAAAAAGATATCTCTATTTAAACGAAAGATATCTCTTTGAATTCAGAGATAACTCTTTTTGGAATAAACAGTAAAACGGCTTGCGATATACATGTACTCCAATGTAATAAGCAGAGGATTTGGCTAAGAAGGTGCAAGCTCACTCATTCCCAGAAAAAAACTTTCGGAAAACCAACCTGTATGTTAACCGGGTTGATACAACTGCAAGGCAAACCCGCCTGCATCTCCCAACTGGTCGTTACAACAGTAAGGCAAACTAGCTCATGTTCACTAGCAAAAACAAACTGTCTTGCACACAAGAATTGCTTCATGCCTGCCAACATGTCCAAAATTGTCATACAGCTAGCAAAACTACATACAAACTAGCCTGCCCGACCTGCAACAGGAATACAAACGAACATGCAAACCTGCCTGCATATGAAACGGGTTGTTATAAACGCACAAGTAAACCGTCGCATTGTAACACTAGTAAGGCACACACGCCTATGTTCAGGGGGCTGTTACAACAGCAATAACAAACCATGAGAGCGTCAAATGATTGTACAATACGCAGTGCAAACTAGAGTGTACTTCAATCGGGTTGTTGCATCATCAAGGCAAACCCATCGGCACGTCCATTGTATTGTAATCCAAGCAAGGCAAACTGGCTTGTACGTCCATTGGATTGTTACATTAGCAAGGCAAATCAACGGCACGTCCAATGAATTGTAATCCCGGCAAGGCAAACCGGCCTGCACGTCTACGGGTTATATTAGCAAAGCAAACCCCACGGCACGTCCACTGTATTATAATACCGACAAGGCAAACCGGTCTGCACGTCCATCGATTTGTAACATCTACTAGGCAAACCACACGGCACGTCCAATGGATTGTAATCCAATTAAGGCAAACTGGTTTGTATGTTCATCGGTTTCACATTAGCAAGGCAAACCTCACTGCGTGTTGTAACCCTAGCAAAGCGACGAAAACTACACGTCTATCGGGTTGTTTCATCAGCAAGTCAAACCTCACTGCACTGCTAAAGTGTTGTAACCCTAGCAAAGTAAACCGAACTACATGTCCTACGGGTCGTAACATTAGCAAGGCAGATATGCCAGCAAGTCACGTGCAAGGTAAACCGAACTGTACTTCCATCGGATTGTTTCATCGGTATTGGCAAACCTGCCTATACGTCCAATGTGTTGTAACGCGAGCTAAGCAAACCTGCCTGAACATCAAGCGTGTTGTAACCCCAGCTAAGCAAACCTGCATGTACATCACGAGCAAGGTAAACCGAACTGTACTTCCATCGGGTTGTTTTATCGTATTGGCAAACCTGCCTACACGTCCAATGTGTTGTAACGCCAGCTAGGTAAACCTGCATGTACGTCCAGCGTGTTGTAACATCAGCAAGACAAACCTTTATGTTCTTCCCTAGCAAGGTAAACCGAACTGTACTTCCATCGATTTGTTACATCAGCATTTGAAAAGCTGCCTGCTTGTCCATCGTGTTCTAACGCAAGCTGGGCAAACCTGCTTCTACGTCCAACGTGTTGTAACGCCAGCTAGGCAAACCTGCCTCTACGTCCAACGTGTTGTAGCCGCAGTTTGGCAAACCTGCCTGTACATCCAACATGGTGCAACCTTAGCTAGGCAAACCTGTCTGTACGTCAACGTGTTGTAACCTCGGCTAGGCAAACCTGCCTGTACGTCCAACGTGTTGTAACCACAGGTAGGCAAACCTGCCTCTACGTCCAACGTGTTGTAACGCCAGCTATACAAACCTGCCTGTACGTCCAACGTGTTGTAACCACAGCTGGCAAACCTTTCTGTACGTCAAACGTGTTTAAACCTCAGCTAAACAAACCTGCCTGTACGTCCAATGTGTTGCAACGCCAGCTAGGCAAACCTTCCTGTACGTCCAACGTGTTGTAACGCCAGCTAGGCAAACCTTCCTGTGCGTCCAACGTGTTGTAACCACAGTTAGGCAAACCTGCCTCTACGTCCAACGTGTTGTAATCACAGCTAGGCAAACTTTTCTGTACGTCAAACGTGTTTAAACCTCAGCTAGGCAAACCTGCCTGTATGTCCAACGTGTTGTAACCGCAGCTAGGCAAACCTGCCTGTACGTTCAACGTGTTGTAACGCCAGCTAGGCAAACCTTCCTGTACGTCCAACGTGTTGTAACCGCAGCTAGGCAAACCTTTCTGTACATCAAACGTGTTGTAACCGCAGCTAGGCAAACCTGCCTGTACGTCCAACGTGTTGTAACCACAGCTAGGCAAACCTTTCTGTACGTCAAACGTGTTTAAACATCAGCTAGGCAAACCTTCCTGTACGTCCAACGTGTTGTAACCACAGCTAGGCAAACCTTTCTGTACGTCAAACGTGTTGTAACCACAGCTAGGCAAACCTGCTTGTATGCCCAACGTGTTGTAACCGCAGCTAGGCAAACCTGCTTGTATGTCCAACGTGTTACGCCAGCTAGGCAAACCTTGTACGCCCAACGTGTTGTAACGCCAGCTAGGCAAACTTGCCTGTACGTCCAGCGTGTTGTAACCACAACTAGGCAAACCTTCCTGTCCGTCCAACGTGTTGTAACCACAGTTAGGCAAACCTTTCTGTACGTCAAACATGTTTAAACATCAGCTAGGCAAATATGCCTGTATGTCCAACGTGTTGTAACCGCAGCTAGGCAAATATGCCTGTATGTCCAACGTGTTGTAACCACAGCTAGGCAAACCTGCCTGTACGTCCAACGTGTTGTAACCGCAGCTAGGCAAATATGCCTGTATGTCCAGCGTGTTGTAACCGCAACTAGGCAAACCTTCCTGTACGTCCAACGTGTTGTAACCACAGCTAGGCAAACCTTTCTGTACGTCAAACGTGTTTAAACATTAGCTAGGCAAATATGCCTGTATGTCCAACGTGTTGTAACCACAGCTAGGCAAATATGCCTGTATGTCCAACGTGTTGTAACCACAGCTAGGCAAACCTGTATGTACGTCAAACGTGTTTAAACCTCAGCTATGCAAAAATGCCTGTATGTCCAACGTGTTGTAACCGCATCAAGGCAAACCTTCCTCTACGTCCAACGTGTTGTAACCACAGCTTGGCAAACCTGTCTGTACGTCCAACGTGTTGTTACCACAGCTAGGCAAACCTTTCTGTACGTCAAACGTGTTTAAACCTCAGCTAGGCAAACCTGCCTGTACGTTCAACGTGTTTAATTGCAGCTAGGCAAACCTTCCTGTACGTTCAACGTGTTGTAACGCCAGCTAGGCAAACCTTTCTGTACGTCAAACGTGTTGTAACTACAGCTAGGCAAACCTTCCTGTACGTCCAACGTGTTGTAACCGCAGCTAGGCAAACCTGTATGTACGTCCTACGTGTTGTAACGCCAGCTAGGCAAACCTGCTTCTACCCCAAACGTGTTGTAACCGCAGCTAGGCAAACCTGCCTGTACGTCCAACGTGTTGTAACCGCAGTTTTGCAAACCTGCCTCTACGTCCAACGTGTTGTAACCTCAAACCTGCTTCTACGTTCAACGTGTTGTAACCACAGCTAGGCAAACCTTCCTGTACGTCAAACGTGTTGTAACCGCAGTTTTGCAAACATGCCTCTACGTCCAATGTGTTGTAACCTCAGCTGAGCAAACTAGCTTTTACGTTCAACGTGTTGTAACCACAGCTAGGCAAACCTGCCTGTACGTCCAACGTGTTGTAACCGCAGTTTTGCAAACCTGCCTCTACGTCCAACGTGTTGTAATCTCAGCTAGGCAAACCTGCTTCTGCGTCCAACATATTGTAAACCTCAGCTAAACAAACGTGCCTCATCGCCCAACGTGTTGTTACCGCAGCAAGGCAAACCTGCCTGTACGTCGAACGTGTTGTAACCGCAGTTTGGCAAACCTGCCTCTACGTCCAACGTGTTGTAACCTCAGTTAAACAAACGTGCCTCATCGCCCAACGTGTTGTTACCGCAGCAAGGCAAACCTGCCTGTACGTCGAACGTGTTGTAACCGCAACTAGGCAAACCTGCCTCTACGTCCAACGTGTTGTAACCACAGCTAGGCAAACCTGCCTGTACGTCCAGCGTGTTGTAACCACAGCTAGGCAAACCTGCCTGTACGTCCAACGTATTGTAAACCTCAGCTAAACAAACGTGCCTCATCGCCCAACGTGTTGTTACCGCAGCAAGGCAAACCTGCCTGTACGTCGAACGTGTTGTAACCGCAGTTTGGCAAACCTGCTTCTACGTCCAACGTGTTGTAACCTCAGCTAGGCAAACCTGCCTCTACGTCCAATGTGTTGTAACCACAGCTAGGCAAACCTTCCTCTACGTCCGTGTTGTAACCACGGCTAAGCAAACCTGCCTCTACGTCCGTGTTGTAACCACAGCTAGGCAAACCTGCCTCTACGTCCGTGTTGTAACCACGGCTAGGCAAACCTGCCTCTACGTCTAATGTGTTGTAACCACAGCTAGGCAAACCTTCCTCTACGTCCGTGTTGTAACCACGGCTAGGCAAACCTGCCTCTACGTCCGTGTTGTAACCACAGCTAGGCAAACCTGCCTCTACGTCCGTGTTGTAACCACGGCTAGTCAAACCTGCCTCTACGTCCGTGTTGTAACCACAGCTAGGCAAACCTGCCTCTACGTCCGTGTTGTAACCACGGCTAGGCAAACCTGCCTCTACGTCCGTGTTGTAACCACAGCTAGGCAAACCTTCCTGTACGTTCAACGTGTTGTAACCACAGCTAGGCAAACCTTCCTGTACGTTCAAAGTGTTATAACCGCAGCTAGGCAAACCTTCCTGTACGTTCAACGTGTTGTACCGCAGCTGGGCAAACCTGCTTGTACGTCTAACGCGCTCTATCCCTAGCAAAGTAAACGGAATTGTACTTCGATCATATTGTTATATCAATAATCGACAACCACCGCAGTTGTACACCAGAAAGGCAAACCGAACTGTACTTCGATCGTGTTGTTACATCAGTACAAACAAGCCTGTCTGTATTTCCAACGTGTTGTAACACCAGCAAGGCAACCCGAATTCCCATCGAGTCGTTACATCAACACAGGTAAATCTGGCTGCATGTCCAACTTTGTGTAACACCAGCGAAGCAGTCCGAACTGTACTTCTATGGGGTTGTTACATCAGCTCTTGCAAACCAACCTGCATGTCAATATGTGTTGTTACACTTGCAAGAACCACACGTCTATACGTCAAATGGGTCGATACACTAGCAAGGTTAAGCGGCCTGCATGCAAGCTAAACCTGTCTGTACGTTCACGGGTTGAAAGGTAAGCTCCAGCAAAAATGCCTGAACGTTCAAAGTGTTGTAAGTTACTTGTAATGTTGGCAAAGCAAACCGAAGTGTACTTCTATCGGGTTGTAATATCAGCACTGGGAAACTTTCCTGCACGTCTAAAGTGTTGAAACCCCAGCAAGGTAGGCCGTCGGGTTGTTATATCAGCAAGGTTAACCGACCTTCACAAAAGGCAAACCGAACTGTAATCCCATCGTGTTGTTACGTTAGCACCGACAAACAAATTGGTGTAACACGAGCGAAGCAAACCGATACTTCCATCGAGTTGTTACTGACTGACTTAGTACTGGCAAGCAATTATTTACGTCAAAAGTGTTGTAACCCTAGCAAGGTAAATCCGACGGTACTTCCATCAGCACCGGCAAACCTTACTGCACATCCAATGTGTAGTAATCGTAGCAAGGCCAACCGCATTGCCAGTCTATCGTTTTTTTTTAAATTAGCATTGCCCCCTCCTTCTGCTTAACTGTTAAAGCAAACCAGCCTGCATGTCCAACGGACTGTTACAACAGCAATGTCACATGAGCAGTTACGTCCAGTGGTTGTTGAACCAGCAATATGAAGCTGGCCAACGTGTCAAATGGATTCTTTCAAAACCAAAATAAACCACCTTTCCAACCACTTACGACACCAGCAAATACTAATCGGCCGTTGTTGCATCTTGAGGCTTCAGATGTCTTCAAATACACATGAAACCGATCTGTATTTACTCCTCTGTGATCTTTATGACATAACAGAGAAGTTGCATTCAACCGAAGGATTAATCAATTGTATTCCACCGTCATTTCACAAAGCTGCTATCCTCTCAATATCAAATAATTTTTTACCTCAGAACACGGGTACGTAAGTTCCTAGTAATATTAACTACATGTAGTAGTTACAATGAGTAATCACATGTAAAGAAATATAAATTTGTTCCGGTCAAAGTCTACATATTTTACGGCATGGGTTTTGCTAGCGTCACCACGAGCTTTAGTACGTAAATTGATTCCTCCCTTTGACTGTAATTCATCTAGAAAATAACCATGACAACGTTTCTCATAATTTCCGCCCGACAGACCAAAAATCGTCTGCTAATTAGAAAATGAAACAATATGCTTAAAGGAAATGTCAGCTTCTTCGAGAGATCTCTGACAAAACTCGCTGATTAATGGTGATGTAGTGTTGCTTTCAAAACGTTTGTTCTTCGGATTTATTAATAGCTGTAATTAAAAAGATTTCTTGATTGATCGCATGATTAAAAAGACGAAGATGAACTCAATTTCAGTCTGGTTTTCAGTTTACGATGCCTTGAAACGAGAGCTGAATTTGAGTTGGAGCGTCGCTATGGCGAAAGAAAAAGACCTTATATTACCTTAAAGAAATATAGTATTACTGTTAGTGGTTAGAGACACATATTTATAGAGTCTTATCCAGTCAGATAGCCTTTTTCTATGCACTTTGTGTTTATAAACGCACATATAGCCTCAGCATATCAAACTTCCAGCCATGCAAGGATCTTAATTCATCCTGCAAGCCAGCGCATATTTTCCTTGACTACTATTTGAAATATCTCAAGTATAAAAAGTAAGGATATATGTATATCAATTTTTCATGCATATTTATCATATGAAATCAATTATTCTTGGCTTCGTCCTGTACGGTTCACTACTGTTTGTTCTCTGTTTGTGTGTCAAAACTTTATGGTTCCTTGGTCACTGCCTTTTACCACAGTTTCATGTTTCGTTTTATTCAGTAATGTCCAATGATCTGGAAAAAATAACAGACTTTAAAACGATGTGCTTCTGTTTTGCATTTCCTTCACGACCTCTATCAATATTTGAAGCTCATTTGAAGCTCATGCAGTTTCATTCTCTTCAAGACTGTCAGAGAAACATAAAAGTAAAACAAAAAGATGATTCGGGAAGTGTGTAGCGATGTTACGACTCGTGCTTTTTTTCTCATTTGCAGCTTCAACTTTGTTTTTAAGTTATGGCTTGAAGACGTTGCTTTAATAGGTAAGTTGCTGTCAAGTTGTAAGTGCAACATCATGAAGTACTTTTGATGCACACAAGTGTTTCCTACTTACAGAGTATGGAACGTTTGTATCTTGACTTCATACGATTATTTTGTGTATAAAAGCTATTAGTGAGTTAAAAGCCTTTACATAGCCTGTACAATGCGTTTATACATGTACCATTGTCTCCGACCAATTTTTCACTCGATCGTTTTGAAGAAAGTTTAGTTTGGCTTCTAATCTTCCGTCTAATTTCCGTTATTCTGGATAAAATTCTCAGTTGGTAAACAACCTCAAAGGCACCCAGGACAGAAAAACCGGCTTTTGCTAGACAGTCTGATAAATAAACTTTTCTCTTCATAAACGAAGTTTATAGAACGAGGTTAGACTCTTATATTGACTTTTGCATTGACTGAAGTACTGTGACCCTGGCTCATACCAATCTTTCATCCAGACATGGTGTGTGACACTGACAGTGTGACTGCTTGATATATATTAGATACAGAACTCATGTTCACATGATAACTAGAACAGGGATCCAGAACGTTACTGTCTCCAGCACGATCGCTCGCTGAAATGAAAACCAAACTATATGTGGAAAAGATCGGACCCAACTCACTAACTCATTAAAAGGAAGCGGACAAAAACTACAACGAGTTTTAATAATATTCTTTAATCACATAACAGGTAAAATAGCATAAGTTGTAGCACATGGAAACAAAACGATTTAAAAGAACTCGTTAACAAAACATAGCAACAAAACAGTTATACAAACAATTTAATCTTGATTTTGTTGTTAATTCTAAGTCAAATATCCTTGCATACCGGTATACTGTAAATTATAGCGAATTCTGTGTGATATTAAACGCTACTTGGAACAGACATCCTCACCATGATATATATATATACATACGGAAGCCATCACTGTAAATGCTCTAAAATCTTACAAACATTTACAGAATTCATAAAGCATTCTATTGGATAGTTTCCCTTGATAGTCCCTTGATCATATAAGATACGTGCCAAGTTTGATTAACTCCCTTAGACAATGTCCTCAATAGCAAATCTTATACATCGGTTAATATCAAAAAATAAATTTGAAAATCAAATCAAACAATTAAATTAGCATTATTAATAATCAATGAATTTGCTCGAAAAATAAAAACGTAGTTTTAAATATGGATGCAGGTGTTTTAGATACATAACAACTTGAAGTCATAATTGTTTATTGGATCTTTCAAAGCACATAGACGTCTTATTTAAATGACAATGGAAGGTTTTGTCAAAGGATCCTCATATATTAATTGCAACATAACCATCTTAAAGGGCGATGTATATTTCCCAAGAAAGCAGAACCTTCATTAGACAGACAAGTTTAACAAATTAATTATCTTAAAAAGTCACCTTATCTGAGATCCAAACTTTATTTAATAGGTATATAAAATGTGGAGAAAATGTTTCAGTAAACTGTGCGGAAAACAATCCTAACATGCAATTTTGGTCCTTTAAAGTATCTCTTAAATGTCCAAAACAAATAGTGCACAGTGTGTTAATGTATTGAAACTTAAGTCGTAGGGAAATTCAATACAAGAAGCAGAATCAATAAATCTAGGTCTCCTAAGCCACACCCTAGCTACAATTAAGGCAAACTGCACATTATGACCTATATCTGTGAATACTAATAATCAAGCCTTTTTCTGATATATCAGAGTATGAATATGTGACAGCAGCACACAACTGTTATTGAGTTCCCCTTCCATGTTAAACAAGTTAAATATCACTAAGGCATTCATGAAAACCAATCACCTGTCAAATGTCAAAAAAGAAAACTTTACAACCTTATTAAGACCCGTTTCGATAATGTAATAGCTCAATGTAATAGAACATGAAACAGACCATACCAATTCAGTGCTTTAACAATTTCGTACGAGAACAGTTAAACAAATGCCATCAAATGCAGAATTTGAAAAATATAAAATATTGACATGAACGTTAAAACAAGAGGGTCATAATGGCCCTATATTGCTCACCTGAAAATCATTGCACTCAGACGGCCATTTTGTGCAGCGGAGCAAAACGATTTGAGTAATTTTGAAATAGGACATTATAAGGATCATTCCTGTTAAGTTTAATGAAAATTGACCGAGTGGCTTCGGAGAGGAAGTCGTTTTTTGACTCTAGCGGCCATTATGTGCAGTGGAGCGGAACAGTTTGGTCAATTAAGAAAAGGACCATCCACGGATTATTCCTGTAAGGTCTGACTGCAATTAGCCTTCTGGTCGTATAAAAATATTTCTATTTTCAGCTCTGGCGGCCATTTTGTGCAACGAAGCACTACTGTTTGAACAATTTTGAAAGAAGACAAGATAAGGACCATTCCAGTGAAGTTTAATAAAAAAAAATTGGGCTAGTGGTTCGAAAGGAGATTTTGTTTAAAGATTTTTCTATTTTAGCTCTAGTGGCCATTACGTGCAGTGAAGCGGAACGGTTTGAGCAATATCCAAGGAACATTCCTGTAAAGTTTGTTTGAAATTAGCTCAGGGTTTACAGATGAGAGGAGATGCCGCTTGAAGCAAATTGTTGATGACACACGACGGACATCAAGTTGTCACGAAGGCTCACCATGAACACTTTGTGCTCAGGTGAGCTAAAACGAGTCAGATATCCCTCACCACATGTTATGTGGACTTTCACATTTACAATAAACACAAGACATACTATACATCAAATAAGTGCGGTGTTTAAGCAAATATACATTTACTGTTAAAATTCAAATTACTTTTTCGCATATTGAACACAATGAAACGAGATCAAAATGTAATGAAACACTTATCTCACACCCCTCAAAATACTAACACGGGAATGAATTGTGATGTCCTAACAACGTGTATTTAAGTGTATAACAAAGTAATGCCGACAGAAATGTATATACATGTACATGAACATCGCTTAAGCACAAAAATCATATTCAATACTTCACAAATAATGTAACGACAAAGTTAACACTCATATAATGTATGAACATATTCAGAAAACAAAAACTGATGCTGTTGATCAAAACCAATGGAATAAAATTCAGGAAACTGTAATCTCACATGAAGTATTACAATTTTTGCCCACTGTCTTAAAGCAACACTCTCTGTTACCCTTACGCGGTCCACAGTACCCAAACCCCAAGTTGCCCTCAATATCCGACCAAAGTAAAATATTGTTGTTTCGTTGTCTTTCCAGCCAGCTGTTTAGACAATAAAAATACAAATGTATAGGAAGCAAGTCAGAAACTGTCCGATGGTTATTGAAACTGTATACAGAACAGTCTTCGGTCACATCCAATTCGTAATTGGAACTGTTCAGTTGCAGTTGTAGGCCTCTTTAGTCTATGTCCCGACTGTAAACAGTCTGCAATTAACTCGAATCTGCCGACTCTCCTGTCATCGAGAACACATTATCAGCCAGTAATTGTTCCGCATTTTTGTTGAAAATCAAACCACCACTTGATCCCGAGCTTGTACTTAGGTTCTCATTGCTGCTGCCAAATATATCTGAAATACATACAATATGTCGTGCTTAACATGAATTCACACTAATTCATATCATACATTTACTTAACAAAGCTTTTATTTTTGATATTTTTCTTTTATTTCTGACACTAGTTATACCATTAATTCATATTTTTCGTAAGTTTTTCTCTGTGATTTTTTGTACATGTGCTGCATTTTCTCAGTACATTTTACAAATACATTTCAACGAGTATCTTGTTAACAAATACTTGAAAAAAATGTTATAAAAAATCTCACAGAAAAACTTGAAAAATACGAATTAATGTTCAAACGCTTTAGAAATACTACTAAGAAATCCAATCAGCTGTTTCTACGGATGACGGAAAAAGGGACAATAGATGGTGGGCGTCATGATATGTACGCAGTTGAGCTAAACGCCAAGGTGTGTTTACAATGGCATTGTCTCTCACAGTGGGTACCGATGCTGTGAAACTGTGTCAACCTCAGTGGATAAAGAAATACAGGTTTAAACAAGAAACCTTAAACTTAGTACTCCAATGGCAAGCGTGACAATTTTTTGTTTAACTTTGTCAGGCTTCTAGTGGATGAGAGAAACGCAATGGCAACCGTGATAGAAACAAAAATTAGAATGAATACAAGGACAGCCCATAACGAATCTGCTTTAAATCGAGCCAAAGATTGATAAGCAAATATGCCACGTAACTATGGAAATAGGGGAGGACTAAAGGCAGTTCATTTAAATGCACATTATCTTTTGCTAGAGTTTTTTCTCTATGTTTAGTTCTAAGAGGAAAAGTTGGTCACCTTAATTTTTGTTAAGGGGGCAGCCAAAAAGCCATTCCTTATAAGTTCTATCTGAATCTCACACGACACGCAGTTACATTTTACATAACCTGAAGTTTGGATATGTCATGCATTTTTGGTTTCTGTCGCAGAATTTATGAAGACGAGTAACTAATTATATTTGAGGAAAAAACTTTTCTTATGTAACAAAACCTTTTAACTTCCATTTGTTGGTTTATAAAATTCGAATGAATTCCAATATTTAACATGAGATATCTGAGAACGAGTGTAATTTCTTGCTTAATGTATCATTATTTCTGCCTATTCCGTGACAGCTAACATCATATTTAAAATCAAATTTTATCTAAACAGAGAACGCGAGACGTCTTCTGTCAGAGCATTCCCCTTAATGTTGCCGATCCTATCGCTCCACTGGCAATAAATCCCTTTAAAATCATACATCAAGACAACCAGAACAAATCATACTTGTCATTTATATCATCTTGTAGACTTATTAAGGATTCATATATCTTAATTACTGAACCATGTTTAAGAGATATGGTCCTATTCTGTATCTTCAAGCGCATTAGCTGATTAGGTCTATCTAATGCCTACAAATATGACTTGTCATAAAACACGATACGCTCCCTCAGATCAACAAATCTTTTGAATTAATAAGTTTTACTTATGGAACTCTTCTGCGTTTGCTACAAGAAACCTTAATTATCACTTAGCATTACTTCGAGTTTTCGTTTCAAGAAAGGACATTGTCGTGTGTATTTACATTACAATTTCTTTAGTAAAAGGGTAACACCCACATTCATGGACGCAGCTCCCTGCACAATTTTTTTGAGTGGTATCCCTTTTTGCATCCATAGAATAGAAAATAGTGGTACCAGCATCACATGAATCGCGAATAGGATATAGTAAGAAGTTGAAATGTCAGACATGAAACCGGGCGAAGTTCATATCAACTGTGAATTTCTTTATCAAGTAGCCAATTATTGATAGTTATAAACAAAAACAAACAATGCATTGGTGTCTTTTACTAGGTCTTTTCGTAACTTGTCTATAAAAGGAAAGTCAGAAACATTTATCTATAATCAGTAAAACGGACAAAGAATCGTGGTTCAATTTATGCATGAATGCGTCGGCCATTGCGTTCTCTTCGTTAATATGCGAAAGACTCATGTTGTGTTACATTTTTTAAGTAAATTACTTTTGCAAAAAGATACATTACCTAGTCTATCAGCTGATGGCATAGCAAGAAAAAACTAGGTCAAGCTGCATATCGCAGTCTGCTGACAAATAGTCTTGAAATTACATAAACTTAATACAGTTTCATGTCACTAACAATCGATAAGATGGTTTACACATAACATAAACTATGTTAAAAAATGTCACTATATAATCTACAACTGGCCCTGAAATAACACAATATAAGTGTTGCCATTACATAAACTTAATAGAGCTTCATGTGAAATGCCCTTTACGTAAAACATAATGCCACACGATATCTACTAATTACATTGAAATAACTTAAATTATGTTAAGAAGCATGTAAAATATATCAATGTATGTTCTTTCCTTTACATGAACTTAGTCGATATAACTTAAAAATGATTTTCGGAATTACATCAACTAAATAAAGATGTATGTCATAATATATCAATTAATGACCTAGCCACAACATAAACTGTGTCACAACTCGGCAATAAATGGTCTTGCAACTTCAGCAACTTAGCACATGTATATGATATTTTCACTTAAATTTCTGTTAACGGTTTTGTCATCACATTTACTATCCATGTCATTATCTATCAATACGTGGTTTTGCTAGAACCAGGATTTGTTAGATTACCTAATACAAGATCTCTACTACAACATACACTTGTTACGTGTACATTACATCATCTGTATATTAAATGTTTTTACATAACGTAGAACTCCGTTAGCTCTCGTAATATGTCTGTGCTGTTAACAATCTTTTATGAGTACTACCGATTTGATTATTCTACACTGATTTAAATCAAACTTACACAAAACTTTGTTCCTTTCTTGTATTGGTCAAAATCGGTAATGATTGTCAGAGTTATCGGACCCTCGTAATGCTCGGAAGCCATATGGTATGACTATACTACCAAAACATTCGTTGAGAGTTTACAACCAAATAAATCTGTAGAGCCACCTTAGTCACACCCAAAAATGCCCTTTTTTATATACATATAGTGATACTTTATAGCCGAAAATTGCACCAGTAGGACATCACCCCCTCGTCTGTAGGATTTTTGTTCAATATTTATAACAAAATTCAGTATTTTCAGATAGCCACAGAACACCGTAAAATTAATCAGAAAATTAATAAACTATTTTTTTGTTATGTTCAACCATTGTACTTTCGATTTTAATTCTAGAAAACTTTAGTGCTACTAATCATTTTAAACCAATCAGAGACCACAGATATCTAATAGGTCCGCAAGTTCCCTACACAAATTGGCTGGTTCCAAGTCCCACCGATTTAGTGAAGTCATACCATATAAGTTGCATCAGTATTCTATTTTTAGCCACAGTTCAGATACATCTTATAACCGGAACTATTTCAGCCCGCGGGAAACAGTAGAAATCAGGAAATCAACAAAAGTTTCAGGCTTGTCCCTTAATTGTTCATAAAATCATTTTCTCTCGTGAAAAGTTTGTTATGTGTTTTCCCTTGGTATGCTTTAGTCTATTGTAAGGAGACATAACTACTACTGTCGTGTATGACTAAACTGTAAAATCGAAGTAGCAACAAACATACTGTTTTAAAGAGCTGATCATTTCTTCTACGTCTATTTCATTTGTTTACTCGTTTTTCTTAGCAGATCATAATCACTCAAATCAACTTAAAAGTAAAAGAAAACAGACTGTTCATTTTCTTGTCTGGATTGTGGATTATAACATGCAAGTAGCGCATGCAATCGAGCGGAAGCCGATTTTCTAGACCCGCGATCATCTATTATCTCCTATATCGCAAGCTTAGCCATCAAAACCTTCACTGACAAATCAGACATGACAATAACATCATTGAATATTGTCCATCATCAAACAACAGACAGTCGAATAATACTGTTCCCATTTATGCCAATATCGCGTGCGCGTTATCAATATATCACAGACTCTTATCTTTCATTGCGGGTAGTTAAGATTACTTGTCGGTCATTTTGGATCATTCCGGTGAATTTTGATGTGATATACGCACTGACGTGATAATCGCCCATTACAAGCCGTGACTGATATGTTAAATTCCGCACGCAAATATCTGCATATTTATGTAAAAGATGTACAAAATATATCTTGATGTATGTTTATAAAGAAATGCTTTAAAGCTCTGTAAGTTGTGCAAGATTAATGAAGAGGAAATGAATAAATATATCATTTACTTATTCTGCATATTTGATATTTATACGTCAAAACTAATAAATAGAACTTTAATTTTCTACGAAATAATGTCTTTCAAATAGAATTTTTCTAGTAAAGACAATTTTTGCAAATTTTGGTTTATTTTGTGACGGAGAAATGGAGTATATAATAAACAACTAACGAAAGAATGTTTATTGGTCGAAAATTTAACACTCTTCATAGCCTTCATCGCCAGTGGTGGGGTATTGAGGCACACGCAACAAAAAAGTTGTACATTCGATTTTGAACTGAAAACACTTCTGTTAACTAAAAACAACTGATGGTCATTACCTCGAGTAACATAATGTTCGCACAACGAATAAGGGAATAAGGGATACTGTATGTTACAAGGCAGAATCCTACTTCTTACCTTAGATTACAATTATTTTATTAGATTTTTTTTTGCCTATATCCATTTATATTATAAGCAATGCATAGTGCCAGAGTTAATTTGTATAAACTGTTACAAAGTTTAAAACTGTCATGAGCTCTGTAGTTAAAATAAGGCCTGTTCGGAAAACACAAACATACTATGTCAGTTAGTTCTCCCTATAATCAACTTTAAAACGTCTGCACAATTTCAACAAAAAATCTAGATCGTCAATTTTTCCAACAACATTACTGCAAGAAAACCTTTGTTTACAGTTCAATATGAGATCCAAATTTATGAGCGTACTTGTAACTGACAAATATCTTAGATCTGTTTTTATGTTCCTGTCCGCTATTTTCTTGGCCATTATCGTCTATTTTCTTGAGTTTTGTGCGACCATCAAAGCGAGTTCTCGTAACAGACGGCCTTAGATTTAATTATGGGAAAGAAACTTTTATGTCCCTGGCGCAAAATGACAGCACGATAGTGACGTAAGGCAATGAAGTTAAAAGGTAATGTCAGAGAAAATGCCGACAGTGCAGTGAAAAGAAGAATGTGGTAACAGATGGTATCTTCATGTTTATAGTTTGATCTACACCACAATATGGCTACACATTTATACATAAATTTAGTCAGTAGTTCAGCAGAGTGGTTTCGATAGAAATTGCAAGAACTTTCTGTAGAACTGTCTGTATCCGTATATGCGATAGGACATACGTGCGATTCGCACAACATTAGAAGACGGTAGAAATACTCGATGACAATCTTTTGATGCACTTGGACGGCACTATTTTCTAGTTTGTTCCAGTCTCCTGACGTATTGACAAAGGATGAAATTACAATGCCTAATGCAGAAGACTCGGCAGATGTTGACAATTTGATTCTAGACGATAGTCACTATAACTTGTTTTGATATGCTTCGCTGGTTGTAGGCGTTCATGCGCGTACCTAACCGCCAGTCTCACTGAAACAGACAATCTCAAGCTTTGAGGTGATCCACATCCTTTCCTAGCGTGACATATAATCTCCTTTCGCTCGGCGATCTAGCTTGTTATTGTTATACTGTTAGGCGCTGATCATTGATGATCAAGTACAGGAGATAAGTTCTCGGTAAATGTATCTTTAATATATATACACAAAATTGTATATTTCTTATCACTGTGATGCCTGATGTCCATATTAGATCATCAGAAAGACAATCCTCCCAAGCCAGCTTCAAGATGTAACCAAAAATGTTGTTGAAGAATGGATGTTTGTTGTTAACAAACCAAACATAACACATTTCTAAATGCATTTAATCGTATACCCCACTTGTCTAATTGTCAACGTCTTTATACTAGTAGTCCTTTATGATACATTTCCGTCATACTGATAATTGTGTTTTCTGCTCAGGAAAAAAGCGAACCTGCGTATGGTGGACACGTGTGCGTCCTTTATGTGGCATAGCAATAATAAGTACCAACAACTGTACCTTAGGGAACCCAAAATGATGACAATCTGGGATGCTCTTGCACCCACAACGATAAACATGTACTCGATTATATATTTCGCAAAGATTGTACATTGTTGTAAGGCTACTGAGCCGTTCCATGCCATAACAGTAACAGGTGTAAAAACTGTGAGACATGCCTTACAATATTGTAATACATTTATCTGTTTGGTGAGCATCACCATAAACTGTTTCACACAAACAGAGCTCCAAGTACATCTCTACCCACTTCTAAATCCACGAGTTAAATTTGTCAAAGCATTGTTCCTTCAAAGTGACACCATTTTCGAAGAGACTGTCAAAATACTTGTACAAGACGTCAACTTCACACTCTTACGAAATAGTGGCATTAGTCCGGTCATATGTTGACGGAACTTTAACTGAGTTTTTCAGTATTAGGTTTTATAGACCACTTAGTCCCCAGAATTTTACGCTATCTTGTTAGATATCTGCTTTTGTAACATGTAGGATTGGAAAATCACATTTATTCAATTCAAGTAATTAAGTACTTACTAGTATTTCAGTCAGTTTCTGGTTTACGATTAAAACTAGAAAATATCATTTTGACTTTACGAATCTCTAAAAAGGAGATTTTGTTATCCTGTCCATTTGCAGTTTTATCCATCCTATTTTTTATATTTTCCAAGTCTTTTTCTACACAATGTTTAATATGCTCTAAAAACTAAACAAATACCTATGAAATTAAACTATCTAAGTCATTGACGGTGGACTGCATTCACATTTACGAGAAAAATATTACTCATAACACAGGGGCATTTTATTGAAGAGATAAAACACTTAAATGATAAGTAATGACATCGCTTAGAACTATGGTCAATCAATTAACTACCTACAAACAACAGACTTCTACTGATTTTAGAGAGGGCTTGTGAGAGGTACTTGGTCTAAAATTCACATTCTGAAATAAAATAAGTGACAACCACCAAATTTTATTCATTTTATTTGAAACTATATTCATTCACAAACAAAAAACTACAAAACGTAAAACTGTACTTGTATTTTAACTGTAATAACTGCATAATAAAAACGTCAACTTCCTGGAATTTTCTTAACAAAATCATATGGCAACACATTTTTTTGTATTTGTTTTTCTGCTCTTTAGAAAAAGGGACCTGATCAAAGTTATACCGGTATTATATGAATATATTCAATATATAAAGAACAAGGGATGGTCTTTGGTTTCAGGAAGAATTCCCCTAAGACGGACAGGTTATGATGTATGATTAAATAAATTTAGAATAGTTTTATAAAAGTACATTGTATTATATTAAATTTCCATAGAACATGTCATTTAAAAGCAATGGTGACCTTGGCCAGGTCCATAAAAGCCACTTGGTAGAAATAATAAAAAAGTGGCCATAACTAAAGACTAAAATCGAGTTTGAACCCATAGCCAATTTTACCGAAATATAATTACCTAAACAAAGTAACCACACAGAAAATATTTTGTTTCATACCCTCCACTGCCAACATAGTTATCCCTGTGTTTGCTTTCACTGGAGGCAAGCAACTCAAAAATAGTATAACCTAATTCTGCGCGGATGGTATTATATTTATCTCTTGAGTCTGACAAGGGTGGTGAAGGGATTAAAAAAGCTTTAATTATTTTTAGAACAGTTTAACAGAAAATAGTATGTAATGTATTGTTGCAATGTGATGCAATTTCAGTACTGAAGTATAGCTGTCCATTTTCCACTTCTTTTGAAAGGTAAGCATACGTTTCAATAAATTAATTTTATTTCCCTTGTAACTTGTATATTCAGTGGTACTATAACTTACATACTGAAATGCTTCGACTGTTTGTCTCGCTGATACAGCTTATATACCATGTTATACAATAGCAGCATGTAAAATAAATGTCATGAAATAAAAATGCATCATCTTTGAGTTGTAAAAGGCACCAACATGTGTAAATTTAGGTAAAATGTTACCCTGTAGATTGTGTAAATAAAAAGCAAATGAGATCTATACTGAAATAAATCTCACAATGGCAAGTATTAAAATCTCCCAAGGGATCTGGCAACAAAAACTTGCATAGAATTATCTTCCTTACATACACTGAACAGAAAAACATTTAGGCTATAAATATTAAATAAACTTCAAACATTAGATATTAAATTTAAAACAAGAAAGATGCTGTTTCTCATGGAAAGTCAATCAGATATTTTCTCTGTATTGGGTTGGAAAAAATGTCATGTTCAGACTGTATTTTTCTTTTTCGTAATCAAGCCAAACTTGGCTCAAATCACTGTCACTTATGCTTTAAAATTGTAAAAAATTGAAGAGAAAAAAGTTACCATTGGGAACACTACTACAAGTGCTATATTGTTTCTGTTTGTAGTTCAATGTGTAATTGATTGAATGCCTACATTTTGTTTATTTAATGGGCTTTAAAAACAATGTCAGCCCAATGTAAAACTAAGTTTTAGCCAAATATAAACGCCTTTAAGATATGTAAAACTACACTTAACTCTAAATAAATAAATATATTAAACAGTATATACATATACACTGAAGAAAAACTAAGAATTCTTAATCTTATCACACACACATGCACACCAACACACACCAAATACTCCAAGTACCATAACTCCTTCCACATCACTTAAACTGGATATTTTTATTACCTGCATAACAAAACCTGGTGCAGAATATTTCTACTCAGTTTGACTGATATATGTAGCTAGGAAAAAAAAAAAAAAGGGATCACGACAGCTCTGATTAAAGATCATACCAGAATTAATCTTGCAGCAGTTATTCAAAAGTCTGACTGACATTTTGACATGAGATGTTTTTTTAAAAAGGTTTCCAAAAAGCCACTTGGGAAAAACTATTCATACCCACATGAAGCCATGTTTGCTTGGATAATGTTGTTGAAGTGTCAATCTAGGAACATTTCAGTGAGATTAATTCGAAATCCAATTAATTGTTTCTAACAAGACAAAATAATATTTTCGTAGGTAAGTCTATGTAAAATACGTGCAAAGTATGACCCCTCGGACATGATTAGATCAAACTCGAAAGAGAGCCACTAGACAATGCTTCACATCATAAAACTAAGCTCTTGGCCTTGTGCTTTTTGAACAAGGTTTTCAAAAAATTTCCTATATAGTTCTACATAAAAATAAGTGATTTTCTCATCGCTTTTTCCCAATAACAAGAAAGTAAACAATTCAGTTACATCATGTTACTCTCTTGTATATAATGTACCTCATCAATGATAATCACTGACAATGATACCAAGATTGCTTTATATATTGTACATGCACTTATCTGAATAAAATATTGTTTGAACCAAGATTTGTTTACCATGTTACCTTTGGCCATCCATATCACTGCAATATGAACCTTAATAAACTGTAAACCTGGCAGTATATTAAAACACTTACTACTAACATGTGGGCCAAGATGGCCCTATATATCTCACCTGGCTATAGAACAAGAAATGGTCAATTTTGACCTGAGAGAGTAGGGCAGTTCATGATATAAACAGTCTCCGTTGAGGTCCACTACATAATGCTACATTCCAAATATCTAAGCTCTGGTCTGTGTGGTTCTAGACAAGAAGAATAAGTTTTCCCTTTATAAGCCTATGTGAAACAAAATGTCCTCCCCTGTCCTCAATTTTGGCCCTGGGGGTCATGATTTGAACAATCTTGGTAGAAGTCCACTAGGCAATGCTACATGCTAAATATCTAAGCTCTAGGTCTTGTGTGTTTCAGAGAAAAAGTTTGTTTAAGTTTTTCCTGTAAAAGCCTATGTAAAATCAAGTGACCCATAGGTGGGTTCAAGTTTGACCCGGGGGCCATGATTTGAACAATCTAGGTAGAGGTCCAAATATCTAAACCCAGGGCCTACTGGTTTTTGAGAAGAAGATTTTAAAAGTTTTTCCTTTCTGTTGCCATTGCAACCAAAGTTCTGCATGGAATGGAATTAATTATTTGAGCAAGTTTGATAAGAGTTCCAAGCAAGGAAATCCCTGCCATGTTTCAGCAACATTGGCCCAGTGGTTTCAAAGGAGATGCCGTTTGGGGGAAATGGTGGACAGACAGACGACATACTATGCACTACGGACAGTGAGTGGTCCTAAAAGCTCACTTTGTGCCAGGTGAGCTAAAATTACAAGGATTTCAAATACATATTATGCTCCAGTTCACACATATTTAATTTTGTGTCGGTAAACTTATCAATAAAACTCTTTGCAAAATATGTTTAAATGCATTTTATTTCATGTCTTTTCAACTTCCTCAGACTCTTAGCAGGTTTTGTTTGATATTACATATCAACACCTGGAGCAATGATTATAGTGTTCTTGTTCAAACTGTATGCTTCACTTGTGCATATTTTAAATTTTATTCCCTAACTATTGTCTTTATTATAGATCATTCTGGAAATGATCACTGTATGACTATTTACCATACTTGCTGTCAAAGAAGGTCACCAAAAAATTTAAGAACTACTTTCTATTTTTTCTTTTCTTTTTCTTATTTCTAGATTCTTGTTTCTCTGTAGTAGTTTTCACTCCTCCTATTCCTTCACGTTCTTCTGAACTTCTATTAGAACTACTAGCTGATTCATCATACCTGCTCATAGCCATAGCAGATGCAACAGTATCTGATTCATTTTCAGACACAAACATATTGTTCTTGTTTTCTGCCTTCACTGACTTTTCACTTGTGTTTGAATTTTTGTCACTCAGTTCTTTCTCAATACATTCTTTTTCATTTCCTTCGATTTCTTTGCCAGTCAGTTTCACTTGTTTTTTAATTTCATCAGTGTCTGCATCATTATTTTTTCCAGAAAAGTCGTATATTTCTTCTTCTAAATAGTCTTCATTTTTTCCATGAGACAAGCAACTGCCTGATTCTACAGCAGTTTCTTGTTCTGCATCTTCCATACATTCTTCAAATTCAGATCTTTCCCATGCAGAAGGGTCATCTTCAGTAGATTCTGCTGTTTCATACTTTGAACCAGATTCAGTAGAATCCTCCATTCTTCTTTCTTCTAAAATACCAGTAATTTCATCAATATCTTCATCTTTCATGTTTGATCCAAGTTTTATATAAGGAGTTAAGTCATCTTCACTTTTTTCAAAGGTGCTTTCTTTCTCTACAATTTCTATTTTCTCACCCAAATTACTTTCTTCTTCAAAATGCTCAGACGTTTCTTGTTCAAAACCAGCTTCAGCCATTTCACTTGTAACTTCACTTTTTATTTCAATAACTGGTTTTTCTTTAGATAGCATTTCATCCATGTCTTTAACTATGTTCCTGTCATCAATTGATTTATTTTTTACAATACCTTTTGCAATGCTCACAGACAGGCTCTCAGAAATTTCAGTTTCAGACAAAGGTTTAAATGACTCTTGTTTTGTCTCTTCATTTTTCTTCTTTCTCTTATTTTTCTTTTTATGGACAACAAAAATTTCTGGATCATTTGATTCTTGCATGTGTGTTGGTTTCTTCTCAACTTCTGTCTTGACTACCATTTCTCCTTTCAGCTTTTCTTTATTGGCCCCCTCTTTTTCATTTAAGTGAGTATGTTTTTCCGAATGATAACTTGCAATCTCAAGTTGTGATTTTTCTTGATCTATCTTAACTGATATGTCTTCAGACAAAAGTATTTCTGCATCAACACATTCTTCTTTGGTAACCGGTGTGTTTTGACTCTTAACTTGAGATGTTTCAAGCTTAGTTTCAAAAGCTGCTGCCGTTTCTTCAAGTGTACCTTCCTTTTTGGCAGGCAAGCCAGACCTGGATGACATTTCAATCACAAATTTATCATTCATTTCTCTTTTTCTTTCACTGCTCTTTTCTTTGTCAACTGATGCATCTTCAGCCTTCATATTAAAAAACTGCTGCTTTTCAGTACTATTAGTAAAATCTACACATACTGAGTTTGCCATACCATTATTCTTCTTTTTAGATTTTTTCTTACTTTTCATTTCAAAAAAGTCTTCATTACGCTCATTACCCCCAGAGGACTTGTTTGATGTATTATCTCTCATCGTTGGCTTTAATTTCTTTGACTGTTGGTCAGCTTCAGCTGCATTTTCTTTTATATTATCTGTTATCTGCACACCATGTGTAATTTCCCCTTGCTCTGCATTGACATCCTGACTCACTGTCACACTTGTGTCATATTTTGTGACATCTTGAAATTCTTTGATTTCATACTTTTTCTCAGTTTCTTTATTAGTAAATAAAGTTTGCTTTGTATCAACAGATTCTCTCTCACAACTGTCTGCTTTTTTCTTCTTTCTCTTACTTTTTGATGTTGAAAAATCATTAGCTCTAGATATTACTGTCTCATCAGATTTAGCAGAACTTTGTATCGTCCCTATGTAAAGCTGTGTTTGTTCTGTGTCACTATTTTCAGGTTTTACAACACTCTCTTTCACAGCAATGCAGTCATCTTCATCCAAAGAACTAAATAATCCCATCTCCTCAGCATTTTCCTTTTCACTTTTCTTCTCCGTTTTACCTTCAGTATCAGCTTTTTTAGAGCGTTTACCATCATCTTTTCCTCGAAAATCTTCAACTTCACTAATTTTTGGTTTGGTGGAATTATCTCTATTCTGCACAATTCCAGCTTGCGTCTCAAGAATATTGTTATCTCCACTCAAAACTGACATTTCACTTACATTCACTTCTGCAGATTGCTCAAATCCGACGTTTGTCTGGACATCTGTGATCTTTTCACAAACAGATTCTTTCTTTACATTTTTGGTAGACTTTTTATTTTTCCTTTTGGATTTTCCTTTAGAAAGACTTTCTGCTTCATGATTAACTGCTTCTTTTTCAACTGGCTCAACTGTTTTGTAAGAACTACCTGATGCAGTAGAATTTGTATCTACATTAAGATCACCGCCTGTGTTTGGATCTGAAACTTTCTTGTAAGCTGTTTGATCAGTTTTGTAGCTGCTTCTCTCATAATTGCCACTACACTCTGACTTTATATCATTTTTCTGTTCCTCAATATTCTGCTCATCTAGCTTAATTTCTGCAACATCTATCACCTTTTCAATAGAACTACTTACATTTCTTTTATCAGTGGACTTCACATTACTTTTACCATCACTTGTGATGGGAGATTTCATATTGCTTTCACTATCACTTGTGGCAGGAGATTTCCAATTGCTTTCACTATCATTTGTGGCAGATGACTTCACACTGCTTTCACTATCATTTATGGCAGTAGATTTCACACTGTTTTTACTATCATTCGTGGCAGTAGCTTTCACACTGCTTTTACTATCATTTGTGGCAGTAGATTTCACATTGCTTTTACTATCATTTGTGGCAGGAGCTTTCACATTGCTTTTACTAACATTTGTGGCAGTAGATTGTAGATTGCTTTTACTATCATTTGTGGCAGCAGATTTCACACTGCTTTCACTCTCACTTGTTGAACGAGCTTTCACATTGCTTTTACAATCACTTATGGCAGGTGATCTCACATTGCTTTTACTATCATTTGTGGCAGGAGCTTTCATATTGCTTTTACTATCACTTATGGCAGGTGATTTCACATTGCTTTTACTATCACTTGTGGCAGGAGCTTTCACATTGCTTTTACCATCACTTATGGCAGGAGATTTCACATTGCTTTTACAATCACTTGCGGCAGTAACCTTCACATTGTTTTGACCATCGTATGTAGCAGGAGTTTTCACACTGCTTTTGTCATCACTCGTGGCAGGAGATTTCATATTGTTTTTACTATCATTTGTTGTAGGAGATTTAACAGTGCTTTTACTATCATCTGTTGTAGGAGCTTTCACATTGTTTGCACCATCATTTGTGGCAGGTGATTTCCCATTGCTTTTACTATCCTTATCACTACTTAACTTTTGAGAGCTTTGCTCTGTTTCAGCATTTGGATTGTTTTCATGTTGGATTTTGGCAGTTTTTTCAGTGGCAGGGTTATCTTTGGCAGTGTTTTCTTTGGCTGTGTATTCTTTGGCAGTGTTAATTTCAACAAGTTCTTGTACCAACTTCTCATGTTGAGCAGTGTTTCCCTTTTGTTTCTCTGCTTTTAAGTCCCCTGTACTTGCACCAGTCTCATATATTTTGCTAGTTTGTTGCGTAGCAGCACTTGATGAAAATTTTGAATCTAATGACTTCTTTGAACTTTTCTTCATTTTACCATTTTTACCTCCAACAGTTGATTTCTCAACTTTTTCTGCACTTGAGTTAACATCTTCACTTTTTGTGACTGCAACACTTTCTGTCATGTTCTTGCCATCTTCCATTTTATTTTGTTTTCCTGAATTTCCATTATCTTGTTTTCCCTTTTTTGAAGATTTTTCAGGAAGTTTAATTTGTCTTTCATCTGCACTACTTTTAACTTCTGATTTACCATGCTTAACTTCTATTTCCTTATGCTTAGCTTCTACTCTTTCACTTTTTCCCACAGCAATCTTCCGTCCAGCCTGACCTCTAGCCTGTTCTGCTTTAACACTGTGTCTTGGAATGTCTATTGTTAAACAAAGGTTGAATTGATGACACTAATACATGGGTGTAGTGGGTAACATTTGTTAAATATGTCTCAGGAACACTAATGACTTGAAATGCACGTAAAAGTTAAGGTTTGAAAAAGACTGGATGTAGAACAGACAGAGAAGAAATTATTTGTAAACCTAAGGTAAGCCTTAAAGGAAGTTTTTATATATTACTGCAGTGCTAGGAAACATGGGAAGGTGTGTAAATAATTTGGATAACACCATGAATAACTACAATACATAAAATAATTAAGTAAATCTAGAATATAAGCACAGTCACCAAACTACACTGGTCAAGACATGAACTACCAAATATACAAGACTATCCGAGATATATATATAAAGTATACAAGATTACATGCAAAATTAAAATTACCTTGATGTCTCAATGAGAGTTTCTCCAGATCTTTGCAGGGTGATTCTACCATTGCATCTGCTAAAGTCTCTTTCAGTCGATCTTCCTCAAGATCATCAGAGCCCCTTGGTTGCTTAGAGACAGTTGATTCTGTCCAGTTGCTATACACATCAAGTAAGTGTGGAGACTGATCAAAGCTACCTGTAACCAAGTATGTTAAATGTAATATAGGGTTGGTAGGTCGGTAAAATTGTTATTTTCGAAAGTATTTTATTTAAGATTTAGCTGAGCATCATTCTTTTCTGTATAGGATATGACTGATTCAGCCTGTGACAACCAAAAATAACAGAAGGCAGGGAGCCAAAAATATGGAAGGTAGATTCCTATAAATAAAGCAAAGTCTTTTGGAAACACTGGCTTGGAAATATCTAAACACTGACTATTAACCATCTTTATTTTTGCAGCTTGTCTTAAGAATACTGGCCAACAAGAGCTGTCAGTAAGACAGTGCCAGCCTTTTTTCAGTGCTTGCCAATAAAACAAAACTTTTGTCACTTAAAGTTATATTATCCTTCAAAATGGTCACTTTGGTTTATAGTTAAGAATGATGCCCAAAACACAGTGGATGCTTTAAAATCATATAAAAAATAGGATTTAACAAGTTATTTCATTTATTTACAAATAAAAATTAAGATATACATAACCAAAAGGGTGGATTTTTCATTTTTGACAAGAATAGTCAAAAAAGATTTTTACAGATTTCCTCTATACTCAATGTGAATGAAACTGTTATACAGATCGTTATTTTTGGGTTATAACTATTGCAATGTATATTATTCTAGAAGTATAAATCATTGATTAATGTTTTATTTAAAATTAAGATGGTCACTTTGAACGGTAATATCACTTTAAATGCTAAACAAGAATCTGTGTATATTCAAAGTGTAAACAAGGGCTGTAAATAGTAGGATATTAAGTCAAGAGTTAATTGCTTGATATCCCTGAACACTACAGCAAAGTTTTATTATTGTAAGTGGTTGCTGAGATATGTACACTGTCAAGTGCACACAAGACTTTAACTAGGAATTCTTAAAACCATCAAAAATATTTTTGAAAGAGTTATCTGCCATTTCTTACAGATGGGTGTCATGATGGTAAACAAGTATTCAAACTTTCAAAGTAAAATCTCAAATTGTTAAGTCAATAAGTGGAGTGGTATGAAAGACTTCACTGACATTCTAAGTCAAACTAAATTTTAAAAAAGTCTTGACAGAGTTACCTTCTCTTGCCTACAGATAGTGGTCATAATGCAAACAAGTATGCTTAGTTTCATAGCAATATCTCAAAGAGTGGATTTTTACCCAAAGCTATTTTCTACGTCGAAAAAAGTCTATAATTCTGACAAAATCCTACACAGAGATCTATCTCATGTCTGTTGATGGAGGTAAGGATTTAAAATAAGTATTGTAAGTTTCAAAGCATCATCTGTAATGGTTTTGAAAATAGTGGCATGGTATCAAAAACTTAAAGTGACATTATGCGCATATTACTGCATATAGTGTATTTTTGGTGACAGTTTTATAAAAGCAATTTTTGGTTGCTGTGCATCGAAATGTGTTAAATTAATGATAATGCCGCATCAGTATTTGAAGTTAGTGCTTTAGAAATAAACAAGAGCTGTCCCTCACAAGTGACGAATGCCCCCGAAAGAGGTGCCTCACAGTCTGTGTCCTCTCCATGTGCTCAATAAATGTGCTATGTAATTTTAAAATCCTTCCATGCATGACAGAGTAATCATGCATACAGTATTCCATTACTTTAAACACTAAGTGTGACCTTGACCTTTGAGGTAGGGACTTGGGTCTTGCACGCAACACATCCGCTTGATGTGCTAGACATTTGTGCCAAGTTATTTTAAAATCCTTCAAAGCATAATAAAGTTATAGTCCGGACACAAATGTATGCATATATACAGGATTCCATTACCTATAAACTCTAAGTGTGACCTTGACCTTTGTGGTAGGGATGTGGGTCTTGCACGTGACACGTCGTCTTGATGTGCTAGACATTTGTGCCATACTATTTTAAAATCCTTCAAGGCATGACAAAGTTACAGTCCAGACACGAATGTGTGCATATATGCATATATAGAGGAATCCATTACCTTCGAACTCTAAGTGTGACCTTGACCTTAGAGCTAGGGACCTGGGTCTTGCACGCGACACGTCGTCTTCATGTGCTAGACATTTGTGCCAAGTTATTTTAAAATCCTTCAATGCATGACAAAGTTACAGTCCGGACACGAATGTGTGCATATATGCATATATAGAGGAATCCATTACCTTCAAACTCTAAGTATGACCTTGATGTTTGAGCTAGGGACTTGGGTCTTGCACGCGACACGTCGTCTTGATGTGCTAGACATGTGTGCCTAGTTATTTTAAAATCCTTCAATGCATGACAAAGTTACAGTCCGGACACAAATGTGTGCATATATAGAGGATTCCATAACCTTCATACTCCAAGTGTGACCTTCACCTTTGAGGTAGGGATGTGGGTCTTGCACGCGACACGTCGTCTTGATGTGCTAGACATGTGTGCCAAGTTATTTTAAAATCCTTCAATGCATGACAAAGTTACAGTCCGGACACGAATTTGTAAGTGGGGGACGCCGGACGGACGGACAGACGGTCAGACGGACAGACGGTGCGATTTTAATATGCCACCCTTCGGGGGCATAAAAAATCGGACTGATAAAATGATAGTTGATTGTGTCGTTGTTGTTCTTGGTAGAGGTTTCAGCAGTGGAAGGGAGGCAACTCCTGCATGCAGTTGTTTTTTTTCTAAAAAGACTCTCCCACTCAAAATAAGAAAATCAATATTTGGAAAGTTATTATTTCATACTGGTAGCAGGAAGAGTTTGGTGTATTGGGTTAAAAGCTATGATTTCCTCTACCCTTTTGTACACACACTTATTTCAGCTGGATTTTTACTTGAAAAAAATGCGCATTGTTCCTCTTTAATCAAGGCTGTCACACAGGTGAGTAGGATAGCTCCCCTATTCTTCGAAAAGTCAAGCTAAAAACTAGGACAATGTTAAATGTATTAAGTCACTGATTTATAAGCCAGACAATAATCAATCAGAATCATATTTTGAAATTTAAGTGACAGAGTAGGGGAAAGCTATGTGCCAATGCCCTTTTTTTGTATTCCTTCATTATGACAAAATCAATCTAGTAAAACTTTTCTCCATAGCAATGATTCACATTTAAGTTTAATTTCCTTCTCCTGTCTGACATTATACATATGCAAGTGTATCTATTTCAGAATATGACTAAATCATAGAAATTGAGACATTTGTTTATTTAAAAGTTGGCCCATGACTGCATCATATTATTCAATAAATATCAGAAAACTTTATCATCCAATAAAATAATGAAAATCCTACATGATTACCTAATTTGTTTAACTTTCTGGATATTTGCACTTTTTCAGTTATCGCTTTGCAACTGCTTTTTCATCTAATGGTGAAATATAAGGTAATAACATACTTCATTAGAGACCTTTAGCTTCCAATGTTTTAGGACATGATTTGTTAGTATTCGTCCCCATGGTGACCAAATACTGGTTCTTTAATTTTACTACAAACTTAACCTTCTAGTTTCCCATATTTAACTATATGTTTCTGCTACTACGTGACACATGTGCAAACTATACTGCGATATTACTGCATTAAATGTCTGTTCTTTACTGCATGAAAAGCCAAGTTAGTGACGTTTCTGTTACCTGCTTCAATTAAAAGTGGTACACTGTGGGGTCCAACTCCTTGTACTGTTGATGGACTGTCACTCCCAGACAGACGTCTGTATGCTGGTCGAGCATTCGGCATACTCACAGGGTTAGATCTAGTTGGCTGTAACCTGCATTCAATAATTTTGTTAGCTTGGTGTTTACATATCAACAAATTTCAGAAATTTACAGTCTGGCAGTAAATCAAAGATTAGTTTGATAATTTTAGCTACTTGTCTTCAAATTTCCCTTTGAGTTTACAGTATGACTCAAACACTTTACCCTCCTTTGATTTGAGATAACTGTAAATTAACTAATTTTCGCAAGCAGATTATTTTCGCTGTATTTGCGGAGGCCAGTTTTTGGCAATAATTTATCCTTACCTTATACTTTTTCTTTTTTTTGAAAAACACGAATTTAAAATCCTCTTATCAGTCTGACATAGGCAAAAATCAATCATTAATTGGCATAAAATTTATTGGGATATAGTGCATTGAATTACAAGTAACTAACTATGGTGATGCCATCATCTGATGTAGTTTCCGTGTATTTTCAGATTTATTTGCAATCTCATAAATCATATTGATCCTATCGTAAAAGTGGATAAAAATGAAGTAAACTTACTTGAGACTTTCAAGATCACCTTCATCCCCCATCATATCCATGGCAGCCATATTAGATTCAGGACTCTGGGATAGCAGAGATGATGAATTTGATGACAGCACTGTTGTATTCTCCTGGTAAGTTTTGAAAGAAAATTGAGGCCCCATCCACAATCTTCTGTGGGGCCCTGCATGAGTGATGATTTCTACCTGTGTAAAAAAGTAAGATTCCAACAAAACTAAAAATAAACAATCTTCCAAATCTGGGTAGCTTTGAGAACATTTAGATATTTATAATGCAAAAAGCTCCCTTTTTAATGACTAATGGCTAAATGTAATTAAGGCCAAATGCAGAAACATTTTTTTCCACTAGTAGTAGAGGGTATTTATGGCCAAAAATGGCAAATAAAGGAATTAAATCTTTCAGAAATGAGTTTTGGTGTGTGCAATCTATTATTTTGTGTCGACTTCACTACCCGGAATCTACTAAAATCTGCTGGTGCGTTTCCCTTATTTTTGGGGTAAAACGTTGAAAAATTGAAACAAAAATGAGGATTTCTGGAATCCATTAATAGCCTGATTATTTTAAAGGGAAAGTAATTTCTGGTCATACCAAACCACTCTAGCCAATCAATGAGATTGTCAGAAATCAAATGACCATCTAAATTTTGTAAAAAAAATCAGTAAGCATTATTCAGGCAATGGGGCTTCTAGAATGCAAAGATAAACTACCAGTCATGATGGACAGGCATCCGATAATCCTTGCAGCTCACTGAGCATTTACTGCTCATAGGAAGCCAGCCAGAAAAGTGAGCTACAGATCTTTAACTTAATAACTTAATCAATAATTTAATTGATAGAATAGCTTGAGATCTAGGTTAACTGCATACCGAGATTAGTGTAGATAGTTACCTGTGAGAGCCACTGCTCATCACTATCGTCTTTACTACTATGATCAGAGGACAGACTGTCCTTAGAATCCTGTCTCGTTAGCCCTGGTAGATCATACAGGTCTGTAACAAACAAAAGAGAAGGCTTCAAAAGCTACTGTATGTGCAGAAATAACCCCAGTCTTCTACTTTTCATGAAAGTGACTTCAAGTTTAGTGTGATTAATTTTACAGATGTATCTATGTGTACTGATTTTTATGTCTCCATGCATTTCTTTTTGCACAAGCATATCTTTAACCTTCAAAAATGGATTACTCCACAAAAATTTGGTGTCACTAATTCAAGCTGAGGAAAGGCTCTTTGATACATTACAGACATTACTTGTTTTTCAGAAACCATGCTCAAGTTCTTCTTACAAACAAGATGCTCAAGATGCTCAAGAGCTGCCTAGCACTGCAACATGTCCTACAAGTACGGACCACCGCTCACTGAGCTAATGTGTGGGAAAAGAAAAAGTGCAAAAATAAATAAATTTGATACAAAAAAATTATGTGAGCCTGTCCGTTCAAAAATATAACAGCTATTATAATGTTATTCAAGTTGTGTTTGAAGGATAAGTGAACAGATTGATCTAGATCACACTGCTGGACTAGTCTGGTTGTATACAGGTCGCAAAGGCCTTACATTGGTTTTTGTACAGCTCTGGGTCATGTGATCATGATTCTGCTTACCTGGTGCAGTGGGCACTTGTGACGTAACAGCTTCATTTGCTAGAATAAGTGGACTGTTGCTAGGTAACGGTGGTCTAAGTTCTGGGGAGTTCTTCAGTCTGAAATTACAAAATGGAATGCCATTTAAAACTGGCTAAAACCATTTAATACAGTCCAACCTCCATGGATGACACCTCCCTAGATCAACAACCTCCCTGAAAAGAAACATATTTACTTTTCCCTTGCATCAATTACATAAGAAATCTACCTCTCAAGAACAACATCGCTGAACAACGAACACATTCTGTTTTCTCAAGGGTGTCCACTCCCGAGAGGTTGCACTGTATCTTAATTAGATAACAATATCAGTTTTGTAACATTGGTGGTTAGCGAGCACAGGCAATACACACTATGATAAATTCACCAAGGAAATAAATTGCAATGGTACAGATCATCCAACAAGAGCTGTCTATATGACAGTATGCTCAGCCATTCAAAGTACCTTAAAAATTGTGATGAATTTAAAGCAGTGGGGCATAATTTTGACAAAATACAATGCAGAAATACAAGATTTGCCCCAATGGGCTTTCTTATCAACCTCAAATACTTGTCTAAAGTGTTATCCTAATATCTGCATTCTTTTCAAAGATAGCAATATGCATGAAAGTCGTTTATCAATTTTTCTATACGGGAAAAACGGCACAACTGTACCAAACACAAGTCAGAGTTCTTGCTCCTCTCAGCATGTTTTATCATGCCACACATTTGTATGAAGTATCAAACACATATCTGAAACAGCTTTGGAGACTGCAACTAGCACACAAAATTTAAAGTAGGATTTCCTAAGTCCAGACAGAAGCCAATTCTGACAAACAATAACAACGTCATGTTGAGTAGAATGAAGAACTCCTGACATACTGTAGCCTCTGATACTGATGTTTGCTTACCTCTGTAAATTCCACTGCATTCGTCCAACAACATTTAGCTCCAGCAAACAGTCATCTGTCACTTTATCTACAACTGTTTTAGCTCTTGGTTCCAACACATACTCCACCAATGTTCCTGACTGAACCATTACAAACAAGGAATCTACAGGTCTCTTTCCACCATCTGAAAATGAACATACCTGTATACAGACCTCATCTTCACCTTTTGTATATTCTCTATTGACAGCCACAGATGTATGAAACCTAGACATACCTAATGGTGTTTTCAAAATGCTTACTTAAAATTACATCAAATATGTCAACAATATTCAGTAAAATCAGTGAAACAAGAGAGCCATGATGGCCCTATATCGATCAACTGAGAACCATTGCTCCACAAAAAGAAGGTCAAAAAGTCAGAAAAATTATTTCAAAATCCGACCAACCATTAGTTGTTTAGAGATTTTTCTGTTTTTAGCTCTGGTGGCCATCTTCTGCAATAGAGCGGAACGGTCTGAGCAATTTTGGTAGAGGGTCATCCGATGGAACATTTGTGTGAAATCATTTCAAAATCGGCACAGCTGTTTAAGAGATGTTGTTTAAACGTTTTTCCATTTTTAGCCATGGTGGCCAAGTTATGGAGCAATGGAGCTAAATGATCACCCTGAAGAACAGTAATTTTGTGCTAAATGATTAATGCTTTTTCTATTTTTAGACCTGGCAGCCATCTTGTGCAACAGAGTGGAATGGATTGAGCAATTCTGGTAAAGGGTCACATGAGGAACATTAGTGTAATTCAAAAATTGGACCAGTCATTTAGAAGATGTTTTTAAAGCCTTTTCTATTTTTTTTTTTTTTAGCTCTAGCTGCCATTATGTGCAGCGGAACAGTTTTAAGGTAGGATCATCCAAGGATCATTCATGTGAAGTTTAGTTAAAATTGGCCCTGTGGTCAAGGAGGAGATGTCTTTTAAAGATTTTGTTGACGAAGTATGGCGGATACCAGACATTCAGTCATCACATAAGCTCACACTTTGTGTTAAGGTGAACTAAAAAGACTTCAGACCACAAGATGCTACTGGCCTCTGTTGACAAAAAGTCTTTACTCACATGTGTTACTTCTATAGGTCAAATCTGCATCCTTTTCTCCCTGCTGGTCAATAATTTGGAGGAAGTCTTTTAAACAAGTGGACTGTACAAGTAAAACTACTTGAAAACTTTAGAACCTGCTTGCTCTTTTAACGAAATTTTACAACAGCCATCAAAACATATTTTCAAGTTCCCTATAAGAACTTTTTTGCACTACAAAACTAGAAGTTAAAACAAGAGCTGTCCCTCACAAGTGACTAATGCCCCCGAAAGAGGTGTCTCACAGCACAGACTTTGTCCTCTCCATGTGCTCAATAATTGTGGTATGTAATTTTAAAATCCATGCGACACATTGGCTTAATGAGCTTGACATTTGTGCCAAGTTATTTTTAAATCAATCAATGCATGACAAAGTTATAGTCCAGACACGAATGTGAAGGATTCCATTACCTTCAAGCTCTAAGTGTGACCTTGACCTTTGAGGTAGGGACGTGGGTCTTGCACGCGACACATCGTCTTGATGTGCTAGACATTTGTGCTAAGTTATTTTAAAATCCTTCAATGCATGATAAAGTTGTAGTCCGGACAGGAATGTATGTATAGAGGATTCCATTACCTTTAAACTCTAAGTGTGACCTTGACCTTTGAGGTAGGGACGTGGGTCTTGCATGCGACACGTCGTCTTGATGTGCTAGACATTTGTGCCAAGTTATTTTAAAATCCTTCAATGCATGACAAAGTTACAGTCCATAAAGCAAATGTGTGCATAAATAGAGGATTCCAGTGTGACCTTGACCTTTGAGGTAGGGATGTGGGTCTTGCACGTGACATGTCGTCTTGATGTGCTTGACATTTGTGCCAAGTTATTTTAAAATCCTTCAATGCATGATAAAGTTACACTGCGGACACGAATGTGTGCATATATAGAGGATTTCATTACCTTCAAACTCTAAGTGTGACCTTGACTTTTGAGGTAGGGACGTGGGTCTTGCACGCAACAAGTCGTCTTGATGTGCTAGACATTTGTGCCAAGTTATTTTAAAATCCTTCAATGCATGACAGAGTTACAGTCCGGACACCAATTTGTAAGTGGGGACGCAGACGGACGGTGCGATTTTAATATGCCCTCCTTCGGGGGCATAATAACAAACAATCCTATTGCACTGACCTCTGCTCTCTACATCCAGTTTTGGTGAGCCTATTACACACAGCCTTGGTGTACAGAATTTCGCACAGACGCAGTAGACATTGTCAAGCCCTGTAGGGCTGTGGCTGGGGCTCTGGTTCTTGTTTCCAGGGTTGAGAGCAACATTAAGTGGTTGCTTTATCTGGAATGCTGGGTATATAGTGATGGGATGAGGGTACGGGGGTAGACGAGGGTTCCCCATGTTGTTGTTCAATGTGTTCTGTTGTATAAGAGTTGGATATCTGTCATACTGGCCTGTAAATGAAGAATGACACATGTCAGGAAGACACATAAATGTAACAGAAATATTGGTATAATTATCTGTAATACATTGTATAAATCATGTACTTCTTCCATTCTTTCATATGGTTGTTCTATTTGAATTGAATTACATGTACTTAATACTTAAATATTCTACTTTTTTAAAATATTGAAAAATGCATGAATGTTCACACTCCAATGTACTTAACGCAAACAAAGTAATATCTGACAAAAACAGGGTGCCAAGATATCAAAGCAAAACACTTGTGGCCAAGACTAGATAGTACTGACTTGAGGGAAATTGTCACTGACATGCAAACACACAAGGTATGAAAGGTGAAAACAACAGTTCACCCAGTACATTTTCTGCTAACAACATAATCTGTTTTCAAGTCATATAATCTTACCAAAATTCTCAATGAAAATTCATGTCAGAAAAGCCCTGACACAAACTCAAGTATTCCTTTCTTACTGGTTAAAGTTTTGGTAATGACAGATGTGAAAAGTTCACCTTGAGCACTCTGGGGTCAGGTGAGCTCAAATGAGTCCTTTTTAGTATTTGGAGTTTGTTCTACAGTAGGCAATTCTGATAGGTACTACACAGAATTCTGTAGCGAGAATCTCAGAATGAAACGAGATAAGGTTTCATTTCCTCTATTACAGTTCATAGCTCTGTTATTGCGTATTTATTTCAGATGATTTTATACCTAAACTGGAAACACACTGTAGGGTAATCAGTCGAGATAACTGTTTTCAAAACATTCAATGATAGTTGACTGTTCAGGGAAACATTAATATGTATGTTCCTTGTATTTTTACTAGGGATGGCAACAAGTAACTGGTTAACCGGATGGAATGTCCAGAAACTGTTTATGCGGGACTTGTAATTTGAAATCTTAATAACTTTATAAGCTAATTATGCCTGTAGTTAAAATTTAGTGGTCTTTCAAAGTGTCTTTTCAAAATATCTCAGTAATCTGTACACTTGTCTGAAATTATAAGTCAAATTTGAAATAAGCCTCCGTCAATATATGCCCGAAAGTATTTCAAACAGTTCAAAACAATGTCAAAGATAGTCCATTGATCTATGATATGTCGATCATGTGAATGATAGTTTTCCAAGTACTCGATCGGAAGAAGGACCGAGTACTCCAATATCAAGTTTTGTACTCGTTGCCATGATGATCCCTAATTTTAACTCATAACAAGCTGAACTTGAAATTCAAAAATTAAACAGCTTTACTGACAGACAAACAAGAGCTGTCTCATAACAGCACGCTCGACTATTCGAAGACTTGTCAGTAAAATGTTTTTTTTCTAAGAATAGGTATATTGTATAATTGTGTAGAAAGGGCTAGTCATACTGATTCAACTAAAGAATTACAATAAAAAAGTCTGTAATACCAACAATGAGTGATTTACCTGAGGAACTTGGACTAGTTGATAAAACCGGGCTTCTTCTTCCAACAGCATGATCAAACTCATCAATGCCGGCACTACGGTGGAACCTACTTGCTCTGTTCACCACATGTGGCTTACTGTGGGTCCGAATATTCACTGCTCCTGTTTCAAAATATATGTGTTTTAAAACTTTCCCTTATCAATGGAATGTAACAGGAATGTTGACTAAATACAAGCATATTTAAGTTTTTGAGCTCTCTAACTTCCTGAATTGATTTCAATACTGAACGGATAGTAAGTTACTCGTAGAGTCAGCTCATAAGCAATCACTAGTTATGTATAATAATAACAACAGTTAGTTAGAAAGCATATCAGACAGTGTTTACTACGGATGTAACGATATACTCTCATCACGATATCATCACGTATTGTATCATAAAAGATGCATGTTGCATCATATCATATTGCACCACTCTGTATGGTGGTACTCCTGTATCACAATATCACAATATATTGTTACACCCCTAGTGTTTACACACTTACCTCCATATGGCGTTATAGGAAAGAGATGAGTGGTTCCCCTGTGGGAGCTCACTGTGATCCATCTACTGTCATGGTTAAAACTGATGTCTATAACCTGCAATATATAAGACATAGTGTATCAGAATAAACAAATAACACAGTATCAGACCCAACTTTAAATCTGTAAACACTGGCTTTCATACAGCTGTTTTCATACATGAGAAATTTCAAAAATTGTCATTTCTTATTCTGACATCACAGTATGATGGAATTCTCTTGCATATTGCAGTACTTACAATTCAACGCAAGTAGAAAACAGTTTATTGAAATTTTTAGGCATAAAAGCTCAAGAAAATACCAAAATCGATCACAACTGCAAAACCAATAGGGTTTACAGTAGAACTTTATAAAGCGAATTTTAACCCTGATCCGGCTAAGGTTCTAAAACAAACTTGTTAATCTTTCAATTGTTTTTCATAAACAAAACTATGTCTCCTACAGATACTTTCTGCAAAGTTTTATGAAAATCCAGAACAGGGTTTTGGAGAAGAAGCAAGTATAAGATTGATTTTCAGTTTTCAGGTCCCTGTGACCTAAATCTTTGAACAAGTAATTGTAATAATTATGTTTAACTAGACTTCATACTGATGCTTCCTGCAAAGTTTAACGAAAATCCAGCAAGGGGTATTGGAAAAGAAGCATTGAAAAGATTTTTTTTAATATCAGCTAGTCATCAAAGTAAGCCAAATGTCTTCAAAGTCCAATAAGTCATACAAAAATCATTGAAGCAGAAAATTCTGTTGACATGCACAACCACACTTGGTACAAAACATTTCTAGCAAGTTTCAGTAATATCAATCCAAGCATGTAGGATAAGTTGTACTGAAAAACTTTGTGACTAGACAGACAGCACTAAATCAATAAAATTGACATAAATAAATGATAAACACCAAAATTGCACAGCAGTAGTCAGACATCCTAGAACCCGCACCATCTGTTATATATGAACAGTATAGGTGAGATTACTAACATAGGATAAAGTAAGTGTTTTACCTTTGCAGTAGTCTCTCCTCTGTGTAATGTGTACAGATGATGAACTGCTCCTAGTGAAGAACTCACTGGATGTGCCATGAGCCGGAACACATGGAAGTTGTGTCCCAGCTTACAGGCAGTGACTAGCAGGGTACCAGTGGGATCAAATGCCATGCTGGATACCGGCTCATTGGCATGTGCATGGAAATGTGCAATCAAACCATCTCCTTCATTATCCTCATTCACATTGAACTAAAAAAATGTTTTGACAAATTACAAAATAAAATTAAGCTTATAAATTTACTTACAAATATTTATCTTAAATAATGAAGAGGGAAATATTTTGAAAATTATGTACACTTACAAAATGTGCAACTCCAATACTCCAGTCACATTTAATATAAACATTTAGTATCATACTGATAAGGGGCAATACACTGAAATCCTTTGAGCAAATTGCAATATGAAATGTACATTTAGCATGTTTTCACAAGATTCAGGAAGAGAGATATAAAATATAAGTCCACACTTCGGTTAATATACTGTTTACAAACAATAGTGCAAGCAAGGGTTACGACATTCCTTTCCAGGTCACTAAAACTGTCAAGACAAAGTATCTCCACACCAATTCCAACCTCTGTTTGATCTCCACACTTTAAAGACTGTCAAGGCTTGAACATGATTCTAATCTATACCCTACCCGGTACTAGGGCAAATCTATCACCACCAAACTAGAGGTTATTTTACTTACATGGTCATTATGTATATTCTGTATATCCACGACGGTGACTATACCAGGCCGGTTCCCGTTATCAAGTTGCACACAGTCTCGCTTGGCAGACGGAGGTTTACACCCTGTCACGGAGTTAACCATGGCTTCTCCAAACATTGATAAACCTTTAAATGCTCCCTGGAAATGTTAAAATATATTAATCAGGCTATGTTCATATATTCCGTAAAAATATGCAGAGATCCAGGTAGTTGTTGCATATCAAATTGTCTTTCAAATCCTTACTAACTTAATAATATACGAAATCATTGCATATAGCTGTGCGCTATGTGTGTAAAAGAGTAGAGAAAACTGACGCTGTTACCTTGGCGGCACTGATAACTGTAGCAGCGTATGACTGTGAACCATCTCCAGACATACCACCACATGACTGGTGCATCGCTACCAACTGTAAATACATGTAGTTCAAACAATTATATAAAACTAAAGACCAAAAAACACATGCTGACTACCATATCATTTAATGGAAGCACATTCAACACAGAGAATTGGAAGAATAGTTATCAATTAAAGCTGCAAATTTATTAAAATAAAAATAAATCAGAAGACACATTTCCCATATAATTTTATCCATGACAACTGAACCTGATTATGCTAAATCCGTGTTCCAACAAAAACTCTGTTGTATAATATTTTATAAATGATTGCATTTAATGGGGTCAATGTCTCAAAAGTTTAGAATTTATTCAAACACTTATGTTCCTCAACTCATATTATAAAACGCAGCTCAGTGAATTATGAATTTGTTATGTAAGATAGTAACAGGTGTCTAATTCTGGCTATATTCCCCAAACAGTAATTAGAAAATAACAGTCTCTGTTTTCAACCCGCATAACTTAAAGCACAAGTAACTTAATATTGATTACATATGCACAGATGGCAAACAAAATTAAGGCTTAATAATGGGTTGGACTCATACTTTCTTAATTCCTTGTTGTTACCTACCCTTTTATCAGCATATGCCAACCAGCGTGTAGTAAGAGCGATGGGGTTCACAGTGGGGCCAGGACAGGGGTAACAACCTGAAATGACAAAAGTCACTTATATCATCACAGGAAAATCTCAAGTTGAAAGTGTTACTTCTAAAATACACTGGGGATATAGTGCAGTAAAGCATGAAAAAGGACTGTATAAAAATGGACACCTGAACCAATGATGTCATGATTTCTCTGCAACCTGACCAATGTAATCTTGGATAACTGATAATCAAAAGTAAACAAAAATCAAAAAGCTGGACAATTTTCCTTGTCACTTCAGCTTGTAACTTTACTATGTCACTGCCATGACATGTTTTATGACCGATACTCATCTTAACAGGGAACTTAAAACTTTCTGAGTGTGAGAAGAATTTGTTATAAAACTTTGGCAAGGCCTTCCAAAGCCCTGTTCACGGCCATAACTTAACTGATATAATACATTTTACATTTTTATAAAAACAAACTTATTAAATTATGTTTCTGACAACATTGTAACTGTCTTACTGGTGATCCAGAAGAGCTGTTGAAACTGGCATGCTTCATGTACACACACCTTCTCCAGAAACACAATTGCCAGGAACCTGTTGTTAATACAAGACATAATTCTTAACACATTTTAAAAGCAAGGCTAAAATGGTCAAAGTTCAGAGGAGTGTCCAACAGTGAGAAAACAGTTTTCTGAAAATAGAAAAAGTGGCTTTTTCATGAGAAACCAGTCATTCTATAATGCACATCTAGCAGTTTCTTACGCTTTCACCTTTATCTTTTTTTTAACTCTTTTAGGGGAAAGAAGCCCAAATAGATAACTATGTAATTGCTTTATTTCAAGTACAGATGAACCCATGTTAGTGGTCACCTGAATTAAACAGCCAGTGCTGATGTATCCTAACTTGCCATTTTATATCAAATACATGTACACCTGTATTAAATGGCCACTTATTTAACTTGACCACTTTTCATGCATCCCTTGGCTGGTTGTTTAACACAGGTTTGACTGTATGTGGACTACTTTGATTTGTTCAGGTATCTATGAACATGAAATAACCATTTGAAGAGAGAAAGATAGATTAGTACCTGAATGATGTGATGAAAATAGTAATCAAACCTGAATGATGTGATGAAAATAGTAATCAAACCTGAATGATGTGATGAAAATAGTAATCAAACCTGGATGATGTGATGAAAATTGTAATCAAACCTGAATGATGTGATGAAAATAGTTATCATACATGAATGATGTGGTGAAAATAGTAATCAACCTGGAGATGTGTGAAATTGTATCAAACCTGAATGAGTTAGTTCTGAGTGATGTGGTGAAAATAGTAATCAAACCTGAATGATGTGATGAAAATAGTAATCAAACAAGTAAAATAGCAAAAGCAACTTAAACAGTGGAAATATGTGTAATGGAACATTTTCCTTACTTAACACTCACCAGCTAAGGTTGTATAAATGGTTTTCTCCAAGTTGCTCACTCGAGTGTATAATAGAAGTTACAATGAAAAGTCCTCTTAAATGAAACCTTCATCAATATGACCCCAGTTCCAGGCTTGAAGTTATATTATTCTACTGACTTACAGTGACTACCTCACTGCTGTAAGTAAAACATGCTCCATCAAGTCTTTGAAGTAAAAGTTAAATAATATCTTAAAATCATACCTTTTATTACATTCTATATTTTGGACAGGTAGTGTTTTAAAACTAATACTGTGCACTTCATCCCCTGTCCTAAGTGATACAAACTTCACACCACAGTATGGCTGACCAGCACTGAAAATAAAAATTTACTTTTCTACCAAGATCACACCCGCTGAAACCAATTCTAAAGACAAGTACGAGAGGCACAATAGGTTGGAGTAGAGCATCAGACTCCTCACCCAGACGTTATGGGTTTGAATCTTATCAGCTGCAATTGTTTGCAACTTCCATAATCTCTTCTCCTAGTGGAAGTACTGATCAAAACCCATGCAAGCAATTATCACAAGTATTACAGTAGTTGATAGAAGTTGCAAGAACATGGGCTAACAAGTGATACAAAACAAGTATGTTTTAAGTCACACATTTAGCACTTTAAATCATACAAGAAAGTTCTGCCTTACATATACAGGTATCATACTTTTAAATGATTCAGACAGCTGTATAATGGACAATCTCCAACTTTCTGCATTAATTACAAAAGTAACATAATTAATAGGTAGCTACGTGAAATCAAAGAATTTGCTTTGGATTAGATGGTACATGTATCAGTCTATGTCTATCTTGTTACCTTAAACCAATTCCTCCATGTCTAAGTATAACATAAAATATCATTCTTCTCTTCATCTTCCAACTTCCCAACAGTCAGGAGTGGTAAAGAAGTTTAGACAGACTATGTGATAAGAAATCATTTTGCAAAAATTGTTCTTTGGATCAAACACACGACCCTGAACCATACTGCAGTAAACTCTCACAACAGGAACAGAAAGTATGAAACCAGACTAATATACAATGGTAAAACAGTTCTCACCTGGAGGAATCACACATGACTATAAGTGGTCTTTTATTACTGAAACTATCACTATTTCCCAGAACTGAAAATACAAGTGGAGTACACATTAGTGAAAAGCAGTGTTAACATCAGTGAAAGTACATGTAGTGTGAATATTAATTTCAGATTTGGGCTATGACAAACTGATGCAACTGTACATCCTTGATTACCTAGGATTTAATTTTAATTGTAATTTATGTGTATTTCCTATAAGGTCTTTTCATACATATATGGGTTAGTTTTTTGTTGACCAACTGCATATTTAAAGAAGGTTTAACTGTCTTCTTATTACATCAGACCATTGTCAAGGATACATCTGGTCTTTCAGAGTTTCCATTTGAACATACCTACACAATGTTTATATTTAAATTGTACCTAGTTTCATGGACTTTCCCCATGAACATACCAAGATGATGTTGTTTTAAAATCCTATATGTTCAAATTGTTCCCTGTTTTAAGCACTTTTTTCATGAACAAACCAACCAACAGTAAGGTACAGTTGAGTCTCGATTATTCGAAGTGCCGGGGACCAAGATTTTACTTCGAATAATCCATGGGTTCGAATAATCCAAGTTCAGAAGATGGCCAGCTGATTGTTATGTAAATCATCAATATATACATGTATATAGCTATCACGAACGCTTAACGTAATATACATTGCGTATCATATCAAATCATATCAAACGTTTATTTTTTCCTTTTTAAACCCTTTCCACTCGTTGCTGATCTAGGTATCCCAACAGGGCCGAGGCCTTTGCCAGATTGCTCAGTACGAATGGAAAGGAAGATATCAGCTGATCTTGGAATGTCATTATTACCGGGTCCTTCGCAAGATTGCACCAAAATTACCTTTGCACACGTAGAAGTCGTTTTTCTTCCGACAGTTAAATTAAAAGTCATGCTTTAAATAGGCATGGTAGTTTGGTAGTCACGAGTTTGTTATTCGAAATTAAAGGTGAACATCTTTAACAGACTTTCAAACAAAACAAAAGTTGTTCCTTTGGTATTAAACAAACAAGGTTAAAGCGAGTATGTATTTATCACACCTTAGCACATATTACGCGCCGACCGTGTGTCATTTTTCACAAGTTGAGCGTGTCACCAATTATTGGTTTGATTGGAATGCATTTCGAATAATGGGTGTGAAATTCCTTACAAACATTTGCAATCGGACTGAAAAAACACTTCGAATAACACCAGGTATTCGTAAAATCCATTTCGAATAACCCGTTTATTTTTATATACATTTATATATAAAACATTTCGGGACCGAATATTGTCTTCGGATTACACCAGGTATACGAATAATAGGTTGTTGAATAATCGGGGTCGAACTGTAATTCAAAGCCCTACATGTTCATGGACTGTCCTTTTGCACAAAACAAGATCTGGGTAATGTTAAACCTACATATGTATCAATTGGTCCATATGACCAACGAAAATACCTAGATCAGAGTTAGTTACAATCTTTCATATTTAGATTGGCCCAAGCTATATATCTCATGGATAATTTCGTCAAGTAAATACCTGGATCAGGATTAGGTAAAATCCTACATATCCTCACTGGTCCCTGTCTTATAGACAAAATTTCTTGAGCTTCTCCGTTTGGCTGGAATAAAATAGATACATAGTATGAAAACTGTCTGCAGTTCACATTAACAGCTAAAGTTTAAAGCAACTGCCATGAGTTTTGATCATGTAACATTTTTTAAATTCTGCAAAATTGACACCCTAGAGCCTTCCATTTATCTGTTAAATAGTCTTGAATTTGGCGAAAGGGGACTTTTAAATTTATTTTTTGGTTGCCAAAGTATGCTGAATTCTGGACATGTGTACGCTCCATCCTTTGAACAATTTTAATGGTACTCATCCAAATTACAATTCTGTGACGTTTGATTGTAATGGTTTACTTGGTACATGACAGGATAGTGAAAGTGTTAACATGGAAAACAACAACAGACAACACAAGAGATGACTGACAGACACAAAAGAGGCTAGGTGATGTGAAATGGTCACAATGAACACTTCAATTTAAATATCTTCTTTTATTACTTCCATTTGTGGTTGCCTCAAAGGAAGCAAACTCAACTTTTGACCATGCAGAACTCACTTACACTTTTACAACATAGCCATGTTCTTAAGTTACAGTACTTTAAATCTCAATTTGCTACCAAGTTTGTAAGAAATCAAGCTGTACAAACAAATATTATAATGTGTCAACACATGAAGGGGTTTGAAATACTGCACTTGTGGCGGACTTTCTTAATTAGATTTATGAATGTCATGAGGATGCTTGTTTGTATACTGTACTTTAGTAGCAAACAATGTATGATCACTGAATACAGCAATATTGAGGTTTTTAAAAAGAATGAAAACATCTAACATATTGTACTAAAGTACTACTTACAGTTATATACCATATCTGTACACCATTACTGTAGCCAAGTATTAGGAGAAGGGGGAGGCCTTTAGTGTCAGATCTGAACAGGTCAGGATTCTTAGCAACATCTGTAACAAGAATTAGAAGATAGATATACATGTACATTTATACATTTATACATTCACAATTTTTTAAGACATAATTTTTGTATCTGTAAGCCGGTTTAAATATATGTACCAATACTAAATCTCTGTAAGCCTACTGCACTCTTTTGGCTCTTGATTAAAGTATACGTCTTTAGCCATGTTTATATTTTATCCCATTGGTTACCCTTAAAGTCGCTGCCACAGTTAACAAATATGGTCTTACAGCTTGGGCGACATACAGTGCAAACAGGGTACATATCCAGATGTACACAGCATAAACCTGTATAATATAGAATAGACTTTAGTATATATCCTTGAGATATATCTAAATGGTTTACACGGAAACTCTCACTTCTAACTAAATTGTCAGTTCAAAAGATAATGATCGCTACATTCAGCTAAATTTCAAGCTGACTGACAGTTGACTTATACTGACAAACCCTGTACTTCTAACAAACCTCACAGAGTTAGCTATCATAACATCAATTGCTAATATTAAAACTGATGATGATGCTGATGCTCATTAATGTCATCATAAGTGCATTCACTGCATTGTGTATAACTATAACATACCATTACTGTCACAGTTTTCAAATCTAACCCACTGAATCTTCTCCTTGTCCTCTGGCTTCTGTGTTCCTGTGTAAGCCTGCAAAATAATTCACTTTGAGTACATGTGTACTGTCAAAATACTTCTTTTCCACCAACATCTGTGTTATCTGCTACAGCCCTGGTAGCATTCACCAATTTAGAGTTTGAAGTTCAAATAAGTATCAAGTAATTCCACAAGTGCAGATCATGATTATCAGCCTGCACATCTGTATAGTCTATGGACTACCCAAGCTGAAAACTGGAACATCCATTATTGAAATATGGCATGGTATAATTATAGGTTCAAATTACCACACTGCTGTGATTTACAGAAGCACTTTTTAACATTTTCTTTGAGCCCTCAGCACTTTGAAATGACTCGAAATTGTCACAAAGGAAAGGTATCAATACTCTGCTTTTGTCATATGAGGGCAAAACTTGGACTATAGGGTGTAGTTTGCAACACACTGCTGCGTTTGCTACAAATGAAGTGGTTACCCTGTGACTTCAGTTTTATTTTAATTTTTTACTGTGAATACAGGAATGGTAACTGCATCTGATACATACTACAGCAGTCCATAATGATAAACAAGAGGCCAAAAAGGGCCAGTATCGCTCTACTGGTCAGTCTGACTGGATTGTTCTTCGTTTTATGAAAATCTTTTGCAATGTTACTCAGTAAGACCAATCATCCTATGACGTTTGGAGACTGTGTGATGTACATCTCAAGATATTGAGTGGAAAAGATTTTCAAATTTAGGGTCACTGTGACCATGACATTTGACCCCAAAAATGATAGGGATCATCTACTCAGTAAGACCAATCATCCTATGAAGTTTGAAGACTGTGGGTCAAATAGATCTCAGCAGAAAATATTTTCAAAGTTCAGGTCACTATGACCTTAACCATTGACCCACTAACCCAAAAATCAATAGCGATCATCTACATATTTTTATGTTACAGGGAACCTTCTGAGCAAGTTTGATAAAAGTTAAAAGAAAACTGACCCGTAGAGCATTATCAAGGAAAATCTAACAGAAGTCACTGTGACCTTGACCTTTGACCCACTGACCCCAAAAACAAAAGCGATCATCTACATGTGGCAGGGAACTTTCTGAGCAAGTTTGATGAAAGTTGAATGAAAACTGTGACCTGTAGAGTGTTATCAAGGAAAATCTAACGGAGGTCACTGTGACCTTGACCTCTGACCCACTGACCCGAAAATCAATAGGGAACATCTACACGTCACTATGACCTTGTCCATTGAAACACTTAACTTGAAAACAATAGGGATCATCTACATGTACATATTGCAGGAAACCTTCTGAGCAAGTTTGATGAAAGTTGAATGAAAATAATAACCTGCAGAATGTTATCAAGGAATTGCTATCGTAGGTCACTGTGACCATGACCTTTGACTCACTGACCCCAAAAACATTAGGGAACATCTACAAGTTGCAGGGATCTTTATCAGCAAGTTTCATCAAAGTCAAATGAATATTGCGACCTGTAGAGCATTATCAAGGAAATGTTTACGGACAGACGGACAAACCACCATGGCACAATTTAGCTCCGCTGGACTTTGTCCAGTAGAGCTAAAAACATTCAAACAGTACTTTCTCCAAAAGCTTACCTGTGGGACAACATCTGAGAAAAAGTCTACCACACTCTCCATCAGTGATTTTTCACTGAAAATAAAAAGAAAGTAATGTCAATTAATTTGTAGCATGTCAACTGTTTGGATTAAAAAAAATTCCCTACAAACAATCTTCAGAAAATATTGAAAGGCTGAATGCAACACTATTTTCTTCATGTATTAATCATTATTCATGAAAATCCTAAATTAGGACTTAATAAATCAATTAAGTTCCACGACAGACATCTTTACTTTTTTTGTTTCCTTTTCATGGTTTGTTTTCAAAAAGTCACAATTTAGTCTATGAAAACGCTTTCCACAATATGCTACAATTAATTTAAATTGTTTGACATTTGAATACACAAAATTTATTTCTAGTCACTGTTCTTATTTCATTTAATTTACGTAGTTTTGAGACACTTGTAACAGGCCTCTTACATGTACACACTGTTTATTTGTGTAAAGCTACTGAGAAAGCTGCCTCACATGGTAATTGTTAGACTTATTAATTTGATTGCAACAAGATAATTTTTGGATACCAAAAACAACTGAATCCTTGACAGCACCTCCCAGTTGTTGGGAGATTACGATGAAGTTGAATCAAGGGCATTTAGCAGGCTGATGCAATTGCCCAATCGGGCTTTCGAAAATCAGCTTTTTTAAAAATGATTTTTTCACTTGGAAAAGGTGTGAACACGTTGTGCATGATAAAAACATCTAAAAAAGTTTAAAAGTACAGAATTATTCATGTTTTCCTGCAAAAAATTTGTTCAATTGTGAAGAAAAGACTTTTTGGCTTTTCTTTTAAACTTATTGACAAAAGTTCTAAAACAGCTCAGATTCTAGAAAATGCACACATAATTATAAAGAAACCCAAATTAAGATACACAAAGGTATAGTTTGTTGCGCGGTCCTTTTTTTGATTTCACATATAAAATATATGGAAACTGAAAGTAGAAGGGCCAAAAACCTGGCGCAAGAAATGGCTGGATGGAATTGGTGATGTGGGTTTTTTCAACCCTACTAATGCAAATAACATTCCCTAGCTGTTTCAGAAACATTCATGAAGATTTGCCTGAAAATCTTAAAAATGTGTTTTTCAGTGATTTCAAACTTATTTTAATTGTTAAAAAATCTCAAGATGACTTTTATTCACTTTTAAATTTATTCTCTACATCTGAACTTTGTAATAGAATTTAAATTGTATGAAATTATTCATTTTAAAAGTTTATTTTCGGAAGCCCGAGACAATCTCGCGTTTAGGTGTAAGCGATGAGTTTACTTTGGAATGCCTGAAAGTATATCTGACAAGTGCCTGAAAGTATATCTGACAAGATAAAATTTTGTTTGAGCTGAAGATACATTATATATCTTACACATGTAAAGTTTTCATTAAATCTCAAAAGCAGAAAAATTTGCAGGTCTACCAATTTGGGGGGACCTAAAGGGTTATATTGATGTACTCCTTGAGGTCACCAATAAAACGATCAAAAAAATGAAGTCATTGAGCTTAGTAAAAAAATTTGTAACAGTTTCACGTTTCCGAACAGAAAAACAGATGAATTACTTTGCGGAAATAATTTAACATTTATAAAACAACCCCCAAGGCGCCCCTTTGTCTGTCAAAACTGTAAACAAAGGACAGAGCAACTAATTTCATGACTTACCTGTATATCTGTGGGCGAATCATACTGCACGTATATTTGTACGCCTTTCTCGGCGGATCAGCCGACATTTTTTAAATTCAGGTCAACAGAAGAACAGAAAATGGTCAGAAAAAGTTTAATTCATGTTTGGTGTAGTCGCAAAAAATGACGTCACTGATGTAATTGGTTCTATAGCTGTTTAAATCACGATAAGTTACGAAGAGTAAATGTTTACAACCAGTCAAACGGAAGTTTCATATTTTAACCAATGAGAGTAGTCGTTACATATGTCGTAGAGACGTATAAACAAATGGTGGGACAAAATTTGCATGCATGTTCTTGTTCAGTTGGAAGTGAATTGTAGTGAGATGCCTGTCGAAGATGACTTCTACCTGGCTCCATACTCTTGGTTTATTGTTTGCACTTAGTACTGCCACACTATCTCAAAGTACGGAAATAATTTGATAGACCATTTCCTGATATCTGCTTTTTTCTGTAAAAAATTTCCAAAGGCCACACCAAATTGAAAAGTTGTTCATCTGTTCATCGGATATGCCGCACACAATTCGCTTAAACGCAAAAAAAAATAAAATTTTGTAATGTTTTCCTACATGCGCCCACTCCATCGCGAAAATTGACATTAAAGCGACTCGTGAGAGGTGTGAGGCAGTATCGTAGGTGGCCCTGTTTCAGTGATGGCCCTGTTTCGGTGACCCTTTGAAATTATGCAGTCATTTCTAAGTGCAATATTTTGGATAACTATTTATACCAGGGTTGTGAAATATACCATTTTAGCTTTCTTCAGATTGGAAGAAAAGTTGCTTACAGCGACAGTTTAATCATGTGGTTGATATTTCCAGGGTAACCCTACTTTTGAGGCATTTTTCTTAATACTTTTTTTACACTTTAAAGTTGAGATGTAGATCTGTGGTCAAAAACATAATTTCAACTAATTTTCTTTCTTCACATGACTGTTGTCTTATTTTCTCCCTGTTTGTATGCAGATGTAACTGGCCAATAAGAACTTCTTGATAAAAGACAAGTTTTAAGCACGTGATCTGCTTATAGCTTTTACATGAAAAAATGGCCGATCTGATAAGTTGTGATTAACTTTCAAATCTGATATTTTTTTAAATAAGGTGGCAAATACCTTTATATTTTTATGAGATACGGTAAACGGATTCTTGTTGCATAATACAACTCAATAGCATTAGATTTTAAATATAAAAAAAACATACTTTTGCCCACTCTTTGAACCCCACCCCTTGTGCTTCATAGTATTTATAAATGGTGTAACCATTAAAATGAATGTGCTCTGTATCTCATTATAAACAAGGCTCACTCTGGATATTTATTATTTTTTTGTTCAGTTTGTGAAAGTGAACTTTGCGCAAATGCCAATTACCGGCTAATAACACTTGTTTACAAATGTAGTGTTTCCTGCAGGATCAGAAAGGGGCATGGCGTTTTTGTCTAAAAGGCAGGCCACCCCCCCCCTGCCGCCCGCAGCTATGTTTAAAAAGGGCCTTTTTGTTTTCTCATGTACATAAGGGCGGGATCACTTTGTCATGTATATATTTTTTCTTTTCTTTTACACTTGCACTGCATGTAATTAAAGCCTTGTTTATATGACATAATCTGGCTTAATTTATTGCCATTGGGCTTATGAATTTCTAGATCCTGAGGAGAGGGCCTCAAAACAAAATGTAAACCTTCCCTCACCCCTTTGAGTTTTTTTTTCTAGAGAAGTATTTTTTAATAATACTTCATGTTTACATGTAGAATATGATACCCCATGGCTCCCACCTTGTCGAGTTTGTTAGATTAGACCAATTTTAACGGTTTTGTGTTTTGTCTCTGTTTATCACATATTTTCGCGATCCCGTTATCCCCATTTTCGCCATTTATTTTGACTTTTACCACTTTATCACTGTTTCGATGATAACAATTGTCATCAGCCCCCATCCCCCCCCCCACCCCCCCCCGATGAACATTTAATTTAAAATAAAATTATTCAAAAACATAACATGGAAACCTCTTGCTTTCCTTTCTCTTCTAAATTATATGCTTTACGAAGGTAAGATTATAGAAGAAAAAACAAATAACGAGTCGGTCATATATGTACAGGTAATTATAGAATAATGATTGAAAAAAATTGAAAAGAAAATATCTGATACTTTTCATTTAGCGGATAAACAGAAAAACCGTATTGTAAACTAAACAATTCATAAGTGTCGTCATTAAATGAAGTTTTCACCTCTAACTATCTTTTTGACCAACAGATTATTTTAATTTGCCTCTAGCGAATCAAACTATTGATCAGCAACGTTTCACTGGACGCGGCGCTGTGTTGACAGGTATATTCATATAGAAGTTCATGTAGGCGGATCTAACGTGCTTTTTCAGAGGCGGGCACCGTCTGCCGTTCGTTATCATTTAATTCCGACATGGTGTGTATTGAGGACGTGTTAGCGGAGCACCGTGCCGACTGTTTAGGATTTCGAATTGGCGGACCGGCTGTCGCGGCTGGCAGTTCATTTGGAAGGCGCGGTGGCGGTAGGGCCTTTATCGAGGCAGGAGGCGCAGGCGGCCACAAAGGGCGACCCGCGCGCCACAAATGAAGTAGGGGTCACTGAAATAGGGCCGGCTGAGTATCTGTAGTGCAAAACAGGGGTGTCTATGATAAACAGCACAATATAATTTTGTTGGAGTATTTTCCACTTTTTTATACATCACACAAGTTAAGGACTAATAACACAATAGTAATTCATAAAGATAATAGGTCTTCCCCAACAGATTTGGTAATTCTGCCTGAAGTATTCTTAGGGTCACTGAAACTGGTCCATCGAGGATATAACAAGATAGATAGACCTTTTTGTGACAGTGTGTGTTTTAGTTGTACGGTCAAACAAAATGGCATCTGCACAGCGTGTTGTAATTGTGAAGGCAAAAAAAAAAGGAAAAATGTAATACTAACTAAGTTGATAACAATCTTCCCGAAATACGCCAGACATCTGGATATAACAGACATATTTAAGCTCCGTCCGATAGATTTTCCCAGAATTCCGGAGCCAGTGTTTAGCATTTACTCTAGCCCGAAAAATAATTTGTAGTAATTTCCCTTTAACTGCCAAAAAAGAAAACTTAAGCGAGCAGGAAGCCAAAATAAAACAGGTCTTGGGAGTAAAAGAAAAAATTCAGTAAAAAAGAACAATGGGAAATGATGAACTGGACTTCAGTTTGACGAACATTTGGTAATAACCTATGAATATTTTGTCTAAAATCCGTGCATATTTTGAGACAGTCTCAATAATTCAACTCCAAATGCAGACCCATTTTACATACGGACATTTTATAGTTATCTGTGCTTTTTACTCAGAGTCTGGATAGTGCCTAGCAAAAAATATAAAGATATTCATCGTTGAGTACAATTATTTGGACTAATTTTGAGAGTGAGTTACCCGGATTACATTTTCTGTATTTGCTCACTGAAAATTCAAAATTGTGTGTACAAACTTCAAATATATGCAAACTATGATGGATTAATTTTTTAAGCAGCCCAGTTTGAGTACACGTTGTGTTTACATATATTTCTTCGCTCTTCATTGGCTCATATTTTGTTTGGAAATAAAAAAAGATCTAATTTTTTTTCGCTCACTGTTTCAATTAAAAAAATAAAAAATAAAATCAGATGAACAAGTTTTCAATTTGGTGCGGCCTAATCACTGAGTCACTGAAGTTATCATTACAGCCACAGGTTTAATGTCACAGTTAGATTTTCTTACAGTGCATTTATTCTATAAACTTAAACTTGAGTCTGTGATTATCATCACCTAACATGACACCACAGACACAATGTTTATGGGCTTTCTACATGGGACAAATTTGATTATCATGTAGAATTGCTAGTCCTATATTTTATAAGACCAGCATTTCTTATTTTCACGATACTAGTTAAATATTTTAGGATATTCTACGTTTTATATTCATTGCTGAAATGCAAGGTCTTATCGCTTGCCTTTAATTTCCTATTGCACTTTCCATCATGATTTCATGGCAGAGTTTGGAAGCAGTTAACAAGCAATTTTAAAAACATTTTAATGAAAATATCCAACAGAGAAATAGATTTTTCATTTCTAAATCAATCTAAAGAAGAAATTAAGACTTGCTTCTAAATCATTACCATGATTATATTATCCATTTAAACCTACAAGGGTAGACAGCGATTTTTTTTTACCAAATTGTGAATGGATCCAGTACCAAGGAAATTGTGAAAAATAGCGTAGTTTTCTCCTAAATTGTGAAAAATATTCCACCGAAGAGTGAAGTTTCTTTTAGTTTGAAAACATTAAATATATTTATGCTTGAAATTACACCAGAAGTGACTAAATCCTGGACATAAGCCAGGTGCGTAAACATGAATATAAAGAAAATGCTGATGACAGGACGAATGTAAATACTGTACATGACTAATGTTATTTATTAAACAGCAAAGCAGTGTTTTCTTCAATCATTTGATCAATTAGAAGGGTAACAGAACCACATTTACTAAGGGTCACAAGTCCTAAGCAAGTTCTTAGGACTCGCTGATTGGATTGATTCTTTTAACCCTTTAATATCCTTTGAGTGATAAGTGCAATCTTGAATTTATGTTGGTGCTTGAATTAATCTTAATTCTCAGCACTTTTAAAGTGTTTAAGTAGAATCTACTGGCAGAACAAAATTCCACAAGTGATTTTGACCAACACAATCTCTCACTGGAAATGGATCCAATTACCTATATTTCAACAGGGAAACTGAATGTTTTTAGCTTGACTATTCGGAGAATATGGAGAGCTATTACAGTCACTTGTGTGTCGGCTTCGGCGTCGGCGTTGCTTCTTTGGTTAAAGTTTTGCCTGCTAAGTACTATCATGCACATATCTCAGTAACCACTTATGATATTGACTTGAAACTTTGTTCATGTCTTTAGGGGTGTCATACAATCAAGGCAGATAACTCTTGAAAACATTTAGTACAAATTATGGCCCTTGTTTGACTTTGAAAATTTGGTTAAAGTTTTGCCTGCTAGGTACTATCATGCACATATCTCAGTAACCACTTATGATATTGACTTGAAACTTTGTTCATGTCTTTAGGGGTGTCATACAATCAAGGCAGTCAACTCTTGAAAAAATTTAGTACAAATTATGGCCCTTGTTTGACTTTGAAAATTTGGTTAAAGTTTTGCCTGCTAGGTACTATCATGCACATATCTCAGTAACCACTTGTGATATTGACTTGAAACTTCGTTAATGTCTCTAGGGGTGTCACACAGTCAAGTCAGATAACTCTTGTATAAATTTAGTACTAATTATGGCCCTTGTTTGACTTTGAAAATTTGGTTAAAGTTTTGCCTGCTAGGTACTATCATGCACATATCTCAGTAACCACTTATGATATTGACTTGAAACTTTTTTAATGTCTTAAGAGGTGTCACACAGTCAAGACAGATAACTCTTGTTTAAATTTAGTACAAATTATGGCCCTTGTTTGACTTTGAAAATTTGGTAAAGTTTTGCTACTATCATGCACATATCACAGTAACCACTTATGGTAGTTATATCAAACCTTGCAATAGTGTTCAGGGTAAATTTTGTATCAAACAATTAATTTACCAAAAATTAAATCTATAGTTATAGATTTTGACTTTTTTTATGATTCAACTTTCCTAGTTTATACTTAATAGTTAGCAGAATTTTGTTTTGCTATTACACTGATAAAAGTTTTGTTTTATTAGCAAACACCCACAATAGTCGAGCGTGCTGTCTTATGGACAGCTCTTGTTATTTATTGTTATTGTCTTGAACTCCCAAATATATCATTGGACTCCTTAAAAGCAGCAACAAGAGTCCTGGGACTCATATTGCAAAATAGTGAGGGAAATCCCTGGTAGCTGTTTTTTTTATCCAGAATATCAAACAGATAAAATCTATTTTCAATTATTTCTATACGATACTTGTTTTTGCTATTTTATGCTGTTAGTTATGTTGTTTCATTCTTGTTTTTTAACCAGGTTTTCCGAAGGAAAAATCCTGGTTATTAGATTGGGGTATGTTGGCGGGCGGGCGGGCGGGCGTAAACAATTTCTTCTGTGCGCAACTCCTCCTACATTTCTCAACGGATTTCAACCAAACTTTCACAGAAGTATTGTCATGAAGTGCCCTGGCGCATATTGTCGGGGTTTTGTGATTTGGTCATTTTTGACAGAATTATGGCCCTTTGTTTTTTTTCACATGTAATTCTTCTGTGCGCAACTCCTCCTACATTTCTCAAGGGATTTCAACCAAACTTTCACAGAAGTATTGTCATGAAGTGCCCTGGCGCATATTGTCCGGGTTTTGTGATTTGGTCATTTTTGACAGAATTATGGCCCTTTGTTTTTTTTTGCATATGTAATTCTTCTGTGCGCAACTCCTTCTACACTTCTCAAGGGATTTCAACCAAACTTTCACAGAATTATTGTCACCAAGTGTCCTGGTGCATATTGTCGGGGTTTTGTGATTTGATCATTTTTGACAGAATTATGGGCCTTTGTTTTTTTCCACATAATGTAATATATATAGAGAAATACTCTTCTGTGTGCAACTCCTACATTTCTCAAGGGATTTCAACCAAACTTTCACAGAACTATAATTGTGAACTAAAGAATTTTGAATATATAATGTTCTGCCCCTGGTCGTCCGTCCGTTAGCAATTTTGTGTCTCCTTATTTAAGTATATATAAAAGGGAGAATACTCTATTATTATAAAAGGGAGAATACTCTGTTATTACTGTCTATTTTTAGAATAGATTACCAGTCCTGTATACTTTGGAGTATTCTGTTACAGTATTAAAGATGACAAAATTTCTCATGAGACCAGCGGTTCAAACCCAGCAAGTTTTTTTTTTTGTTTTTGTTTTTTTGCCTGAATTATGGCCCTTTGCTTTTTTTCCACATATGTTATATATAGAAGAATACTGTCACGTGCCCACTTCCTCCTACATTTCTCAAGATATTTAAACCAAACTCTCACACAACTGTTGTCATCAAGTGCCCACGTGCATATTGTCTGGGTTTTGTGTTTTGATCAATTTTGCCTGAATTATGGCCCTTTGCTTTTTTTACACATGTAACATATAGAAGACCTTTGTTTCTTTTTCACATTATGTATATCTACTTACTTTAAAAACACATTTGCGCTCGGCCAGCAGACTGGAAAATGAAAACCTGGTTTTGTGACAATTTCCTGTCACTTGTTTGCCAGTATTATAATGTAAAGTTTATTGTCAGATCATTCGCAAAGTCAGTTTTATCATTATGACAAGTTTCTTTTGATAAATCTACATGATATTTTGCTTAAGACCTGTGAAAATATTCAGTGACTATAAATTTTATTGAGTGCATGTATACACTTAAGCTTGTTGAAATATTAGCTACAAGTATGCAAATATTCATAGTTAATTCATAATCTTTTCAGGTTCACTTCGCTCTGCTTATCATCAATACAGCCCTAATGGTGCTGTAAAAAATAAAAAAGCGGATTGAAAAATTAACAATCTGTCTTCAGTAGAGGTACATGTATCGGGTACAAAGGACACTTTTCTAGTAACTGTAATTGTTGATTAATACCTCAACTGTTCAACACAACATTATTTTTACATTTCCGTGAGTTTTATACTGGGTATGTTTTTCGAGATATATATTTGTTATATTTATTGCCCCATACAGTCATTAATTGAATATTGCATTCTATATTATAGGTACATCTGAGACTGTGATAAATAATGCAGCATTTGAAGAAGTTGCTCCATGTCCTTGTGACTTCACACAGGGTTCCTGCGATATAAGATGCTGTTGTGATGAGGTATGTTTATAATATTATATTCTTTGGCAGTGAAAAACAGTTTTAATCTCATTATCTTTCCAGGTTTTCCAGATATTTTCCTAGCAATTGTTTCATACTTAGACCTACGTTTTTCATATATTTTGACAGGGTAAACAATAGATTTTGGTTAGCATGATCCTTGTCCCACTGAAAAGGTGTTTGATTAGATAGATAATCCAGAAAGTAGGTGCTGAACAATTGTTTGTGCTCTTGGAAGTATTTCTTGCTAATTGAATTTCTACATCCCCACCATCAGCTGGCTGTTGCCATCACACTTTTGACAGAATTTTCTATTTGACAAGTCAGCCAATTTCAAACAAAATTTTGTGGGTTTGACATCTACTATTTGGTGAGTCAGTCAATTTCAAGCAAAATTGAATTGGGTAGATCCACATCAAAATTGGTCTCGAAAATCAAGATTTCATTTAAAAGCAGATTTCTTGTTTTCATCACCACTGAAAAGACAAATTTGTACTGTTTTAAAAAGACTGACTGACTGTTCACATTAAAGTGCCTGTCAAGCGATACATGCTTTTCTGATCACAGAATTTTATTCAATTTTGTTACCTATCTAGGACTGTAGCAATGATGAGAAGAGAACATTTGATGGCTGTATCCCGTTCTTACCTGGTGGACAAGATGCCGAGACCCAGCAGTATAAATGTTCATCAAAGCATAACAATCAAGAAGACTGGTTCCCATTCCTATGTGTGGTGTTTGAGTATAATGCATTTCTTGGTTACTTCTACGATTGGCAGTATAAACTTGCAGAAAATGTGCAGGCTATTCTAAGTCGACTTTACACCAGAAGTTTCTACTGGTATAGGTTAGTGTAGTTTTATTACCAGTAGGCACTCTTTGCTTGCGACCATCTACCAGTAGTAAGAATGACTAGAATAATGAGTCAGTTGTTAAAACTGTACAAACTAATTATATTTTGCATGAGTATATATGCTGCTGAAAGATACATAACTTATTTTAACGCATTTAGCCCCTTTTTGACAAAACTGTTGATTGTAGTTACCCTAAAATCTTGATAATAAACTGCTTTTGAAAATAAGCTGGTCTGGAAAGTATTAAAGCCACCAATTTCTTGCAGTGGAAAAGCTGGATTGGAAAATATGTCGCCAGTATTTTCTAAATGCAGAACAGGGATAAAACTTTGATAAAGTAAAATATTGTTTATAATAAAACAAGCAATGTTTTTTAAATTTTATTTACACTGTATAGCATGAAACAGTGATAAAAACATTAACTGTTATAGTCACATTAAACATAATTAAAATCAGAGAAAATGTATTTAGAAGATAAAATTCTCACTGAAATTAAGATCCATAAAATTCTGACAGAAATATAACGCCGTTTCTATTTTCTTGTGCTGAGAAAGTACTTCAATTGGTATTTACATGTACCACTATTCCCAGCAGTTTGATCTGACATTGCAGTGTTCATGCAGTTATCTTGTCGCTCTCTGCTGACAGAGCTGGTTAATACAAGAAAAGTTGGTATTTGATTTATATAAAGTGTTAAAAAGCATCTTTGATGTATGTAGTGAGACCAGTTAAAGAGATGCAAGAATAGGACTTACATGTAGTGCCACTATTCCCAGCAGTTTGATCTGACATTGCAGTGTTCATGCAGTTATCTTGTCGTTTCAGAGAGCAAGAACCACGCAAATTATCAGACTCTACAGATAATGTATATAGGTATGGTGTAAGTGTGAAGACCAATAAAGGTATACTTACGCTCCCGCAGCCCACCCTGAGTGGCCAGTGCATGTATACAGCTCCGGTACAGTATCTCAAGGAGTTGGATCATTCCTGTACTTATGCTCTATCCAATAGCTTGTGCACGTCACGGAACTCTGTGCTCAGTGCTCTCTCATATATACAGTCGTCAAATAATAATAGCATATTAGAAGAGGAATCTAGTGTAGTTATTGCATCAACTAATGTTGTATATAAATGTGCTACGGCAGCTCAGTTACAGTCTTATCTAAAGTCTACGCAAGTGCTAAGTGATATTGTTGACAATACACAGGTGTATACGTTCAGTTATAACTTGCCAACAAATCCAGCCTGTGTTGACGATTGTGGAAATGATGTATGCATTGATTTGAACAATTTGACGAATCCAGATACGGTAACTCCTGCAGTGGGGCTGCCGGACTGCCCATCTCAGACACCAACTGCACCGACTTTGGCACTTGGTGTTTGCTCAAATGCTGTGATAGACGTTGATTATACCATTAGATGGACTGGTAACAAAATCGCGAGACTAGACGCTGTTGTAGTTCTAGCGGATATAGGTGTACAAAACAGTGCTAATACAGGAGTAAATGTATTATCACAGAAATATAAAACCACGTTTATTCACAATGTGACTTCAGTTGGCAATGGCTCTACTGACAATTTCAATAACATCACTGATGCACCATACGAAAGATCTGGTAGAGTGGGATATGAGATTGGGAAGCCAGTTATTACTGGTTCCGAGGTTATGAATGCATCTGTGACACCAGCTGAATTCATGTATGTGAACACAAACTCTTCACGACAGGTGGCAGTATTTGGTACAAGTAAGTGACCTTAGTTTTACACAAAATAGATGTGATAGTCTTTTACAAAATTTTTATGTGAAATTGATTAATCATTTTATGCCATGTTCAGGAAATAAATTTGGAAATTGTTTGGTTACGGTAAAGAAACTTCATAAAGTTTTCAGAATGTATTTTAGTATTGTAAAGTGAGCTGAAAACTTATTTAAATCAAACAAACCATGCTGAGTTTTACATGAATAGTATTTGTAAATAGAGGACATCTATAATGTAGCTCAGGTTAGTTGTAATAATTATGTGAACAGTTTGGGTTAAAACCGGCTGATCTGAATCCATGCTGGTCCCAAATAGCTGACATTGGTTTTCGCAAAGTGAGGCTCAAAATGAGGCTCTACGGGGGCTCAGAGTGGGCTGATTCAAGACTTGTTTTGTTTCCAGCTGCTGATGGTTTATGTATCAATGCTGGAAGAAGAACCATCAACTTTGGTGAAGATATTACCACTCAGTGTAAACTAATGTTGAATCTCGCCGAGTTTTCAGACTGTTCTGCTTTAAGGTATGTCAACAGTATTGGATGTAAATAAATGTCAAGATTAACTTCAAAGTTATAATCTCATACTGCAAGTTGTTTCAGTCAAGATGTCATACGACAGGTGAAAAATACTTTTCCCTATAAATTTATTGCTATTCATGTGTCCACTACCTCAAATAAGGCTGCATGATTAACCATATTGGCTTTTTGGAGCAATGAGTAAAAATTCACATTTGTCACAATTGTCAAACACACACCTTCGCAAACGATGGTCCATGGATCTCTACAAAGTGATTCCAATTAAGTGGGTACATTTAGAAGTCTGGTTGCCATGGAAACATCTTTTAATCATTTATCAAGAACTTTGAATCCCAAAGAGACATCAGATTATTTCATGTCAGAAAGCTAGAGTTCGGAGAGTTGATAGGTGTTCTCAGATACAAATGTACCTGTCTGTGTTAAAATAGTGCTGTGTTGGCACCTGAGATCTTTGTCTACCACTAAAAAACGGAAAGAGAGTTGACTGAAATTTATAAATTAAAACTACAACAACAGTGACAGGAAATCCTTTTTCACTAGAATGATATGCTTAAATTTCCTATTTAAATTTTATGACTTGTCACCTTTAATTATTTTAGATCCATGCGAAGTTGAGAACATTTCCATGAGTTAATAAGACCTGTCCCCATGCTTATAAAAAAAATTTCATGCTCAATTGAGTTTAAGCACAAACGATTTTAACTTCTTGCACCGTACATTATAAGAAACAAAACAGCTATAGTTTAAAAGTAATTTCAAATATTTATAGAAAACTGTTTGGCATACTTATATAAAGAATTTATAAAATGTTACAATATTCTATTGATCCAAAATCTGAGCATGAAAACAGTTTAATATGCACAGGGTATGATGTGATTAAGCAAAAAATTAATAAAATTTGAAACTTCCTTTATTTAATATATGATAATTGACGTTTTTATTCTCTTTTTTTTTTTTTTTTGCAGAAAATTAATCATAAATCGATTAAATAACCTGATGCCTTCAGATCTGATTGGACGTAGGGGATACAATGACCAGGAGAACAGGGGATATTGGCTTTCTGTACTCAGGTTTGTAGTATAAAATAGAATTGATGCAAATAATACAACAAAGAAAACCTTATGTCCAATCAAGCATGGTAATTTTTAAGATGCTATTTTTGAATCATGGTGCATTGCATGTCTTCATGAATTCTTATGTTGACATACTCTCGATAAAATGCCTTACTGTAAATGATTATTGTTTAATAGAATAAAATAGCACAAGTTTCCGCTGTATAAAAGTTGCGGGCAATTTTGTTTTTGCAGTAGGCCCCGAAATAAGTTGTTTTGAGCCCAAATGTTAATTAAGCTCGGCTGTGTAAATTCCATGTAAAAGCTTTTACCACGGTATGCCACCAATAAAGATACAGATCCCTGCTGTCTGATCTGCATTTATACCTAGATTTTGACAATGGGATCTGCTGACTTCCAATTTGGGCAAGTCTATTTCTTCAAATAGGGGTGTTTTGCAGAATAACAATCCAAAAGTTTAACAACTTAAATCCTGATCAGACGACATTGTATTTGCTGTCTGCTTCCTTTGGAGTGTGACCTAAAAATGGTTACACTAGCCTGAATCGGCGTTCACTTATCCACAGACAACCTGAGTAACTACAATGTAAAATATTTGTATAATAACAGTTGAAATCGTAGTAGAGTTCAACAATGATAAAGTTCTTTATCTTCTTTTTCCATTTAATGTAAAAACATTGGTTTTACACTCAGCGGAAAACATTTATGACTGCGTTGCATTGGTTTTCTAGTTTCTTCTTGACATTTATCTCGTCTTATATACATGTAACTTACCATTTCTTATTTCCACACCAGAGATGATCTATCCTCCCAGTGTAGACTGAGTGAGTACTTCCCCACGGGTTTGAGCCCGACAGATAACCGAACAGGAATATGCTTCAATATGACCACTGGAATACATCTGAATATCTTCTATGGCGTAACAGGGAAATCTAACAACTTTCCGATCTATGAAATTCTGGGTAGTAAAGTCAGGTAATGTTGAAACATGAATGCCTATTGCAGGGTATAGTATTTGTTCTGTTAGTACATGTAAGTACTTGCATATGGTGTTAAAAGTACATAGCTAGGTTAAGTGACATAACTGTTAAAAGTTTCCAGAGTTCTGGGCTTTTAATTAGAATGGTTTGTTAAATATCATATTATGCACTTTACAAGTGTCATTTTGTGTGTTACACATAGTGATAATAAATCAAAACTTTACATCATAAAATAGTGTAACAATGGGTAATGTATTTTTAACAAACTTGCAGCCATTTAAAATGAGAATATAATTATACATGTATATTTATATTTTAAAATAGTTAAATTATTTTGATATGCATGTAAACTGTTTCAATTTCAGTTACTCCAACAGAACATGGCAAGTAACTTGCAGTGGACCCGCAGGTGGAGTATGCCAGGGAACAAACTCGCAACCATTCTATTTGACAAGCTCAGTACAGTTCACTGAAATTCCTCCACAAACCCCAGCACTTGTTTCAAGGTATGACAAGTTCTTGCCAGTATTTGTGCACAGTTTAATGGCAGTTCAATAACAGACTAACAGGGTTTATATGTTTAATATGAAGTAAACTTTAGTTTATAATTTAGATGTACATCTCTGCATTTTGTTGGTTGAAATATGTAACTTTTTTGAATTGGTCAGATATTGCTCAGTGTTGGGAGTTTTTTTAAGGTTCTAATTTCACGTACCTAATTTTAGAGACTGGCAATGTAGGTCAAGCTTGTAACTGTACTGAGTATTATCACATCTCTCCCTCTCTCTCCGTGTTCACGATCTGCACCATCATATTACCACATGATTTTATTGTTTTGTAAACGTTTATTCCAGATACTACGAAGTACCGAGAGAAGAGGACAAGCAGCTGTGTCCCGGCGACCGATGCTGGGACAACTTGTTCTATCCGTTTTCAGGGCGTTACAATTCAGACAGCCAGGAATATGTATTTGGAATGGTCTCTTTGACAATTATCTTCTTTGTAGGCTATCTTCTTGTGTCACGACCTTTCTGGTGAAAATAGTTCTTGAATATATAGACAGCAACACATAGTAGTGTTGATTTATGTCATGAAAATTGTGGTATAGGTATAAAACAACAACTATTACATATGTTATTAGGTATGAAAGGTTAGTTATTTTGTTATAGTGTCTCTGTTACTGGTAATATGCATAGAATGATGAATTCAATCAACTACTTGTATTACCGGGTACGAGGTATTTACACGTACGTTGACCAGACATTCCTGTGCTACTTTTAATGCAGCTAGACAGTATGCGGCAATACTGGACTGACTTGCTGTATATAAGAAGAATTTGCACACGCTTTGACCAGATATTTGACCACACTGCATTAAAGGTATCTGAACTGTTGTATCATTGCTGGGCGTAATTGCTGTTTTAACCTATTAAAGCATTTACTATTCCAAGGTATATTGCAGTCTCCACTTACTTTGTAAGTTATATCTGAATGTTATAATAGTGTAACATGTAAATGTTAAGTTGATTATGAGTTTTTTAATTTATTTTGATAGTTATGTTTGTGCCGTATCAGGTATCTTATTTATATTTTTTATGTTTTAAATGCTAAGGTAAATGACTGATCAGTAAATGGTTGGAAACTCTATAATTGTTCTAAATTTACAGTTATATCATTTAGTTTTAATACATGTAAAATCCCAAACAAGGTTAAAAGTGCTGTTTAACTATACTGAAGGAATTTTAGCAAGTTAAATAGTCCACAAAGACATGCATATAGTAATCTAGCCATCCATTTGTCCGTCCATTCACACTGCCCAGTCCATAACTGTGTTACTGTACATTTATAGATACACAATCATTGAGCATGATGGTAAGGTGCATTGCCCTTACGGCTCAGGTCTTCAGCTCAAACACTTTGGAAATAAAACCGTACAAATGTACTTTATGGTTTATGTACTCTGATGTTTCTTGTTTAAAGTTGCTCGCTCTCAGTTACCGTTGAAAAAAATATTTTTTAAAAAATTGCCATATTTTATACATAAATATAAAACTAAAGGCTAGAATCAAAATATAAGCAAAAATCTAGGTAGGAATTCGCAGAAATTGATTTGAAATGTCAGTTACACGGCACCCCTACACTATAATATGTTTATTTTGGAATTTCAAAAGCGTTTGCAACTCTTTTGAATTTGGTACCGTATTCTTTTTTAATTTAGAGATATATGTGACAGGAATTTATACTGGAGCCTTTTTATATGACTATATGTTCTAAAATACGTCATTTGCAAACAGTTTGAAGAACATTTTTTTACTAAAATCTGAGAGCGAGCAGCTTTAAGTGTATTTTTACTTGGTAAATTTTGTTCATTGTATAGATGTCTGAATATTTTACTCTCAGTAGTTGTGCAGATATTCCATGCAGTTATTTATTTATAAAGCAAATCATTTTGCTCTAGAAGATAAACATTATGTTTAGATATGTAACAATATTAATAGAGTATTTTTGAAAATAAACGTATAATAAGTTAATGAAAAATCTTGTTTATATTATGTTACCCTTTGTATGTCTGTCTTGAAAGAGTACACACTGCTAGAACTGTAATACAAACCACACCAACAGGACTTCACAGATAGGTTCATACAACATATGATAGCTACTTTCTACACGTACATGTATATGGAGTTTTGCTGTGTATATCTATATAATTATGTACCCTGTTTGCACTAAATGTCACCCGAGATGACATTTTATATACAGCAAAAAACACCTATAAAGATTATATAATACAGAAACTACTCAATTCAAGTCAAACTGATTCATTAGATATCAATATTTAATGGGTAATTAAACATAATAATAGGATATCATGTTGTTTTTTTGCCCCCAAAGGGTGGCATATTAAAATCGCACTGTCAGTGCATCCGCCCTTACATTTTTTCGTATTGAGGCTGTAACTTTGTCATGCATTGAAGGATTTCAAAATAACTGCCCAAATGTTCAGCACATCAAGACGACGCACGTCCTTACCTCAAAGGTCAAGGCCATACTAAGAGTTTGAAAGTAATAGAATCCTGTATGTATGCATACATTTGTGTCCAAACTGTATCTTTGTCATGTATTGATTGAATATAAAATAACTTGGCACAAATGTTCAGCACATCAAGACGATGTGTTTCGTGCAAAATCCTACCTCAAAGGTCAAGGTCACACTTAGAGTTTAAAGGTAATGGAATACTGTATGCATGGTTTCTCTGTCATATATTGAAGGATTTTAGAATTACATGGCATAATTGTTGAGCACATAGAAACGACAGAGACTGTGAGACACCTCTTTCGGGGGCATTCGTCACGTATGAGGGACAGCTCTTGTTTTCAACTTTGACAGTCGAAGCTACATAGGTATGGAATCCTATCATTTTTAAAGAGCAGGTATGATGATTTAGTTATTAAGTAGTCCCTTTTGATATCTTACTCCTTTTTGAAACAGAAAGCAACAAGAGCTATCGTAAAATTGTATTTGATTTAGAGAAGTCATCAGTTATTCAAATGAGTGAGAGGCTTGATCCACCATATTTTCTTAGTGTGGTAATGGTTGTGGGTGCCCAACAAAATGAAATGTGCACATGGCTCATTAACGTAATTGGTTTTTGTGTCTGCTCCATATCTCCTAAACACTGTTAAGGATAGTCATGAAATTTGGGTCAAATGTTCATTTCAACAGGAATGCAGAACCTATGTTCCAACCCTACCAGTTCAAGGTCAAAGTCACAGGATTTTTCATGTCTGCTCCATGTCTGCTGAACCCTTTCCAGAATTTTTTTAAACTTGAGAAAATGTTCATCTCATCAAGACAAATCAGGCAATACCCATTTTACTATCCCGAGCCCCTGTGACCTTGACCTTTTATTTTGAGACCCGAAACATGGATCATGCACAACTAGGCATTGTACTTATCACTTGTGTGAAGTATCATCAAATTCTGACCAGGGGTTTTGGAGATTTAGCGTCCACAAGATTTTACTATCCCGGGTTGTGAAACTATCTTCTTTACCCTTTAAAGGATATTCCTGAATCTTAGTCAGGATTTCATCTCATCAAGATGACAGTTGTCGAGGTCCGAATCTTCAACATATAGAGGTGATGTGCTAAGCTTATTTCAGCCATCTTGGTTCAATATCAATCTTGCACTTGGTGATCAAAGGTCATGTGACTTTATCTCATGTCTGCTCTGTATCTCCTGAACTGCATACTTCATTACAGATTAACATATAACAAATGTTCACCATATATGGAGGTTAACATAAACATGATAATATAATCGGAGAAGCCAATAGTTCTGTTAGGTACAGAGACAAAGTGCTTTACAGATTTTAATTATTCATCAATAAATAGATCGTTTTTAGAATTTTAGTTGTCATGACAGTGCATTAATAAATAATTTACACACAAAAAAAAGACGAATTTTGAATGAATATCGAGGGTATCATGAGACTGCTGTATCTGCTTTTTCATGTTATTGCACATACAACAGTTTTATGATCAACACTCAACATATTGACTAGCTGTTAGATTCCTTCTATAAACCTTTAGCACATGATGATGAATGTTTATTTCAATTATCAATAACTTTATGAATGTCCTGGCGCCCAATATTGCGCAATGCAGGCAATATAACATACATAAAATTTTAATTTTCAGTATTTAATATGCAGACAATAATTGAGCATCAGCTGACTAACAAGTTTCTCACAATATCTGATAGGGTATATTTCTTCACAACTAAAGACAGGTAAAGTCTGAAGCTTTTATCTCCCTTTGATTTAGATCTTCAACAAACTTAGATGCGTCCTAAAGCACCTTTTACAGGTAACTCTTGCTGACTTTTACTGGTAATTTGTTTGAAAAATTACCAGCATGTAAACAACATTTTGAGTTTCCTTTTGGATTCGTTAGTTTATACTAATTTATTTTAGCTTGATTGTGAAGAAAGCTTGAAGCTTATCGATTCACTCTCGAGTCTGCTTCCTGTAAAAACCAGTGCTGGTGTCAAATGAGGTTTGGTTGTGACCCCAGTGGGGCTTGAACCCCCTATCTCTGGGATGAGCGGCAGACACCTTAACCTCTACACCACCACTCCCCCCTTGGGTCTCCTCGGCACATTTGATAACGTTTGAATGCTGTTCAATAAAAATCTGTGTTTTAAAATTGCACATCAGCTGATACTCTAGATTTTGATTTAATCAAATAAAACAACAATGCTTGTTTCACAGAATTTCAGCTCATAAACTTACCATTGTTGAAGCTACAGTAACTAAACTACAGTAACTGTACAGTAACTACTCCATAACATTTGAAATTTCAGTTTTGACACCAAATTTATTGAAGAGGGTTCTAATAGATACCTTTTTCACCAAGTAAATTGGAAGCAGTTTTTATCTTCCTATGCAACAGTTTCTTTTATATCTTTCTCAGCAGTACTCTAAAAACTTTTCAAGTAAATATATACATTTTTGTACCATAAAGTTACACATGACTTGCAGTATGTTAATATAATAAATCATCATTAAGATTTCAAAGAACCTTTTAAAACTCTTAAGATATTACAAGTGTTTTTAAATTAGGACAGATAATTTATTATGATTGGATATTTGCCATTATGATTTTCATCACTTTTATAGGGTTATGAGATTGCGAGAAAAAATGAAATCTTTATTTCTTATTGGAACCTCTTGAGACGTTTCCTCACATAAGAGCCAAATTAACAATGATGAAAATAAGCAGAATTTCAATGATTTTATGAGCCCTGATTTACCAATTTAAAATGTTCTTTGGAAGCATCTCATACAAACAGTACAAATGCCTATAAAATGTTACCAATTCTATTAACTCTTTTGTAGAGATCTTAATACTGATATCATTTTTATATTTTGTTTGAAAGGAGGTAAAAATGGTCCTATGATACTCATCCAAGAAACAGAAGAGGGCCTTTATCACTCGGCTGGGAACATCTACAATAAGGACTGGATCTATAATTATCATGAACATAGGGTAAAAGAACTTTACACAATGTTCACTGAGACAAACATTCTAACTAGCAGTCATGATCATTCGGAACACAGTTTTGAATTCGGCCTGGAGTTTATGAAGGCAAACTTTCTGATCAAGTTTCATGACGATTGCTTATGTAATATGGCTTCTAGAGTGTTCACAAGACTAACATGGACAGACAGACAGATAATGAACATTAGACGACCAAAGTAGCTCATCTTGGTCACTTTTTGCTCAGGTGAGCCGAAATCTTGACAGGAACTGCATGATAAAAAGTTTTGATGACAGGAAGTCACTTTTTCGTAAAATTTTATGAAGATCCAACGTTAAAAATGAGAGCTGCTAGTGTTAATCAAGTGGTTCGATTTATGATCTACTGACCTAGTTCATACATGCAGGTGACCCAGTTTCACTCGACATAGATTTCCTAGAATTAAGCATTCTGACCTTAGTGTTATGATAAAATAGAGAAAAAAGATTTATTTGACTGTTTGCTTGGTTTTTAAAAGGTGGCTTAGTCTGGAATTTGACGACAATCGGATAAAGTTTCAGATATATGGAGTGAAATTTTTTTTATAAATTGAAAAAGCTTTTAACCTCATATTACCCTATAGATTTAAGATTTCATTGATGCAGACATTTAAACTAATATTTATTAATGATGGACAAAAAATTTACAACTGCTCACCCTTGACCAGTTCAACTCAAGTGAGCTTAAAAAAGCTTTTATACACATCAGATTGTAACGTGGACTGTCCTCTCTGTAACACTGGAAGTTAGTAAACAAGCGGGCCATGATGGCTTTTTATCACTCACATCTGCAGTACTGCTCGATTATATTCCCTAAATGGATGTCACTGTTTGCATGCAGGAGACTTGTGCGCATGGACAAAACATCAGTTTCTGGGCCCACAACTAGCATGGTTATATTTTCATAATGTAACAAAAGGTATGTCCAAATTTGATTAAAATAATGCAATAAGAAATCAAGTCTTTTTGTTTCCTTTACAGTACAAAACAGTATTAACCTGATGAGGAGTTCTGCAATAATCTACAGAACGACAACAAACTGTTATATGCATAAAAAATTGTTTTATTATTGCTTTACTTTAGAAGCACCAGCATGTTGTGCAGACAGACAGACAAGATGATGTTATTATATAACATATAAAAATGTACAACACTTACAAAACGGGTTTCAAATATACAGTAAAATTTCACAGAAAGCAAACAAAGATCTAGCGCTTCACACATACTGCAAATGTCCTGCAATCTGATAAACAGATCTTTTCTCTTCATTCAAAACCAGTCTATGAAATATCATTAATCAAACCAGTCTATAAAATATCATTAATCGAACCAGTCTATAAAATATCATTAATCAAACCAGTCTATAAAATATCATTAATCGAACCAGTCTGTAAAATATCATTAATCACAAAACAAGTAAATTTTCTAATGCAATAAATTGATAAACAATGCCATCATATAGAGTATTAAATGGCCATAGGCCAGGAGTCTGCATTGTTATTTCTTTCAACTTGTTTAAAAATTCAAGCATTTAATACGAACAAGAGCTTTCACTGTAAACAACAGATGCCCACCAGATGGAGCTTTGACACAGATTGTTGTGCATAACACACCTTTGTGTAGTAGTTTAATATACAATTGAAAAGTAACAAAGTTATAACTGAAACACAATCTGAACCTTGGAACCATATTGTGACCTTGACCTTTGAGCTGGAGACCTGGGTGTTTTGTGCCAAGTTCCTGCTAATTGTGATCCGCAATGCTTTGAAGTTTGTTTGAAATCCAATAAAAAGGAACAAAATATTTGAACACTGCCACTCAAGTGTGATCTTGAACTTCATAGTGTTGTGCACAACACACCTTTCTATAAAATATTCAAGTCTGATTGAAAATCCAATAAACTGTAACAAGGTTATGGCCCTGACTAAGGATGGGCAATGCAATTACTATATGCCTCTCTTCACAGGCATATAACATGAAATCCAAGCTATTTAAAACCTTGATTATTGCACCTTTTCTTTGGCATTTAAAATGTTCACTATAAACCCCTAATGTATACTTGTACACAGTAAATTAACCACTTTTCTGTTACACACTATAAATCTTTGAAATACAAACTAGAGCCATCACTGAAAGTGATTCATACCCCCTCCGACAGACTGTGTAAAACACTGATGCCAACTGCATATTAAGCTATCCTCTCCCCAAAACAGCTACCTCCTGTGCAAGTTTGGTTCTAATAGCTCAGTTTTACCTACATAGCAGATGTCATGTGACAGTAGAAGTGCAACATGACACATGAAAGTGGCTCTAATATAGCTCCCATACCAAACCTTGTCTGGTGGGTGCAACAAATGCTGATAAAAGGAAGCGTAACTTTGTCATTTAAAGCTTCAAACACCAAGATTTTAAAAAAATATAGTCAAGACTGTAGAACACAAAAATAATATCAACTGTCACAAATTATGCCCGTCAACATTTCAAATTTTAACAATCAAAGGACCATAAAATTTGGTAAAAACATTTCAATTAAAGAGCCATAACTCCAGACTCCAGGCACTGCAGATATGTAGCTGGTGATTAAATTTGGCCAGGATACTGTGCCCATAAGCATTCCAGTCAAATTCAGTGAAAACTGCCTGCAAATTGTTCGAGTTAGAGAGCAGACAAGGCTAATTTAATTCAAGGGCAGTAACACACAAGTGTTAAAATAAGTGTCTGGAAATTTTGCTGGTTATCAAACATGGCCTGAGATATCATACCCACAAATATTTTGACCAAGTTTTTGGAAAAAAAGGGCCATAATCCCAAGTGTCTGGGGAGATTTTGCTGGTTATTAGACTTTATCGAGACATCATGCCCACAAACATTTTGATAAAGTTCAGTAAAGATCGGATAAAAACTGTTTGATTCCAGGAGCGGACAATGTTTGCGGTTACTGCCGCATTGTTCCTATAATAGGTACCGTCAATCGACGGACATATAAAAAAGGCACAGTTTACAGGCTGCAAGCACAGATTGTTTAGGTCTGGTAGACCAAGCAATCTATTAAGCAAAAGTAAGCATGTAATCTTTAAGCCTTTTTAAGAACATTTTACCATTTAACATTTTGCTTGAAAGTTATGTACATTTAAAGGTCTCCATGAACTCAATACATCCTTTCTGGCATCTATGCCTCATAACAAGAGGGCCAAGAAGGCCCTATATTGCTCACCTGGCTACCGTTGGCTACAACACAAGGTCAACAATAACAGAAAGGGTCAGTTTTGGCCTGGACCACTACATAATGCTACATTCCAAATGTCTAAGTTCTTGGCCTTGTGGTTCTACACAAGAAGAGGTTTGAAGTTTTGCCTATATAAGCCTATGCAAAATCAAGTGACCCCCACACAAGGTCAATTTTTGACCCAGGGGTCATGATTTGAACACTCTTGATAGAGGTTCCCAATGCTACATGCTTAATATCTAAGTTCTAGGCCTTGTGGTAACAGAGAAGAAGAATTCTGAAGTTTTTCCTATATGCCTATGCAAAATCAAGTGATTCCCCTGGTGGGGTAAATTTTGAACGGAGGGTCATAATTTGCCAATCTTGGTAGAAGTCCACTGGACAACGCTACATGCCAAATATCCAAGCCCTGGGCCTTCCAGTTTTGGGGAAAAAGATTTTTAAAGTTTTTCCTTTCCATTGCCATGACAACCAAGGCAACGGACATCATCCGCCAGTCGATAAGCAATCCCAATAGCTCACCCTGGCCCTTTGTGCCAGGTGAACTAAAAATAAGCCAAGGCAAAATGGCACTTGGAGCAAAAAACAGTTGTAAAAATCTGTCTTGAAGTAAGCACAAAATGTTGAAATTTAGACAAAATGACATTGCGTAGATACAGACATTGTAAAAGAAACATACAGATGAAAATATCATATACAATTATAATATCAATACTCCCAACAAAAGGGGATGTTTTAGGTGAAAATTGTTGCCAAATATTGTAAGCAGGTACACATTTTTACCATAAATACACATCATGAAGTGTGATATTCTGAAGTCACAGACTACTTTTACTATGACAATCACTGTAAGTACAAGGGTATTTTGTAAACCAGATGCCCATCTTGGTGTCAACTGTAACACTCCATATCATCATGTCAAACATTTGTGCAACCATATTTAGAAATAATCACTTCAAATCACCGAAAGTACTGGAAAAACTTAAAGCGCAGTTATCATAATAATACTCTGGCTCACCACAAAAAAAGTCATAAAGACTGGACGACAACTAACATATCCATGAATTTGATATCACATTTCTCCAGAGTGGAGAGTATAGTGCTGATGCTCGTTTTATCCCAGTGTTCAGGTCTAAGACGCATGAAAAACCTTGACATTTGCCATGAAGATTTGACAAAAGTAAATTCGAGGGACGTCATTCCTCAACCAATCACAACATTCACGGTTCAATGACAGAAGATATGGACCATGTTAACAGAACTGATGTGAAAAGTTGGAAACTGAAATTATGTGCCCTATGTGATGGCAACAGCATGGAAAATATCTTCAAAATGGACAAAACTGACATGTTTTTCAAAGCATGAAATACTAGTTTATACTAGGCACTTAAGTTGTCCATGTATTTCATAATGTCTTTCAAAAGATGGTTTTATTTGAAAACCTCTATTGACGTTTCTTACTACAACTTTAACTGTAACTGTAATGTAGTTGTAAGCCAAGGACTCTCAACCATAGCATTCTTTGTTTTCCAAGCTAAAAAAGATTACAATGTCAAGGTCCATGACTGTGTCCTTGAAGCTTGGCCTGCTGGCCCAAATATATTAAGAGTTCTTTTCATTAAGGTCAATCTTATTGTTGCTGAGTTTAAAGATGGTCAGTTGTACAAATGTTCTCTCCCAACATGTTAAGTAAGACTTGATTCAATTACACGTGTAAGCCATGCTGCTAAATAATAAGCAAGAACAGAGAACACAATGTGTATATGGGCAGCACTCACACTGTTGTACAAGTTTGCTATTCTATCTGCCTGTCATCAGGCTGATTGGAGGAGGGTAGAGGTGTGGTCAAGATGCCTTAAATAGCCTAACTGAACACATTTGGCTGATTGAAGGAGGGTAGAAGTGTTGTTCAGATGCCTTAAATAGCCTATCTGAACACATCAGGCTGATTGGAGGAGGGTAGAAGTTTCGTCCAGATGCCTTAAATAGCCTATGTGGACACATTTGGCTGATTGGAGGAGGGTAGAAGTGTTGTCCAGATGCCTTAAATAGCCTATCTGAACACTTCTGGCTGATTGGAGGAGGGTAGAAGTGTCGTCCGATGCCTTAAGTAGCCTATCTGAACACATCTGGCTGATTGAAGGAGGGTAGAAGTATCGTCCAGATGCCTTAAATAGCCTATCTGAACACAAGAACACAGTCAGCCCCGTTAGCTCAATCTGTAGAGCACGAGACTTGTAATCTCAGGGTAGTGGTTTTGATTCCCGGTGCTGACCAACTAAAATTACTAGCAGTCTTTCGGATGAGACTTTAAAATTGAGGTCCCATGTATGGGTGCTATACACCTGGCATGTACAAGAACCAGGAGTGTCTCTGGAATTGGGACGCTTTCTGTATCTTGCACTATCCTCCGAAACCTAAAATAACTAACCTAATCTGAGGGCGTTAGTCATATGGGAATCCTGTACCAACGATAAAGTATTTGAAATCATCAATCAGCTGCAACTTATCCCAAATAATTAAGAATATTTTTTTCAGTGTACTTCAAGCTAAAATGTCTGTAAAACTCTAGATGTCCAACTATTTTCCCTATATTTTCTTGGACGAGAAACTTCCTTGACCTGCCTCGGCCAACATTTCAAAGCTTCTTTTAAAAATAAGCTTATTCAATTCAGTTCTGTGACTGTTATGCTAATTACTATGTCTGCATGATTTAGATGGCAATGTTTCATTTAAGTAGTCTCTAACAAATGAACACACAAGGTCAGTTGTGATATTTTTCTCCTCGCTAATGTAGACTTTTTGTTCGGGGAAATCAAGTATGGTCAGCAGTGGAGTCTGGTCGGAAAGGTTGGCAAACACACGTACCGAGTCACATATATCATCCTGTAATATAAGAATGGTAATGAGTTAGAGCTTTACTGTAAATGATACGCATCAGTAACATAAAACTGCTGGTGTAATGTAAGCTGTCAAGTTCTACCAATTGGTCTCCTTTAAACAGATGTCGGGAACACAGAACTGAAATAAAGCAGCCGTAACCTCTGGCTGAGGGGATCTATTTCTTTTAGCAACAGATTGTTTCTACAAAACTAAATTAAGCTCCAAAGAACGATAATTAATTAATTTTCTGTATAGATTATATTGGGAAAGACCCCACCCCACCGAGGTACTGATCTTGATTTTAGAGATTACAGGTACCAAATATAATAATATTCTGACAACTGTTAGAGAACACAAATTTTTTAAGTTTCTGCAAAACCCTCATAAGAAAAACACTGGAAAGACAGACAAACCAGTAATGTTTATTTTGCATGCATGTAATTAACAAGAGGACCAAGATGGCCCTATATCACTTACGTGAGTGACATTGCTCATCAGGAAAAATATTCTTATACATTTTCATGATTGAATGCAAAATGTGCTCTATCATGTTCACAAGATTTTCCTTTTATTTGCCATGGTGACCTAGTTATTGACCCCAGGTGACCCGGACTCCAAACATCAAAACAAATATTGTGACCAAATTGGGTATCAAATTTAACCTCAAGAGTGTTAACAAGGTTTTCCTTTCGATTTGACATTGTGACCTAGTTTTGACCTTACATGACCCAGTTACCAACCTGGCCTGGAGATCAATGAGACAATCATTCTGACCAACTTTCATGATGTATGGAGAAATGTGGCCCCTAGAGTGTCAACAAGGTTTTACTTTGATTTGCCATGGTGACCTAGTTTTTTACCTGAGAAAACCATATTCAAACTAGACCTAGATTTCATCAAGACACTCATTCTGACCAAGTTTCATGAAGATCCAATGAAAAACGCAGCCTTACTTGTATACACAAGTTTTTCTTATAATTTGACCTGGTGACCTAGTTTTTGACCCAAGATGACCCATATTTGAACTCAACCTAGATTTAATCAAGACACTCATTCTGACTAAATTTCAAGAAGATACAGAGAAAAAATGTTGCCTTTATTGCATACACAAGGTCAGACAACAGATGACAGACAAATGACATCAAGCAACTACAACAGTTCGCCTTGAACACTGTGCACAGGTGAGCTAAAAAAGAATTGCATGTTTGCTAAACTATTTAAACCAGAGCAAGACAAAATGTAAATAATTAGATTTCAAACAGAATTCCATAGCCATAGTTCCAATAAAATCTGATTTGCAGTATTTTCCAGAAACAGACTCCAATTTGGGGTAATAAAAGAAGCGTACTCCCCTCTTTGAAACAGAGTATGAACATATGCATATATACAGGATTCTAAAATGTCTGACCTCAAAGTGTGACCTTGACCTTCAAGGTAAGTTATTTTAAAATTCTTCAATGCATGACAAAGATACAGCCCAGACACGAAAAAATGTAAGGACAGACAGACAGATGGAAGGACAGACAGATGTACTAAAAATTGGCAGTTGTGTGGGTATTTTTTGTTCGCTCTATTGTACTTTTAGCCACATAAGTAAAAAAATAGACACATAAGACAAACGGAAAGAGTGACATCAGTTACCTATTGTTGTCATAGCCACTTAACCTGCTCTTTTCGGATGCGGACAGACAGTGGGATTTTAATAAGCTCACCTTTGGGGAAAAAAAGAGGTGGGCATAAAAAAACATGCTCTGTCTATCCCCTTACCTTCTAAAAAAAAACAACCAACACCCTCTGGTAGCAATGTTTCTTGAGAAATTTAAAACAATTTGTGGGGTACCAAGTGGAATTGTTTAAATATTGGTCCACTTGTTATTGTTTTTTATATTATGTTGCAACTGCAGCCAGAATTCTGTGAGGGTCCACATAATATAAACAACTTTTGTAGACAACCATGTTAACGACCAATGCTGCCAAGATTCCTAAACTTTAGCTGTGCAGTTTCAGAAGAGATGTCACTGACAACGAGACGAAGGACAGACGGACAGATGGTGATAAAACTGGCTCATGATGAGTAATTACTTCTGGCAAAATCGATTGTAAATGTATTTAATTCTTCTATTAAAGCTACATGTACAAACACGTGATATGTATTATAACTTACATCAGCACCGATGAAGAAGAACAGATCACGATGCTCTCCCTTGTTGTACTCTTCAGTTGCTGGTTGAAGGAGAATCTCCCGTGCTCTGTCAACCTCCTCATCTTCAGGCTCTGTTAAGAAAGACATATTTACCAACTATTAAAACCTTACCAACCTGAGCGTCAAAAGATGATCAATATCCTATTTCATCTAGAGGTCATGTTTTTTTACATATTATACTTTTTCCCCTGCCACAGATATTGCAGGGATACAGTATCTTTTACAGTGAAACATATCTATTGTAAACCAACTAATTTCATGTGCAATTTATTTTCGCTATATTCACGTTTACCACAACCGAATAATTTATGCTTATTTCATATTTGTTCATTGTTTTCTAAATACGCAAATCTAAATTTCCACAAAGCAGACTGCCACTAATGCAAACATTAATTTGTGCAGAATTAATTGGTTTACAGTATCATGGGTAATTTTTCAAGATATAAAATGCTGCTATCATAATTGTATATATGTGTTTGCGACTATGTCTTTTGAGCAAGGAACATGGTTGCTGTTCACAAGACATCATGTGGTTGTGAGAACAAATTCTTGGAAATTATTTCAAAATCTCTCGTTGAATGACATGGTACTGTTATAATATTGTATTATGGACTCTGACCCATGTAACCTTGACCTTTGAGCTAGAGTTTTGAGTCCTGTGAGCAATACCGGTATATTGTCTAAAAATGAAAAAACTGTGTGAAATTATTTCAAAATCCTCCATAGATAACACAATTGCAGCCTATGTTTAAAGTAACATCACCTTAACCTTTGAGAAAGACATCAACACATCACATTGATAATGTGTGTGAAGCTTTTTCAAAATCTCTTCACAAGTGACAAAGTTGAAGCTTACCACAGGACAGACACATGAACACGGTGACAAATATTTTGAATAATCCACAAATGAGCTAAAAAAAATCCTATCCTTTCAAAAATTAATGTCTAGCGAAAGTTTAAATGTATCAGTGCCAAAAGTAATCTAAAACTACTCATATAATTTTGATGTATCATGCAGGTTTAGAAGATTTAGAGTTATTGCAAGTGTTTGCAATGAAATTGTTACTTTTACTATATATAACATGTATAATTCAAGATTTCCCTCCACACTGCCAATGACAGTGGCAGTGACTTCATGGATGTAATAACAAATCTCTTCTTCCTATCAATACTAAGTCTTGTATTTTTTATCTTTACTTACCAACAAAAAGTACCAGACATGCCGATTCATTCAGCTGTATAGCCCCGCCTTCTGTCAACTCATTTATAGGTTTTGGATACCATGGAAACTCCTACAAACATACAGAATAATAACAAATTCAGAATTTTTAAGGTGTAACCCTTCATAATTATGCCCCCCATCAAAGACTAAGGGGTACACTGACTTGCACACATCAGCTGGAGCGTTGGTCTGTTGGTAGACCAAACCATGTCCCATCAGTAACTAGACAACGCTTTGCCCTAGGTTCCTCAAACTTGATAAGTTGTTTAGTCATACTAAGTAGATGACCGCTATTGATTTTGAGGTCAGCAAGTCAAAGGTCATGGTAACAGTGACTTTCAACAGAAAAAATCTTGTCTGATCAGTAACTGGTGAATGCTTTGACATAGGTTCCTCAAACTTGGTCAGTTTGTTGTCATGACAAGAAGACTGCTACTAATTTTGAGGTCAAAGGTCATGCATGCATGGTCACAGTGACCTTCAACACAAACAAGAGCTGTCCATAAGACAGCACGCTCGACTATTGTGGGTGTTTGCTAATAAAACAAAACTTTTATCAGTGTAATAGCAAAACAAAATTCTGCTAACTATTAAGTATAAACTAGGAAAGTTGAATCATAAAAAAGTCAAAATCTATAACAATAGATTTAATTTTTGGTAAATTAATTGTTTGATACAAAATTTATCCTGAACACTATTGCAAGGTTTGATATAACTACCATAAGTGGTTACTGTGATATGTGCATGATAGTACCTTGCATGCAAAACTTTACCAAATTTTCAAAGTCAAACAAGGGCCATAATTTGCACTAAATTTAAACAAGAGTTATCTGTCTTGACTGTGTGACCCTCTTAAGACATTAAAAAGTTTCAAGTCAATATCATAAGTGGTTACTGAGATATGTGCTGATAGTACCTAGCAGGCAAAACTTTAACCAAATTTTCAAAGTCAAACAAGGGCCATAATTAGTACTAAATTTATACAAGAGTTATCTGACTTGACTGTGTGACACCCCTAGAGACATTAACGAAGTTTCAAGTCAATATCACAAGTGGTTACTGAGATATGTGCATGATAGTACCTAGCAGGCAAAACTTTAACCAAATTTTCAAAGTCAAACAAGGGCCATAATTTGTACTAAATTTTTTCAAGAGTTAACTGCCTTGATTGTATGACACCCCTAAAGACAAGAACAAAGTTTCAAGTCTATATCATAAGTGGTTACTGAGATATGTGCATGATAGTACCTAGCAGGCAAAACTTTAACCAATTTTCAAAGTCAAACAAGGGCCATAATTTGTACTAAATTTTTCAAGAGTTATATGCCTTGATTGTATGACACCCCTAAAGACATGAACAAAGTTTCAAGTCAATATTATAAGTGGTTACTGAGATATGTGCATGGTAGTACCTAGCAGGCAAAACTTTAACCAAATTTTCTAAGTCAAACAAGGGCCATAATTTGTACTAAATTTTTCAAGAGTTAACTGCCTTGATTGTATGACACCCCTAAAGACATGAACAAAGTTTCAAGTCAATATCATAAGTGGTTACTGAGATATGTGCATGATAGTACCTAGCAGGCAAAACTTTAACCAATTTTTCAAAAGTCAAACAAGGGCCATAATTTGTACTAAATTTTTTCAAGAGTTATCTGCCTTGATTGTATGACACCCCTAAAGACATGAACAAAGTTTCAAGTCAATATCATAAGTGGTTACTGAGATATGTGCATGATAGTACTTAGCAGGCAAAACTTTAACCAAAGAAGCAACGCCGACGCCGACGCCGACGCACAAGTGACTGTAATAGCTCTCCATATTCTCCGAATAGTCGAGCTAAAAACTTGTCCGATCAATACCTAGATAAGGCATAGGTCAAGTGTCATCAAACTTTGTAGGTAGGTCTGTTATAACAAGGATAAGATCGCTATTGTTTTTAAGGTCAACAGGTCAAAGGTCACAGTAACCTTAAAAAGAATTGACTAACTGGCTGTGTTCAGGGAGGCATACATGTTTTACAAACTTCTATTGTTTCCATAATGATTTATGGTCAAGAACAATGCTGAAAAATACTAAATGCTTTAGAAATATGTAAATAATGAGTTATGCAGATTTATATCTCTTATTGAAAGATTAAAATATACATAACAGAAAGGGAAGACTCTCAAAAAAGATTTTCCCTGTATTAAATAGGGATATAACTGTGATACAGATTCAAATATTTTGGTTTTAACTTTGGTAATGTTCATTTTTCAAGAAATTTAAGTAGGTAATTTATGTCTTTCCTAAAAGCATGATGGTCAATTTGAAGGGTAATATCACTTTAACAGTCAACTGCCTTAATATTATGTTTTCAGTGCAGACCTTCAGTCATGCTATATTTCTCTAGAAGATAAAAAACAGCCAAATGTCCGAAACAATCCTTTAAAAGTACATCCCCAAAAGGTCCTTGAGTAATTGTCTGGATATAAAGGTCCCTGTGACCTCAAAATCAATGTGGGTGGGATATGCTATTAAAACTACAACTGATTTACAAAACAAATGTTGATACACATTTCATGCTATCTCAATTGGCATGTAATCATTTGGCAGTTACTATTATGTTCTCAATTACTACAGTGGGTCAGAATTTCCACACAACTGTTCAAGATTTCAAGCTCAGTCAATTTTTCATTCATATTAATTAGGGCTGGGGATCGCGGGACAAGTGACGATCCAATCCGATCCACGAATGTTCAAGATTTCAAGCGCAGTCAATTTTTCATTCATATTAATTAGGGCTGGGGATCGCGGGACAAGTGACAATCCAATCCGATCCACGAATCAGAGCTGACGATTCACCGATCAAACCACGAATCATCAGCATCAACTAACAACGACATAAAAACGCTAAACACTTATGAAAATCATTAATGTGATTTCGAATTTATTTCTTTACTATTTTATATCAGTTAAATTAGAAATAATTTCTTGTTTTCTATCATTCCGATTTTATTTTTCGTTTCAAAAATATGTTTTTGTGTTTTGAAAATTCATACATTAATTTCTTCGAATCTAATGCCAATGCTACGTTGCTAGCTCAAGAGTGTTTGTTTATTTCCTGTTCAGAAATTAACAGCGTAAAACTGCAAGAAAATGAACAAGAACTATTCGTTTTAGCTTTTAGAAAGTTTCATAGAGATAGTTTATATAACTTATATGTGTGTGAAAAAGATCGCAATCCAACGATCTCGGCAATGACGAATATCCGTACTCGATTTTCTGGACTAGATCGCGGATATCCGAGTACTCGGATACTCACTACAGCCCTTATATTAATTGTATCAACTAAATTACTTAAATGGTCATATTCATTTTTTGATTGGGACAGCTCAGTGAAAAGTTACTAAATGAGAGTGCAGATCATGATCAGCCTGGTACCATTCAGTCTAATCATGATCTGCACTGGTCACAAAGGCAGAATCAATTGCTGACACTAGGTTAAGAGGTAATGGCCAATCAACAAAACAAAATGGCTGCTCAGCAAAACAAAATGGCCGATCAGCCTGAAAAAATCCATGTTTTGGTAACAATGAACAGATGCCTTGTAGCTATGTTACACTTACACTGTTTATAGACACTAAAGAACAAACAATTCGCCTGCCAGATAAGAATCAGAAGAGATCAGAGAAACCAGGCATGCTTGCTTCATGTATTTGTTTCCCCAAGATGAAAGTGATATGTAATGAATGTTTGAAGAAAGGGAAACCTTGTTTAACTGTCTAGGTTACATCTAAGAACTGATAAAGCAAGCTAAAAGAGCAGAATTAATGCCATAGGGTATAACCCTCCCCAACTACCAGAAATGTCAGATATGATACATGTACATATGTTAACTTCTGAGGTCTGCATTAATTTTAAAACAGAGTAGAAAGTAAGCTTTGGTCAAGTCATTCCAATGCCAAGTTCAAATGTCTGTAAAACATTATGCATATACCCAAAACGTAGAGCCAGGTTTGTGTAGTGTCTGCCGCTGCTGCTGCGAAACATTAAAAGATGCTCGATAAGAATCTAATAGCAAAGACTTCAAGAATACCCACAGTGAATAAAGGCATAAAGTGTAGTTAAGTAATTCCTCAATCATGTAACAAAACGGAATAATGGTCCTGTATCACTCACCTGATTTCTGATGCATTTGCTGGTCACATTCAACCAGACTAGGATATCATGTTTTGAGGGATAAATTTCATTATAATTCATGCAACAGTGCCTTGAGGTCATCTGAGAATCAATGGATATTGCCACACCCAAACGGGTCAAATCTTTTAAGGAATCTATAATATCATGGCCAATATTGGTAGGTCACTTTGAAACCTTGAAAACAAACTTAATTGGTTTCTGAAAAAAAGTCCATTTTAAACTTTGACATGCAGCACCCTCTGGCAACCAAGCTATTCAAAGAATTAAAAATTTTAATAAACCTGATAGATGGTAGCACAGAAATCATTGAAATATGAATTTTTCAAAGTCTGACGGAATTTTTTTTAAGCGCATAAGGAACTCACTCTCATGTTTTTGACACATTTACATAATTATCTTAAAACAAGCTTTTAACTAAAATCCAGTCAACAGTTTCAGACAAGACTTTTATAGATTTTTTCCTTTCTGCTATAATTGTTAACCAGTAATCTGAATGCAAAGGACTAAAGTAGAGACTTTCAAACAATTATTTATGTGAAGTTAGTTCGAAGTAGATGTGAAGTTAGGTTGAAATAGACATGTGAAGATAGGTCGAAATAGACATGTGAAGTAAGGTCGAAATAGTCCAAATAGACATGTGAAGATAGGTTCAAATAGACATGTGAAGATAGGTTGATATAGACGTGAAGTTAGGTCGAAATAGTCCAAATAGACATGTGAAGTTAGGTCGAAATAGAAATGTGAAGTTAGGTCGAAATAGACAAAGTAGTTTTGGAGAAGTTATAATAGAATTCTATTGTTTCCATTGCCATGACAAGTAGAGTTCTGTATCAAATAGAATAAATTTTGGAAATAAAAAGGAGACCATCCAAATATATTCCATGAAGTGATTTCAACCAGAAGAACTGATTATGAGCAGTCACAACCGCCCAGCTTTTAGCATGCTCAGGTGAACAAACAATATGTTTTTGTGTAAATTAATGTTGTTTACAAATAAAATACAAATAAAAGCAAAGGAATGTATTTATTCCTTCTGAATAGGTGCAGCCATTTATATATCATTTCAACATTTATATTTAATAGTTTAACTGATAGATGGAAAAAAGTACAGTACAACCTCTCAGGAGTGAACAGCCTAGGGATCACAGAAATATGTTTGTTGTAGAGAGGTGTTGTTCTAGAGAGGTCAATTCCTTCTTTAACTGACACAAGGGAAAAGGAAATGTGTCTTGCTTTAGGGAGGGAGGTGTTGTTCAGGGAGGTGTTGTTCAGGAAAGTGTTGTTCGGGGAGGTGTTGTTCGGGGAGGTGTTGTTCAGGAAAGTGTTGTTCAGGGAGGTGTTGTTCAGGGAAGAGTTGTTCAGGGAGGTGGTGTTCAGGGAGGTGGTGTTAAGGGAGGTGGTGTTCAGGGAGGTGTTGCTGAGGGAGATATTGTTCAGGGACGTGTTGTTCAGGGACGTGTTGTTCAGGGAGGTGTTATTTGGGGAGGTGCTGTTCAGGGAGGTATTGTTTGGGGGAGGTGTTGTTCGGGGATGGTGTTGTTCAGGGGAGGTGTTGTTTGGGGAGGTGTTGCTCAGGAAGGTGTTGTTTAGGGAGGTGTTGTTTGGGGAGGTGTTGATCGTGGAGGTGTTGTTCGGGGGGAAGTGTTGTTCTGGGGAGATGTTGTTCAGGGGAGGTGTTGTTTGGGGGAGGTGTTGTTCAGGGGAGGTGTTGTTTGGGGGAGGTGTTGTTTGGGGAGGTTCAACTGTACAGAGCAAATACTCAAATGTTTTGAACATTAATTTTAATGAATTTACCAGCAGATACTAAAGCAATATTTACCATAGCTACTTCACTTTGATAAAGGATATTCCAGGGAAAAAAACAAACACATAATAATGCATTTGTTTCCTATCACCAGCTGTTGTTGTACCTGCACCTGTCTGGACCTCTAAGATTAAAGAGCTCATTCTATTTTACCATCACCCCAGCAGGGTAAGCAAAGATTGTATAAAGCTTTGAAAGGTTTATTTTCAGTTTTGAGAGATTGTATTAAGTTTTATATTTAGTTTTGAGAGATTGTATTTAATTTTGTATTTAGTTTTGAGAGATTGTATTTAGTTCCAAGTGAACAAAAAAATACATTGCCAGCTTGGACAAAATTAATGATAGATGAGCAAGCTATTAAAACCTCTCCTGGAAAATAGCTCAAATCAAAATCAATGTGTATTTTAATTAATAGCAATCAATTCCGTGCCTAATACAAATAAAATTGTTTGAACTATGCAAAGATAGAAGTTATTGATTAGAAACTTCTATTTAGCAAAATATTAATCTGACAAACAATTTTTGCTCATACAATATTTTGTGGATTAAGACAAAATCTGATCTTGACCTGCTTTCTTCTCTTATACACCTGCAGCCAAATCTAAATAAAATCTAACCATCTTGAATTATTGCTAAGGAAACCCTTATCACCATATCAAAGTAATTTAACAGAAACTGATTTGTCTGTGGCAGACATATGTCACCTTCACCCCCATTTGGAGTCAGTGAAACATATAGATACAAAATTTTCACTAGCTGGAGATAACCATTCAAAAATAATTTAGAGCCAGGCAAAATGTAGGGACTGGTTTACAAAATATTTACTAGCCTTAGGTTACCATGCAATAAACTGTAATTGCATTTCTTGTGCTGTTGTGTATATTTGTGTAAGTGGAGGAATGTAGACTGAGCACCAGTCTGCAGATAAAAGATTCTCACAACAGCTGTAATACTCGTTATATTTTAAATAAAACATTTTAATGAGCGATCTATGTTGCAGCAAAATGCAGCTGCTGGTTTTGTGCATCTCAATGGTGATTATATGATGATTTTAAAGCAAATATTTCGTAACACATCATCAAAATCTTTACTTCATATTTCAGGAAAATAGGTCTTGCCAATGTACAGATAGCCCAATAATCGTACCTGGTAAAACCCAGCACTTGTCTCTGAAGAAACTGCCGACTTTTCCACAAAGGTCAGGTGGGTAAGGGTTCAAACCCATTACATTCAATAATTGAAAGAAGCATACCTATACAGTGATATGTACAGTGGGTGTCTATACCAAGTAGAAACTGTCCCTCTTGAATAATTTGTAATTTTCTATCTGAATGCAGTTTAAAATTTATGACGCATTTACTCATAAAAGATATAATGCATGTGGTATTTTAATGAGTGAAAGTATTGCATCAAAATGTGCAGTCAATAATGCATTCTCAAATGCCTACATGTATGATATCTCATGCACGTAAAATGCTTCAGCTATATTCCTGTGGATAGAGATTTCTTGAATGTTATACAAAATGTTCACACATTGATTCATAAATAATTTTGTGTTTGGTCAGAATCCCGCTATATGAGATATATTGAAATGTAAAAAAAATTAACACAATACCTACCCATGTACCATGACCAAACTGCAAGTTCTCTATCAGAAACCCAACTTCAAGAACAACTTCCCAGTCATGCAGAGCATGGATTAACAACACTACATTAATACTAAAATGCATTCTGTTCCCACAGTGTATATTTAAATGTCCCAAGAGGTCAAGGTCATGTATCAAAATTAAAATGTGTCCTGTCCTATGAAAACTAACCATTGGATTTTTATATCTGACAGGTTTTGATTTACAATCAAGTATGTGCTCATGTTCTGTCTCAAATCAAATAGTTCTTGTCTTTTGCCCATGTGTTAATACTTGTAGTGTATAAGACCAAACTATAGAATTAGTGCTGTTCTGGTGAACGTAACTCCCACCCTCCCTTTTTATCCCTACCATACTTTATTCTTTGATAAGCTTATCCAACAATTTCCAGTTGGGAGAAAAATAGTGCTCACTTTTCTGGGGTTTTTTTGCAACGTTTTTATTTTCGCTAATTATCGCGAAGGAAGCTATTTACGAATTCATCAAACTCGCTAAAATGGCAAACAAACAATGATCCTATATAAAATAGTGCTTGCTCATGAATTCAAAAATTCGCGAATAAATAGAAAATTGGAAAATCGCTAAATAATCAACTCGCGAATATAAAGCATTTTACACTAAGTTAAATAGAATATTTTCCCAACCTATCTACCATAATTTATCAGCATGCTTTTTTTTGCCTAAGTTTTGACAGCCACAATGAAAATGTGGTGGTATTTTTGCACAGAAAGGCTCAACAATTCCTACTTGAGGGCTGAAATGATTAGCCTGATGGTTTCACCATATCAGGCACAAAAAACTCCTCAACAAACATCAGCTATATAACCTACTGCCTGAAGTGAAGGCATGTAAAAGATAAGAGGTATGTTCATCACATCACAAGTTTGATAGAGCAGAGATACACCAGATATATACTGCGTAACATATGCACCTATAACAGTCTCATAAACATCTCAAATCCTACAGTATTTGTCAGCTAAGGAATTCACATATTCCTGTGAGTGAGGCTTTCAAAATACAAAAAATGTGAAAAAAAAACAACCATTCAGAAATTGTAGCAAAATCTTTTCCTTGTTTCTAAAATCCTGTTTATTGTCATTGTTAGCACTTCAAAGACATGCCAAAACAATAAAGGTAAAAAACCAACTCCAACTATCATTCTCTGCACACAATTTAAACAAGAGGGCCAAGATGACCCTTTATCGCTCAACTGGCTACCATTTACTATAACACAAGGTCAAAAACCGCAGTAAAAGAACAATACATTGTAGCTCTAAAAGAGCTGGGCCTATTTTGACCTAGAGGTAAAGTTAGAACAGTTTAGGGAGAGGACCACTGGGCAATGCTACATACTCAATATCTAAGATCTAGGAGAAGATTTAGAACAAAATTTCTTATATAAGTCCATGAAAAATAATCACCCCATTGGTGTGGCCAATTTTGACATCAACATTTGCCTAGTGGTTTCAGAGGAGATGTTGTTTTCAGGAAATGGTGGACGAATGTATGGTGGACAATGCGTGGTCATAATAGCTCAGCCTGGTACAAAGTGCCAGGTGACCTAAAAATTAGTAGAGTTTTTTTCTCAGAAAAAAACATGCAAAGATATCCCAAGAAGTCATTATGACAAACTGCATTTACCATGAAATATTTGCATCACCTCAATATTTGACCAAGTTGACAACCATATAACCTTAGCTACCTTCCCCATGGCAACTATACAGTCTGGTCAGGATTTGTACAGTATTCAGTCAAATGTTCAGTGGGTATAGCTCAGAAGAAATAATTCTACTGTCTAAACTGAAAGATGGATAAGTCCATCATTTGTCCATTTTAAAAATATGATTCATTTATTGCCATTTCCTTATTAAAACAAGCAAATTCAAAAAATTAATATTCCCAGCTAAAGGGTTTAGGGCAATATACATGTACAAACTGCCCCTAACAAATGGGGGCATCATTTCTGGAGGGGTCTTTTTTCATTTAGCACAGAGTCCTTAATTTTGTGTAAATTGAAATTTTAGAATTCAATTGTAATCACTTTGAAAGATTTTAATATACAGAAAAGAGCCTTACACTTCAAGTCCGGATATTTTAAAGATTTTAGGAACTTTGAAAATTCGTGTCGTAATCACATTGTGTATAAAATTTGGGTCAATGTTAATTCATGTACAACAGTAATAGTTCCTTAATTAACTCTGGTATAAAATGAGTAACAGACCTGCCCATCTATGTCATCATTGAGAGCCAGTCGTCCATCTAATGTTATAACCCCTCCTTGTTCATCAATCATCACCAACATTGGTATACCTATAGAAAAAGATCAGAAGTATTTGTATAACAAGTGGGGTCCAGATGGCCATATTTCGCTCACCTTGGTACCACTGGCTGTTGTACAAGGTCAACAATGGGACCTTAGAAAACAAAGTGAGAGTACAAGACTTTATAAAATACTTTCTTACAAGTATACATAAAGCAAGTGAACCTTGGGACGGGGCCAATTTTGACCCCAGGGGTATGCTTTAAACAAGAGGGCCATGATGGCCCTTTATCGCTCACCCGAGTACAACTGCTTTTAACAAAGTTGCTAGAAATCATCGAAACAACCTTTCTGACAAATTTCCAGGATATTTGGCTGAAAATGTTACCTCTAGAGTGTTAACAAGGTTTTTCCATATTTGGGCTCTGTGACCTAGTTTTTGACCCAAGATGACCCATATTCGAACTTGAGCTAGAAATCATAGAAACAACCTTTCTGACAAATTTCCAGGATATTTGGGCTGAAAATGTTACCTCTAGAGTATTAACAAGGCTTTTCCATATTTGGGCTCTGTGACCTAGTTTTTGACCCCATATGACCCATATTGAAACTTGAGCTAGAAATCATCGAAACAACCTTTCTGACAAAGTTCCAGGATATTTGGGCTGAAAATGTCACCTCTAGAGTGTTAACAAGGTTTTTCCACATTTGGGCTCTGTGACTTAGTTTTTGACCCCAGATGACCCATATTCGAACTTGGGCTAGAAATCATCAAAACAACCTTTCCGACAAATTTCCAGGATATTTGGGCTGAAAATGTCACCTCTAGAGGGTTTAACAAGGTTTTTCCATATTTGGGCTCTGAGACCTAGTTTTTGACCCCAGATGACCCATATTCGATCTTGAGCTAGAAATCATCATAACAACCTTTCTGACAAATTTCCAGGATATTTGGGCTGAAAATGTTACCATTAGAGTGTTAACGAGGTTTTTCCATACGGTATTTTGGCTCTGTGACCTAGTTTTTGACCCCAGATGACACATATTCGAACTTGGGCTAGAAATCATTGAAACAACCTTTCTGACATATTTCCAGGATATTTGGGCTGAAAATGTTACCTCTAGAGTGTTAACAAGGTTTTTCCATACGGTATTCGGGCTCTGTGACCTTGTTTTTGACCCCAGATGACCCATATTCAATCTTGGAGCTAGAAATCATTTTAACAACCTTTCTGACATATTTCCAGGATATTTGGGCTGAAAATGTTACCTCTAGAGTGTTAACAAGGTTTTTCCATATTCAGGCTGTGTGACCTTGTTTTTGACCCCAGATGACCCATATTAGATCTTGAGCTAGAAATCAATCTAAACAACCTTTCTGACAAATTTGCCAGGATATTTGGGCTGAAAATGTACCTTTACAGCCTGTTAACAAGATTTTTCCATTTTTGGGCCATGTGACCTAGTTTTTGACCCGAGATGACCCATATTAAAACTCGTCCGAGCTAGATTAATGGGCCAAACAACCTTTCTGACAAATTGCCAGGATATTTGGACGGCAAAAATGTACCACTAGAGCCTTAACAAGATTTTTCTATTTTTGGGTCATGTGACCTAGTTTTTCATCCGGATCCCATAATAGCTCACCCTGAGCAATTACTGGTGAGCAAACAGGACCAAGTTTCTAGCAATATCACAACAACTATCTTAGCTCTGGGCCTCATGCTTTTTGTTATTGCCAATTAACATATCCTTATAACACTTAATAGAAAACTAGAGCTTTAACTAGGAATTTCTAAGTACAAATCAATAAGCTTTTTAAACTGAAGAATTATCTTTGTAGCTTACATAGGTCTCATGAACAAACTAAAAAGTACTAATTTTCAAAGTAGTTTCTCAAATTGTTAAGTCACCATGTAAAGAAGTTGAATTGAATTCTAACTTGTAGTTTCTAGTCAAAAAGGACCATAAGGCAAAAGTAAAACCTGGACAATTACCTTGTAATGCCCATGTTTGGGGATATATGGTAAACATGTATTCCAACTTTCTTACTGTCTCGACCATTTTAGTCAAAAGTTGGATTGAATTCAACCAGAAAACTTAGCTACCAAGATTCTAAGTCAATAAAGGGCCATAACTTTGTAAAACGAGTCCAAGACAGAGTTACCTTCCTGTGCACTACAGCTTCCGGTAAATGTATTTGACCATTGCATTAAGGTTGTAAATGAATATCCAACCGGTTAAGTTTTCAAGTGGATTTTCCTAGACAAATTGGATAAGTAAAAAAGGGCAATAACTCTGTCAAAAACTCAAGACAGAGTTATAGTACTCTTGTCTGTTCATGTAGGTGTGATGTAATCATTGTATGATTAGTTGTCATTGCAATATCCAACTAATGGTTTTGAAATAAAGTGAGGTGACAAGGAAAAGTAACCAAGGGCAATACACTCTGTAATTAGTAAAGATGGACTTATAGTTCTTGTGCAAAAACCTTGACACTTCCTTCAATGTGCTTGATCTGTATGAGGTTATATGGAATTCCAACCAGTATGGTAAGTTTCAAAGCTATACCTCGTAAAGTTTGAAAATAAAAAGGGCAATAACTAGTAAATACTCAAGAAGTGTTATAGTTCTTCAACACTGCACTTCCGCTGAGTAGGATGCTACCCTTTTGTATGAAGTTGTAGTATGAATGTGACCAACTAGTAGATTTAACAAGTTATGTCCGGACAACGGACCAAGTGACATTCAAGGGCTAATAGCTCCTGACTAGCTCAAGGTGGAGTTAAAATGGTTCTAGTGAAATGCACTTCCTAACAACTGTGCTTGAGCTTCTATGAAGTTGTCTTCAATTCAAACTTACTAAGTATTTCATGTGTAAAACATTTGACCCTTTAAAGGAGGTCACAAAGGGCTATAAGCCCTGTAATTAGTCAAGCCTATGGGTTATAGTTCAAGTGCACTGCACTTCCTCTCAATGTGCTGGACCTTGTGTCAAGTTTATTGAATCCCAGGGATACTATTAGAACAATCTTGGTAGTGGTCCACAAGGACAATGCAACATGCTAAATATCTAAGCTCTATTAGGCCTTGTGGTTTCAGACGAAGAAGATTTTTAACACGGTTTTTCCTATATAATCCCCCTAAAACCAGTGACCTTGGAGGGTTAACAATGAACCTTTGACTATGATCTTAAATTTGAACAATCTTGGAAAAGTCTACATAGACAATGCCACATGCTAAATATTTCTGTGTAAGAACTATTTGGCCCTTTAGTGGTGTTCAAGAACTTTTAAAGTTTTCCCTATATAATCCTCTGTGAAACCAAGTGACTTCCTCCCCCTTCCCGGGACTGGGTCAATTTTGACTAGGATCTTATAATTTGAACAATCTTGGTAAAGGTCTACTAGACAATGCCACATGCTAAATATCTAAGCTCTATTAGGCCTTGTGGTTTCAGAGATGAAGATTTTTAAAGTTTTTCCTATATAATCCTCTGTAAAACCAAGTGACCCCGGGCAGGGTCAATTTTGACTAGGATCTTATAATTTGAACAATCTTGGTAGAGGTCCACTAGACAATGCCACATGCTAAATATCTAAGCTCTAGGCCTTGTGGTTTCAGAGAAGAAGATTTTTTTAAGTTTTCCTATTCGTTGCCATAGCAACCAGAGTTCTGCATTGAATGGAATTCTTTGAACAACTTTGATAGAACTTCATGGAAGGAACATCCCTGCAAAGTTTCATCAACATTGGCCCAGTGGTTTCAGAGGAGATGTCATTTGAAGGAAATGGTGGACGGAAGAGGTACAATGGACCCCGGACGAAGTGAGTGTGATCCTAATAGCTCACTCGGGCACTTTGTGCCAGGTGAGCTAACAATCAAGTCATGATGATCCCCCTCACAGGCACGGCCACTTTTGACCCCAGGGGCATAATTTGAACAATCTTGAGAGGTTCACTTAGACACTGCCACACGCCAAAAATGCTAAGACTTGGGGCTTGCTGTTTTGGAGAGCAAGATTTTTCCTATTTTCCTATATGCATGGAATGGAATTCTTAGAAAAACTTTGGTAGAGCTTCATGCAAGGAACATCCCTGCCAAGTTTCATCAACATTGGCTAAGTAGTTTCAGAGGAGATATCATTTGAAGGAAATGGTTGGCGGTGGACACCGGACGGTGAGTGATCCTATTAGCTCATAAATATGCAAGTCTGATACAGAAAAGAAATGGGCTAGTATAAAAAGAAGTGATTAGTTGACGACAGAAATATCTGTTTTAATAAAATACCTACAAGACTAATTTATCACCATGCTGACAGTTTTAGTGAAATCAGATAGAGATTAAGTAGACAGAGAGGATTTGGAGTGTAATGCAGCAATTTGGAAACTTGTGAATGAACAGGAGTCAAGTTAAACACAGCCAAATGTTTTAGAGAAAGCTTGCAAATCAAGCTTGATTATCCTAGAATCAAATGTTATCAATTCCCTATGAAAGTTCATTTATTAACCACAAGCCGTAAGACCTGACAAGAGGGCCAAGATGGCCCTATATCGCTCATCTGCGACTTATGACAATATGTGACCAAACTTCAACTCTAAACTATAGTGACCTAGTTTTTGACCCCAGATGACCCATTTTCGAACTTGACCTAAATTACATCAAGGCAATCATACTGACCAAGTTTCATGAAGATCTTATGAAAAATTGCAACCTCTATTGCATACACAAAATTATCTATGATTTTGACCTAGTTTTTGATTCCAGATGACCAATAATCGAGCACTAGATTATATCAAGGTAGTCATTCTGGCCAAGACAGTGTCATGAAGAACCAGTGAAAAATGCAGTCTCTATCGCATACACGACGTTAAGCAGACAGACAACAAACAGACAACGGACACCAGACAATCACAACAGCTCACTTTGAGCACTTCATGCTCAGGTGAGCTAAAAATTGTGCTGGATGTGCAAAATCTTTGATTTATTCATTTTTACCTTTTTTTCATAAATACATAGTTTGCACATCCTTTTTGCTGGTTGTATTTCATTCAATGTATGCAAATGTTACTATGCAAATGTTACAAATAATGTAGATTGTTCAGTAATTACCTTCGACCTCATAGAGATTTTTTAGCATCTGAGATCTGGGGTCACCAAATGGCAGGGCCAGCCAAGGCATGGAATTTGCAAAGCTTGTGAAGGAGTCTTCTGACCTATCCGATGACACAAATATTACTTCAAATTTCTTCCCATCAGCCTTCAATTTTTCGTAAGTGCGAACCAGTGCCGGAGTGAACACTCTGCATGGTGGACACTGTAAAATACAAGACACCTGTAACTACCTAATGAACTCCTCTTCCCTCAAACACTTCTGCCATTACTTTCAGCTTGAAAAGAAAGACTGCAGCATTCAAATTTTTTCGTATTTTCATCTTGCTTTTTTTCGCAAGTACAGGTACTTTTTTTTCTACTTCCAAAATGAAAAAACAATAGCTCTAACTGGGTTTTGGGAAAATAAAACATCAGCAGTACATATTCACTTGCATCAAACATGGAAAAAAATCAGAAAACTGAACTCAACTTACCCAATGAGCTGAAAAATATAAGCCAACAATCTTCCCCCTCAATTCTTCTAAGGCGTCAACTTCTGTAGTTTCTTTTAATAGTTTGCCTTTAATGATATCACCAAACTTCTTCCGTCTCCATGGAAACTCGAGACCATTTTCATCCTCCATTAAATGAGAGTAACCATCTCGGGTAATGGTTTGTCCAGTTTCTCCATCAATAAGAACTAACTTTGGAATACCTTGTACTCTGAATTTCTTGCATAACTTGCCCTAAAAGAGATAACAAGAGGTGAAGTGGTTGAAAAAGATATTCATATTGAATTGAAGAGTCTGAATGAGACACAATGATACATGGAATACTGCTGTTTCGTCATCAACCGAGAAAACTTGCTCTTGTATAACGGACGGTTAAGCTCTAGGAGACATGCTGAAGCTAGCAGAAGTCACTGTGTCTACTGGTCTCTGCAGAACATGCCGGGTATTAGCAGAATTAATTTCACATGGAAGCTAGCCAGCAGAGTTTCAGATGATCACCAATATCACAAATGTCAAATCATACAATGAGTCAAACTGAGTACATGCATCTGGAATAAGTATAAAATTTCACAAGTTTACATATATATTAACAGACTTTTTATAAAATCTAAGGATATATTTAGTAAAGAACTGGAAAGAATAGCAGAATTTGTTCCAGCTTAGATCACTTTAAGCACACTTTTTCAAATGAGAATAAACTCTGAACAATTTTGGCAGCAGATGATTTTCCCTTCATGACCAGTGCAGATTATGATCAGTCAGCACATTAACATGTATACAATCCACATAATCTGTGCTGTTTACTATCCAATCAGAGTATTTTTACAAAGTAAACCTATGAGAAATTGATGATACCACAGATGCTTGGGATATGGACTCGCCACCCAATCTATACTTGTCCCATGTTGTACGGAACGTATATAAATACAAGATTTGAAACAACTGAAAACTCCAATCGCATATTTAAAGCATTTGTGTAAATAAGGAATAACTAAGCGGTTTTTCCGATGCAAAACATATTCTGAATAAAATCCCACTCCAATTGCACGAATACGGTTGTATTAAGAGAATTTCGAGGAAAACCTTCTGTCACTTGCGCACAAATCAGATTTAGTATATACATGAAGTTAAAAAATAGGTTCCCCGCATCGCAGTATATGAAATAGTGTGCGCGGGCCCCATCAAAAAAACGCCCATTACAGCGGGATTTCGTCTTGTGGGAATGCTATTTATAGCGGTACTTTTAAAGCAGATTTATAAATAAACGACTGGTTACTTTTTTTGCCTAAAGTTTTCATTGTTCTATTTTTAGAAACAGTAAAGGTGAGATGTGATAGGGAAATCGATTTGTTTCAAATCTTGTATTTTATGTTTGTCACCATACACTGTGATCAGTAGGTAAGTAGAATAAGGCTTGCTTTGTATTGGTTGATAACACGGTTGTAGGATGTATTAGGTACTGCAGGAGCAGGGCGAGGTAGGCCAAGGAGCCAGCCCCGTGGTGATACCATTTATTGTCCAAATTTACTGTTGGACAAGTCAATTGTAACATTTTTTTGGGAATAAGGATTAAAATTCTGTGTTTACATGTAAAACGGTGATTTTTTACACTGCTAAACTTTACAAATGATGCCTATCTGTGTCTTGCCTAAGGACACAACTGCCATTGCATTGGAGGGGATTGAACCGGGACCCTCCGATCCAGAGGCAAACATGCTACAAATGCGCCACTGCCCAAAAGCCATGATCTTTTACGTTGCTAAACTTTACAAATGAGGCCAGCACTCAGGTGACAGATTACTTTAATAATTACTTTTAAACTATACACTTTACCAGAAAAAAATACATCTGGTTTCAGGAATATAGCCTATAATTTGTTTACCCTGAAAGTGTAATGTATATTTTTGTTGGCATACTTTCCATACAGCAGACAAAATCATTATGACACAAAAATTTACTTGAGAGTTTCACATCTGAATATAATTGAGTGCTCATCAACTTCCAAGACCACAGGCAATCAATCAAGAGACATTGAAAATCTGTACGGAGCTCAATGGAATTATTGTAATACTGGTATTTGCATTTTACACAGACTAAAGTGTTTTCAATCTGCAATTCTGTGAAATCAGATACCGGAAAACCTTCTACTTGTGAAAAATATCACCGCAGAAAATGAAAATCAATCAGTTGAGTGCAACAGTATTCCTATTTTGCAATTTAACACTGTTCAATGTTTAATTTGCGTGTTGCATCGATTGTACATAAAGTTTCATAACTTAATTATCAGAAATATGTTCTGAAATAGAATTCTTTGGATGGCTTCTCTCTCAACAGTGTTTGATGTAATAACAATCTTGTCAAAACAATTTGGTGTTGTTTCTGTATCGATTATGACAAACTGAAGTCAAAATACAAGTTGTTTAACCAACCATCTATTACACTTAAGTTTGTATCATGGCTAAATTTGCGCAGTGGTGCAGTCGTAGCGCATTTGCCTAAGGGTTAGAGGGTCCCAGGTTCGCTCAACACCAGTCCCATGTCAGTTGTGTCCTTATGGAAGACACAGATATTTCTACACAATCTCTGTCTGTGTCTGTCTCTCTCTCTCCCAGTCTTTCTCTCTCTCTCATTAAGTTCTGACAAGGGCTTTTGGAGATTTAACATCCACAATATTCCGTCTACAGACGAATGGACAGACGGTGAGACAGACAGATAAGCTGCATCCAGTATACCCCCCTATCACTTTGTTACTAGGGGAAGGGGGGGTAGTTATTTTTTTTGGGGGGGGGGGGGGGAAAGGTAGTTCCTTGCACAAGATTCTAATTTCAAAAATTTGTAGTCAATTTAGTTAGGAGTTACGTAACCTCAAGATGTTAATGATTTCAAATTAATGTAATAAGCGGTATACGTCCATGATAGTACCTTGCATACAAAAACTAACTTTCATGTACATGTTATGGGTATACTACTTGGAATAAATCTGCTGCTTCAGTTATTATACATCTTAAAATTCCCAAGGATTGAAGAACTATTTTCATTGACAGCTGGTTTATTAAGCAGGCATGATTAAGATCTCTAAGGGCAATAGGTAAACATTGATACTGACCACTGATGGCTGGTGTCTGCTAAATTCAGGTGGCCATTAACACTGGAACAACCCTCTTTTTTGTTTAAATTTCACTAAATAGATTTTATTTACAATTTGCTACATTCACAGTGTAGCATCTGGTCGTGCAGTTCATCCATTTTTCTGACAGACAGCGCCCAAATTATCACAGTATGCGCAACCAGGCTCAGAAATATGTTTTTCCTCTTTAAAAAGCCAGTTCATTTATTGAAGTAAACTATTGGATCGTAAATAATCTGCCGTAATAATTGTTGTAGCAGTCCTTATCACCTGTTAGCATCCTTATCAGTATCAGAGTCATCTCTATAAACCCATACCAAGATTCCGGTGGGTTTTAACGACTAGCGGGGTCGGGGGGGGTATTGTCTCCGTTTTAGTGACCATTATTAACATTCCAAATCATGATAGTGACCGTTATTAACATTCCAAATCATGACTTTTATGAAGGATGTAAAATTCCCCCATATATTCGAATTTTGGATGCAACACTGCATTCAACTAAGGGAACTAAGGGAAATGTGCATTTGTTTTAGAATGATGTTGGTATTACTTTAAATTATTTTTACCAGGTGAAATGATTGATGTAACCATATGGATAAACATTTCACAGAATGAGTTATACACTGTTTGCCGACTGGATGAGATAAGTCTCAAACAGTACTCTCCTAACTTTCTGTATGTCTGAAAGATAAATTCTGTCTGTTAAAACTGACATCCATAAGACAAAACTGCTACAGCTGGAAGTGCTTAGTTCATTTTGAACATGTCATGGTTTGTATGTATTTTTTTCCAAAATCTAATTTAGAAAGGCAGTGTGCCTCGTAAATCTACAACGTTTGCATCATCTGATGTATCCAAATTGCCTGCTTTTGGTCTATATGGCTAGAAAGAATTTGATAATTTTCTCTGCATTTTGAGGCATTTTAACTTCTTCAATTTTGGCTACCGATTTGAACTATTGCAGCTATGCCCCTAAAGATTTCTTTCAATGTGAACAATTTAGAATGAATCTGAATTCTGATGAAGATGTAACTGTTTTAGAACTCAATGCTTTGTTATCAACCTTGAGTATATAACTGCTGTTGAATATCAAATCAAATACAGTCTTATGCAACCAGTTATGTGACCAGTCATGTGACCACTTAACATTAAATGGCTGTTTCATATGACACAGGTTCTACTGTACATCTCTACAACAGTTAATTCAGGTGACCATTGACACAAGTTCTACTGTACATCTCTACAACAGTTTATTCAGGTGACCACTGACACAGGTTCTACTGTACATCTCTACAACAGTTGATTCAGGTGACCATTGACAAAGGTTATACTGTACATCTCTACAACAGTTTATTCAGGTGACCACTGACACAGGTTCTACTGTACATCTCTACAACAGTTTATTCAGATGATCAATGACACAGGTTCTACTGTACATCTCTACAACAGTTTATTCAGGTGACCAATGACACAGGTTCTACAGTACATCTTTCTACAACAGCTAATTCAGGTGACCATTGACACAGGTCCTACTGTAAATCTCTCTACAACAGTTAATTCAGGTGACCATTGACACAGGTTGTACTGTACATCTCTGTAACAGTTAATTCAGATGACCATTGACACAGTTGTACTGTACATCTCTGTAACAGTTAATTCAGGTGACCATTGACACAGGTTGTACTGTACATCTCTCTACAACAGTTAATTCAGGTGACCATTGACACAAGTTGTACTGTACATCTCTCCCTACAACAGTTAATTCAGATGACAATTGACACAGGTTCTACTGTAAATCTCTCTACAACAGTTAATTCAGGTGACCATTGACACAAGTTGTACTGTACATCTCTGTAACAGTTTATTCAGGTGACAATGACAAAGGTTATACTGTACATCTCTCTCTACAACAGTTGATTCAGGTGACCAATGACACAGGTTCTACTGTACATCTCTACAACAGTTGATTCAGGTGACCAATGACACAGGTTCTGCTGTACATATCTACAACAGTTTATTCAGGTGACCACATACACAGGTTCTTCTGTACATCTCTACAACAGTTTATTCAGGTGACCATTGACACAGGTTCTACTGTACATCTCTACAACAGTTTATTCAGGTGACCAATGACAAAGGTTCTACTGTACATCTCTACAACAGTTGATTCAGGTGACCAATGACACAGGTTCTACTGTACATCTCTCTCTACAACAGTTTATTCAGGTGACCAATGACACAGGTTCTACTGTACATCTCTACAACAGTTGATTCAGGTGACCAATGACACAGGTTCTGCTGTACATCTCTACAACAGTTAATTCATGTGACCAATGACACAGGTTCTGCTGTACATATCTACAACAGTTTATTCAGGTGACCAATGACACAGGTTCTTCTGTACATCTCTCTCTACAACAGTTGATTCAGGTGACCAATGACAAAGGTTATACTGTACATCTCTCTCTACAACAGTTTATTCAGGTGACCAATGACACAGGTTCTGCTGTACATATTTACAACAGTTTATTCAGGTGACCACGGACACAGGTTCTACTGTAAATGTCTAAAAGAGTGTCAACAGAAGCATTTCATTCTTCATAATGTTATTTATCCCACATTCTGTGAATTGAATGCCTCCGGCAACGATTTTCAAAATTTACAATTTAATAGAGATTTCAAGGAGTCCCACTGCATATACATGTGAAATGCCTGCCACAGAAATTTTTTTTAAACCACAAAAGCTGTTTATTCTTTCTTTCTTACATACATGCACATTTGCCTAGTCCAATAGCTAGCATGCTACATGTACCTCAACTTCTTGACTGAGTTTACAAAAACTACACTTACAAAGTCTGTTACGATTTTAGAAGGTTTTTTTAAAGCATTTTGTTCCTGTACATTGTATAAATCAGTCCATTCAGTCCATTTTCCGAGACTGGAGAAATCTTTCTATCAAAGAATAATCTCCTATCACAGGAAGGAGCAGTGATAAACTTTCTATGAGAAAATTAAAAACAAGAGGGCCAAGATGGCCCTATATCGCTCACCTGGTTACCATTTGGCTATAATAGAAGGTCATCAATAGCAGAAAGGGTCAATTTTGACCTGGGGTTCATGATTTTCCTCTACATTAGCCTATGTAAAATCAGGAGACCTCCTGGTAATGTCAATTTTGACCCGGCGGTCATGATTTTAACAGTATTGGTAGAGCCACCAGGTAGTGCCACATGCTAAATATCTAAGCTCTAGGCCTTGTTGTTTCAGAGAAGAAGATTTTTAACAATTTTCCTACTTAAGCTTAAATAAAACAAGTGACCCCTGGGTGGGGTCAATTTTAACCCTGGGGTCATAATTTGAACAATCTTAGTAGAGGTACACTTGATAATACCACATGCTAAATATCCAAGCTCTATGCCTTGTGGTTTCAGAGATTTTTTAAGATTTTCCTACATTAAGCCTATGTAAAAACAAGTGACCCCTGGGTGGGGTCAATTTTTTTCCAGGGGTCATAATTTGAACAAACTTGGTACAGGTCCACTAGGTAATGCCACATGCTAAAAATCTAAACTCTAGGCCTTCCTGATCTTGAGAAGAAGATTTTTAAAGTTTTCCTTTCTGTTGCCATGGCAACCAGAGTTCTGCATGGAATGGAATTATTTGAACAACTATGAAAGGGCTTCATGCAAGGGACATCCCTGCCAAGTTATATCATCATTGGCCGTGTGGTTTCAAAGTAGATGTTGTTTGAAGGAAAATGTTAACGGCCGTACACCAGACGGAATGCCATCCTAACAGCTCACTCTGACACTTTGTGCCAGTTGAGTTAAAAAAAACAACAACATGCATGCAAGTCTAACTTTTATACTATAATAATAAGAGGGAGGTGCCGTGACGTAGGGGTAGAGCATTGGACCCCTAACCTGGAGGTTGTGGGTTGAAACTCCAGGAGTGGCATTTAAACGCAAGTAAGTTTAAAGTCCCAGGAGCACTTTGAATGTAAAATTACATGTAGCTCTTACATTACCAAGAATGATATCTTACTGCTGAAACTGACCATTATTTGTTTGAAAAACTTCCTATGAAATGGTGTTGCTTTTCAAATCGGAAGTATATATTTACTGCATAGCTCTGTCTTTTGCTCAATGATACTGCAAAATATTAGAAACACTTCCTCAACACCTTTTTGTAAAGAAGTGACATAATGTCAACATTGTTTTACGATAAAAAGAACAAAGTTCTATCATTCTGCCAGTAAATTCGTTATTACTCATTAAGAGTATATTTAAAGTGGTCCTGGGACTTTAAACTAAAAAGTCGTAGAGAAAAGTGTACACAGTATTTTCAATTTGGAAAATCTTTTATCTAAAATGTCAATTTTCTTCCCAAGGTAATTATTATAAATGCTACAATACAAAGTGCCGCTTAGAGGGTATCACTTAAGAACCGAAAAAACAAACTGTTTGCCACCTGACAATGCTTCAAAATCATATATGCATCACCATGGAAACTACTTACATTAAGTAGATAATTTGTCTATAAATTGTAGGACATATTGAATATCTATCAACTGCCTCTGTACCTACATGTACACCTCTAGGTAATAAAAAAAATAATCACCATGTTGTGCTGTTTCAGCTGATTTGTTCTGAGGAATCTGCAATTATCTCCGCAGAACAAGTTACATTTATTTAGAGCTCTAGCAAGAATGTTCCTATTGCACATGTGGAGCCCGTGAGACAGCAGTGACCAGAGCTAAAAAAATATCTTCCATAGGGGAGAGGGGAACTGACCCTTAACATGGAGGAATCTGATTACAATGTATATATGCCTAAGGAAGAAAAATCCTGCAGGCATTGCGAGATTTTCAGAGAAAATGAATACCACATAATCAGTTTATAAACACTGCATTTTCCAGAAAATGTATGATTGCTAAACAATGACAGAGCCAAGGCCTCTCAAGTGAATACTTCAGAATTTAGTTTAATACTATTTTATTATTCTATGTACAAGTACAATATAACTTCAGAATTCGGGGAGAATACAATACATTTCCACTTAATCATATATCCCATAATTGCCTATTTCAGTTATAACATAACAAAGTCAATTCACTGCGTAATTACTTCATAATTACATAGGAAATTCTTCAAATAATTGCGTAAGCCCTTGGGTCTATTCAGTGGAACAGCATACACAACAGCTGACAGAAATATCTTTCTTTCCTCACTGTTTCTACAGACAAGTTTGATACAAAGGTATATCAGTTGTAATTATAGACGCCTTTTATAGATTCATAATTACAGGTAGAATCCTTCTGCCAACTTCCACAACTGACCAGATCCTATAACTGGTCAGTGTGTCCTTGACCTGTAACTAAATGACTTAAAATAGTATGGTTTATGAACTGGCCATGCCTAACCTAACCTATACTGTCTAGCAATTAACAGACCAAGATAAAAATGCACAGCCAAACATCAAAATTGGGATAGGCAATAAGTCTTGAATTAAGTTAACTAGAGTTATGTTACTTGCTCTCCAAGGTCAGGTTCAATTATAAATTATAAAGATACTACTGAAGTGGTGTTTATTTTGGACACAACAGCTGCAGTTATACAGTAAACTCTGTATGTAAAGAACCCCTTGGGCCACATTCAAAAGTCTTTGTCTGCTGTCTCCTGACCCTTCTTTTTGAAGTTGGGTAGGTAGGTAGGAAATTATTTTTTTATTTGAAATAAAAAACCAAACAACCAACAGAACTTTATGTGATAGTTTCTTACTGACTACTTCTTATACAAAAATAATACAAATCTGTACATGATGATTTAAAGAATAAAAATGAAACATACAATTTTAAACTATCATCTTCATTAAATTTTGTCTCATCCCCCAATATCCATGTCAACATGATGAAAAAAAAATTAACTAGAGCTATCACTAAATGTGATTAATACCCCCAAAAGGATTGCTTTATAAACTGAAGAAGTTCGTAGTAACATAATACCTTGCAAACAAACTAAAAAGAGATATTGTTCTTAGCAATTCCTCTCATTGTGCTTGACCATTGTATGAAGTTGTATTGAATTCCAACTTGTAGTTTTCGAAAAATGCTCCAGACAGGGAAAAGTAACAAAGGGCAATAACCCTGTAAAAAGTCAAGATGGAGTTATGGTTCCTGTGCACTGCACTTCCTCTCACTGTGCTTGACCATTGTATGAAGTTGTATTGAATTCCAACCAGAAGTTTTCAAGTTATGCCCGGACAAGGAAAAGTAACAAAGGGTAATTACTCTGTAATGAGTCAAGATGGAGTTATGGTTCCTGTGCACTGCACTTCCTCTAAATATACTTGACCATTGTATGAGGTTGTACTGAATTCCAACTAGTAGTTTTCAAGTTATGCTTCGGACAAGGAAAAGTAACAAAGGGCAATAACTCAGTAAATACTCAAGATAGAGTTATAGTCTTTGTACACTGCACTTCCTCTGAGTGTGCTTGATCACTGTATGAAGTTGTATTGAATTTCAACTAGTAGTTTTCAAGTTATGCTCCGGACAAGGAAAAGTAACAAAGGGCATAACTCTGTAATTAGTCAAGATGGAGTTATGTTCTTGTGCCTGCCTTCCTCTCAATGTGCTTGACCATTGTATGAAGTTGTATTGAATTCCAACCAGTAGTTTTTCAAGTTATGCTTGGACAAGGAAAACTAACAAAGGGCGTAACTCGTAAATACTCAAGATAGAGTTATAGTTCTTGTACACTGCACTTCCTCTGAGTGTGCTTGATATTGTATGAAGTTGTATTGAATTCCAACTAGTAGATTTCAAGTTATGCTCCGGACAAGGAAAAGTAACAAAGGGCAATAACTCTGTAATTAGTCAAGATGGAGTTATAGTTCTTGTGCACTGCACTTCCTCTCAATGTGCTTGACCATTGTATGAAGTTGTATTGAATTCCAACTAGTAATTTTCAAGTTATGCTCCGGACAAGGAAAAGTAACAAAGGGCAATAACTCTGTAATTAGTCAAGATGGAGTTATAGTTCTAAAGTCAAGTTATGCTCCGGACAAGGAAAATGCAACAGACCGACCGACCGACCGCCCGCCCGCCCGACCAACCGCTCGACCAACCGACCGACCAACCACCGGGTGACTCCTATATACCCCCCTAAACTTCGTTTTGGGGGTACAAAAATATATAATTTTTTTTTAATGTAAGCATTTTTTAGCGGGTCGGTCGGGAGACAGCAAACAAACCTATTCTTAATTTTGGCCTTGGGACCATTTTAATTTGTTCTTTATATCTAGAGTTTGATATATCCAAATAGCCTTTTCATATTTGATTAAGAAGAAGAAAAACATCAGGTCAAGAAAATTTGTTACCTAAAGCTTGAATTTCGCTATATCCAGTGTTGCAAAAATTGTACATGTTGTCCAAAATTTCATTCTTCATAAACAAGAAAGTAGGTCAAAATATCATAAATTGTCAAGATCACTGTGGTTAAACAATGAAATTTGTTTGCAAAACTGTATGTACATGTTGTCAAAACTTTATTGCTGTGGCTTCAAAATCAAGGAAGTAGGCCCAAGGGTTAAGGTCAAGGTCATCCCATGTAAGCACTGAAATATGTTTGTAAAACTTAACACATGGTCCAAATTTCATCACTGTAGTGTCAAAAACAAGAAAGTAAATTAAAAGCATCTGGCCAATATTGACATAATCATCTTATCTTTGTCTGTTTCTATGGAGTTTAAAACAAGACTACAAAAGTGAATTTTACACTTAAGTTTCAAAACTTAAACATGGTCAAAGCTTGAAAATCAAAAGAAATCAGGTTAAAAGGTCATGATCAAGGGCAGTTGAGAAAACAATCAGAGCGTTTTTGCAAAATTTTACATAAGGTAGAAATTTTAGGACTTAAGTTTGAAAAACAAGAGGGCCATGATGGCACTGGATCACCCATCTGAGTACAGTGGCCAGTCGCCAGAATGGTTCAACAGAACCTAGTGTCCTAGTTTTTGACCCCCTGTGACCCAATTTCAAACTTGAGCTATAAGTTCATTAAAACAAGCATTCTGACAAACGTTCAAGAGATTGGGGACAAAAGAGGATTCTATAATGTTGACAATGTTTTTCTACAATAAGACTAGATGACCTAGTTTCAATCTGACTTAAAAATAATCAAGACAAATTGGGTGCATAATAATGTGGCTTGTTCACAAGGTTTTTCTATTATTTGACCTTGTGACCTGTAGTTCTAATCTGTCATGAATCAATAAGAAATGGATTTTAAATTGAACAAGAGGCAGTCGGAGAAGGCCACATCTCCAGCTGAAAAAAATATTAATGAGTTAAAGGCAAAGTAAGCTTCCCTTAAAGTTCTGTTGAATTCAACAGACAGATGGACAATATCAAAACATTATCCCTCTTGCCTTTGGTGGAGAAAAGTTGCTCGGTGTTATTTGTGATACATCCTTAATCCTTATGCTATGGGTAATAATTGTGGGACTACAGTCTATGCACAGTGTTCCAGCTAGGCCTAAATAGCGGGGCGCGGCGCCCTGCCCCTTTTCTGCAGCGCCCTGCCTTTTTTAATAGCGCCCTTTGCCCTTTTGATAAGACAGCTTTGTTGCCCTTTGAGAAATTTTAAATTTTGACAATGTACATCATGACGCATGACCCATCGTAAATAGCAGCTGTTTTCCTGCCTAATTGATAAACACGTGCTGATGACCTCGGGCTATAATCGGATTAACAGTGTCATCAACACAATTTAACACTAATTTATCAATGCTTGATTGTTTCGTTTACATAACAGATTGATGTTTGAGAACCATGATAGATAGGTGTCAACACTTTAAGATCTTTGTAAATGTACTTAATTCCTTGTTAGATATATTTAATTATAAATCTCAATTCCCGAAAAATATGAAGGCGAAGTTGCACTTTGTTTTTCAATGCACACAATTATGTGCATTTTTGTTTGTAATTGTGCTTATTGGGTCCACCATCTTCTAAAGAGGCTATAAACGGTACGACCCGTATTATGTGTGCAAAAACAGCATTTATGTATAAATCAGAAATTAAGAAGTTAAAACAGTTCTCTATATTTTATTTGTCTTTTCATTAAAACACACTAGGTTTTCATGGGAACTATAAATGTTATTGGAAAATTATCAACACGATTTTATTTCAAATAGTATTGCAGTTAATTTTTACAGGGTGTTGATTTTGATTACCTCCCTTTTCTAAGGTTAAAATACTTTCACTAAGATAAACATTTGTAGTTTTAGTCAACTTTTAATGCAACATTACTGAGATTTAATTATTTTTTCTTAGCAAATTCCCCTTTTGCTTTCAAAGGTTTGACAGTTTATGTAGAGAGCAAAAACAAATTTAAAATGTTTTTGATAAACAAACAAATTTAATATGGTTATTTTTTTCTTGTCATCAGTCATTCCCAGTGTAGATTTCATGCACTAGAAATTTCTAATGTCTTTAATAAACCAAATACATGCATTGTTCATTGAGAAAAACTAACAAAATCAGGTTAAGTTAACAAAAAAAAAGTCTTATATTTCCAGTCAATAAAACACATCAGATGTCTTCTTTAATATCTTAATTAAAAAAAAATCTTAAGGGGAGACCCCCCCCTTTAAGAGGGGATGACCTCCCCCTCACCGCTTTGCTTGAAATGCCCTCTTTTCACCAGCACCCTGCCCTTTTCAGATCCTAGCTGGAACACTGTATGCATATACAAGCTACAAAAAGGACAAGAAATATGGCTATACAACATTATGCAATAGTGTTTGAGTATAAACCCCAAGTGTGACATTGACCTTGGGAGTAGGTAGGTAGCTGGGTGTTGTGCATGACATTCCTTCATCACATGGGCAACAATCCTGTGAAGTTATATTCAAATTGGTCCATGGAGACTATGCAATAAAAGATAAAGTGCAGACAAGAAATATTGCAATGTAACACCTTAAAACAGTAAACTTACAGAGTTTGAGTTCTTCAGTATGACCTAGCTTAACCTGGGAAGCAAGTGACTGGGTGTTGTGCATGACGCAACCTTGGGGTATGGGTAAACTGGGTAACCATTGTGTATCAAAACTATATCAAAATCAGTTCATGCATGTGGAAGATAAAGAACGGAAATGAAATAGGGGACAGAGATGGGCAGTGCAGTGCATTCCCCTAACTAATAGGAGACACTTTAATATATAATCAAAGGGCCATAACTCAGTAGAAAATCGAGGCAGAACATGCCCTGCAACATTGGCATCTCTTGTCGATAGTAAAACTTCCCGCTTAATTTTGCCTAATTCCAACCAATACTTGCTAAGAAATAGCGCGTACAAGAATATAACACAGAAATAATCAAAGGGCCATAACTCATGATCAGTGGAACATCATCACCTGCGGCATGCAAATCTCCTCTTGATAAGAAAGCTTACTGCAATGTTTTGCTGAATTCCAGCAAGTAGTTTCAGATAAATAGCACTGACAGAAATATGGGGCGGAAGGAGGCATGGAATGACAGGGACATTATCCTCTCGCATATTCTGAATAAACCATGCTGTCAGTTCAAAAAGCCAGTTACCTTTTTCTCTATTCCAAATGGGAGTGCTAACCAAGGCATTGTCTTGAAATACTCTGTAAATGTACTCTCATCTTTATCCCAGCTGACAAAAATTATCTGAAATTTGCATCCTTCTTCATTTTCCTTTACTTTTTGGTAGAAGTCCACTAATTTTGGTGTAAATCCCTTACATGGTGGGCACCATTCTGCAGAAAAGTATATCCCAAGTACACGATCCTTACCGCATAAGGAACTAACTGACACTTTTTCATTATTTGCTCGTATCACATGGTCACCGAGCAGATTTTCTAGAGTTCTTGCCATGGTAAGAATTGTCAAATCTGCATGTTAACCACCGGCATTGTGGACTGTCTGTCAGAAGGCGGAGTTAACGGCCTCTAACTGTTAAGTAACGAAAAGGAGCCAGTTCTCGGTTTTCGCTAAATGGAAACACAGTAACGCTTATGACTTCATAAAAGATAAAATTAAGGTCATAAAAGTACAGTATAGTATACAGGGTGCTTTGTTAAGTTAAAAATAAAAACATTCTAGAAACCAACCGTTCCCAGACTAGAGACTGGGCCATGATTTAACCCCATGTGGAAAGCTATTCCAGTAGTCTCAATAATCCGACTCCAAATGCAGACCCATTTTACAGGTAAGGATCCAGAAAGGCCAACTTTCAGAAAGGACCAGTCATAAAAAGGACCGATCCAAAAAGGTCCATTTATCAAAGGTACCTGAGAGGCCCACTTAAACGGTACCAGAAATGCCAATTGAAAAATAAAATCAATCTCATCCAGCCGATGACACTTCATTTGATTAAAAATATATGTGCCCTATACTGATGTTTTGATAATTTTATAATCTTTAAGTCTGTTGTTATTGTTATAAGTAAATATTTTGTGTTTTCATCATTAATTTCTTCATTGTTTTACTTCTTAATCACCCCATCGGTTGCTACTACAGTGCTGTTGACTGCTTTTTTCTTTTTCATTCGATTGTATGTAATAAATTTTCGGTGTACATATCGAGGGGTCAACGTGAAACTATCCTAAGTGTATATAGAAATAGAAGCAGATAGGATAGTTTCGCTTTGACCCCTCGATATGCTTTCTAATCTTTCATATCTCTAAGGTACATAATAACATAGAAAATATGAACGGTCCTTTTCGGGTGGGCCTTTCTGGTATGGGCCTTTCTGATTTTGGGCCTTTTTGGTACTGGTCCTTTTTGGAAGTGGGCCTTTCTGACACCGATTCATTTTACATATACTGACATTTTATAGATGTCTAGCGAGATAGCGATATTCATCCGTTGAGTACAATTATTTGACCGATATTCCAGTGCCTAATTAATCGTCGGATACTTACGTTCCCCTCTTTACAAGAGCACTCACTGATGAAGGGACACGAAAAAATGTAATGTAGGACGCACAGACGGACGGACAGACAGACAGACGGACGGTGCGATTTTAATATGCCATCCTTCGTGGGCATAAAAAGAAGAAATTTCGATGATACTGATTTCGGGACTGTGGAATTGAATAGTTGTGGTTCCTTTTTTCGAGTCACTTCATCAGCGAGTGCTACGGAATATTTAACGGGGGTTCCGACGATGTGCCTAATTGTGAAGAAAGGAGCAGTCCTAAAATGCCCATCTCAAATAGGCCCACTTATGCAAGGTAATTAAAAGGGTTACCTTAAAAAAAAATAAAAAAAAAATTTTAAAAAAATTAAAAAAAAAAAAATAAAATAATTAAAAAAAAAAAAAAAAAAAAAAAAAAAAATAAAAAAAAAAAAAAAAAAAAAAAAAAAATAAAAAAAAAAAAAAAAAAAAAAAAAAAAAAAAAAAAAAAAAAAAAAAAAAAAAAAAAAAAAAAAAAAAAAAAAAAAAAAAAAAAAAAAAAAAAAAAAAAAAAAAAAAAAAAAAAAAAAAAAAAAAAAAAAAAAAAAAAAAAAATTGGAAAAAAAAAAAAAGGGGGGGGGGGGGGGGGGGGGGGGGGGGGGGGGGGGGGGGGGGGGGGGGGGGGGGGGGGGGGGGGGGGGGGGGGGGGGGGGGGGGGGGGGGGGGGGGGGGGGGGGGGGGGGGGGGGGGGGGGGGGTACATAAATGGTACACAGCAATGTACCAGAAAGGCCCGTTTTCAAAGTACATGTACATACTTAAAACTACACTGCATCGTTATTGTTTAAAGTCGAAAATTACTTCATAATATTCTTTGAAATTACCTTTTTAATAAATGGGACTGCATCAATGTAACCAATCAGTGATGACATCCTTTGATCAATAATGATGGTCTTCCCACATAAACAACATCTCTACAAAAAAAATAGTTTTCTGCGGTTAATCAAAAGAAATATCAAGACCATCAGTTAAAGAAAAAGCATTCAACACCTATGTCCGTCCTCAGCTCAAATACTGATCCACTTTCTGCCATCCTTAGCAAAATACGCTCTCTTGCCAGATCGAAAATGTGCAAAGCTCAGCAGCACGAAATGTCTGTAACAACTATGACTGTTCAAGCAGTGTTTCCTAAATGTTAACGTTGTTTGTTATATGTGCTTATGGTCCACCATCCTTTTTCAAGGTATATATACAGTACGACCTTTAGAGAGAAAGATACAGATACAAGGGAATCCGGGTACCAGACCCTAGCTCTTTCACGAATAGACCCCTTGGTTCTTGTTTACATGCCCGGTGTAAAGCACCGATACACGTGAGACTACCTCTGGGTTTCTAACCAGTTCATCTCTAGATGGATGTGAAACACTGAAAGGCGTTTCTGAAATGCCCAGTGCCCCGGCCGGGTTTCGAACCGGGGACCACCGGATTGGCAGTCTAGAGCGTTAACCACTCGACCACCGCACCACCGTTAAATGTTAACGTCCCTAATCTGGCAAACATTTGAGCAAAGACGCATTAATTCTCTTTTTCTACAAAATTCTTGCCCATCTAGTATGCGTTGACCATAAACATCCAATGCCAAAAGAGGAACCACAACTATTCAATTCCACAGTCCCGAATCCAGTATCATCTAAATTTCTTCTTTTTATGCCCCCGAAGGATGGTATATTAAAATCGCACCGTCCGTCCGTCTATCTGTCCGTCCGTCCGTCTGTGCGTCCTACATTATATTTTTTCGTGTCGGGCTGTAACTTTGTCATGCATTAAAAGCCTTTGAAATAACTTGGCACAAATGTTCAGCACACCAAGACGACGTGTGGCGTGCAAGACTCACGTCCCTATCTCAAATGTCAAGGTCACACTTAGGCTTTGAAGGTAATGGAATCCTTTATATATACCAGCTCTTTTACGAATAGACCCTCTGGTTATTGTATGTGTATAGCACGTGTATAGCACAGATACACGTGAGACTACCTCTAGCTTTCTATTAAGTTCGTCATTAGATGGGTTAGAAACATTGAAATGCGTTTCTGAAACATCCAGTTCTCCGGCCGGGATTCGAACGGGGACATTCGGATTATTAGTCCAGATCGAGCGTTAACCAGTCAATCACGGCGCCACTCCCAAAATTCCTTCTTCTCCAGAACTATGTGCATGCAGAATACCCAGAACAGTCACAGCCTCAGTATATTTGCTGCGCGACTGGTCTCTGTATCTCGTTTTTATTTTTTCTCTTTAACTCGTTTCTTATCACCTGTCCATGACAGCGTTTCCAAGTTATAACCAGCATTTGATTGTTGGAAGAAACAATGTAGATGTAGAAAGATTTAACCTGGTGATATACGCTTTGCTTGCTATTTTTTCCTTTACTCTTTATTGTATGTAATAAATTTTTGGTTCACATGTACACACAGATGCTTGGGGTCTGGACCTCATCCCCTTAGGCCTGACCCTCGCCCCTGCTCACTGCAGTACCTTATATACATCCTACAACTGCGTGTTAGCTCACCAATTACAAATGCAAGTCCTTATTCTACTTACCTACTGATCACATGTTTATGGTGACAATGTATATAAATACAAGATTTGAAACAAATCGATTTCCTCTATCACATCTCACCTATACTGTTTCTAAAAATAGTAGCGATTCGAAAATTTTAGGCAATAAAAATGTAACCAGTCGTTTTATTTATAAATCTGCTTTAAAATTTACCGCTATATATAGCATTCCCACAAGACAAAATCCCCGCTGTAAACGTAATGGTACCCCGCGCACGCTATTTCAATATACTGCGATGCGGGGAACCTATTTTTATAACTTCATGTATATACTAAATCTGATTTAAGTGACAGAAGTGTTTTTCCTCGAAATTCTCTTAATTCAACCGTATTCGATGCAATTTGGAGTGGGATTTTATTCAGAATATTGTTTTGCATCGGAAAAACCGGTTAGTTATTCCTTATTTACACGAATGCCTTAAATATACGATTGGAGTTTTCAGTTGTTTCAAATTTTGTATTTATATATGTTCCGTACAACATGGGACAAGTATAGATTGGGTGGCGAGTCCATACCCCAAGCATCTGTGCATGTACATACTCTTTCATTTAACAAAGTTACATAATGAAATAGAAAAATTCAAGTGGTCCTTTTTCGATGGGACTTTTTGGTATTGGGCCTTCTGGTAATTGGCCTTTTTGGAAGCAAACTTTTCTGGCATAAATTCGTCTTGAATATGTTCAAAATATAGTTTGTTAAGACTTCTTAAAATGTTGATTCGACCGTTTGAACCACGTAACATTCCGGTTTGTGACGTCATAGACCTTCGTGCACTGTTTGCATCCCTCAGTTAAATTTCCAGTTTTGTACGAGTTTGTTAGACAATAACCATTTTCTTTTGATTTTGAAAGAGATTAGATATCATATGACAATGCTGTTGAAAAAAGCAAGATAAATCAGCATACGATTCAGTAAACCATAATATTAATACTGCAGAGTCGGCTACCTAGACCAAATTAACCTATGGACACATATAACGATATGAAAATCAAATTAATTTATTGTTAAATGAACTATTGCTTGTATGACTGTATTAAATTTTAGACTAACATTCACATAGGATCAGTAGGTGTATGTGGCTTATAAACTTAAATTATGACTACAAGAAGTTTAGAAATTATGTATAGAATATTTAAAAGATTTACAATTGCACTACCCGAGGGTCTCAATTATAAAATACTATTTCAATAATATAATGCAACAGTGGATTTTTAATGTTATATTTTGTTTCCAAGTAAAATAAATGGCTTAAATGCATCATGAGAACTGCATTTGCTGGATAGCGACAAGAAAAACTGCCCTGTCGTTTGAGTTTAAAGACGAATTTCGAAGATAAAAACACATAAAAAATACAACTTTCGCTGTAGCATTGAACATATTCATTTTATTTCACCAAATTAAATTTAAAAATAGCTTCTTGACGCTTTTTGACATTTCTTGATGCTTTTTTCTTCTTGACGCTTTTAAGGTAGACTTGGGGCTAGTTGTATTTAATTGGGTCGTTTACGTGCTCGGAAATTCTTAAGACAAAATGGCGGCGTCTGTAGCAACGAAGCACTCCAGTCAATAACAGATTTCAAGACCTTTTCCATACTGTTTTGAACATTAATTTTAGAAATTTTTCAACTGTTATCTTTCAACACAAACAGTTGATTAACATACTTCCGAGCGGAGGCTCATCGATGTGATAAATGGCGCTCAATATATAACTTTACACATTTGACGTGCTAGAATTTTGAAGCGAATTTAGAGTGTTTTAAGGGGTACACTTATTGGCTATTTTATTTCGAGTTTTGTGATATCCATTATTTTTTGTAGTTCATAGAAAACTGATGTTTTGTCTGTATGTATTCAAATTGTATTTTTAAGGAATAAGGTGTTCAGTAGTTTTTTAGTTAAATGTTGGGTGCTTTGAACCGAAGCCAGAAGTTTCGGCCCCAATACACTTCAGCCTCTAGAAAATTATAGTGACATTTTGACTTCACTTTATGTCCATGGTGGCCCCAGAATGTTAGATTTCTGTGTTTTTTTATATGAATGCTTTAGAGTAGTATGTTTTTATCTATTCTGTTGTTGTTCTGCCACAGGAAGTTGATATTTTGTCCAAAAAATAAAAATGATCAATGTATCTTGCGATAAAAATCACCCCTCTATATATATAAACACAAGGAATGCAATGCCTTCCGTACCCCACCCACTTCTCCCATACAAGAACATTTTTTGTAACAAACTGACAACTGGGTTTTCTGGTCTAGACAGTTAAAGTGTTTAAAATTATCACAGAATCTGTCCTTACCTTTAATTTATCGTTGTTTTAACTACTGAAAAAGCATCTCTTTCGCGAAATTTTCCAACACGTGATTAAGATGGTGATTTTTTTCGCAAGATACATTGATCATTTTTATTTTTTGGACAAAATATCAACTTCCTGTGGTTCTGCCAACAATGAACTCTCGAGTGTTGATTGTTCTCTGTGTGATTTAACTCTTGTTGATATTAAAACACTTGATAAAACATTTAAAAGACAGTCTTTGAGTGAAGTTGAGTTTATTATTTAAAACAACCTCCAGGTTGTGTTTAGATATATTTCTAAATGCTTCAATGTGCTCTCTTTTTGCCTCAATGCTGCCAGTTATATTTCCTGTTAATATTGCTGTGTCTATTATTGCGGATTCGATGTTGTGCCTGTCTAGGATGTCTTCAGCTTGTTGCTCTAATTCTCTTCTTTGATCGTTATATTTTTCACATTCATTTATAAATGAAATGTCTTGCCAATTCAATTTCACCACAGTGTGGACAACTGTTTGTTGTGTTTTCATTTACATTTTCAGACATGTGTTTGTTTACATCTAAGGGGATACTCCCAACAATCAATTTCTGATCATAACTGGGAGGTTTAGTTTGCAGTGTCCTGTTAACGTCTGGTTAATTATAACTTCAGTTAATTGAACTTAATTCATCTGTCTATGAACATACCTGTGAACCCTACGTTTCTTGCGTATACTCCCGGAATTCAAAGAGAAAAATAATCTCCCGCTGGGAGGTGCCATTCTACCGTAAATTAGCAATTATGATAAAATTGACCTTAAACCCAGAATGTAAACAAATCTTTGACTGGTTTTCCAATTTGTGCAGACTGATTTATTAGTGTCTCTGCTAAATCGCTAAATGGTATACCTGTCTGCTTCCATGTGTCAGTTTTTCACACATTTTATGATGGGGATAATAACTGTTAATTGGTGTCTGTACCCATCAGGATTATGGCTAAGTAGGCAGAGTGTTAAATCCTAGTCCATAAAATTAATTAATCACAGGATGTAAACAGATCGGACAAAAGGTACAAAACAAGGCTGGAAAATAAGAATAAGATAGTATTAACTATTACCTGGCAATCTTTCTAAATTGATTTTCATTTTCTATTCACAATATAAGAATTCATGATTACCAAGCTATTACTTTAGATATATTTTTATTATCCCCCAGCCGAAGGCGAAGGGGATATTAGAAATGGTCTCCAGCCGTGCGTCCGTCCCAATTTTGTCCGGAGCATAACTTCAAAAGTACTTGAGCGATTTTCTTCAAACTTCATACACTGACAGAGCACATTGGGAGGAAGTGCATTGTGTAAGAACAAAAACTCTACCTTGCCTTTAGAGTTATTCCCCTTTATCAGATTTACTTGAAAAACTTTGTCCGAAGCATAACTCCAAAAGTACTTGAGGGATTTTCTTCAAACTTAATACACTGACATATCATATTGGTAGGACGTGCAGTGTGCAAGAACAATAACTCTACCTTGCCTACTTTTAGAGTTATTCCCCTTTATCAGATTTACTTTAAAAGTTTTGTCCAGAGCATAACTCCAAAAGTACTTGAGGGATTTTCTTCAAACTTAATACACTGACATAGCACATTGGTAGGAAGTGCAGTGTGCAAGAACAATAACTCTACCTTGCCTACTTTTAGAGTTATTCCCCTTTATCAGATTTACTTGTCTGAAGCATAACTCCAAAAGTACTTGAGGGATTTTCTTCAAACTTAATACACTGACATAGCACATTGGTAGAAAGTGCAGTGTGCAAGAACAATAACTCTACCTTGCCCACTTTTAGAGTTATTCCCCTTTATCAGATTTACTTTAAAAGTTTTATCCAGAGCATAATTCCAAAAGTACTTGAGGGATTTTCTTCAAACTTAATACACTGACATAGCACATTGGTAGGAAGTGCAGTGTGCAAGAACAATAACTCTACCTTGCCTACTTTTAGAGTTATTCCCCTTTATCAGATTTACTTGTCTGAAGCATAACTCCAAAAGTACTTGAGGGATTTTCTTCAAACTTAATACACTGACATAGCACATTGGTAGAAAGTGCAGTGTGCAAGAACAATAACTCTACCTTGCCCACTTTTAGAGTTATTCCCCTTTATCAGATTTACTTTAAAAGTTTTATCCAGAGCATAATTCCAAAAGTACTTGAGGGATTTACTTCAAACTTAATACACTGATATAGCACATTGGTAGGAAGTGCAGTGTGTAAGAACAATAACTCTACCTTGCCTACTTTTAGAGTTATTCCCCTTTATCAGATTTACTTGGAAAAAAAATTCCGGAGCATAACTCCAAAAGTACTTGAGGGATTTTCTTCAAACTTAATACACTGACATAGCACATTGGTAGGAAGTGCAGTGTGCAAGAACAATAACTCTACCTTGCCTACTTTTAGTCAAATAGAAAAATATCATACTATACTGATAATGAACTTTTATATAATTTTGCAAACCTTCTCTTCATTGCCTTATTCTTTTTCCACTTACTTGAAAACTGTACTCAGCATGACCATAACTATACGGCTTTTTAAGGATTTCCTCTCACCAAGTAAAATGTACGAAAGTACAACCTTCAGGTAACTTCTTCCCGGCGGGGGCATTAACCATGTGTAACATGGCTCTTGTTTCTATATGCATATTTTTAAAGCCTACTTTCACTTTACCGATAATTATATTGTGAACAGAAAGTGAAAGTAGATTTAATAAAAACACTATGATTTAAAACAGATGCTTATTTTTAACAGCTTTTCAATGCTATTTGTGACTTGATTAGCTTGAAGCGCATGCATGCGTTAAAATCTCCCGCAAAAATGACCAATCTCCCTCATTTTTAGGACAAATCTCCCTCATTTCTATCAAAAATGGTTCACAGGTATGGTCTATGAATGGAGTGACATTTTTATTTACGCTGGGGAAGATGTCTCTGAAGCTATCTTTCACCGATGATTCACTGTATTTCTATTGACATTTTTCTATTTAGTTGGATTTAATTTCTTTTACCACAACTGACTTATATTTCTTCCTACTGTCCTCAGTTTCTGGTCTTACCATCTCTTTTGCTGCCTCCTTTGCTGATGTATCCGCTTTTTCATTCCAACCGAGCCAAAGTAGCATATTAAACAATTAATTTAATTGACAACGAGTCATTACAAAACATGTATTGTATGACATGAGGAGTTTCTTACGATAAATTGATCTTGATTGTACGAAACTGATGTGATTTTATGTAATTAAAACAAGGTGGAAATCACTACCAAAAGACTCATCTTTTTAAGAATGTCATTGTGAACTTTCATGGAAATTTCTTAAACACCTATGGAATATTATTTATAATAGTAGTGTATGAAAAAACTCAACATCACTAGAAACCATTCAGTCATTTCTTGCGCCAAGTTTTTTGCACATCTATTTTCAGTTTCCATATATTTAATAATAATATGTGAAATATAAAATGCCCCAGGGCAACAAACTATAAGTTTCCGCAGCTTCCTTCAGGTTTCTTTATTATTATGTGTGTGTTTTCTTGATTCTGAGCCGTTTAAGAGCTTTCTGTCCATTGGTTATCAAAACAAAAATAATATCAAACAGGGAAAGCCACGTACCAAAAACGCAGCCTCCCCAAAACGAGCCCCACAGCACCCAGAAGTGCACACCACCAACAACACACACACACAACACACATACACACAATCATGTACACACACACACGTACACTACCAACACACACTAGCATACAAAGCACGAGGACAAAACGAACAATTAAAGGAACACAGTGGGGCAAAAAATGTGAAAATGTGTTTTCTTTACAATTCGGAGACAAGTTTTTGCAAGAAAACGTGAACATTTTTTTAACAACATATTTTCTGAGCTGTTACTGCGACGAATTTATGTTATTGCTCCAGGTTGTTATTATCATACTTAATGTGTAAAATCTTTCGAAGTAAAGAAACGCATTTCTTTGAAAGCTGATTTTAGATCTTTCAGTCTTGATGTATAAAATTTATGGTTTAAATGAAACAATGCATCCCATTTAAGAAACAGGGCTGAAGTGTCATGGGGACGAAATGTTTAAGGGGCCGAAATGTTTATGGGGCCGAAACGTCTTTAATTCCTTTGATCAGGCTGGTAACATTGCCCAATTGGGCTTAAAAGCCCAATCAAGCTTATATTGCCCGATTGGGTTTTTATTTATAAATAGAAATTATCTTTTTTGGAAAGTATTTGACAGATAATTTGTGATGTCCCTGAATAAATTACAGCGATTCTTTTCCTTATATAACTGACAACTGGTACCGGTCAACGGACCTATTCACAATTGAAAAACAGATTCACAGAAAAGTGGCAGTGGGTCTGTTCATCAGACCCTGCCCCCAAAAACCAATGAATTTCACGAAATATATGTTGAGTTACCCTTCATCCATCAAGCTTCTCTTAGCTGGACACCCTCAATCTGGTCTATTTAGGTTTTCACTAGGGTCTGGTAAGCAATGGCCTTAAGGGGTTCTCATTTGACCTTGATGTTTCTGCATAGAGACCCTGATGTTTGGATAGCTTTCTTTGTTGTTGTATTTATGTGGTCTTCCCACAACATTTTATTTGAGATATCAATGCCAAGGTATTAAGCCGAGGTAACAGGCTCAAGTAGAACTCCATGATCTGGTTGCAATTGCAATGAAAAGGAAAAGCTTCAAAATCTTCTTCTCAAGAACAGGAAAGCTCAAGGCTTACATCTTTGGCATATGGCATTGTCTAGTGGACATAGGCTTATATTGGAAAAAATTCAAAAAGCTTTTTGTCTAGAACCACTAGGCCCTTAGTTTAGATATTTGGAATATAGCATTATGTAGTGGACTTCTAAGTAGATTGTTTAAATCAGAACTCAAAGGTCAAAATTGACCCTTTCTACCATTGATAACTTTGAATTATAACCAATTTTTTGGTAGCCAGGTGAGCGATATAGGGCCATCTTTGCCCTCTTGTAATAATGATAATAATGAATTTGTTTTGGAGTTGCTGCATAGTCGGTCCAGCCCAATCTTTCCTGTGGGCCTCTAAATACATACAACGTATAGTATTTACAACAAAGTTATAACATAAACAATGCAAACATGAACAAAAACAAAATTAGAAAATAAGGTACATTATATACATTTTGAACATACAAAGAGCAAATCAGTTATATATTAAAAAAAACTTAACTGGAGAATAACTGGGTTATTAAGAGTCTGTCTTGTGTCTTGGAAGGTTTGTTTTCCAATGATGTATGTATGTATGTGACTATGCCGCTTTAAAGCGTTTTAAGGTGTTTGATGTTCGAACTTCAGTTGGTCTAGCTCATTCCATATTTTAGCCCCTGAATATTCTAATGTGTTAAGGTGTATTTGAAGATTAGGTTGAGGGACCTTCTGTTGTTTAAACTTAATTGCTTTCTATTCTTAACTGCATTTGAGAGCTTGTGGCAAAAATGAAATTTGTTTTCAAGATGTGTGGGGCTAATATTGTTTAGGGACTTAAACACTAGAATAGCTTTTTGTACTTTACACATAGTTTCAAAAAGTTCTTGGGATGGATTCTTTATCAAGAATGATTCTGGCAGCTCTTTTTTGAAATTTTGTTAGTTTATCCATTGAATCTTTATTACAATTTCCCCAAATAGAGCAGCAATAATCTAAATTAATATTGTGTGGGAGTATACATAAATTGAAAAGAGCTTCTGTTTACAGAAAGTTATAAGATCATTTGGTTATCCGAAAGAAAAAGGAACTGATGTGTCAAAGCAACATTGAAATTTTCATAATTATGTGATATACAATGTATGTTTATATTTCAGGCAGTATAAATATCTTCCATTTTGAAGTGTTTTTCTATTTTTATGTTAATGTACAAGAAATGACAATAATTAAGTAACTGACACCAAAATGAAACAAATTACATTGTTATACCATGCTTTTTGATTGTTGCAACATGCATTTATACAACAATGGGTCAGCTCTTTTTATCACAAATTTTGCTTTGTTTCAAATGGCTAGCTTGTTTTGGGTTAAAGTTGACGAATAAGATCGATTATGTCAAAATATTTTAAATTTGATTTATGACACAATCACATGAATCAAATTCATTAAAGTGTAATAATATCTAATGTGAAATTCAGTAATATTAGAAGTTGTAATGTTAGTTACAACTGCTTTATTGTTTTAATTTAAGAATGTTACAGTGAAAATCTATAATTGCCATAGACTGTTACTCTCAAAAAGTGTGGTTTTTTAAGTATGTATACTTTACTTTTATAAGTGTCGGGAATATATTAGCCAATCACAAACCTTTCTGTGCACCCAACATCAGGATTTTGTGAACTTTCTGACATGTGAAAATACACACTTATACAGTATTAAAACTAATACTTTAATCCTTGAATTTATAATATTTTACCTTTTAATCCTGTGTCAGAAGTAAACATTTGTTTTCAATCTTTTACGAAAAAAAGGAAACAAATATGTAAGTTTGATATTCATATTTCAGTGTTCATTGGTGTACTACTCAGCAGTGATCATCATGGTTGGTTAATCAAAGTATGTTAAAACAAGGTGTGGTCCAAGAGAAAATTTCAGATCTCACCTCCATGAATCAACTGCCACCACTCGGGTAATTTACTTTACTTTTTCCAGATAAAAATGCTATTGAGAGCTTTTATGATAGGTCATCATCTAGCATTGTTTAGATTATTTTATTATAGTCCTGGCCGACCGTGAGGTTTCTACTCTTGTGAACTTGCCAAGACACCTATTTTCTGGTGTCAGTCACTTTTCTGTCCTCTGCCATGGACTTTTCTATCTCTACGGAACATTATATTGTGATAAAAGCCATATTTTTACTAAGTCATGTAAAGGAAAAATAAATTTATTTTTTTTATTTCATAAATAAATTTCTTTAGGTGTCAACACATTTGATAAAAATTCACCAACTTAAACCATATTGGCATAAAAAAGATTGTTACTAGTTCAGGGATAACTTTTTGGTACATATTCTGTATGACATCTGATTTGCAGAAAAAAAAACTACTTCACAAGAACAAGGTTAGTCCAGGTGGATCAGACATAATGAAAGAACAAATGTACCCAATGAACACTATTGTCCATGTGTTTGACAAAATATTGATGAAACTTGATCCAAAGTCAATTCCTTTTTAAAACAGAATTACGTGCTTGTCTCAGACTATAGGAATACTTTGTTTTTATGCTATAAAGGGTCATATGTTTTTGTTCAATCAAAGCAGAAACTTTAAACATGGAATCAAAAACTAGGTAACTATTTCCCAGTCCATACATCAGGCATGTGAGCTTAATGACAGAAAATTGATTTCTGCTCTCATAGGATGTTTTTGTTACCTTTTGAAAAGTTTTTATAAAAACTGAATGAAATACTAACTGCTAGAAAAAGTGCATAAATTAAAACTAAACAGAAATAATAGTTTTTGATAAGGTTCACATATAATCTTAATATTACGATATAATGAAAATGGTATGTTTATTGTTGAAGTTAACAAGTCTTTGATTGTTTGCATTCTCGCCAGGACATTGCCGCAATGGTCACGGGTGAACACATTAAACAGGGGAGGTTACCCTAAACCCTTCACAAAGGACAAGCTTCAGGTAGGTATTCCTGTTAAATTTTGTTACATACAATTAACATTTTAGCTGGAAACATGTAATATATATATTATAGGGAAGAGAAGTTTTCAAATTTTTGATTTGCTCTAGTCCATTTGTTGTTTTTAGCTCACCTGTGCTCAAAGTTGAGCTATCGTAATTGCCTGGTGTCCGTTGTCTGTCTGTCAGCCTGTCCACACTTTACCTTGTGTATGCAATAGAGGTTGCATTTTTCACTGTATCTTCATGAAACTTAGTCAGTTTAACTGCCTTGATGAAAGATAGGTCGAGTTTGATTATAGGTCATCTGGGGTCATAAACTAATTACAGGGTCAAATCATAGAAAAACCTTGTGTATGCTATAGATGCTGCATTTTTTACTGGATTTTCATGAAACTTTGTTAGTATGATTGCCTTGATGAAGTTTAGGCTGAGTTCGAGCATGGGTCATCCAGGGTCAAAAACTAGGTCACTGGGTCAAATTATAGGAAAACTGTGTGTATGCAATAGAGGTTGCATTTTTCATTGGATTTTCATGAAACTTGGTCAGTATGATCTCCTTGATGAATCTTTGTTAGTATGATTGCCTTGATGTAATTTAGGTTGAGTTCGAACATTGGTCATCTAAGGTCAAAAACTAGGTCACAGGGTCAAATCATAGAAAAACCTTGTGTATGCAATAGAGGTTGCGTCTTTCATTTGATCTTTCTGAAACTTTGTCAGTATGATTGTCTTGATGTCTGAGGTAAAAAACTAGGTCACCTGGTTAAAAACCTTGTGAATGCCATACAGGTGACATTTACAACACAATCATCATGTTAATTGTTCAAAAGGTTTGCCTTGTCAAGGTCAAACAGAATGTTTGTGTTTATGATATATAGTTTAGAGTTGAAGTTTGGTCACATATTGTCATAAGTCGCAGGAGAGAGATATAGGGCCATCTTGGCCCTCTTGTTTGTGTTGCCCTTTCGGAGAAAAGGCAGGATCGCTTTATCCTTCCGTCCATCCCTCCGTTACAAAAATGTGACGTTGGCTATAACTTTGCGTTTTCTTAAGGTATCTTCACTTAAGATTGTATTGCTTATGACAAAAGGGTTGTGATCCTGCCAAATTTTGTATGTCAAGGTCATAATTATTTGACAGAGTTATGCCCCTTTTTGTACTTCAATATTGTCACAAAAACTTTATGATGGCTATAACTTTGCCATTTCTTAAGAATTCTTCATCAAACTTTCAAATTGTATTGCTTATGACAAAAGGGCTGTGATGCCACCAAATTTTGTTATTCTGACAAAGTGTAAGAGGGCAACACAAGTGTTATACTGAACACCCATCTAGGCTTCCAATATGCCATAAATTGCATGGCATTTACAATCTTGTGATATTACAATCTAATTCTTCCTTCACTGTATGGCCGATTTCTTTCCAATTTTTATAGATGACCAGCCCGGATACAGATATGAAAAAAACCCAAATAATTGACTCAACCAATTCATGTTATCATGTTTTACCATTTGTGCAGTTTATCCAGTCCCTTTACATTCAATAGGGTAGTTAAATAGCTAAACAAGCAGTCTCACATTAATCATGCCTGCTCTGGAGACATCACACATCTTAGTGCACTTATCACAGAGAAAGATCTAGCAAATTATTTTATTGCTACACATTTACAGCTGGATGGACTGAAGCACATGTGGCAGCAGGGATGTGACCTAAAGACACACCTCAAGTGGCATGGCTGGGGTTTTTAACCAGGTCCTTGGTTTAATACTAATGGAGCATCCCTGAGGCCCACAACCAGTTCTTTGGTTAACAAAAATGTATTGTTCAAGTCTGTGATATATTGAGGTGCATTTCAGGGGCAATTTAGCAACCTTGCAACTCTAGTCACTGTCCAGTGAATTCATTTTTGAAGCAGTTTAGTAGAGGCATTAACAGAATTAATGACATATCAAACTCAGCAATTTTATTCTCTTTTTCCAGCCTGCTCCTGAGAGGGTTAGTGATGAAGAGGAACGAGTTGTGGATTTGACAGAATTAAATCCTGCTCAGAGAATTCACCATTTAGAGAGAAGTATCATGTTTCTAAAGCAACAACATGCCGAGGTGCTAAAGTCTCTACATGACGAAATTGACAATCTCAAAAAAGAAAATAAAGGTAAAATTATTGACCTTCTTTCTCGTAGCATAAATTAAATATGCATATTTTTATAAATATTCAGCGCATTACTTGGACATATTCATGGTTCTAAATTCAAGATTTAACACTGTAAGCTTTGATTTGTCTAACCTTTTCACTTATTTAAAGCATTTCAAAAATTTCCATGGTACGGGTATCAGATTCTCTGGCCCACTTTTATAATATAAGTTCCTGTTAAAGGTCATTCATGGAAGTTTGAAGTTAGTGAAATACTGTCTTTTTACCTATTTTGGAGCCAAGAAAAAGAATCTGATGATATTTTAAAAGACATAGTAGTTTCTGTCATTGGAACTTCTTAGTTAATCAGAATAATTATACAACGTGAGTTTACATTGGAAATCAAATACTGCTTAAACGTTTGCACAATCCCATAGGAAGATGTTGATAGTATTAACCTTTCAAAACTGAGGTTTGCATCATACACTAAATGGACATTTTTATGACAGACTTACAGTTCAAGATTGTGATGAGTCAGAAGCAACAACAACAACAACAACTGCAGCAACAACAGACAGCTGGCGGCAGTGCAAGTAGCAGACGGAGCCGGACAGGAAAGGAGACAAGAATGATGGAGAAAGGTATTTAATCTCCATACCAGCCTCACACTTACACATATAGGCGAAGAACAGTTATATGTCATAAAATTTACTTAGTAAAAGCTTAAATATTTGCATCTCTTTACAGGTAAGCAAACAAAATGTATAAAGAATATGCCCTTGTGAAAGTTTGTTGTTCAACTGTGCTGAGGATTTAGGAGACACAAAAGTAGAGTGCTGCGTTTTTAGCTCAAGGGAGATTATAAGTTCACTTTTGTGATAGGTCGATATCCTAAGTGTTGAGTCCATTGTTCTTCTGTGTTCACACTTCACCAAGTGTATAGCACAAAGACCACATTTTGGTTCAAGTCGCATGAAACATGGTCAGAATGTATGTCTTGATAAAATCTTAATGTTTAGTACTGTATAATCTATGCTTAAAAACTAGCTCACTTGGACTGGTAAAATATAAGAAATACCAGAGACATAGATATTCTTTGTCTCCAGAAATACATTGTGGACATTTAAGAGTCTTAAATTGTTTCCTTATCTTTAAGAATATTTATTGAAATAAGACCTGAAGGTAAGAAACTAGGTAGGAAGGTGACTTGTAAGATATTGTCCTTTCCGTTGATGATTTATAATTGAAGCAGGTAAATTATGTAAACTACCTTCGAATTATGGAAGGGCACAAGTGTTGCTCTTGTCCCTGTGTGTGTGTGTGTGTGTGTGTGTGTGTGTGTAAATGGCGGTTTCTCATAAATAACTTTTGAAAGATTGCATGGATTTAATTCAGATTTTACATGTAGGTTATTGATCATAAAATACAGGTCAAGTTCGATTTAGGCTACAATCCACAAATTATTACAGGAGTTATGGCCCCTTTTCCACTTAAATTAGAGCATAATGTAGAGCTATACTTTATGCTTTTAACTGGTAAAGGCTTGTAATATAGTATTTGATCTGGCATTTATGTATGTATACTACCGTATACTTTTGTGTAACATATTTAATCATACATGTATATATGTATTGTGCATGGGCTAGAGGCCTTATAGCAAATAAACTTTTGTTGTCGCCAAAAAAAAAAGCCTCTCCCCCCCTCCCCTCAACATATTGCATGTCACTGGTATCAAAATCAATCACATAGTATTTCAGCTTAAAAATCACTTGTTGTAAATCACATGTACATGAAATTCAACCAACTTTCAGAGTTGTCTTCAGTATCACTGCCATCTGGACCACATTTAAATTTATCAAAGACTATTGGAAGTTCTTCTAGAGGTTGGTTACTCACTGAGTATAATGGTTTGCAAGGTTATAGGACACATTTCTTGCAGTATTTAGTACAAGTGCACTAATATCACCGTGTTCTTCACTTGAGTTAAGTAGGAATCACTACATAACTATTACTATTACTAGAAATCACTGTTGATCTAAAGGGTCACTTTCATTGCAAACTTTCCAGTCCAAGGACTTTAAGGTCGCCCAAGCACAAAGTGATTATCAAGTACTTTCTTATTGGTGTACGTCTGTCAGTATTTTGTTTTATTCATTAGCATGCTGGTTGAGAGTGATTCTGTCTTCATTAACTGAAAAACTGAAAAGGTCAAAGTTTAAATTTTTTTGAAAATTTGATCCTTATAAATGTTTGTAAAAAATATGTAGATTCATGGATAATTGTGGTTCTGAGCTCACTTGAGCACAAAGAGCTTATGGTGAGCTTTATGATTGTTGATTGTCATACATTCATTTCTCCATCTTTCCACATTATACTGGGACAACATCAGGGGGTAATGGTTTGTTGACTGAGGTCTGTTAACAAAGGGTTAAAGTTTGCATTGTACTAAGGGTCATAAGATTGTCTTTGGGTATGCCCAGCTATCTGTCCACAGTGAATTTATTTATGCACCTGCTTCAGCATTTTTCAAGCAACTTTATTAGTAAGTGTATGAGCAAAAGATTTTATATATGTTCATTACTTAGTTATATTGGGGTTGACTTACAAGAGTTACAGCCCTTGATTTAGCATAAGTAGAGCTCTTGTATAAATATATTTGTGATATTTTTATTGTTAATAGATTTGGCAAGAGCTATAAGAGCTTTTAAAATACAAATTGTAACTAACACACACCCAGGATCAAGATTGACAAGTAATACATTTGTATTAGAGTTATGTACCCTTAATGAAATTGTTGTTTGACCTTTTCCTAAAGGCCATATTTTGGTGTCTTGATTAGTAATACCAGAGTTATGTACCCTTCATTGTTGTGTTTTGATTGCACTCCAGTTTGACATATAACCATAGCACTTCTGCATTAACAGTCCATATTATTTACCCTAAATGCTACATCATTTTATTCCCTGTGTGTTCAATGATTGTCGACTAATGTATTTAATAAAACATCTGCATCATAAGTGGCACACCTAGTCAACAGTTTCCTTAGAAATACAAGGTTTTTTTTTGCCCATTACTTGCTATGTTATTTTTTTCAAATTTGGAGTTTTGTTCTACATATGCAAGAAAACAAAATGTACCTCAAGGGAAAGTTTATATATATCAGACTACATGCTGTACTTGTATACTACATTTAGCAAAATGCAAACAACAGTTAACATTATTTTAGCACTTTTTAAATAGATATCATTGTTATAACATTGTATCTAATGGATGTTGAAGTACTTTTGGAGGGCACTGTATATTATATGCATTTCAGAGGACAAACTAGACGAGTTGAAAATTATCTTCCTGGAAGAAGAAATCAAAGAACTAAAGCATGCACTGAGAGAGGCTCGTAATCGTAATACATACCTTACTCAGGTTATAGAACAAAATGAAGATATCAAGAAAAAGCAGTAAGTAGCATTTTAATGATCTTTACCCCTACATTTGCCTTTTACATTCTCGAGAACGAATTACACATTGACACAAGACATCTTAATACTGTACAGTATTGCTTCGGGGTTTCTTTTCAGGTTGATTTCATCTTGAATGAGTCTTGATAATTATGAATCAAAGTTGTAAGAACTTGTTTGGTAATTATGAGTAACTTAATTAGTAGATGTAAACACACTCTGGAATGATTGTTCAAATTTATCGATATGTAAAAAAACAGGGCTTGTAGTGAGTGTGGCCCATTTCTTTATATCTATTCTAAAACTTAAATAAACATTTGTCAGATTTGTAGTTCACCTGTAGTTGAGATGAGTCACTGTAATTGATCACCATCTGCATGTCCCTATCTGTACATAATTTTCTTTAAATGACAGCTACCACTGAAACAGTTAAATTGTTAAGCATTTTAAATTGACATAATTTGGATGGCCTCCTTTCAAAATTCCTTGAAGAAATCCACTTCATTCAGAACTCTGTAATCTAAAATATGATTCTAAAAAAGTCACGGAAAAGGAGAATCAAAATCAGTCACTATATAATATAATAACTTCGCAACATTGTCCAATATTGCTCTATTGTGTAAGATAGAAGGGAGGGGCCTTGGTGTAAGGATAGAACAGTAGACCCCTAGCTTCAGCTTCTGTCAGCAGAAATTGATTTGGACCTCTGCTATCCCTTCTTTAATTGTTAATATTTCTTAGAATCCCAGGAAATGGACATCAAGATTGATAATATATTATAAGTTGTAAGAACTGTTGTCTAAAATTAATGTGAAGCTTAAACAGTTGGCCTCCTTGGTCATGTGGTCATAGTCACTGACTTGAAATCACTGTAACCTCTCTTACATTTAGGGTCATGGGTTTGACCCCTGCTCCGAGTATGTCTCTTCATGTGAGAAAGTTAGCAGTTTCTTATGAAAGAAAGGGGTCTGGTACTGGTTCTACCCAGAAATGGTGGTTGGGTAAACTGTCTGCCTGTTTAAAATGACCAAAATAGAGTCGAAAGGGATGTTAAACCCATACAACAACAACAGTGAAGCTTAATAAATCTGATTTCAATGTTACAATTTATGTTATTTCAGACAACACACTATAGATACAATGAAGTATCAGCTATCTCAGGGTAATGCTGAGAATTTAGCGGAGCAATTAACGTCTGGACAGAGTCTGTTCAACCTACCTGCGGGCCGACAACCAACACTTGCAGAGTGTGAGGCAATTATTCGTAGACTTCAATCAGTCAATGAACAACAGCAGCATGAGGTAGGGTAAACAAATTGTCCTATTGCTTTAACTGCTTGAAGAAATGTTGTTTTCAGTTTAGATAAAGAGATAATGTTACAACAGTATTTACACATAGACAGACCGGACCAGTACGCAGATGCTACCAGTACGCGGACACTTCCGTTTTCGGCGTTTTCTAAATCAAAGAATCTTTCTTGCATTATTTTGATAATTACATAATTTTATTCGTACAGTATCAGTTCTTCTTCTGGTATAATAAATGTATTCTTGCATTTCCCGATTTTCAAATGGTAATCAAACAAACAAACAGAGAGGAACCCAAAAGGTAAATGTAAAAAAATCATATTTTTCGTTAATAAAGTAGTAATATTAATAACGATTGGGTTAAAAATAACCCTATTGTAAGAAAATTCGAAGTTTTTTATGATGATAACTCTTTTTTTAAAGAAATTGTATAAAAATTTCACCACGAAGCCTAAAATGTCGCGTCAATTGTGAACGGCATGCCGATCATTTAGGTGCATCTGCACCAGTTACACAAAATTTTTCTTCTTCTTTTTACTTGTTGGATGCATAGTTCAAGTTCTAGAAAAAAGCAATAATCCATAAATTGATGGGTTTTTTTTACTTTGATGGACATAAAATTAATATTCATGGGAAATTGGGTGATGGATCATTTTAATTATGCACGTGTACGATTAGGAACTACGCACTCTTATTTCCATCGCTTACCTCATGTGACTTTTAAATCAAATGGACAAAAAAAAATTTTTTTTCAATAATTAAACACTTGAATTCTTAAAAAAAGAATCATTAACAAATCTTTTCAAGGATCTAGACTATTCGTTTCATTCCGTTTTCTTCCAACAAGAGGGTGTCCGCGTACTGGTCAAATCGTTTGATTGCTTAAGGCCGTGACCGTACCTCCCTGCAGAGCCAGACTGCGCATGCGCAGTGCATTGTTTACACGCACAACTTTCTGTAAATTTCCGAACAAGGACTTATCTGAATAGATATGAAGACCTAAACCTGGACAGATTAGACACAACAAGTAGGTTGCCGGAAAAAGTGTCCGCCTACTGTTCTGGTCTGTCTAAATTTATTTTACTTGTATACTAGTATAAATTTTTAACTAACTGGAATAATTGTCATTCCAAAAGTGTATTTTCTTAGGACTTATCTTTTTCTCTTATAATTAAGTCACTTTATGATTGAAGAAGTTTATCAATATGCCATTTATCCTATGTTCATAATTTACATGCAGGTTACTCTTTGATATATTGCTCAGTTTTAAGTTGCACATCAGTAGCATCACTGATAGTAGTTGTTTTAAAAGTCAAGAATGTCATCACCCAACTTCACAACATCATGGCAGCCATTTTGTGACACAGTCAATACAGTCCCTTTGACTTATTTTCTAATGGTATGCTGTATTTTTCTCTCCCCATGTTTACAGCTGGATAATTTAAAATCTGATCTCCGTGATGTATTATATTCACACAAATGGACGCCTGATGCCTATTTACTTGCCAAGGCATATGTTGCGGAGGAAGACACTAAGGATGGTGAGAAAGATAAATCTCTTCCAAAACTTCATATGAAAAACCAGTCACGAAAACTGTAAGTACAGACGCTCTACTTTGACACTGATATATAAGAAATCATAATTCTGTGTCTTGGTTTTCATTTCTTTGTTTCTCTGTATTTTCTCTTGTTCTGTTATGGAGTCTATATAATAGCCATCATCTAAATTTTACTTTCCTTAGGTTCCTACTTGTAACATTGCTACTTGTAGAGGGGACATATTTAAAACTAAAGCTTAACTATGAAAAAATTCAAATCCTTTTAGCAGATACAGTTGACTCTCAGTATCTCAAACTCGCTTACATCGAATTTCCGTTTAAATCGAAGAAATTCTAAAGTCCCGTCAAAATTCCTTCTTTATGCATGTACTTCAACTCCTTTTAAGACAAAATTTGACATACCGAGACTCCGGATGTGTCGAAGGGATTTTTTGGTCCTGCCAATCAAATTCCAGTGTATTGTCAACTTGTTAAGTCGAAGTGCGAAAGTCGTCGACGGATCAAAGGTGCGGCGGATTAAAACAAAGTTGAGACGTTGTCATACTAATTAACACGTATCGTAATGATTGTTGTTTGTTTTTCATGGATTTACTTTAATTGCCGGCACTTAAAGTAAAGTTATTAATGATGAAAAATGTGGTAATTACTTTAAAGACTAAATTTATTTTAGAGGTAGAGTTATAATAGTGATTGGGCTTTATCAAAAAGGATGATTTCTGAACTAATGTATCAGTCTGTAAAAATTTAAGTTTTGATTTAGAATATACGAATGTTCTGACTTTCGGTTCATGAAACGCTACTTTCACTTTCGCCCAATGCGTTCGTTTTCACTCGGGCCGGTACAAGAATGTAGGTGTGCGTGATATTTCTTATTGAATGCTAATTGGGTATATGCAAAAATTAAATGCAATTTAAATTGAATTTGTGTTCCCATGTTTTAGGGAAAATTTGCATGCATCAATAAAATAAATACACATAATTGTCTATCTTGAAAACAGGGAAATTTGAGCACTTTTCGTCAGCATACGTCCATATACGTAAAAAAAAAAAGAATTTAAAAGCCCCTCCTCTTACCTCGAACTTCGTTTATCTCGAAGTAAAAGGCATGGTCCCTTGAAATTCGAGATAACGAGAGTCAACTGTATTTAATGTCAGTATTTATACCCCCAAAACGAAGTTTAGGGGGGTATATAGGAGTTACCCGGTGGTTGGTCGGTCGGTTGGTCGGTCGGGCGGTCGGTCGGTCTGTTGCATTTTCCTTGTCCGGAGCATAACTTGAAAACTACTAGTTGGAATTCAATACAACTTCATACAATGGTCAAGCACATTGAGAGGAAGTGCAGTGCACAAGAACTATAACTCCATCTTGACTAATTACAGAGTTATTGCCCTTTGTTACTTTTCCTTGTCCGGAGCATAACTTGAAAACTACTAGTTGGAATTCAATACAACTTCATACAATGGTCAAGCACATTGAGAGGAAGTGCAGTGCACAAGAACTATAACTCCATCTTGACTTTTTACAGAGTTATTGCCCTTTGTTACTTTTCCTTGTCCGGAGCATAACTTGAAAACTACTAGTTGGAATTCAATACAACTTCATACAATGGTCAAGCACATTGAGAGGAAGTGCAGTGCACAAGAACTATAACTCCATCTTGACTTTTTACAGAGTTATTGCCCTTTGTTACTTTTCCTTGTCCGGAGCATAACTTGAAAACTACTAGTTGGAATTCAGTACAACTTCATACAATGATCAAGCACACTCAGAGGAAGTGCAGTGTACAAGAACTATAACTCTATCTTGAGTATTTACTGAGTTATTGCCCTTTGTTACTTTTCCTTGTCCGGAGCATAACTTGAAATCTACTTGTTGGAATTCAATACAACTTCATACAATGATCAAGCACACTCAGAGGAAGTGCAGTGTACAAGAACTATAACTCTATCTTGAGTATTTACTGAGTTACTGCCCTTTTGTTACTTTTTCCTTGTCCGAAGCATAACTTGAAAACTACTGGTTGGAATTCAATACAACTTCATACAATGGTCAAGCACATTGAGAGGAAGTGCAGTGCACAAGAACTATAACTCCATCTTGACTTTTTACAGAGTTATTGCCCTTTGTTACTTTTCCTTGTCCAGAGCATAACTTGAAAACTACTAGTTGAAATTCAATACAACTTCATACAATGATCAAGCACACTCAGAGGAAGTGCAGTGCACAAGAACTATAACTCCATCTTGACTTTTTACTGAGTTATTGCCCTTTGTTACTTTTCCTTGTCCGAAGCATAACTTGAAAACTACTAGTTGGAATTCAGTACAACCTCATACAATGGTCAAGTATATTTAGAGGAAGTGCAGTGCACAGGAACCATAACTCCATCTTGACTCATTACAGAGTAATTACCCTTTGTTACTTTTCCTTGTCCAAGCATAACTTGAAAACTACTAGTTGGAATTCAGTACAACCTCATACAATGGTCAAGTATATTTAGAGGAAGTGCAGTGCACAGGAACCATAACTCCATCTTGACTCATTACAGAGTAATTACCCTTTGTTACTTTTCCTTGTCCGGAGCATAACTTGAAAACTTCTGGTTGGAATTCAATACAACTTCATACAATGGTCAAGCACAGTGAGAGGGAGTGCAGTGCACAGGAACCATAACTCCATCTTGACTTTTTACAGGGTTATTGCCCTTTGTTACTTTTCCCTGTCTGGAGCATTTTTCGAAAACTACAAGTTGGAATTCAATACAACTTCATACAATGGTCAAGCACAATGAGAGGAATTGCTAAGAACAATATCTCTTTTTAGTTTGTTTGCAAGGTATTATGTTACTACGAACTTCTTCAGTTTATAAAGCAATCCTTTTGGGGGTATTAATCACATTTAGTGATAGCTCTAGTTTTAAAAGGAACAGTACTTACACATTACTGTCTAAATAAAATACTTTTGCAAGAATTCATTTTTCAATGTAGCATTGATGTATTATGTATTAAAGTTGAGTGTATTCAATCCAAAATCATGACATATGTGTAGAAAGGAAATTATCTGTACTGTGGTGTTTTTGTGTGAGTATATAATACTATGAGTATAATACAAATGTAATCCAACAGTTCCTGTTATTGATCAATGAAACAAGAAGAGCCGGGCCAGTTGCCAGTCTCGGTGTCGGATATATGCAAGTTGTCAACAGTCGGGAATTCAAGCATGTATTTGATTGGCAAATGTGCATTTTATGTATCTATCTTAAGTCTGTTTTGTATGACACGCCATGCTAAGATTATGCTGTTTCAAATTCTAATTTTCAGTAATTTAATATTTTTCTTTGAATTCAAAATTTATGTTGCAGCCCTGAGATAGCCTATATTCAAAGAGACCTGGTGAGCCTGCCAGCCCTTAAACAGACAGTGAGTAACAAGGCGGTAGAGAGAAAGAAACGGACCCAGATCTTACAGAAAGCAAGATTGAAAAAGGAAGTCATGCCTTAGAGTTCATGATGTTACCACTATTTTGCGTTCATGTGCTTTTTATAAAAACACTTGTTCAACAGAGTGCACTAATAGTGATACGGATATGTTAGAACATGTTGACTATATGCTCTGGAAAGGTGTTCTAATAAATGTTAATGATGTTAATGACTTGTTGGGGGTTACATGATGATTTGCTAAATGTAAATCAATTGTTCTTTTCGGATGACAGTGATAGAGAATGGCGATTTTTTCGAACATGTTTTAAAAGTTGTCTGGACAGTATTCTCTGGAGAAACTGCTCTGAGCTTTATGAAAGGTTTTGTTATCTTGCAGAGATAAATGATACAGCGTATCGTATTTTTGTGATCTCTTGTAGACATTTTTACATTACTATTGTAACCTTTGATGATGCATTTTTATATTGTACAATTAGTTAAGGATTATTTTAATCAGTTGCATTTTACATTTTCATTGATTTGGTCTTGAACCTAAGTCCATTTAGGAAGAATACTACCAAAGTAAAAGTATTAATGATTCTTAGAATTGAAAACACATCAAAACTCATTTTTATATGGTGAGTAAGTTGTCACCGCAAACGGGTCCAATATATCCTGGTTGATACCAGATTTAGTGCCAGAAAAATAATAGAGTGCTGTAGAATGTTCTTGAAATAGATTTTCTTGTTAGTTCCTCTGAACGACAATAGAATAGATGCTTCATAACTGATTGTTAAATTTGCTACTGTACAGAAAGTTTTGGAAATAAACGTGTTGAAAAATACTCGTTATCCCAAGCTAGTTTGCCCAGCCAACGTTGGTTGTGGCAGGAGTGATGCACATGTTTGGTAGATTGTAGTATATCTAGAAACCATTGTTGTCACGTATGGACACAGATAAAATTGTTAAGATAGCAAAAGAAGCTCACACAATTTAAACTTTATAGCTTCAAGCTGTTGATCTTTTTAGGAGGAAATTATTCTATCAAGTTGAAAAAAATACATGTGGTTTAGAGGAGGAGGATTTTGATTCACGTGGAGTTAATTGCCACCAAACTTATCACATATGCACTGTTAATTAATTTACAGTTTTTGCCTGCTAATAAATATATAAACAAGAAGTATATGAGTGTTGTTTATAGTTTTTGTATTTCCTAACCAGCACAACAGTGAGAATTTTTATAGTTTACTGAATTAACTAGAAGTATCCAGAGTGTTGCATTACAGACATCACTTCTGATATATGCATAATAAATCACAAGACTGTTACAACCCCTGTAAATGTGAAACAATCTGATGTTGATGTCTTTGTAACTACATGTAGTTGTGTGTACCTCAGGTTTCTCCCACGAGTATATAAACATGAACATATTGCCTTGGTAGAGTTTTGTGCGAAATGAAATGCTTTGCAAAGATGAGATCCTGTCTACTCCTAGACTGGAAACGCCCGGTTGCCTCGGAGTTCAGCCAATGTTTAGTGACGGGGTTAAGGGTCTGGGGCACCTTCAGTCTAGTGATATGTCATGTGTCCGTCGTCGATGTATCCCGAAAAGAAGAATGTTGTGTGGTGTTGCCCTGGTGTAATATTGAATTGGACCTCGTCTGTTGCAATGCATGTCTTGCATAATAGCTGGAAACAAAAACAGATAAATCCAAGCTTCATATAACCTAATAAATACATGAATACTTTGTAGTGTTATTTATAATAGCAACGTCCCCTAATATATATCATAGGAGGACCTGTTTCATTGACTGGACCTGTTTCAGTGACCCATTGAAAGTGTGGAACCAATTCTAAGTGCAGTATTTTGGAAAATCAATTATACCAGTCCAGGGTTGTGAACTAGAGTACACCATTTTAAGATTCTTCAGATTGGAGCATAGTCACGGGGTTGATATTTCCAGGGTAACCCCACTTTGGAGGCCTTTTTCTTATGACTGTTTTACACAACAAAGCTTCAAGCAAATGCCAATTACTGGCTTTTGTCACTAGTTTAGATTTAGAAATGAAGTAGGGGTCACTGAAATAGGTACAGCTGAGTGTTTGTTATGCAAAACATGGGTGCTAATGTGATAAACCACATTTGTTGGAATATTTTCCCTTTTTTTTTTACTTCACTCGGACTGAGTACAGATTAGGTTACAATAGTGATCCATAAAGAGAATAGGACTGTATTCTTAGAACGATTTTGTAATTCAGCAAGAAGTATTGCTAGGGTCACTGAAACTGGTACAGTTCATAATACATGCTTTTTCTATTCCGTTTTGTTAGCATGGAACAGGATGACTTGTTTAATAAAACCGCTATGTACTCTAATCTTTTCACAATACCCCACATGCTGTACAATCTTGTCACAAAAAACGTACATACTGTATAATGTTGTCACAAAAGAAACTCACATACTCAATAATCTTGCCACAAATACCCAAACATTCTCTATAATATTTTGTCAAAAAGAAAAACAATGTTCTCTATAGTCTTTTCATAAAACCCAAACGTTCTCTATAATATTGTCACAAAACCCAAATGTTCTCTATAATATTGTCACAAAACCCCAATGTTCTCTATAATATTGTCACAAACCCAAATGTTCTCTATAATATTGTCACAAAACCCCAATATTCTCTTAAATATTGTCACAAAACCCCAGTGTACTCTATAATATTGTCATAAAACCCCAACGTTCTCTATAATATTGCCACAAAACCCCAAAGTTCTCTATAATATTTTCACAAAACCCCAATGTTCTCTATAATATTGTCATAAAACCCCAACGTTCTCTATAATATTTTCACAAAACCCAATTGTTCTCCATAATATTGTCTCAAAACCCAAACATTCTCTATAATCTTGTCACAAAACCCCAACGTTCTCTATAATTTTGTCACAAAACCCCAATGTTCTTTATAATATTGTCACAAAACCCCAACGTGCTCTTTAATATTGTCATAAAACCCGAACGTTCTCTATAATATTGTCACAAAACTCCAATGGTCTCTATAATATTGTCACAAAACCCCAACGTTCTCTTTAATATTGTCATAAAACCCAAACATTCTCTATAATATTGTCACAAAACGCCAACGTTCTCTATGATATTGTCATAAAACCCAAACGTTCTCTATAATACTGTCACAAAACCCCAACACTATAATCTTGTCATAAAACCCCAATGTTCTCTATAATATTGTCACAAAACCCCAATGTTCTCTATGATATTGTCATAAAACCCAAACGTTCTCTATAATACTGTCACAAAACCCCAACACTCTATAATCTTGTCATAAAACCCCAATGTTCTCTATAATTTTGTCACAAAACCCCAACATTCTCTATAATCTTGTCACAAAACCCCAACTTTCTCTTTAATATTGTCATAAAACCCAAACGTTCTCTATAATACTGTCACAAAACCCCAACACTCTATAATCTTGTCATAAACCCCAATGTTCTCTATAATATTGTCACAAAACCCCAACATTCTTTATAACCTTGTCACAAAACCCCGTTTTCTATAATTTTGTCACAAAACCCCAATGTTCTCCATAATATTGTCAAAAAACCCCAATGTTCTCCATAATATTGTCACAAAACCCGAACGTTCTCTTTAATATTGTCATAAAACCCAAACATTCTCTATAATATTGTCACAAAACGCCAACGTTCTCTATGATATTGTCATAAAACCCAAACGTTCTCTATAATACTGTCACAAAACCCCAACACTCTATAATCTTGTCATAAAACCCCAATGTTCTCTATAATATTGTCACAAAACCCCAATGTTCTCTATGATATTGTCATAAAACCCAAACGTTCTCTATAATACTGTCACAAAACCCCAACACTCTATAATCTTGTCATAAAACCCCAATGTTCTCTATAATTTTGTCACAAAACCCCAATGTTCTCTATGATATTGTCATAAAACCCAAACGTTCTCTTTAATATTGTCATAAAACCCAAACATTCTCTATAATATTGTCACAAAACGCCAACGTTCTCTATGATATTGTCATAAAACCCAAACGTTCTCTATAATACTGTCACAAAACCCCAACACTCTATAATCTTGTCATAAAACCCCAATGTTCTCTATAATATTGTCACAAAACCCCAATGTTCTCTATGATATTGTCATAAAACCCAAACGTTCTCTATAATACTGTCACAAAACCCCAACACTCTATAATCTTGTCATAAAACCCCAATGTTCTCTATAATTTTGTCACAAAACCCCAATGTTCTCTATGATATTGTCATAAAACCCGAACGTTCTCTTTAATATTGTCATAAAACCCAAACATTCTCTATAATATTGTCACAAAACGCCAACGTTCTCTATGATATTGTCATAAAACCCAAACGTTCTCTATAATACTGTCACAAAACCCCAACACTCTATAATCTTGTCATAAAACCCCAATGTTCTCTATAATATTGTCACAAAACCCCAATGTTCTCTATGATATTGTCATAAAACCCAAACGTTCTCTATAATACTGTCACAAAACCCCAACACTCTATAATCTTGTCATAAAACCCCAATGTTCTCTATAATTTTGTCACAAAACCCCAATGTTCTCCATAATATTGTCACAAAACCCCAACGTTCTCTTTAATATTGTCATAAAACCCAAACATTCTCTATAATATTGTCACAAAACGCCAACGTTCTCTATGATATTGTCATAAAACCCAAACGTTCTCTATAATACTGTCACAAAACCCCAACACTCTATAATCTTGTCATAAAACCCCAATGTTCTCTATAATATTGTCACAAAACCCCAATGTTCTCTATGATATTGTCATAAAACCCAAACGTTCTCTATAATACTGTCACAAAACCCCAACACTCTATAATCTTGTCATAAAACCCCAATGTTCTCTATAATTTTGTCACAAAACCCCAACATTCTCTATAATCTTGTCACAAAACCCCAACTTTCTCTTTAATATTGTCATAAAACCCAAACGTTCTCTATAATACTGTCACAAAACCCCAACACTCTATAATCTTGTCATAAACCCCAATGTTCTCTATAATATTGTCACAAAACCCCAACATTCTTTATAACCTTGTCACAAAACCCCGTTTTCTATAATTTTGTCACAAAACCCCAATGTTCTCCATAATATTGTCAAAAAACCCCAATGTTCTCCATAATATTGTCACAAAACCCCAACTTTCTTTATAACCTTGTCACAAAACCCCAATGTTCTGTTTAATATTGTCACAAAACCCCAATGTTCTCCATAATATTGTCAAAAAACCCCAATGTTCTCCATAATATTGTCACAAAACCCCAACTTTTTTTATAACCTTGTCACAAAACCCCAATGTTCTGTATAATATTGTCACAAAACCCAAACGTTCTCTATAATATTGTCATAAAACCCCAATTTTCCTTATAACCTTGTCACAAAACCCCAATGTTCTCTATAATATTGTCACAAAACCCCAACGTTCTCTATAATATTGTCATAAAACCCCAACTTTCTTTATAACCTTGTCACAAAACCCCAATGTTCTCCATAATCTTGTCATAAAACCCCAACGTTCTCTATAATCTTGTCATAAAACCCCAACGTTCTCTATAATCTTGTCACAAAACCCAATGTTCTCTATAATCTTGTCACAAAACCCCAATGTTCTCTATAATATTGTAACAAAACCCCAATGTTCTCTATAATCTTGTCACAAAACCCCAATGTTCTCTATAATCTTATCAGAAACTCCCAACGTTCTCTATGATATTGTCACAAAACCCAATGTTCTCTATAATCTTGTCACAAAACCCCAATGTTCTCTATAATCTTGTCACAAAACCCCAATGTTCTCTATAATCTTATCAGAAAACCCCAACGTTCTCTATAATATTGTCACAAAACCCAATGTTCTCTATAATCTTGTCACAAAATCCCAATGTTCTCTATAATCTTGTCATAAAACCCCAAAGTTCTCTATAATATTGTCACAAAACCCCAATGTTCTCCATAACATTGTCACAAAACCCCAACTTTCTTTATAACCTTGTCACAAAACCCAAATGTTCTCCATAATATTGTCTCAAAACCCAAACATTCTCTATAATCTTGTCACAAAACCCCAACGTTCTCTATAATATTGTCACAAAACCCCAACGTTCTTTATAATATTGTCACAAAACCCCAACGTTGTGATTTTGTGAGGATAGAGGCAGGAATAGTATCGTATAGTATGAGAATCACCTTAATGGAACATATCGTAGAATATATAACAAAATTGCTGCGAGAACTTTGTTTTAATTAACGCTGAATGAAAATAGGGATCGCATATACAATCTTATAAATCCTAATGAAAAGAAAAACGGAAAGAGCGTAAAGATTATTTAAATATGTTTTGTTTTTTTCAAGTTATAAATGATACACTGGAAATGAGAAAGTGTTACCATGAACCTAGAATAAACAAAATAGTATGTCTCTGTTATAAAGTCTGTAAAGTTCATTTGCATCGCCCATTTCAAAATATTTACATGAAAGCTTTGTTTCTAAAGCCCGCTGTGATACGTAGTATCGCAGTTTTTCTTGTTGACATTTTTTTTTAGATTTATTAAATTAATACACTGTACACGTATGCAATATAATAGCGTAAAATCACTCCAGTAGATTTTTAAATAACGTAAATGTTCATGGTTGTATCATATGGAACTGCATGACCCTGAAAATGAAGCTTATTTGCGACAAGACAGCCTTCCGTCTTTCATTCAAATAGGGTTTACTTTACTATAAACTATTAGCTGTTATCAAAGTTAAACAGCCTGTCCGATGGAGATAATATTAAGACCGTCGTCCGAAAGGTTGTGACTTTCTGACATGAGAACATATGTCAAGTCGTGTAATTCCCACGGTACACGTGGTCTACAAGGACTGTTCCATAAGTAATGTTACACGAAATAATTGGTATTAACATTTATGTACATGTCTTTTATTGCTCAGAACTGTATGAAGTTTTGCTTACTAGTACGAAACACAGCTGCTTTAAAAATGTTTTCTTAGTTAACAGACAGACTTTTAGAGAGTTTTGTAAAAAACAAAAAAAAAAAACAAAAACAAAAAACAACAACAACAGAAAAACAATGTTCTCTCGTACGCGTGTAAACTGAAAACTGTAAAAACTGAAAAAATAAGAGTAGTTAAAACCATTGCACTTATTTGTTTGAAATATAATCGATATTTCACATAAGTACCGTATTTGTTTAAATTTTCTTGTACATTATTTGTCCTAGAAACTTAAATGCTATTTTCATATTAAAAGTCTATTGGTTTTGGGGGTATATTTAAAACTGTTGGCTCCTTGATGTCGCTTCAAACTTCTATGCATTTGCATTTAAAATGTGCTATTAATGGCTTTCATTACTTATATAGCATCACGTTACTTCCGTGTCTAAGAATGTGCTAACGTTTGAAACATAATCTACACGTGATTCTAGCCAACAGAGTTTTAGTATCTACAACTCTAAACTGTATTTGATGTTAACCAAAGAGAAACTTGACTGTATAGCTGTGCACAAATATGTATAGGCTACAAACTACCTCCATCATGGCCAGTATGATTCAGTAGTGACATTTTCAAATTTTTATTTTATTAAATCTTTCTCAAACGGCTAGTTTCTCTAATAACGTAAAGAAAACTCAGATAACAACCCTCTCAAACATTCATTGTCTGCAAGTCTAGACCGGTGTATAAGTAGTTGAACCTCCGAATCGAAATCATTAAATTATGAATTTGCTTTGTTTTGTCCCACCTTTAGCGTTCTTATTCTACAGGACAACTAAAAGTTGGAAATCATCTCTTATATGCCTTGCATATCTAGTAAGTGCACAATATTTTTATAGAATTTTTAAAAAGAAATGAATTCACAATTTTAACTGAATATGGAGTTTGCTTCTTAAAGTTCAGACATCGTAACGCAGAGAGAGTAATATTTACTGATACGTTTTTACCATGTTAAAATTTAGGAGTAGCGTTTCTGAGTTTACGCGTATTATAACGAACGCTTTGTTTCAATTACAATGTATTTCGATCCTGTACCATCTACTTTGGTATCTTTCAGGGCTTGCTAACATGGCTGGAAGTGTTTCCTACACTTCTAACAGTTTCCCTAACCGTTACCATCCTATTCATGTTGTTCCAATATATGCACACAGAAATACCTGAAGGGGTGAAGGAAGTTTGGGGAGCCCGAATCTTGGACACTGCTCTCCGCACAAACGGAAAATTTGTAAGTATTACAATGCTGCACACATTCTGAAATTTGCAATACTTTTTCAAATGTAACACCCAGGATGGAACAATTTGGATATTTAAGTACCTTTTCCATAAAACACAGAAACATGACAGATTGTATTCTCACAATGCAGGTGAATTTTAAATTGCGAACAGAATTTCAATAAGTATATTCATGATGAAAGACAAAGTAATTACATTCAGAATAGGTGCGCTGCTTATAGAACTTTATGTTTTGTATTGGTAGATTCAATTTCACCCAAATCATTAAGTTGAATAAGAACATGTTAACTCATTTAGTAAATCCTTAGTAACATAAGCTCCTTATGTTTATGAACAAACACGTTTCTTTAAAGCAACTAGCTTATTTCAAATAACTCTAGATCTAGTTTGTTTTTATAGTTCTATTGGACCCCACGTTATTGTTTAATGTCATTAACAAACCATCAGCTCAAGCAACATGGGCTTTATTAATCTATGACTGCCGATATTAGCTAACCACCGGGAACGTTATTTCAGATATTATCCTTGCATAATTTTGGTATCACCGGCGGATGTTGCAGGCCTACAAGAAAGCTGGTGAATGTCGTTCTTACAACATTGATAACTGGCAGCCCATTCGGCAAAGGAACAGATCCAGAACTTGAAGTAATACTCGTTTCATCTTTTGTCATTGCTTTAATAGCTTAAAGTGATTTGCCAATAGATATAATCAAGAAAGTTCAAGACTCTTCCTATATGTTTGCACTCATAAACTGATGACGCAATGTCAAAGTACTTTAAAGGTGGGCGGATCTAAACAAAAATTCTACAACTTATTGAAAACAACGTTAATTTAAACTGTCGACTGTTTTAATCTTTAAAACATTATCATGATTATATGCACATTCAGTAAGAACATTTTCTTTTTTTATTTGCTTTAGATATACGACACAGAATTGGACGGCGTGAGTGTGCGTGTTTATGACCCTGTGAATGCAAAAGGATCAAAGCGCCCTGTACTTGTTTACTACCATGGCGGCGGTTGGTCGTGGCTCAATGTCGGTAAGTTACATGTAACCTTTGTACTCCTCTAAGTACACAATGTTTTTATCATAAGTCAGCTATACTTCTATGAACATATTTAAACAAATCTCCTTATTAGGTTTGTTTGACATCTCCTGGCCCTACTGTGCCAAATTACATTTTTAAGTCTGTTGTTTTTTGTTGCTTTCAAATTAATAGGTTCTTTGATACTTTTTTGAAAAATGTATCGTTTATTTAGTACAATGTAGATGTTTTAGCAGATTTTAGACAATTGTGGTGATAAGCATGTAAAGAGACAGGGATGGGAAAGAAGACTTGTACTGTTTTATGCCGGTATAGAAATTTCTTGTCAGATGTCACTTAGGAAGAAATGAAAGGCTGTATTTTGAACAGTCTTTACACCATTTTCATGTCTTAATAATCTGAGCCTCTTGTTGCAGATGTATACGATCCTGCAACTCGAGAACTTGCAAAGAAAGTGGGAATGGTTGTTGTTTCTGTGAAGTGAGTACATGTAATTCTTAAGATACAGTTAAATATGAACTATGAGAATAACTTGACATGCCATACCAAATAAAGGCCTACCCTTTTAGTACAAACTATGTAGTGTTAGACCTACTCGTTTTACACTAACTTGAACTGAAAGCACATGTGAACTGTAGTGACCGTTGTATGTTCGATTTTAGTCTTGCTCCAGTATCAAAATTAATACATCCCGAGTTCATGATGAGATATTTTAGGACAAACAGACACACGAACGACAGACAAAAGATTTTCACAGCATTCCGCATTTTGCTTCAAGTGAACTTATACAATTTCAACTGTGATAGTGGGCTAATCTTCAGTCTCATGTTTGTGAAGCATATTTTTTCGAGTCATAAAAAGCACGGACCTATATACACATTGATTTGCAACTTCCAAAACTCGATTAAACGATAACGTAAAAGGAGTTAACCATGTGTATATAGGTTCGTGTAAAAAGTAAATTTAGGATCCAGTTTTCATTCTTAATTAATGTAAGGATTACGACATTTACTAATTGTTATTTTCATGGAGTTTGATTATTTACATTAACACAGTTTAAATACATCAACTTGTAAAAGAAAAGCAATAAATGATGTCATCATACTACATACATGGTTTAATATCGTACTTTTTTCAGTTATCGTCAATCCCCTGAACATCCTCATCCGATACCTTTTCATGATTGTCTGAAGGCTACGGAATGGGTGCTTAAGAATCCAACGAAGCTAAAAATAGACGCATCACGTGTTGCAATATCCGGTGACAGTGCAGGCGGTCATTTAACAGCTGCTGTATCTCTACGCCTTAAGAAAAAGATCAAAATTCAAATTCCGATCTACCCGTGTTTACAACTTTTCGACCTGCAGACACCTTCTTATATAGAAAATAAAGATTACATCCCTGGGATGTTATGTCATGTGTCAATGCTTTCTTATTGGCTGAATTATGGCAACATTAGCTACGATCATATGGACTTAATACTAGAAAACCAACACACATCTCCAGCCTTAAAGAGATCTAAATACGCCGATTTTGTTTCTCCTCGATGGTATATGAAAGAGTATATCCGGACTGGAAGGTTACGAAACATGGAGAAGCCTGTCAATTCTGGTAATGAAGCTTTGTCAGGTATTGTCGAAAAAACCATATTAGATCCCTACTTTGCCCCTTTGATGGCTGATGACGAGGAATTCAAGGACTTACCACAAACGTATGTACTGACTGCAGGATATGATGTTCTCCGTGATGATGGTTTGATGTACTACCAACGCTGCAAAGCTGCTGGCGTTCGAGTACAGCTAGCCCATTACGAAGATGGTTTTCACGGCATGATATTCTTCTTTGCGGGCCCAATGCCTTTTGAAGTTGGCAAACGTGCAATGAATGATCTTGTGAACTTTTTGAAAGATAACCTTTAGTAGTGGAAACGTTTTGGGGCTTTCATGTGACCCAAAAACAAAACAAAACTTGATCTTAGTATTGGGCGAGGAAGAATGGGTGTAGGACAGTTTCCTGTACGCAACGTTTTTACATAAAAAATAAATTAAAGACGATTGTATAAATTTTTACTTATTTGTTATTTATTTAACACCAAAGTGAAGACAGATGTGCCTTGAAACTGAGAAATTCTACTTTTGAACTTTTTTCATTCGACCAGTTCTTTGAAACGGATGAAATACTTAATACCAGTGTAGTAGAAGGGAATTTATTGTCAGTCATTTACATAACTCTCACTGATGAAAATCGACTCTAGTTTATAAAGAATAGAGATACATTACGGCCATATATCGTTCACATGAGTATCACTGCACTTTAAAACAATAAAGTTGGTTAAAAAGTCATAATCAATGTGAGTCATAGGAATTTTGGAAATTAGTTTGCAAAACTACACAAATAGTCCAATTGTCATCTCTCTAATACTGTGCAAAATGTCAAGGTCAATGTAAGCTAAGGTCAAAGTTGAAATCTGCATTAAAAACTGTACTTAGGGTTCAAATTTTGATGTTGGTTCTTTAAAACAGGAAAGTTCATCATAAGGTCAAAGTAAGCCTATGCCGAAGTTGAAAGCTATACGCAAAACTGTATACATGGTCAAATTTTCAATAGTGAAGCTTCAAATCAGAAAATAGTCAGTAGGTCAAGGTTAGCCAACGAAGTTGAAATCTGCATGCAAAACTGTATGGTTCAAATTTCATTGATGTAGCTTAAGGAAGAGAAAGAAGGTCAGTACATCAGTTAGTCAAGTGACTCCGGGGCGGGGTCAAATTGGACAAAAGTGGTATGATTTGAACACTTTTGGTACAGGACCTCTAGGCAATGCTGCAAGTCAAATATCTAAGCTCTACGCCTTGTGGTTTAAGATAAAAGTATTTTTTAAAGATGTTCTGATATAAGCATATTTATGAAAGGTGACCCCGGGAATGAGTCGGTTTTGACCAGGGGTCATGATTTGAGCACTTTTGGTAGAGGTCCATCAAAAGATGCGTCTTTACAAATACCTAAGCTCTGGGCCTTTTGGTTTTGGTAAAGTAGATTTTAAATATTTCCCTACATAACGCTAGGTAAAATGGAGCGACACCCGGGCGGGATCAATTTTGACCCCGGGATCATGATATGAACACTTTTGGTAGAGGTCAACTAGACAATATTGAATGCCAAATATCTAAGCTCTTGGTTTTTCGATTTTGCCATGGTAACCAGAGTTACACATGTAATGAAATTATGTGAACCGTTTTGGTAGAGCCTAATGCAATGACTGAATATTCCGGCCAAGGTTCAATAACATTGCCATAGTGGTTTCAAAGGAGATTTGAAGCATTTTATTTTAAGCAAAATATGGACAACGGACATCCAACGATCCTAAAAGATAACCATAATAAGCTTATAAGACTGTTTCCTTCGTCGTGTGACCGAGGTAACTGAGGAAACAGTGGTACAAAAAGAAGAGTAAATAGAACACTAGTAAATACGTTTGCAAAAACAAGCACGAAATACTTTTTTAGTTTGTTCGTTTTTATTTGTAAATGTTTCAATCAGTAAAAGACAGAATTACAGGGAACACTTGACGTCTAAAAATTTCTACAGAACTACGTTTATTGCGTTTGGCCACCTACGTCGTCAGGTAGGCTTTATCTGCCGTACTTCCTGCCAAAGCCTCCTGAAAAATACAGAAAAAGCAAATTACAAATCGTAAAACTATTTGACTCATTTACCCGTCACGTTTTTTGCTCTTTGCAAACGCTATAAGAATGGATGACACAGACTCTTTTTCTTTGGTTTATTGTCTGGAAAAAACTTTGTACTGAATTTGTCTAATTTGCCTGGTAGGCTATTTATTTATTCATTCATTCTTGTAACGAATATATTTGCAAGCTGCATATTCTGGTAAAGACATGTTACTTGCCGAAAAAAGTTGTTAAGATGAAATAAATTGTAAGGTAGTCTTAAAATGAAAAGTATTTGGTTGAACACTCTTGTAAGGATATTCTAATTACCAAAGAGTCTTGCAAGGATAACTAAATTATCAAAAGCTGTGTAATGAAAAGTTTATAAATAATCACGTGAAAAGATTTAGTGACTTATTTTTTTGTAACAATAATGCAAACTTTCCTGCTTTTTCGGCAAAGTTTGCCATGGCATATCAGCACTAAAGTGATTTATAACACAGTTACCAACTCTGTATTCATATTTATTTGATGACAATCAAATGTCTGTGTACATAGCAAAATGCAAATGATACTGTTTCTAACATATCAGTCAACACTAAAAGAAAGAAGCTTTACACACCAAGCTACCAAAGCCTCCGATGTCCTAGCTCCGAACAACCTGACCTTCCTCAATTTCAAACCACAACAGGAACAAATAGGGCGGGGGTACACCTTGCTCATGGATATTTGAACGCTCAAAACATTGCGTAGCTTTCAGGTATGTAAGTTGAAAACTCTTAAATGCATTTATCGTATGGGATTCTTTCACAAGACGTTAAGACTCGCCAGAAGTAAGCACCTTTTCTTCCAAATTCAGTTAGGGTGAAGATTTATCTAACTGTATGTTGGATATATATGCATGATTTACACTATACATTAATTTCTCACTTTCAAGTAATTATTTTTGGTCCAATCATGTCCCTTATAAAATGAATTCGACTATTTTACGAATGAGTATTAATGCTTTAGATACCGCGCATAAATTATAAAATATATATTTAACACAGGCGTTATCTCTATTGAGACAGGTGTCTTAAGTCTTTAACTGTCTTAAGGTTTGGATAAAATCGATAATGCTGTTCTTTCTCACCACGGCAAAATATACCTGGACCTTCTTTGTTCCTGGTTGGTTTCTTTATAGGGAAGGGTCTGGGTGAAAGGGGCTGGCGCTTGGGAGGCTGGAGTGACTACACATAAATTATTGCAAGGTGTGTATTGCTCCTGATTTACTACACACAATAGAGCTGAAAATGTCAAACGTTTTAGTTCTTCTAAATTTCTTATTGTAGCAAAAACATATTTATTCGGAAACGGAACTCTTAAAACGTTTTTTGCCTAAATAATTATGTTACAATTGCTGAAAGAAGTAACAAAAACTAGCTAAATTGTTCATGAAATCGTGCTGCGTTTGTTTTTGCGAAAAGAATCTAAACAAGCGAATAAAGACAGGAAATTTAATACTATTAATTTAATATAAATGTAGTGTTCTTTTGGATAAAGTAGTGTAAGATTGTCATTTTTTTCAAAGGATTGATTGTGTAGAAATGTAGCACTTGCTGGTCTCAGGGACATATGATATATTTAAAGAAAAAGTGTCTATAAGGGACATTGAATGGATGTACTTGCGTTATTGTCTATGGGCGAAACGATTCTTACATTCAACAAGATATCTATGAAGTCGAGTAAGAAAAAGTTGTCAAAGGGTGAGAATGTTTAGAATGCCAATATCATAATTCTATAGTTAGTTAAAGATTTATTGAGGTGAGAATGTGTTGATTATATAACAGGCTTCCTGTAATGGAATTGCTCGTAACTTTGACCTCAATGCCTTATAATCCAGGGCCGTAGTTGAAATTGACACTATAGATATTTTTATAAAAAATCAAATTGGTCAATTATAAAGGAAACAAATAAATGTTTCAAAATATTTAAATTGTTATAACAGATACAATATGAAAAATCTCACTTAAACAGTATATATTTAAGTGTGAGTCAAGATAAAAACTCATACAGTGATTTGAAAGGAAACCCTTATTAACGCCAATCTATTGACGGGAAAACTTGCATTTAAATATTGATGTGACCATTACAACAAAGACTGAGAAGGTCATGCGTTCTGATAACGGAAAACATTTGACATGTCACTTAGCTGAATTTCTAAACATGATCATGTAAAATTCTTCCGTGGTTTTAAAGTTACATGCAGAAGAATATTGACGGACATACATAATAATATGTCATTTACTAATTCTTTATACCATACAATTATAAAACAGTTATTCATATTAATTAATGTTTTCCTTAAAAGTGATTTAAGAAGGAGTAATCTGTCCCCCTTTTCAAAACGATTTTTTCTCCCAATTTTAATATAATTAAAAGTCCAGCCGGATCCTAAACTGCCAGCCCCGACCCAATCTCCTCTCGGTCATGTTCCTAACAGCTCAAACGCTTCACATGTTATATTTATTTGATGTTATTTTTAATAATGTCTTTAGTACTATACTGAACCAAACTATACACAAAGAAAAAAGTTAAGCACCCCCTGAATTTCTGTTTCAACACATCCAAATTATGTCTCTGGATGCCTTTTATTTAATGCTCACCGAATAAAAAGCAGTTATCATCCCAACGAAACTTGTGACCCTGACTTTATTTCAAATAAGACAACTAACACATACGCTTTGAACAAAGGCCTCGTGTGAGGCCAAATTTAGAATTCCCCATGTGTTCATCTAACCCTACATCTATAAAGCCAAAGCTGCCAATAGTTCTGAATACATTTGTGTTTATACCATATCTGAGCAGGTTTTTACATATTTAAACGTCAGTTTTGTATGACATTCCGATGTTATCACCAGCAGCAATAATTGCGTGACCTTCAGTTGGATCGTCTGATGATGCGGCAATAATCATGACGTTTTCATTGGACGACGTCAAGACTGGGTGTGACGAACCCAAGTCTCCCAGTGGTACAACAGTGACGGGATGTGGAGCCGCAGTAAAAAGGCGACCCTCTGACATAGTGGCAATGTCGCCTAGCCAAATTGCACATTTTCATGAATAAGTTGTAAAACATATCATTGTCTAAAACATATTAATGCATAACTTACCCTCAGATATTGTGTGCAAAATGGACTCTTCATAAAGCTATTGAACTGTGTCACTTTTAATGTTGGCTAGCAGTTGCGCTTATAAAATAATTATTTCCTAATCAGTTTCTAAAGAATTGTCAGATTTGCATACTGCACGTGTAATTTTGAATGAAATGTACAAAATACAAAGAACTACTGATGTTCATATGTTCAACTTGTTATATATTTCAAATTAATAAACTAGATGTTGTATAACTGTTGCCTGCCAGACAAAAACATTGCTTTCTCAAATATATAAAATGCCAGAGCTGATAAACTAATATCTACTCCGTCATGTACTCTGATGCTACATTGACTCCATCTTGGCTAAATTTTACATAAAGTATTATTCCAAACAATTTTAATAACTTAAATATACCGGTATATTTCAGAACTCAAAAGAAATACAACTATGACCCCTGCAAAATTATCACAGTTTCAAACGTATCGATTCAAACTTAGAGATTCGAATAAAAAAACTGTTGCGCTTCATCACTCCTTGGAAATAAAGAAACAATAGAACCCCAAAATGTTAATGTAACACATTTATTTTAGATTACGAACCCCTAGATTTTAAGATTGACCTTTATGTATCAATTATCTAATAATTTATTTCGTCTTATTCAAGTAAACTAGCTTACCTCTTCCTCCATTTATATTTCGCATGTTTGTATTCAGTATCGTGTTCATCCGATTCATGTTATTATAGCCGTTATTCCAGTTAGCATTCATATTCACACCATTCCAGTTGTTGTTCATGTTTGAATTCATATTCATACCATTCCAGTTGTTGTTCATATTATTCATACCATTCCAGTTGTTGTTCATGTTGGAATTCATATTCATACCATTCCAGTTGTTGTTCATGTTGGAGTTCATACCATTCCAATTGTTCATGTTGGAATTCATATTCAAATTGCTGTTTAAACCTGAATAAAAAACAAATATGAGCATTGTACATATAATCCTAGTACTATTTTGGTAATGATAGTAATAGACAAGTTAACACCAAATACATACTTTAGTATTAGGGGTTCTTTGACTCGATGCTCGAGTCATCCATAGCATTTACTGGTTAAACATAGAGGTAAAATTGCCGGAACCGACAAAAGTTCTCGAGTTATCCGGGTCCGAGTGCGATGCTCGAGTTAACGAAGTTTTACTGTAACTCTATACACAATGATAAATCAGTTATTTATTCACCCACAAAGTGGAAGGCAGACCGTACGTCCGGGATTTTGACCTGAAGTCACACACATTACAGTAATGCTGATCAGGATCATGTAAAGTTGTGCATCCGCGGCATCCCAGTAAGGGCGTAGTAATGAGCAAAAACGGGCATTCGTACAAATGGTGAATGGCTTACAAAAAGACACGTTATATGTAATAAAAACTGTCTTTAAACTTATATCCAAAATTTGCTTTTTTGGGGTTAATTTTTGTATTCTATAATTATATTACTTTTAATTTGAGTGAAAAATGTTTGATAAAATATTGTGGATGTGAAAAACTCATACTTCAGTTTAAGAAAACCTTTAAAAAATCGTTCTTTTTTCAATACATTGTACTTCAAACATATTCTTTCCAAGTCAAAAGAACGATGTACTTAAAAGCTAGAACTATTTATATTTTAAATAATCACTATAACTGATAGCATATAGAACTAATTATATCTTTTAAATAACCACGTGAATCACCAGTGTCTTATACTGATCCGTTGAAATGTACATGTACACTAGCACGTGACAACTTGTTTGCAGTTACAGAGGAGGATAACTTAGACTAACAGGTCTTGAAAATACTAAAGATAGGTAATTCTGGTGTGATAATTACTCAGCTATGCGCTTAATTATCACAAATATGTTATTTGAATACCGACACCAAGTCAGTAGGTATTCGCTTCCTTCCGAAACAAATTTTAAGTTAAGACTCTTTCAGGACAAGTAGGGGCGGGGCGTAAGTTTTCAATGTTAAAGACGTAATAGTCAGATACCTATGAAGTACTGAAGGTCAGTTTTTAAATTTACCCTAGTGTAATACAACAAATATTGGAAAAAATAACTTACCCCAGTTACTGTTCATGTTGACATTGTTACTATTTTGACCAAACGTTACAGCAACAATCACACTGACAACGATAACAACAGTTACTGTAGAAGTCTTCATTTTAGCCTGACAAAAACAATGGCAATATACTACATTAAAAAGACATTGTTGATATGTATAGTAGTAGTGGTGGTGATAGTGGTGGTGTCGGTGGTGGTGGTAGTAGTAGCAGTAGTAGTGCTGTAGTTGGTGGTGGTGGTGGTCGTCGTCGTCGTAGTAGTAGTAAATAATAATAATAATAATAATATTCTCTTTATTTCAGAAGGTGGTACATTAATGCTACACATTAATATACATGTATTAAAAGCAATACATTAATTGGTGGTAAATCATATTTAAAATGAGGCCCTCTGAAACAATTCAAAACAACGCATGAAAACAATATAAACAAAACTATCGCACGATACATGCTAGTATACAGTGCAAAAACTAGCATAACATCAGCAAAATGAAAAAGAAAACGATGACAGACGTCAACATGAGATTTCATTGCAAGATAAAATAGGTGGCAAAATTGTTACACTTGGTCAGTTTTAAGCGAGAATGCGTTTAAGTTATATTTGAATGCATTGAAATTTGATAAAAGTCTTATATTAACAGGTATTTGGCCTCAAATTTCCACACTGCAGTAACTAAAGGATTTTTTGAGATGTGATATCTTTGGATTTTGACCGTACATGTGTATTATTAGAGAATATGATGAGATCATTTATATATGAAGATGTCAAGTTATGAATGGATTAATAAACTCAGCACAAATCAGCCCAGCAAATGCCATTTAAGGTTTTTGAACATTACAGATGACTGTGGTTTTTTTTTTGGTTTTTTTTTTGCATTTAGTATAATTCTTGGTGATCGGTTTTGCAGTTCGGTAGAACAAAAAGCCTGTTTTGCATTTTATTGCCGGTTTGACAACGTTGAGAAATGGTTTACTATCTCGACGTTTTACTTCGTACGTTTCGGTATTTTTCATGAGGTTAAGTGGACACGATTAATCATCTAAATGTAGTTAACAGTTTTTAATTTTCGAGGTACTTCAAATCTTCGATCATAAATGTTTATTTATCAATCATTCATGTGTTAGTTTTTCCAAGTAAAGACTGGCGACCCAGAAACACAGTTTATGCAAAAGATAAGGCTGCCGCTCAATGGAAGAATTTTGACATAAGCCTTAATAGATATAGTGATTTAACTGTACATTATTTTAATGGAAATATTGATCTGAATAGTGAACAGGTTTGTGGAAATTAATAACCTATCCAAAACTAAGGAACGCCAAATGCACAATGTGATGGTTGTACTATATAAACAGTTGATGACTGACTGACTGACTACTATACAGTTCTAAAGAGAAAATCTGTCTCACCACATGCATTACGCACAAAAGGAATAAACTTTATAAGTTTATAATACAAAGCTTGTATTTCAACATTAAAGGATAAGTTTGCATTTCTTAGGAACAAACGGAAGAGAAAATCCGTGTTTATCACTTATTTGTCACTTATTTTTGTTAACCGTTTACAGGATGATTATGGTAGCAAACAGTGTGATTCCGCAGGCATAGTTATACGTCTCTACGTTATACAAGCATAATTCTGCAATGTCTTACAGACATTTTGTCACTGTAATGGCGATTTTGCCATTTTTCTATGAAACCTTAATTAAATCAGTGAATTTGACATAAACGCATCAAATGTTACATTACACTAAACCAAAAGTAGAAACAATTTGTGTTAAGTTAAAGTTGCTCGCTAACATTTTCTGTTGAAAAGTTTTAATTTTTCAAAAATGATACAATAAAACATAAAATGTAAAAATAAATGCTGGAATCAACACCTATTATGAATTTGAAAGAATCTATGAGAGAATTTATTGATGATGTTGAAGAGCTTCTACACTACTGAAAATCACTTTATTTTTGCGTGATCTTTATTTCGCGAAATCAAGGTCCTGAATTACTTTGCGGATTTATGAACTCGCTGCCGAATGTCCATAACATTAAATTCGCGAAGAACAGATCCAGGAGGTACGGACATCAAATACCATGCATTGTCTGAAGGTTCCAGATGCAGGTGAACCGGACGGATATTGCGCATTAGGCAATGGTGCTGATAGAATCTTTTATAGTTGTAAAAAATATAACAAGAGTAAATAAAAAATACTACTTAAAGTTGGTAAAATAATGCTATGTAGTAGCAAGATTGTTAAAGTAATTATAATATTTGTTTTTATTTGATGATAAGTAATAAAATATGTTCATTTCACCCAGTTCGAAGAACCTTATTTTTTCACCAAAATCTGAGGGCGAGATTTTTAAACACTTATTTTCTTTGTTGTACATTACTTGGCGATGAAATATTTTGAATGTGTTCTACCTGCCATTTCTTAATGTCTTTAGATTGTGTTGTGTTATAATATGTATTATGGTATTATGACTAGACATGATTGTGTTGTTCATTATGTGTTATTATGATAAACAAGGAGAATTTTAGTTGTATTAAGACGTTTACTCAAAGGTCTCTGGCTATAAAGCACTGAAAAACTTAAGAAATAGAATATCATCTTTTACCAATTGAATTTACCAAATATTAATATTTTAGCAATTGTGTTATAAAAACTACACACATTTACCCAGTTTGAAATGTTCACTTTAATTGGGTGCTACTGATTGTTTACCCGCTATTTACTTACGGTAAGAGACATGCTATCAAAAATTGACGTGACATACACAAAAAGTGTGTTTAATTTTAGCTTACACGGCATAAGTTAAACCTATTTTAAAAGACACCCCTTCCCCAGTTTGTGTGGTAAGTCCAAAACAGTGTCTATCTAGTCAGCAACGATGTCAACATGGCGCCAAGGCAAAAGTTTATCAATAGGTTAAAGCAAAGATCGCAATACTTATAGAATTCTTGCACATCTTTTAAAGCAGAATATAGAGCACCTTTTGCACAAACTTGTATGAGTATGTCGATATTTTCTGTTGCATTACAGTTATTTCTGATACATAATTTTTGCATTTTTTCCATATCAGAATTTCATGTTACAACCTTACATGTAATGACAAAATAATTTAGCTTAATTCATCTATCTACATGTATTTAACTCTATTGTAGACTAAAATTCTGTAAAATAAAATATAAACATAAATACACAGAGGGAAATCGTTGCTAGTTTCTGTCACTGATGAGATCCTAACCATCAATTCTAGTGTAGGAGTCAAGTATCCTTTGCATTCGTATTGCATTTTTAATCATTTTCAAACATTAAGTTTTGAACTAAACGAACGGTGTTGAAAACCTAACAAATGAACTCCTTTATGTTATTCCAATTAAAGTTTACAAATACAACTATGTTAAGGGTTTGTTATCTACATAAGTGCTCTATATCAGAGTTAAGATACTAAAATGAAGAAACAAACTTACCAGTTGTCCCAAAGGTTGCCACAGAGAAAGGAAAAAGGTGTCTGCAGGTATTTCAGGTTCAAGTCCATATTTATACAACTAGCTGTAGGTAACACGAGTAAAAGACATACATAAAACTAAGCTGTACACTTGTAAAATATGATTTTATGATTAATATAACAAATTAGCTGACAATAAACAAAAAACGAAAGGTAAATAAAATGTGGACATAAGTTGTTTTCAGTGTAAACTGACACTGTACGTTATGAGCACATAGCATGTAGTAGCACAACAAGGAAGTGGCATTTTACGTGACCCTTACACCTACCGTTTCTGTAAAGGCTTTTCCGCTTTACTAACGTGTAAAACAAGGCGCCCAATTTACACTAACGATGTTTTATGGCAGTAATTAATATTTTATTGCTGGTGATCATTGCACGGACCTAACAAAAGGAAATGTAGAACATAGGATTAAATATACATTCTTGGTACATTTGTTTTGAACTCCTTATATTTATACTTTCAATGCAGAATTAGTGAGAAATGCAACCTAGAAAACTACTTTGATCGTACACCGCAAAAACTTCAATGATAATGCAGAGTTGATTGTATCTTTGCTGATGCGACCAACCATCTTACTCTTATTTGTTCGGCAGAACGAAGTTTTTGCAAGACATTGGCAGATGAAAATAAATGCTAGATAATATATATCCATATATATATAAACATTTAATACATGCACAACATCTACCTGTCTTTGTATAAAACATTTATTTGTTTATAAATCTAAATAACTTTTAATTTCAGAAATGGGTACATCGGTATCATGACCCATTCCCGTTGGCGGGCTGACTTGAAATCACTGAACCCTTCACTGAGTAAGGGTCTTGGGTTCGAGCACCGCAACTGATTTGACTTACTTGGGATGGAAGTCTAGTACTGATTCTTCGAAGGAACGATGACTAGGTAAACTTACCACTTGCAAAGTACTGAAAAACTGCTGAAACGGGCGTTCAACCACAAGAAAAATTAGTTTCATGTGTTAAAAACTGGAAAACATTTGTATTGTAATAGCAATCCGACCTATCACCCCACAAATTTCGAAGGACTTTGGTAACTTACTTCAGGGTCGACACCGAAGGCGTGATGTAGACGGGTTTTCAGACGGCATCACTCAACTAGAGAGATCAGAGTCGCTCTATGCAAACGAAAGTTCGCGCTTAAACGCTTTAACATCCTGACATTGGGCAATATTATTGATAATAAAGTGTTAATATTGTGCAAATTTAGTAATATCTTTTGCATGTCTATTAAAATATCGAGCGTTACAGAAAAGCACCAGTCTGCAGGCGTAAATAGCGTTCGTTTCTGTATGAAAACGTGCACTTCAGGATGCTGTAATGATTTCTCATTCTGGCGCTAATGTCTTAACAGTATCGCGAAATGCACATTTTTACAAGTACATACACGATAATAAAGCCTGAAGTTTGGCACTTTTCTGTACCGCTATATCATTCAAAGATAATTTTTAATATGCAAATAAAATTACTGAATTATATGCACAATATTATCGCCTTAAGATTTAAGAATATCGTCAAATATAATGATAATAAAGGGTGATCGCCAGAAATTATTGTCACAAGTTGAATAGATTGCTTCTTGTGAGAATAATATCTTACAATGACAGAAAAATTCGCAAGTAGCAACTAGCAAACGGTGTTATGTATGCGTTTTCGTAATGAATACCATAACAACTTTAAAATATGTGTATCTATTTGCTAATTATGCGAATTTGATGACAAAAAGAGATAATATCAATAAACAATAGGAATATGAGTTGCTGAATACTTTTCTCGTTAATTCTATACCAAACAATTACTTGTAATTATTAAATTCACCGTAAGTGTCCTGAAAATTCACGATGTAATATTTTATATTACTTTTAAGAGGTTAGCCATACGCCCAGAATAAATATTGACAAGTTATGTTATTAAGTATATTTTTCAAAAGGAGAGGAGGCCATTCTTTTTGTATACATGTCTTAGCTTCTTCGGGACTATTTTAAGTAGTATATATCGCTTTAAAAACCCATAATATGTTTACTTACATAATGCTTTAAAACTATCGGTGCTATACGGAAACGCATATATGCGATATTATTCTGACGTGACGCAATGTTTTAAGGCTTGTGACAATAATTTCTGGCGATAACACTTTCTTATCATTACATTGGGCGATATTATCAGGCGTTAATATTGTGTATATTCAGTCATTTTGTTCATGTTTATTTGAAAATCGAGCGTTACAGAAAAGCACCAATAACGCTCTATATTGAAATAAACATGCAAAAAACATTACTGAAATCACAATAAATAATATTGCCCAATGTAAAGATATTAAAAGTTTTAGCGAGAAACTATTGTCACGAGTCTAGAAGGGATTGCTTCTGCCCACAGTGACAGAATAATTTGCAAGTAGCAACTAGTAAATGGTGGCGTATATGCGCTTCCGTAATGTTGTAAAAATGCAGACGGATGTTCTAAAGGTTATTTGCAGTTTCGAAATATGCACAAAAATTATCCGGTTAACTGAAAAATCTAGTACTATAGTTCTTGAAAATCAGGATGTATATAAAATGTTTTGAAGGAGCTAATGATACCTGGGCTGCACGCTATTATACGTTAGATACTTGATAATGACCTCCCACAAATGACGTTGAAAATTCAGTGTTCTGGGCTTTAATTTCTGACGTCTATTTGTATTTTTGTGTCCATATAGTATCTATAATAAATACTGTAGACGATTGACTTAAATAGCTCTTGATGTGAAGTATGTAAGGCTTACCTTGATGCTTTTTCAAACTTTTCCTTTAATGCTCCTAAAGACACTTAAGGAACTTATGACGTACACACCGAAAATAGTCTGTATCTTCACTTGTGTTAAGCTGGTTTATTTGTTACGTACAAAAGTATTTTATCGTAGATGATAAGTTGGTATCAAAATAACTGGCAAAAAGCACTATTCAAAATTGTCAGTTTTTTACATTTAACATTTTTAATGTAGCGCTGTCGCTTTAACGGAGTTAATTATACACAAAAAATGACGTCATTGCTGTACATAATCTCAGGTGAAATTAAATCCTAGAAAGTGTATGAATAGACACGAGTGCCCGACCTGAAACAACAATCATTGTTATATTTAGGTTGTTATTTTAAGCAAATAAAATGTTTCAGAATAAAACACCAGTATAAAGAGATTATAAATTATGATAGTCGATATGATTTTTATATTAATATTGCTTATAAAACATTTTTTATTCAATGATGTTTCGTTCAAGAATAGATTTTTCTCTATAAGAGGTATATCTGCACTATTAATAAAGGGGATTTAAATCGTAAAAAAGAGAGAAAAATACATTACTTTTAAACAATTTCATTTTCAATGACACAGAACCTGGCATTTTTCGACTTGGCCTTCCAGTATAAAATATTCATTCAGACAAATAAAGGATCAACAATTGACTGGATAGGGCGGTTAAGATGAAAATAATGTACCACTGAAATCATTAAAGTACGAGATATGATTTATTTATCCTGTGTATGACGTCATCTGTCAATTTGAAATTGTGCATTCCAATATCGCCCTGTTTTTTAGATGGGCCGTGATAGTACAGTACAAAATAATGTCTAATTAAAACCCTCCCCTCCCAATCCATCCTTACTGAATGCTGTAACTAAACAACCATACATGCTGTAAATTATACAGGCATGCGCTCTGCTGTAGTTGGATTATAGTTAATAGGCGACTGTACGCTAAATATGGCAAGTGGTACTTACGATTAAATGAAATATTTGTTTGTGACAAACAGTTACTTGACTGACGTATAGCAAAATATGATAACATAAACTGAGTTTATTTTTCATTTAATAATAACTGAAGGAAGTCGGTAAATTTTTAAGGTTGGCCAACTTCACAAAAGTAAATTTCCATGACATCAAATGATGTTGCAAAGAAAGTCTAAATAAATTATCAATATATGATTTGGGACTTTTTTCTCTTAAACCAGAAATTCAATAGTTCCGTTAATAAATAAGTATAAAAACTCGGATTTGATGCATTATGCGCCGCCTACTGACCAGTAGAAAAGTGTCACCTATTGTTCAAGAAATATGATAACCACACAGCTGTTATTAGAGGTAAGTAGAATTTGATCTTAATGCTTTTACAAGATGGCAGTTTTTGAAAGTACAAACGTTAAGGTTCAAGAAAATTTCTGTGACTTCAAAGACTTTATTGTGACGTAACATTATTAAAATGCATTACTACTTTTTTACTTTCTTTTCCAACTTGAATGGTAGATATAGAAAAATCTTTGACAGCAAGTTTGTTTTCCCCTGTTATAGAAGTTCGTTACAAAATAATATTTGGAGAATAGGTCTAAAATTATCTGACATCGGACTGATAAGCAATTAATATTTTTCAAATAAAGTATTCAGAAGAATATTTATCTATAAAATGAATATTAACTTTACATAGAAAACAAAGTGAGCAGGTCAAATTTCATTTTACAGTGCATATAAATTTTTGAGTGCAAATTTGGATTTTTACAAATCTATTGTTATAGTGAACAGCTCTAAACTTGGATGGAACAGCATGGCTGTTTATAGTTGAAAATCTTTCCGCAAACAAATATTCACCATTTTTGATTAGACAAATTTAAAAGTAAGAAGATAATTTGTAAAATCACATTCATTAAAATAAATCGAAGTTTACCAGTTCATGCAAGATATCTGACTTATGAAATAAAGCAAAGGGGTATGCATAACTGTCAAGTAATATTAACTGATAACAGAGTTGTTGAAATTGGACAAATCCAACGTCAAAAAAGAGAAACAAATTTTGTTCATTGCTAAACAGTGAACACTTGTCCTGTTAGCACTGTAAGAAATTCAAAGAACTTTGTTTTTCTCAGTTATGCAGACCAAAAATATACACGAAAGAACTACTTAGTGTTTATGATTTTCTTACAAGACAGGCATATAAACACCAAACGTAATCTGAAAACAAAACATAAATTTACAATTACATTGCATCTATTTCACTAATTAAATCTTTTATTAGGAGCGATAACCACTTAATGCGGCTTTTAAAAATCCTTTAAATATTTCTTTGAAATTTATATTTCATTCAGTACAGTTCATTTTTCTTTTAATTTCGCGAGCACATTTGAATGTAACCAAATAAAATGCGGGTTACAAGTCACAAAATTACTATCAATACGCATTTCGACATTTATCTTATTCATTTAAATGTTTACATATTTGTTTATATTTTCGTTCTATTAGTACAATCTCTCTATTTTTGTCTCATAAAGATACCTATGCGGATGGAGTATAGACAAAGGTTCATCAACGTAGTATGTGGGAACGTCTAAACTCGAGCAAAGAGACTTAAATTTCATTTGCAACATGCAAACTCTACTGACAATGAAGTTCTTTTCATTTAATGTGGGATACAACACTTTAATACTGTTATTGATTCCAAAGTTACAGCCTTCCATAAATTTACATTTGTTATGCATTTGTATTGCAAAAATTATAATTAAACCGAAAAAAATTTATACAGTAACAATTTTAGATACAATTGGAATATTTAAGTGCAAAGAGTTAATCTTTTTTAGAAAAATAATTTGACCTCACATTTTGTGACTAAATTGTAAAATTTTGCCATACTCCTAGATGGGAGTAGGGGTATAGAAACAGTACTTCTCAAAAACTGTGAAGATATTCACTTAGTTAAGACTTACAAAGTGAATTGTCAAGATAAAACAGACAGTAATAACAAGTTTCTGTTACAATTCTTTGTTACAGACCTATGCCGTTATATCTCACAGCTCGTCGAAATAAAAAGATTAATGTTTTCCCTCAGTTTTTATTGAATTTCATTCTTATATGCGCATCAATCCCCATATTATATTTTTGCGTTTTAAAACAAAGGTATTGTTCATACTGTAGGCAAAATATTCCAGAAACCTTGTTATTCCTTTCTCATGAAAACATGATTCATCAAAAATTGGAAAAAAGAAAGATTTTTACTAAAGTGGGTGGGGAAATTATAAATTCAGATGATGACAAAACTAGCACTTTACCTAATTGTTTATCATAAAGTATGACATATTACATTAGAAAAGATGGAAAATTGATACCTATTTTGAACAAGAACTATCTTTTATAAAAGATGGTTGGCGCGATTTTGATAATATGAAAGAGATAGGTAGCTAGATTTCATAGAACTGACATTGTATACATTGTATTTTGTACTGTGATATAATGTACATTGATGAGTCTTGAATAAATTATTTAATAGAAGTAAGAAAGCAATAATTGTGAAAGGGTTAGTGAGAAAAATATGCGCTATGACCGGGAGGCGAACCCGTGTCCCTTCGCTTACAGTGCGAACGCCCTCCCGACTGAGCTAACAGGCCGCACTTTCATTTTCCTCAAATTGTGATTAAGTCCGATCGTGACATGTGCATCAGGAAAACAAATTGATTCCTTGTTTTTCTGATCAAATATGTTATTCGAGATATTGACCGTTATTCACTGGTCGAGAAAGTCAAATTGCTCTACTCTCGTAATTGAGATTAGTTTGGAGGTAAAAACATATTATGTTGATAGTTACGAACTATCTACGTACTAAAATTATAAAACCATCCATGAAAGACTGAAAACGCATGAGTATTTTATTGACCTTTTTTCGAGCGGTATTATCCAATAAAAAGGTGTCTTACAAAGTAAATGTTTCAATAAAAAATTGTGTTATTTATTCTGTTGCCATTTCTTTGGCGGTTGATAGGTCACCAATCTGGTCAAAAGCGAGCTTAATACCACTGCGCCGAAAAACATACCACATATATACATAAATGTTTAACGATACACGAATTCTAGCTAATTCTGAATTCAGCACCTCGCTTTGAGGGTGTATCAATTGAGATCGATATTGTGAAAAACATAAATAATCGACCTATCATCCCCCATCCCAGAATTAACTAGCCATAGGTTAGTCTCTAGAACAAAAAACAGGGACAGCAGTGATCCCCTTAAACCTTTTTTGACAAAATAGTGGCATGAAATTAAATGAAACAGAAGTCCACCCTGTAAAATATTTCAACCTGTAAGTTACTGTAACGTGTTAATACATTAATGTTTACACCATGGATTGCTTTAACATAGAAATATCCTATAAATGTATGGATATGATTATGTTTGCCAAACAAGGGGATAATTATAAGCCAAAATTAGACATATCACGTCAGAGCTATCGTAGCTGAAAAAGAAAACTCTTACCTTTACATTAAGTGTAAAATCTTTAAAAAGATAAGTAATTTAGGCGAACGAATTTGAGTAAATGGCTTCCCAAAAAATAGAACGTTGGGGTTTGAACGTATAAAAAGAATCTCAGATGAACGATTACGAAGTCTTTAAAAATCTTTGCTGAATAAATTTAAAGTTCTGTATATTTAAAGAAAATTTATCAGAAAATATCTCAACTAAATTTACTTTCTGTTGGATCAAAAGGAAAAATGAAAGAAAGTTATCTCTGATGAAATAATCTTAGAATTTGCGTACTGAAAATATAATTTTCAAATGAGTCAGTCTTGCTGTTTGTCTTTGTATCTGTATATCACGTGCTGAGAATTCTGTCGAATTATTTCTACGTTTTCATGTATTTGTTGTTGTTTTTCAGATGTTACTGCTAGCAGTTACATGGAGAAAATCAACGTCGTGTCAGTCAAGTACAGATTTTACTTGGAGAACGATATGGAACAAGATGAATATGAATGACAACAACATTTATTACAAGTCAAGTTGCCCATGGCATTATGTGAGAGATGCTATTACCGGGGATTGTCAGCCTCGGTTATTGCAAATACGCGAAAAATGGTGCACAAATTGTTGCATAGATTTGAATCAAAGCAACGCTTCCAATCTTGTCATCAATCCTAGAGGACAGTGCAGCGAGGTCAAGTATAATATGCAATGTAATAACGCTTTAAAAAAAGTCGTTGTAGGGTATACATGCATATATGCTCGCAGTATACCGACAGGTAAACGCAATGAAGGGCAAGGACCTCTTATTAACAACAGAATCAAATATGAAACAACAATTCCAACACTTCAATCTCAGGATGTTACGGAACATGCTGTTTCCAATGCCATGGACATTATATCTCGTTCTACAACTTATATAAAAGAAAATGTAAAGAATGAAGGTGATTCCACCAAGGATCAACCTGACAAACATACTACCGTTATTAAACAGCATATTATGCCGCCTTTTCTACGCAATGCTCAGTACAATCCGCCTCTTTTTTTAAAAAACAACTACGGTCAGTTTCGTCCTGGATTTCTCAATGGGATGAATCCGCAGATTGGACAACCGCCAGCCCTGCCAATGTTCGCCTTAAATGAAAAAACGGGAAACATGCAAAGAAGTATGCCAATTGATGAAAATGAAAATACAGAAGAAGTTATCGGTTTTAAAGACAACGGAGTAGGCTAAATATTAGATCAGAATGGTTCAAAAGAGACACAAGAACATTTATCATTTATAGAAAGTATAAATGAACCCCTTAGGGGACAAAGGCAATGAAAAGTCATTTTGTTGACAAGATAATTTGGCTTCATGACGTAGATTTTCTACAAATTCTGTTTGATAAAATCATTTAATTTTTTATTCATCTGCTAAACACTAAAAAATGTCAACAAGAGAGTTTACAAGTTGGAACAGATATCACATACATTAATAAACATGGTGACTGGCCCCTTTACAGTCAGTTGATAATACCATGACTGCTCAAGTCTTTCCCCATAGAAATGTTGTTACTAAGCGCTGAACAGATACAGCCATCGTGAAGAGTATGTTCTCAAAAAATATACAATGTCCGCAAACATGTTCACAAGAATGTACTTGTGCGTACAATTTCTCCAACAATTCTCCCCAAAAGAGGCACTTGAAAGTGAAATATTTGCATTATGTCGACTACCAGAAACAATTGACTTGCAACTATCGTTTCTTCACGAACACATCGAAAAAACAACATTGTAACAAATATATGAAATTGAACAGCTTATCTGGAAAGAAACGTTTTTATTTTCCCACATAATATCATATTCAGTTTCGGCAGTAGATATTGTTAATAAAAATACAATATGAGACAATAATGTTTCAGCGAACAGACATTTTTTTAAATGTTTGTAAAACCATCTTTTTATCTGTAACATTGTTTAATGTTAAGTAACATCTTCCGACCCCGTTTGTGTCCGCTTTTCGACATGCAAGAGGAAAGTTTTGTCCATAATAAAATCTTTAAAGTTACCTTAACTCTCTAGTTCGTACGAGTGTGGTGTAAAATATGTTATTATTATGTGCTTTAGTTGTTATTTTATTACATCTAATTATATTAAATATCACACCTTACCATCCTGGTTTTAGTATTGTTGTTATTCTTACCACATCCGAGACCCACAACAACAAGATGTCACTTCTTATTCCATAATCTCTAATTGTATATTTATCTTCGCAATAACATTCAAAATACCAGAACTAATCAGTAATACGACCGAAGTTAAATGCATGTATTCGAAAGAAACCTTCCAGCTTTAAATTGTCAGGATTTTAAAGTTATATTATCCTTAAAACTGAACACAGTAGATCCCTTGAAAGCATGTAAGAAACGATTCATATTGAGCTATTTATAGAAATGTAAATAACAGAAAGATTGGATTTTTAATTGTTGACTAGGATAGTCAAAACAGTTGTTTTTTTTACAGATTTCCTCCATATTCAATGGGAATTTTGTTTATAACTATAGAAATGTTTATTATTCTTGGAGTATAAGTGACTGATTAATGTCCTTAAAACTATCACGGTCACTTTGAAGGGTAATGCCACTTTAAAGAAACTAGATTTTGGTTATAACGACTACGGAATGTAAGGTCCTCGCAAGTCATCATCGGAAAGTTGTGTCCACAACATGATTCGAACAAAATACAAGCACTGGGTATTCTACATTTGTTTGCATCAATGAATGAGTAAGTTTAATATCGGATAAATGCCTGGATGCCTATGGTCCATTAATGCATTCGACAACTTAAATCGTGTGGTCACGACGGAGTGGTTCTATTATTTGCGTTAAAAGTATGTAAATTTCAATGAAACAGAACACGAGCTCGTGGAGTGTACTTTTCCCACAGTAACATGAAAGTTTGGACTCCCACCATTATAATTCTCTTGTGCAATTTAAACTCATGTAAACACATACAAAATAGCAAGGAATGAATGTTCCATCAAGTTCCAAAATAAAAAAGAAACATCCCTGACCAACGAAGAAGCATTATATATTATGTTTGTTAGTTGGTACGGGATGCTTTTTAAATGGCTTTATTGAACATTGTTTCCTTATTATTTTGTATGTATTTATATCAGCTTTTCTAACGCTACCAGTAGCCTTTTCGCTACAACTTTAAAACTACAAAAGATAATTAAATGAAATTTTCAGGACAATGGAATTAATGTACATGACTGATTGTTAGATACATAATTATAAAAAAAATCTTCAAGTTAAATTAATTTAATTTTATAATAAACAAGAAAGTTAACATCCACTTAAAATAATTTCCGGGGCCGATACATATTTCCCCTCATTTATAGGTGATAGAACATTATCCTCTTGCCGCCAATTTTCGATCACAACCTTTATTCGATCGGCCCCGGAAATGTTTTAGATTTTACCTTATATGACCTCGACACCGTCCTGTGCATGCGCGTTTTGTTAACAGCGACTACTTCAACTGCCAAACTTGTTATCCCAGCCGAAATTGACCACACGATTTAAGTTGTCGAATGCATTAATGGACCATAGGCATCCAGGCATTTATCCGATATTAAACTTACTCATTCATTGATGCAAACAAATGTAGAATACCCAGTGCTTGTATTTTGTTCGAATCATGTTGTGGACACAACTTTCCGATGATGACTTGCGAGGACATTACTTGCGTATTTTTATTATTCCCAAATTTTCCTCTTCATTATCACATAATTTTCTCTCGAAAAATAAAAAAATCGAACTTGGTTACGTTCTCTTCGCTAAAATGGATATTTTCCAGGGCCCAAATTTCGTCATACCGGAAATTCAAAGTATACTTACAAAAAAATGCTACGTGCAAACACATGACTATGCTTATCATTCATTTTCCTTATTGGAATTTAGTTGGATTACACTTGATAAATCTTATCCCAAAACATAAGTTATTTTTCTCTTTTTTCCCAGCCAAATGTACCTGTTAGGGGACCCTATAGGTCATACGACACATATTGCCTGACAATGGCATATCAATCATTATAAAATGAAAGTTTATCCATTATGTGCCTCTACTGAAAATGAGCAATGAAACTTTTCATCAAATGACTCTACACATGTTAAAAACTGTTAAAATTTATAATTTTGAAAAGTATCATTAGTTAAACATGTGACATCTTTTAAATTGTGTGCAGCACTTTCTATGTTGTGATGTATAAAGAGAAATAAATCAGTGTTACTGGAGTAGCTCCCCTTGATCGAATGGTGCTGAAATTAAAATGGCGGCAGATTGAATTCGTCCCGATAATCTGATATTGTTTTGGTAATTATTGATCATATAACTTTTTTTTATTGAGGAAATGGTTGTTGTTGATAATTTTATTGATATGATTTGCGTTTCGCTTCAACATAAATTATGTGCACCGACAAATGAGTTAGGTGATCGAATATTGGTTGGACGGGGATACATAAAATCGAAAAATGGCTGTAAAATTTTTATTTTTGAAATAAACATAGGGTTGTTGGTATTAATTTTCTTAGTTAGATCATTTTCTATCCATCTGTAGCATTTTTGAATAAAAATCTGGGAAAAAGTTGATTTTCATTTTTTTTCACCACCATCCAATTTTCAATGTAATTTTTTAGTACTTGTATGATCATGGTCTGAAACCTATAAGTCACCTATAAATAGTGGAAAACTACCTCTACAATCGCTCATTATTCACAAATGCATTAAATTGTGACAAATATTGCAATAAGGTCAGCCCTGGACCGAGCATTTTTTAATAATTGAACAGCTGATTTGAGTATTACGCCACGATTCATGGTGTGACGAAGTGCAGACTTATCTAATAAAGATAATCAATTTAGGCCTATACCAGTATATCTACTGAATTGATGTTTCATTTCGTTGTATGATAAAGATAGATATGACTTCTTTTATCTGAAATAATCAAAATATTTTGAACTACTTTTGTTGCGTTTTCAGTAATGATGGTAGTAATCATTTTGGGGTCCTCCATGGGAAATAAGAAATACTATAATTCCAAATTTTACTGATTTTTTTTTGTCAAAAAACATAAAATAAAAAGAAAATTTGTTTGTTTCAGTGAAATATCAATTTTATTTCACTCGTGAACAACAAACAATTGATATTTTCACGAGTGGCGTACGCCACTAGTGAAAATATCAATTTGGTGTTCATTGTGAAATAAAATTGTTTCACGAGTTCAAACAAATATCCTCTATCTCTTTATTTTCAGAAGGTAACTCATTAAGACATAACAAATATTAAGTGCAGTACATTAATAGGTGATAAATCTTATATACAATGATGCCTTCTTAAACAATTTTAAAACAAATTCAAACAAGTATAAACAGCACAATATAAATAAGACTATCGTAATATGCATACATATTACATTAAGATATAGAAACAATGACAGATTATATTTCACTTACAGTATAAAGTAGGTTGCAAAAAAGAATTTACAATTTCTCAGTCTTAAGCAGAAATGCTTTTAAGCTATATTTGAACACACTGACATTTGATAAAAGTCTTGTATCAACAGGTATTTGGTTCTAAATTTCCATACTAGAGTGTCTTCATTTTTTTTTCAAATTATAAATTCTTAATTCCTTTAATTATGAACATTATCATTTATCAACTTTCATCTACCGCAATATTAGCTATACAATAGCTGATTATGAAAACAGAAGCTTGTATATCATTGGCTTAGACCCCTACTGTAAAACTTTCTAGACATTAATGTAACTGCTTTAAAATGAAATCTGACTTTCAAAGAGAGAGGCCTTTATCAGTTCTATCAAAACCGCCATGTTAAGAAAAATAACAGCTCTGACAAGAAGTATTGCATTTAATCACCATTGGTTGTAATAGGTGACGGTCGTTTAGTACTAAAGCATTTGTTGTGGTTCGACAAAACTCATAAAATATTGTTGCGGCAAAAGAAGCTGGCAAATATTTAGATATACACAAAGATGTTTTATATTTCACAATCCGAGCTTAAGTACGACCACGGAGATGGGGCAAGCTTAAGAATTAACAGTCATGTTAATTAAGGCGTAGTCCTATTTTCTTTGTGTTCATCGTCTTGATGACTGTTGTTCGTGTTTGAAAACGGATGTAATTCAATTAATACATGTATTAGTACATTTATTTGAAGAGGCAAATAAAAATGACACGCTACTTTTAAAGTTTGATTCATGTATTGTAAGGGTACATTTCAAAAGAAATATGCTTTGACCTGTTTCAGGAAGTAAATGTGTTGTTGTTTTTACGGTCATTTTCGCTTTAACCTGAACTGTTGTCAAAAGGGAGGTATTAAATATCTGTACGTGAAAAATAGCATCATTTTTAAACAATATTGTACGGATTCTGAATAACATGTAAAAATCACTATCTTTTGGGAGGAAAAATCAGAATTATATCTACCCCGTGTCTTGTTTCCATCGTTAGTAGGTTACCTTCAAATGAATGAAGGAGTTTCTGACTTTATTAAGAGCAAAATTAGCTTTCACTAGGAGCTGCTCCTTTTTGTGCTAAAAGCACGTAATTTTTGTAGTTCTCGTAGTCAGAACTATAAATTAATTTATGAAGTTTTTTATGCATCTTGTGCTATTTGTGTGATGTATTTATCTACAGTTTTAATAATTAAGAGAAAGTTGTCTACATGCATGATTTGAGCATTCAGATGATTTATATTATTAATAGATCATACATGAAGATATATGAAGTCAGAGATGTAGGCCTACATGTATGATGTGTTTTAAATATATTTCAGACTACTACAAGAATGTATAAATGTATAGTTGGGTAACAATATAGGAATAAATATATAGATTCTTGACGGGATATACGGCCTCTTATAGCCTGTTTGAATTGATATAACCCGAGCCGTCAGGCAAAAACGATGAGGCTCCAAATGGGAGACGGTTTATACGGGATTGCTCACGGTGTAAACGGGCTCATATACAGGTGTTCTTGACCAATCAGAATCTATCAAATTTATCTGCGGTTTTATAGATGTGCGGGGAATAGAAATATGTTGACTTTTCTAGATACCTGCAAATATTTTCATCTGAAAAACAGAACTGTCCTGTCGCTCATGACAGGAGCTTGATATTCACATGAAACAAAAGAACAATGTATCTTGTTTATCTATAGTAAATCAGCGGCGTGTACCGGCCTTGGCTGTGACAGTTTTTCTGCCATATGTGTTTTTATATAAAAGGAGGGTTTTCGTCCGTCCCTCCCCACTTCTTTGTCCGGAGCATAACTCCAAAACTATAAAGGAAATTAATTGAAACTTCATACAGTAGTAGAGCATATTGAGAGGAAGTGCATTGTACAAGAACCATAACTCTATCTTGCCTAATTTGTAATTACCCCTTCCTTTGTTACATTTCTTGTCTGGAGTTAAACTCACAAAGTACTTGCATACAATTAGAGAAGACATCAAGGGGAGATGCAGCGTCCAACAATCATAACCCGATATTGACTTTTGTTTTTATTACCTCCGTTTTGAAGTTTCTTGTCCCGAGCACAACTTAAAAAGCACTAAAGGGAAAAATCACTTGAAACTTCATACAATGATAGAGTACAATGAAAGAAGTGCGGTGTACAAGAACCATAAATCTACCTCGCTGATTTTTTTAATAATCCCCTTTATAACATTTTCTTGTCCTCGGCTTAACTCTTAAAGTACTGAAAGAAATCTGTTAATATTGCATACTGTGAGAGGGGACATTAAAGGGAAGTGCAGTGCCTAAACCATAACTCTAAGTTTTGAATTATCCCCCTCTGTAAGACTTTTATATTAATATTTTAATTATCTCCCTTTATTGAAGTATCGTGTCCGGAGCATAACTGCAAAAGTATTGTAAAAGGATATTATTTGAAACTTCATACAATAAAAGAGCACAATGAGAGGAAGTGTATTGTACAAGGACCATAACTCTACCTTGTCTATCTTTTTAATTAACTCCCTCTGTTACATTTTCTTGTCCGGAGCCAAACTTTAAAGTACAGAAGGAAGTATGTTCAAATTGTGTACAGTTAGAGTGCCCAAGAACCATAAAACCTATATTGCCTTATTTGTAAATTATCTCCCTTTATTTGCTGTGAATTTTCTGTCAGATCACCTTGATTCAATACGCCATAATTTTATACCAAACTTTGAATATAGGCAATTTTAGCAAAGAACAGTAATGTACAAGAACCATCTTCAAATGTCACCACCTCGGGGCCATTCTTTACTCAATTGTTTATTTCCAAAAACAATATTGACTATCAATTTCCTGTGCTCATAATAATTATTTTGTCTCCACATAAGCACTCATTTTGCAGAACACTTTGGAGCGTTTTAATACAATTGTGCTTATTCATGTAGAATTTTTTAATACAGCAGACTTATGATTTGTTCACTTATTTATGTAGTTGTCAAATTTAACAACAAATTTTGCGAATGCGCCATGAGTTTATTATGTCAAACTGTTTCATCTGTATCAAACATTGTTAGGCATTTATATATTGCGACATCTTGCAACACTTTTCTGTAATTAATACACAACAAAGATTACGACACCAGCCAAGAAAGGTAAGTTAGAGAAACAGAAAACAAGTCATATATAGAAGAGAAACTACTTGAACTTTATGAATGACTTCAAAGTATTAAACAACTGACAGGATGATTATAAAAATAATCCGAGGATAAGACTGTAACATTAAAATATCCTGAAGTTCCTAAAATATCTGAATAATACATTGTGTGTCAAACCAGAGAATATAGTAGTGTCATCGCTAAAGCAGCAGAATTTTAAATTAAAATAACTTTCATCACCTTTTCATTAAAGCTGCTCGCTCTCAGATTTTGGTAAAAAAATAAAGTTCTTCAAACTGTATGTAAATAACGTATTTTTAGAATATATGGTCATATAAAAAGGCTCCAGTATAAATTCCTGTCACGTATATTTCTAAACTTCAAATAATACGCTACCAAATTTAAAAGCGTTGCAAACGCTTTTGAAATTTAAATATGAACATATAGTGTAGCGGTGCCGTGTAACCGACCTTTTTAATCGATTTCTGCAAATTCCTACCTAGATTTTTGCTTATTTTTCATTCTCGCCTTTAGTTTTTATTTATGAATAGAATGTCATTTTTTGAAAATTTTTTTCAACGGTAGCAGCTTTAAGTGGGGAAATGTATGAAAGATAGTTCGCTGTGTGAACGGTTTTGAAATTACTGCTGATGAATCTAATTGCTTTTCAAGTTTATAAAAGATTTTGAAATAATTTTCTGTTTGTAAGATTTACGTCACAGTCGCAATCTTATATGAAATGATAACGAAAACACTTAATTTGGCGTATTACTGAGTGGAAAGTTTTAAAGCATTTCTCAAGTTAAATATTTTATATCATAGATACGTGTGTATCTAGATTTCAAATGTACAATTATCGATTTTTTTTAATATGAATGTTTTTAAAACATTGTGAAAGATAGAAAAAGCATGCCTTAGAATGATCTACATGTATATTGAAATGAATTTCTACATTGGCTATTTTCCTGGCTCGTCACGGTATGCAAACATGTATTAGTAGCTAAGGAGATTGAAAGAAAATGAATGTTTCTAATAATTCATCATACATCCAAACATGATTAAATAAAAAATCAAAAGTTATAAAACTTTGTGTTTGTGTTAATCGAAGATGAGAAACGAAATTGAGCGTTGAGCCTGTGCTAGCAAAATTTCTTAACCAAGATAGCGGAATTTATCAAAATTTACAATTTATATTTATCTTGCTCTTTTCCGCCCATTTTCTTTATATCAATGCTATTTAATACTATGGACCTCGCCTTTTTGAAGATATTTAAGAAGTGTTACAATTTCATTTTACTGCTAAGTTACATGAAATTGAAAGAGTATTTATTTGCCACAAATGACACTTTCATGAGGCTTTATTTGCAGATCATGATCTGCGCCCTAAATTTATAATACTAGGGTGTCACTGTAATCCATAGGACACGAGCCTGATAAATAAATTGTTTATACAACGTGATTTATTCTTTGATAAGCTACCACATAATGACAGTGCTAATTTGAATTAACAAGTCATACTATTTTGAAATTGAGTGTTTATACTCAACTCAGCTCAACAACCATTTTATTTTTCTGTCCGATGACATGAGACGTAACTATTTGACAATAAATGATGTAAATGGACTTAATGTTTGCATATTCACATAAAAAGGGAGCTGTTACTGAGACTAATATTAAGTTAGCTTGCAATATCTCTAAATACAATCAAAACACGTCATGCTCAAATAATCGTATTAAGCTAATACCTAAGCTCAGAATTCTTAAATGAAGGTAAATACGTATATTTGGTAATTTTATTTCTTAAGGCTGAAAACTTAAAATAACAACCATGGACCTTTCCAAAGATAGAAAGATTATAACACTGTACTATTTTCTGATGAAATAAAATCGCTTTTCTTGCAATGCAAAACTTGGTATTACGATAATCCCTGCAGAACGAAACAAAGATATTTTGTAACTGGGATGGTTATATGTAAATCAAACTAAGCCAATATAATGAGCTTTGTGGTGGGAAAATGATGCCCGCATATGAATAAATTCAAAAATAACTTGTAGTAACTTGTCATAATTTTTGTATGGTTCTGTTGATTGTTAAACAAAAAAAACGTGTTCAAGGTAATTAAAATTTGCAACAGACACCAATCGCTATTCTAAACAAATATTCCTGTGCGTGTAATATCTTCTGGATGTGTTAAAATAATGTTTCCAATCGTTAACAAATGTGCCTACGATCATGAAACTCGGTACTTATTTTTATACATGTAGTTCAAAGGTCATATACCAAGTTCATGATGATCTTGAGTAGCTAAACAGGTTCACCATACCAAACAAAAAAGCGGAAACTATGTTCTAGAAAGTTTAATTTAGGTAAGGATGTTGACAATAGCTATCAGATGGAACATATTCATATTTACGTCAAGGGTCTAAATGACATTGAGCATTAAAAAGCCCCTATTGATATCAATAGAGAATAATTTGGTATACCGGTTCTTTCCGGCTTACCGCACGTGACCTCTATTGACTTTTGTATCAGGTTCAACATCATGGTGTCCCTAAACAGAAAAACGGATTATACATCGAGTAATACTTTCCGGTGTAGCTTGGTAAAAATAAGTATATTACACTTAGTAGTGTCAAACCTTCTCAACTTTCACTTATGGTCGTTGTCCAAGAGTGGTTTAAATGATTCTACATCTTTGGCTGTAACAATAATACTACAAAGGCTGTTCCAAACATTACTTATGTGATGTGAAAACGAATATCGCCTGACAGACTTCATAGCTCTTGGTTTTTGAGAATTGTATAGATGTCTCAAGTCATGTCATGTGTTGTTTTTTCCGATATGGTAAGAAACCTCTCAAAGTCAAAAGTTCCATTTATTGTGCACGAGTTTAAAAACTAACATCATATACTTCTTCTTCTTCTATATTCCAGGGTAGGTAAGTTTAAGGCTTACAAACGATCTTCTTATGGTGTTTTTGAAATATTTAAGACAGTCATTTTGCATATGGTCCAGATGATGGTATTGCAACAAGTATTGTAACTTTATGTTGCTAATATTTAAGTATGTACCTTGCCTGTTGTCTTTTTCTCATAATTGGTGGATTCATTCTTCTGTAACTTGGTGCCACTGGGGCACTCTGGGATATATATCCGGTACTTGATTCCAATCTCTGTCACACTGAATACTGGTTTCATCAAGGTTCTTCCTGTATAAAATTTTCATGGCGTGAAGATCAACAAAATAGGTTTTGGCAAGACGGAAATACATTTTTAAACCTCAAAAGTGAAATTCTAAAAATCATGCATTTTGTTTTCTTTTTTTTCAGCTTCCATATTATCCAATGTCCAATCCAGGACATTAGAGTTCCCAGTAGCATACAGCAGTAACCGACCTAACACGGTTTTATTGTGTAAATGCAGTTGCCGTATAGTTTCATTTACTTATACAATGCACTTTATTATTTGCATATGCAATGCAATGACCGCGTTGGATCGTGCAGAAAATATTCAGAATTAAAACATCTTACTCTTTCACTTACTATTAAGATGACTTACCTTTTTAACCAACAAAGACATTAGAAAAATTTGAAATAGATCTACCAATAAAGTGTTTCAACAACACATTGAAGTACGTGCATTATATACCACATTCAAATTGAGACATTCTTTAAATGAATGTAGCAGTATAGTATGGTATGGTATGGTATGGTATGGTATGGTATGGTATCGTATCGTATAGTATCGTATGGTATCGTATCGTATCGTATCGTATCGTATCGTATCGTATCGTATAGTATAGTATCGTATCGTATCGTATAGTATCGTATCGTATCGTATAGTATAGTATAGTATAGTATAGTATAGTATAGTATAGTATAGTATAGTATAGTATAGTATAGTATAGTATAGTATAGTATAGTATAGTATAGTATAGTATAGTATAGTAGTGTTTATAATGTATATAAAAACCTGTCTTAGAGTTGTAAAAGCATTGGCAAAGAGACGAAAAATGTATTTCTTGTGCTAGAGTGCCCCAGTCTTCTCTAAGTCTAGTTGTTCGTGAATGTTCTAACTGCTAGTGTAAGTCTACTACGCTTTTTAAAAAAAAAGTGTCATCAAGCTGTGAGAATATGTGTTTCTTGTCGCATATCGAATTTACCATCCTTTCTGTTTTTTTTTGAAAGAAATGTCCATTAACTTTCAGAGTGTTCGATTTTTACCTCACATCAGCACAAAGTGCTCACTGTGAGTTATTATGATCGCCTTGTGCCCGTCATCCGTTTGTCGACTGGTGTCTGTCGTCTGTCTGTCTGTCCACACTTAACATGGTGTATGCAATAGAGGCTGCATTTTTCACTGGATCTTCATGAACTTGATCAGTATGACTGCCTTAATGGAATCTAGGTTGAGTTTGAATATGGTTCATCTGGAGTCAAAAACTAGGATAAGGGGTCAAATCATAGAAAAACCTTGTGTATGCAATAGAGGTTGCATTTTTCATTGGATCTTCATTATACTTGGTCAGTATGATTGCCTTGATAATTTTTGTAAGGCTACAACTAAACTAATTTCAAAATATAATATATGTGAATATATATGTGACATGATAACTTTTTCTTGCAATGAAGTCTTCAGTCTGAAATCAACTGAATACAGTAATCTATTTGTACCGAAATATAAAACAAATATTTTTAAAAACATCTTTTTCATATTCTGCAGTGCACATTTGGAAAAATATTCCAGTACAAATTCTCTAATCTAAATCTGTAACAGAGTTTAAAAAGAAATGTAAATCTTATTTAGTCCAGAATCAAACTATGTAACACATTCCGAAAATAATATTTCAGCAATTTTGATATGTAATTTTTTCTTCTTCTTCTCTTGTAACAAATATTCATATCTGAGTGTGTGTCATTAATAAATTGTAGACATCCGTGATAATTCAAGTTTTGAATAAGTAAACTTTGTTTTGCAACTTTTATTAGATTTGTATATTACACGTACCTAGTGTGAAACCCGAATGTATGTGAATGTATGTAAATTTATGTGCGTGAGCGTGTGTGCATCTATATATGTGCATTTTTGAGAACTTTGTACCTGTTGTTTGTATGTATTTATGGAAGTCCACAAATGAGATTCCGTTTAGGTATGACTACACTAAATCTTTTTCCATAGACTTACTGTATAACATTTAAGCACGGTCCGCATACCAAAACATTCGTTGAGTAGTTACACCCCAATAAATCTGTAGAACCACCTTAGTCACACCCAAAAATGCCCTTTTTATATACATAATGTGATACTTTATAGCCGAAAAATGCACCAGTAGGACATCACCCCCTCGTCTGTAGGATTTTTGTTTACATTCTGTCAAAATATTCAATATTTTCAGATAGCCATAGAACACCATAAAATTAATCAGAAAATTAATAAACTATTTTTTGTTATGCTCAACCATTGTACTTTCGATTTTAATTCTAGAAAACTTTAGTGCTACTAATCATTTTAAACCAATCAGAGACCACAGATATCTAATAGGTCCGCAATTTCCCTACACAAATTGGCTGGCCCACCGATTTAGTGAAGTCATACCTAAAATGTATAATTTCGTATAAATGTCTATTTGTGTTACCTTCTTGAAATAAAGCTTTTATTATTATTATTATTATTATTATTATTATTATCATTCATCATCATCATCATCATCATCATCATCATTATTATCTTTTATCATTATTATTATTATTATTATTATTATTATTATTATTATTATTATTATTATTATTATTATTATTATTATTATTATTATTATTATTATTATTATTATTATATAATCTAGGTCGAGTTTGAATATTGGTCATCTGGTGTCAAAAAGTCGGTCACTGGGTCAAATCATAGAAAAACTTTGTGTATATAATAGAAATTGCGTTTTCTTTGGATCTTCATGATACGTGGTCAGTATGATTGCCTTGATGGAATTTAGGTCGAGTTCGAATATGGGTTATCTGGGGTCAGAAATTAGGTCACGGGGTCAAATCATAGAACAACCTTGTGCATTAAGATATAGGTTGCAGTTTTCATTGGATCTTCATGATACTATGTCAGAATGACTATCTTGATGAATTCTATATTGAGTTTGTTTATGGGAAATCTGGGGTCAAAAACCAGATCACGGAGTCAAATCATAGAAAACCCCTGTGTATGCAAGAGGTTGTATTTTTTAATTGAATCTTCATGAAAATTGGTCAGAATGATTATCTTGACGCGATCTAGATCGAGTTTAAATATGGATCATCTGGGGTCAAATCATAAAAAAAAACCTTCTGTGCGCAATATAGGTTGCTTAGTGAAACTTGGTCAGAATAATTGTCTTGATGAAATCTAGGTCGAGTTTGAATATAGGTCACTGAGGTCAAAAAGTTTGGTCACATATTATCATAGGTCTCAGGGGAGCGATATAGGGTCATCTTGGCCCTCTTGTTACCTAATATGTAAGGTGCGTATTCCGATTACCGGTCACTGAATTTTAGCCCTTTATAGTGAAAAATACAAATATGTCGTTCTTACACATACACTTCCGGTTTTAAATCCAGAATTTAGACGTTGACTTTTCATTTTTAAAGATAAACCGTTTGTCTAAGATAAAAAATGAATATAAGAAGTCAAGAAATTAGAGGCGAGATAATGTAAGATCGTCCAGAAACGATGTCGTTTTTTCGAAGACGTTCTGGTGAGAATTATTTAATAACTAAAGGGGCGTATCTCAAAACATGCAAACTTATCAGAAAAAAAAACTCTGCATGGTTTCTGTCCAGAAAATGCTAACTTCCCTTACAGCACAGCTAAAAAAGCCCACATCGATTAAATAATTGTAAAGCAGCTCAGTCTATCTTTTTAAGCTGTCTGATTATTCAACCCGGGTTAGAATTTTAGTAGCGTCCTTCGTTTTCGAGCGTCACCTAAAGTGACCTATCCCCAAGCTAGTTTCCGTTTTGCGCTATAACGAGGTTCGACACGTTTTCCAATCAGGAAAGCCCGCTTCCATAGCAAACTAAACCTGGCCTTGCACTCCGAAAGAAACTGACAAGTATGTTGCACATCAATGTAAATTTATTATAAAAAATACACAAACTGATGTAAAATTACCTATTTTTACTAACAACTAGTTATGCCATTCGATAACATGCCAGTATTTTATGAAATTCAAGGTATTATCTAGTCCATCTGCATCAGTGATGACCTAAATTATGACTACTCCCTGTCAAGTAAAAACCACTGCCATACTGCACTGTTTCTTGGCTTTAAGGCGTATTCCGTTAGGTACTATCCCTTATCACATGTATATATTTTGGCAGATTTCAATTTAGTTTTCAGCTTCAGCCTTCTTGTAAATATGCAATCTTATGTCAGTATTCCCTCACAAGCATGACAATTGTATATAATGATGAAAGAGAAGGTTGTCTCAGGGTATATGGCTGCTAAATTGCATGGTGTTCCAACTACAACCTTACGTTATAGAGTTGGCAACATAGTTACAGTTGATACTGTCAAGTCTAGATAGAGCCAATAAAAAAACAACAGGATGTTAATGTAAATGTTACATGTAAAATATACATGAAATGTATGTTACAAAAATCAATTTTCAGTGATCAAACATTTTGTGGTAGCGTCTTTGTGCCGGAACATAATTTGCATTTCTGGTACCGTATGGTATAGCATTTTACAGGTCTATAAATGGTACGGGAACAGGTGACGCCATTTTGTAAACTGATAATATGACATGCATTTACATTTCATTGACTCCAGGTTTAAAACTTGATTTGTACAAGGTTTTGACAGTCTTAATTTTTAGATAAGATGTTTTTATTTTATGTTTTTCTGTGGTTTATTGAAATATAACTGTGAATTATATCCAGATAAACTCACTGTCCACTCAGTGAAAATTATCAAAATTTTCTACCCAGATAAACATCAAAATATATACCAAGTGTAACGTACGCCAGAAACCATACGACGATGACGTTATTAAAATGACGTCATGTTTGCTACGCTTTCTGATGACGTTTCCCGCGATTTTAGACATTTTATAGCAACAAACTCAACAAAAGTACAGTTATAGACATAAAATAAACAAAAATTGTTGGTATAGATACAATACCACGTTAATATCACTTGTGACCACAAAAAATAGTTTTATATAGAAAATATCACTTTTGGTGCCCACTCGGTGAAATTACAATGCGATATTACACCGAAACCAACAATTATCCTCGATTTAATTATTTGAAAGAAAATGTAAGTGCATTGTTACTTAGTGATGTTGTTGTTTGGAATTTGTTTGTTAAATAGATGGGAACTGGTAACACTAGGATACAGACACGTCGGACTACGGACATTTCAGACCATCTTTATTGACACTTAAGACCAAATAGATAGACACTACGGACCATCTTTGTAATCATTAATATGAAAATAGGGAATACCTATATCGTGCGAAAGCATAACAGGAATTAATTTTTAGAAATGGTACGAATTTTCAGGAGTTGCAAAACCGGTGCAAGTTACGAAAATTATCAATACTGGTATCGAATATCCATTGAATCATGAAACAAGGTGTTGACTGCTGAAAGAAATGGTACTTTTTATGGCGCAGACTAATGACCGCTAATCTTCGCCATCGTTTTTTGAGTTAAAGAGAATTAATCTCTTTTCAACTTTTAATTGACTCAACTATTGTTTGGCTGGGTAATTGCAAAGAAATGACAAAAAAGCTGGCTTGTTTGCAATGAAAATTACGTTCTTTTGTCCACCTGTTCTTGATTCACATGCATACATACATGCCGTTCTCCTGATATTCGCCCGGTTCTCATGTTATTTAGACCCTAACCCAGCGCCCCGGCGAAGCTAGCAAAAACGCTAAAAACTCAAGGTAGATATAAATTTGGAAAAATATTGCGAGATTCATAAAATATCAACCTATATACATGTACATGGTCAATACCCTGACACATGATATTGGTAATGAAGTTCTAGTATTGTGTACATTCGATTAGGTGACAAAACTGATGTGTTGACATGAGTTTGTGTTAATTGTCACTATCATCTTAGGTAAATTGTCTGGAGGATAGTTAGTGGTGATTCGTAAACTGTTCAATCAGCGATGATAACGGGTAATCAACCGTCAAACAAGTAGAGACGCTCCAACCATGCCGCTAATTTAATCATTTAACCAATTTACAAAAATAAAAGATTTTGTGTTTTCCTAACAGCGCCAAGATAAATTTATACATCAATTGTCAGGTGTCCATGCGATCACGCATTTATGTTGTGATCAATTATCGAAAACCCTTTGCCTTCTGATTTATCAGCTGTCAAACGGTGTATTGCAGATCGTGACGATTAGTGAGTCAATAGTGACCCACATTTCCTCAAAGTTTTATGTAAACTGTGGAGTCGTCGTCGGAGTATTTGCATTCTTTTAAAAACCAGTGTTTAAAAAGATATGCAGTTTTACGCATTCCCATGAACCATTACTGCAGGAACAGTAAACAAATGTTTGAAATAAGCAGGATTTTTTTTAAATATGCAAATACGTCCTTACAAATGCATGATATCCTGCTAAAAAAATCTCCCCGCGAGTCGTCCAAAAACGCGGTATTAGCTTAATTCTTTGTCATGTATGCATGCATATTAAAAAAAAATTATATAAAAATAAACACCTTTCAGCCATGTTGATTATTGTTTACTACTTCCATTTGCAATATCAACATCATTGTTCAGTTTGAGGTGATATGAAATAACATTTTTTGTTTCATTTTTTTATTTTTGAAATTTCCATTTAAATATTGCGCATATTGATAAGATTCAATTTAAAATAAAGGTATGCAACAATGTTTTGTTTTAATATGTTGATTTGTCTGATACATGTATCTACAATGTAATGTTACAGTGACTTTAAACATTAACTATCTGTAGGAAAGAAAGAGAAGAGTGGCTCTGTAAAGAAAAGTTCAGTTCTGAAGTCACCTAGACACCAGACTTCTTTGGCCGGAGAGACAAAATGGAAACCCAGGTATGAGAAAAATTACTCACAGATACTGATTTGAATCATGGTGTAATTATACCCCAAATTGGACTTTAGGGGTAAAGAGAGTCACCGGGGTTGGTGTAGGAATAGAGCAACTGCAGGCAAGCTGTTGCATTTTCCTTGTCCGGAGCTACGTCAAAACTACTAGTAATTCAATACAACTTCATACAATGGTCAAGCACATTGAGGAGTGCAGTGCACAAGAACTATACCCATCTTGACTAATTATGAGTTATTCCCTTTGTTACTTTTCCTAAAGACCGACATAACTTCAAATACTACTGCAGCTTGGAATTCAATACAACTTCATACAATGGTCAGCACATTGAGAGGAAGTGAAGTGCACAAGAACTAAACCCATCTACTAAACAGAGTTATTGCCCTTTGTTACTTTTCCTTGTCCGGAGCATAACTTGAAAACTACTGGTTTGAATTCAATACAACTTCATACAATGATCAGCACAGTAAGAAGTGCAGCATACATGTAACTATAACTCTATCTTGAGTATTTTCTGAGTTATTGCCCTTTGTTACTTTTCCTTGTCCAGCATAATGAAACTACTAGTGGAATTCAGTACAACCTCATACAATGGTCAGTAATTTAGGGAAGTGCGTGCAGGAACCATAACTCATCTTGACTATTACAGAGTTATTACCCTTTGTTACTTTTCCTTGTTGGAGCATAACTAGAAAACTTCTGGTTGGAATTCAATACAACTTCATAAATGGTCAAGCACAGGAGAGGAGTGGTACAGTAACCATAACTCCATCTTGACTAATTACAGGGTATGCCCTTGTTACTTTTCCTTGTAAGGAGCATTTTCGAAAACTACAAGTTGGAATTCAAAAACTTCAACAATGGTAACAATGAGAGGAAGCAAGAACAATATCTCTAGTTGTTTGCAAGGTATTATGTTACTACGAACTTCTTCAGTTTATAAAGCAATCCTTTTGGGGGTATTAATCACATTTAGTGATAGCTCTAGTTTTGTTTTAATATTTTTCTGTTCTATTCAATGTCAACTCTTTTATTATTCACTTCTGGAGTATTGAACTCATTTTCTAATTTTGTTAGCCGTTTTAGCTCACATGAGCACAGTAGCCATAGTGAGCTATTGTGATCGCTCTATGACAGTCTATGTGCGTCTTCAACAATTGCTTCAAACAATATCTCTCCAACCACCATGACGGTTTTCTACCAAAAATGCTCAAACCATTCCGCTCGACCACTTAAAATGGCCAACAGAGCTAAAAATAGTAAAATTTTTGAATGACAATTCCTTAATAGCTGATTCAGTTTCAACCAAACTTGACAGGATTGTTGCTAGGATGGTTCTCAAAAGGTTCTGCTCCGCTGCACAAAATGACAGAGCTCAAAATAGAAAGACCTTTGATAGTCCTCTACCAAATTTGCTTAAATGGTTCCACCCCACTGCACAAAATGGTCAAAGCTAAAAGAAAAAGAAAAACCAATTAACCACTAGTCCAATTTTAACCAAACTTCACAGGATTGTTGAGCTAATGGTCCTCTACAAGAAGTGCTCACAGAGCTCTGCTCCAATGCAAAATTATTATTTTTATTATAACGAATTCTATAGATGTGATCCTGTATTGCAGATGTTCTCTGTTAACTCAGGTGAGTGATATAGGGTCATGATGACCATCTTGTTGTAGTTTGAGAGTACATGTATTAGAGGACTTTCTGTACATTTTTGTATTGATGCAGAATGACTGTTAGTGTTACCATGATAAATTCTGTTTCAACTTGTCAAGTATCTACTGGTATTTAACTGAGGTGTAAGCGAACTTTAAACAGTAAATCAGTGCCATCACCCTCCACTTAATTTCTGTTGCAGTATGTAGCTCAACACGAAGAAGTGAGCCAGAGGGACTGCTTCTTGCTGATGATGATTTTTTTCCTGGCGATCTTGGTATGACAATCTACTTCATTTGTTTTCATTGGAACATTTATATTTAATGAATGAAATCGGCTTTATTGAGAAATGAGAAGACTGAAATCGTTGAATTTTTTGGCATATCAGATTATAATAGATTAGGCATAACATATTAGCTCATACATGTACAGTGTATCTCTCTTATTGAAAAAGAGAGCACAAACAAACTTTACCTGGAAGTGAAAAGCTGTCTTAGATTTGTGTATCTATAGTGTTATTGTAATAAACTTCTTCTTGCTGATAATGTTTTGATGTGAAGCAATCATCCAGCCATTTTCTGACTGATTCCATGGAAGTATATTTTTTTACTGCAGCAGAAGACAGAAAATGTTTTTTGGAGTTTGCCCTTCTATTTATCATGTATGACAGGAAAATCTTGTAAGTTGTGTGTTGGTGAAATTCTTGGCGCAAATATAGATGACCACAATTCTTTGATGTCCGAAATATAATGTATGTAGTCTCCTTACCTAATTATTAGAGTTTCCGATCTTGAATTGCAAAAATTCCTGATCAACCCAAATATCTGCATTTTGAATGGATAAGGTCATATCTTTAAAATTTTTGTCTTACACAATTATAAGCAATAATGTTTACAGCTCCTGTGACAATAGTTTGTTTCAATGACATTTAGGTATGAGCCTCCAACCACAAGATGAGTATCTTCAAAAATCTAGATTATCCAAAAGCTTGGCAGAGGTGTTGAGAGATCATGAAGCTGTGGCCTATCTCATTCAGTATCTTGAGTCCTGTAAAGCTTCTGCACAGATCAGATTCTGGTTAGATGCTGAGAGTTTCCAAGCTTCCACATGGACTCGAATCAGGACACATTCTTTACAGTCTGTTAGTAAAAGCTCCTTAGTGACTTCAAAAAGTGATATGTCTGTAGATTCATTAACAAAGTCTATAAATAGAGATATAACTAGTCCAGTCTCTGGTGCCAGTCTAGACTTTGGGGATCAGGAGCAGTCAGTGTCAAGGGAAGATTGTTCAAGTGCTTTAGATTCAGATTTAGTCAAAAACAAGCTTGCTGATGATTCAGATCAAGGTAAAGCAGACACAGTGGATAACCAGACAAAATTGAATCCGAACCAGGATCGTGAATTATGTGATAAAGAGAAAAACATTTCAACCCACCAAAGTAGAAACACAGAACAGACTTTAAATGATTGTGATTCCCGAGTTAGAGAGAAGTGTAAAACAGAAGAAAAGGGCAACATGATTCTTCCAATTGTAACCTGTGATAGTTCAACTGAAGATAAAACTGCAGCAAGTGCAATATCCTACCGAGAAATAGCTTCAGTGAGTCCGACCAAGGAAGAAGAAAATGGAGGTCCATCTGGTGCTAGAGGGAATCTTTCAACCAGTCATAACCTGGCAGAGAAATTAAAGAAAAGTAAGCTGACTCTTCAGTCTCGCTATCCTGCAGAAAATGTAATTACTCTACCATTGACAGAGGCTTGATAAATGAAGCAATAATGAGTTTGGTAGTGATTTACCTAAATGTTAAAACTTTCTTTTTATATTTGGATCAGGTAGTGGCAAAATTGCATGGTCAAATAGAGAATCTGTTAAAGTCCCATGATCACTTTGGATGTAAAATTTCTTGTACATGTAGTGATTATATTACCACAAGGAAGATAACTTACCTGCAAAATAGTTTTTAAAGTATTTAACTTTTATAGATATAGCTGAATAGTTTTTTTAATGATAATGCAAATAATAACAAACACTTTTTGACAGCTTTTTCGTGAAGAATTTAGAGTCATGGGTTCGAGCCCCAGCACCAGTCTGACTCTTCATGTGAGAAAGTTGGCAGTTGTTTATGGAGGAATACAGTCCTTTCTGGGAATGATAATTCATAAACTAATTAAAATACTGTAAAAAGTGGCACTAGACCTCTAGAGAAAAAAACTGTTAAAAGTATACTGTTAATCACTAAGTGAGTTAGAATTCGCAAGACAAAATGTTCTTGATTTTTTTTATCTCAGGGTCAATTCATGAGACCAAAAATTCGCTAGCAAGCGATCCCACTGGTTCACACTGTCGTAACAATAACAATCATTTTTGGAGACTTTTGAATTAGCGAAATGACAAATTCTCTTGAAAAAAACTGAAAATAAAGTTCTCGCATATATTTCTTTATTTACAGTATTACAGCAGCTTTAAACTAGGTCACTTGGTGAGATGAAAAGGAATACTTTAAATAACATTTCCTGGTATTATTTAACAATACTCGTGTTACATCAGATCCACTTTTGCAGATTAAACTCCCTATTATCTATTTATTGTAGGTGTTGAGCAGGATGCTGTAAGGATTTTTACAAAATACCTTGCTCAGGAAGCAACACATCCCATTGGAATAACAGATGATCTCAGGAACAAATCAATAAGTAAGGTTTTAAAAGAATACTGGAATACTGTAGACCCTAGAAACATTTGCTGATTAATAGTTTCTGTCAGAGTATGTGACCGAGTTGCAGCAAAACAGAGGAATATTTCCATCTGAACCAAATGTCTCATGATCAGAAGTCATAATAGAAATGTGTAACTGAGATCCCATGTGGCTGACAAAATCTCACGTGGCTGACTAAGATCCCACATGTATGTCTGAGATCCCACATGTATGACTGAGATCCCACATGTATGACTGAGATCCCACATGTATGACTTGACTGAGATCCCACATGTATGACTAGATTCCACGTTGACTGAGATCCCACATGTATGACTTGACTGAGATCCCACATGTATGACTGAGATCCCACATGTATGACTGTGATCCCACATGTATGACTGTGATCCCACATGTATGACTGTGATCCCACATGTATGACTGTGATCCACTGTGATCCCACATGTATGACTGTGATCCCACATGTATGACTGTGATCCCACATGTATGACTGAGATCCCACATGTATGACTGAGATCCCACATGTATGCAGGACTCTGTCATCCCAAATGTATGACTGAGATCCCACATGTGTGACTGTGATCCCACATGTATGACTGTGATCCCACATGTATGACAGAGATCCCAAGTGTGCTGAAAGAATCCTGTTTATTTATTAGCTTAAGCTAAATGGGAGACCACTGAACTCTTTGAAAGCTGTATGGTTTTCATGTTATTATTCTTTCAGGAAAGATTTGCAGAGAAGATGGTCAAGTTGACCCAGAGTGTTTTGTGGAATGTCAGGCCTTTGTGGTGAATACTATAAATCAGAAGTATGTATGATATGACTCACAGTTCATCATAGCTATTCCCAAAGTTAATATATCATTCAATAATTATATGGTGTACTATTTGGGTCAAAAGTAAACTTGCAACTAGTAGTAATAAAAGTGATCGACCTTTGAGTACCGGTAATCACTGTATCTTAGTTACTGTAATGTCTTCACATAGTTTACAATTTTTCATACAGTACTTTATACCATGTAATGCATTTTCAGATATTTTGAAGGCTTCAAAACGAGTGTGTACCATTGTAAATATCAGGTTGAAGTCCTGACAAGTGGAAAACTTCATTTAACAGATATACTATATGACGATACTGCAATGTTCTACTTCATGGAGGTATGTACTTCTGCATACTGTATATTTCATTTAAGTGTCAGTGTTAGCTTCTGTTCATTTTGGCTCACCAGTCCTGACCATTTAGGATTGATGAATGTCTGTCGTACATATGTTGAACAGCATGGCCTACAGAGCTAAAAGTAGAAAAATCTTTGAAAATCATCTTCTCAAAAAACCACAAGACCCAAGGCTTAGATTTTTGGCATGTAGCATTGTCTAGTGGACTTCAACCAATAGTGCTCAAATCATGGCCCCAAGGTTAAAATTTACCCACCCCTGGGGTCACTTGATTTTACATAGGCTTATGAGTATAGGAAAAACTAAAAAATCTTCCTGTCTTAAATCACAAGGTCAAGAGCTTAGATACAGCAGCTAAAGGTACTTAAACTTTTTAAGTACTTTAACTTTTTAAGTACTGCCGGTTATATCTTGCCGAATAGCACTTGAAACAAGAGTTATATAGGGAAATATTAAAAAAATCTTCTATCTTGCTGTGAGTAATCTTAATAAAACTTGAGTAAAATATTTGTGGCTACTTGATTCAGCATATGTTGAGTTATTGACTACATCAGACCAGTATGAAGGGCAGCGGTGATGTAGAGGTTAAGGTGTCTGCTGCTCATCCCGGGGTTGCAGGTTCGAGCCCCACTGGGGTCACAACCATATCTCCTCATATGACACCAGTACTGGTTTTTCCAAGAAGGTGACTTGAAAGTGATTCAATAAGCTACAAGTTTTCTTCACAATCAAGCTAAAATAAATTGGTATGAACTAACTGGATTTGTTGCCCCTGATTGAAATTAGAATTTCTTGGTTACTCAGGGGTTTCTTTTTCTGAGCAGTCATAACCAATCCTGGACAGAATGTGTATTGGATACATGATCTTTGCCCACTTCAGTATGGGCTAGATTGTATATGTACATGTATATTTATGGGTCCCTAAAGTAAACAGAAGTATTTTGTAATACTTTCTTATACCTGTCATATTGAACAAGGAGTGCTTCAGTCATACAACTGTGACTTTATTTTAAGAAGGTAATCATTTTAATAAAATGTGTTTCAGATTCATTGCAATAGCACTGTTTGTTGGACTTTAACTTATATCATATATACATGTATTTTGATTCAGTACATGGAGCAGGAAGGTTTAAGCCATATGTTACAGTTTGTGATAGCTGCTGACAATTTCCAACATTTACTCACTGCTCAAGACACGTATGACGGCCTACAAGCTCAAGAAGATGCCATGGTGCTATATGATAAGTATGTTTAAGGCGACAAATTGTTGCTGCATTTCTTATCTGGTGATATGTATGTGTATATGTGATCCTTAACTTGTTTGAATCATGTTAAACTATGCAGTAAGACTGTAATTGATATGTGGTGATAATCGTATTTCTCAATACATATTTTTCACGAAATTATGTGAATTAACATTGTGTGAGTTGCGTAAATTAACAAGATGTTGTACATTTACATCACAACAATTCAGTCCCAGATAACAACTGTTTAGCTGAAACATGTTGGATGAATTACATCTCTTGTATTTATTTGAAGTTGTTCTTGTCAAATACAATAGGGTTATTAGTATAGTAACGTGATCCAGCATGCCGGATTTGCTCGAGTCGTGCGTTGGATCATACGAGTGCGCACCAGGGGTTTGATCCGACGAGCCCCCCCCAGCCAATCCGGCTGATAGATCACATTACTATACTAATAACCCTTTTTATTATATACCATTTGATTTGTCTGCGCGAAAACTAAATTAAAATGACATGCTAAGCGTAAAATTGAAGAAAACCCCTTTTAGCGCAATAGCCTATAGCGACCACCCCGCCAATTTATTGGCGCCTCGTATAAACAAATAGTGACGACCCAGTCAAAGGCCGTTATTAACGTCATGTGCATTTGAGGGCCATTGAATACACTCTTACAAATTTGCCGCCCTATTTGTATTGCACGCACATACACCCCATACAATACCCCTTTTTTTCTGTCAGGCCGTTTTGATGGTTGAATATAGGCTGTATTTTTGGCAGAATTTTGGTATAAAAAAGGATTTAGCTGACTGCTTGAAGTAATGGTTCGTGCATGTAGGGTGATGACATTGGCCCCATCATTATTCAGCTTATACTTCACAAATGCTTTTCTTTGAAGCATGCGCATGAATGAAAAATGTTATAGGTCATGCTAGTGTAGGTTAACTTAAAGTGACATTATGCGCATTATGTGCATATTACTGCACAAAGTGTATTTTTGGTGACAGTTTTATAAAAGCAATTTTTGGTTGCTGTGCATTTAAATGTGTTAAATTATGTTATGCTGCAAAGTCTTTGAGTTGGTGCTTTAGATATAAAAAATCGGACTGATAAAATGGTAGTTGAATGTGTCGTTTTTGATGTTGGTAGAAATTTCGGCAGTGGAAGGGAAGCAACTCCTGCATGCAGTTGTTCTTTTCTTAAATTGACTCTCCCAGTCAAATAAGAAAATCAATATTTTGAAAGTTATTTTTTCTACTGGTAGCGGGAAGGGTTTGGTGTTTGGGTTAAAAGTTTTTTTCCTCTACCTTTTGTACCACACCATTTTCAGCTGGATTTTTCTTGAAAAAATGCGCAATGTCACTTTAGAATGTAAATTTAAATTTTGCACTATTTTGTTTTAGTCGGAGGTATAAAATTACAAAAAAATTGACCCGATAACACTCTATTTGTATTTTATTATACAGTTGATCTTGTACATGGACAGTTCCCTAAAGCTCCCCTTAACTGACATTATATCTTTCTGTTAGAGTTTCAAGCCAAAGATTATTTGGTGTTAGAATAGAAGTATTTTAAGAATTAACTTAATAACGCTCTTCTTGTCTGTTTCAAAACAATAGACCTTGATATTTCAGATACTTTTCATTGCAAGCAGTATCTCCTCTTGGATTTACAGACAGTATTAGATTTGATATTGAAGGAAACATTTGTAGAGAAGAGGGGCCTTTACCAGATTGTTTTTCAAAACCGCGGAAAGTTGTTTTACATACTATACAGAGGGTGAGATACATTTTAACTTCCGATTCATGATCTCTTTGTTCTTTGTAGCATTTGAACAGTCTTCTTTGAAGAATTTATCACACATGTTTGCATTGTTAAACTGAAACGCCATCCCCAGCTCTTGGGATTGGCTATTTACTGTGGTCTGCACAAATTACTATGTTAATACAGTAAACTCTGTAGATAACGAACTCCTTGAAACTATTTAAGTTTGTTCCTTATATCCAGAGTATGTTATATCCATATAGCATTTCTATTTTTTCAAAGAAGGAAAAAATACTGGCCCGGATATTTTTTTTCCTTATATCCAGAATTTCACTAATGGAGTTGTTTTATAAGGATTTGATTGCATTTTCTATTTTTAGTTTACAATTTCTTTCATAGCAGTCTTTGATGAAATCAGAGCATTTCATAATTTTACAACATTGATAAGTTGTTGCATAAAGACTGCTATGTGCATTTCTACAATGTGAAGTCATAGCTTGAAAAACAGGTCTCTGTAGGCATATTTTGTGCACTAAGAAAACAGCTTTTAGATATTTGTAGGAAAAACAGTTTGTCTGTGTAACTTTGCATTTGAATATTTTTTTTGCCACAAAATCCATTAATAACTAAGCATGATGCATTTGAAAAATCAGCATCTTAATTTATGTACTATTTTTACTTAACGTTTCAGCGTTATTTGCAACATTACCTCACAAGTGACGTTTATTACAAGTACTTGTCTGAGCTGGTCTCGACGGTACAGACCTCACAAGATTTCCCTCTTGGTCATAGGAAACGCAGAGGTTGGTACTGCTAAGTAGTTTTCATAGTGATTTTATCATTTAATTATAACTCATCCTACAAGGCTTTTGTTGTGTCTGTCTTGAGCGCTGACAAAAAACTGTTCTAAACTTTTCCAAACATTTTCGACAGCCCACAGTTAGTGTATCTGTCTGAGCACACAATAGACCCTCTTGAGTAGAGCGGAACTGTTTCTCAGTATTGTACATTGCTGAATTTGTTAACTGAAGAAATAGCCATTAATTACCATTACCATGTCATTGTCACTCAATCTGTAACATAGCTTTCCTTTAGTAACTTGAGACCGGTATATCTGACAGATCTTGATTTAGCGAGGTAGTTGAGCTTGATAAATTTTATACATGTTTTACATTTGCAGTTAGGGTTTAAGGTCACAGGGTCAAAATATGCATTGATAGGCATTATCATTAGGTAACAAATTTCACAGCGCTGTAGTAATAAAACTTGAAACAGAGGCTGTCATTAAGTAGATGACATCTATAGACTTTGGTCGGTAGGCTAAAATTAGTATCATTGGAAGTGCTTTTGAGGCCTCCGGTTCATACCTTTGAACTAAAGTGTTTCACCTGTCTGTGTAATACAGAGAACACTGAAAAACCTTCTTAGATTTCCGAATAATTTCATATGAAAAAGGTACTGTGACACATTCTTCTAACAGCTTCTCTTCTGACACCCAACGGGTGATAAAACTTGATGGATCTAACTGTTAGTTGACCCTCTGTCTAAAACCTTTGTGTAATTTTTTGGATGTTATTTCAGGCAGCGAGACTTCCTCTGAGCATAGCGTTGGTGCCCATAGTGTAGGGAATGAAAGCATCAGCTCTAAAAATACCCTACTAGCCTCAGGAACCAGTCATGGGGTTCAACTCACTCAGCTCGATGAACATATGAGGAATTTTTCCCTGGATCCAGGGTTGCTTAATCCAGATAAACTCTGGGAAAGGCCAGAATCAGGGTGAGTTATGGGTATTTGTTAGCTTTGATAAGGTTTGATTTGATGAGAATTTTATCAAGGTCCGTCCAAAAGAGCACTTATGTTAGCTTGATATTTGGATGAGACCCCAGCTTTGATAAGGGTAAAAGATCATGATATTTAAACTGGGGTGCAAGCAGGACAGCAAGTCATTTTTGTTAGCACGGCATAATCAAATAGGTTGAGTTGCAGTTGCTCTAATTCAGTGTGCAAAATCAAACAAAACCATCGGCCAACTGTCAGTCTAATTTTTTTTGACTAATTTGCCTACATTTACAGAACAATGTGCCATTGACTGTCGGCATAATTTTCAGTCTAAATTAACAATGGGAACAAATACAGAAAGTGTAATTCATATAGTCGTGTAGCATATTCCAATATATTCGAACATTCACATACAAATTTGTTAGATTTGCTGTCCGTTTGCACATTCTAAATAAAATTATTGAACTACCTATGAACGCTCTTACATTAATCGTGTTCTTTTCTGTTTTAGACTGAGATTTTCAAAATTTAGAAACAGACAAGGAGGAGTTCCATCATTACTAAGTGATTAATTAATTGTTAAGACAATATTCGGAAAACCTATCTCAGTTTATAATGAATTTCACTGAAAAATGTGTGATATATTGCTTATTGTATATATTATATACAAGCTTATTCTTGACTTTTTTAAGGAGGCTGTCTTTAGGCCAGATTGATAGACTTGGTCAGTTTCAGTCAAGATTTGATCCCGATCCTGAGTTTACATCTTCATCTCAGAAGAAACAAACAGCTGGGTCAAAGTTCTTTAAAAGCAAAAAGGAAAAAAAGCAGGTAAGATAATCAAATAACCCAGTTTCAATACAAAACGAAGCACACAGTTGGATCATTTGATAAGTTCTTTAAAAAGTCAGCCGGACAAACAGGAAACCGTCTACTGTAATCCGTCTGCTTTTCATATAATGTATAGGTTCTAATGCCGCTCATCCCGGAGGTTTCGGGTTCGAGCCCCACTGGGTAAACAACTGTACGTCATATGACACCAGTACTGGGTTTTCCAGGAAACAGACTTGAGGCTGACGTAATGAGCTTCAAGCTTTCTTCACAATCCAGCTAAAATAAATTAGTATAAGCTAAATTAATTGGCTTCCGTTCCCAACCAGATGAGTGTGTTAGTCCGTCTGATGTGCATAGGTGGGCCTGAAGGCTTTAGTCTACAATCTGATCATGATCTTCACTGTTCAGTTGGTGACTTTTGCCAGAATACCCATTGGAACAACAAATGGTATTGTACAACTTGAACAGTGGAATGTCCCTTCCAGAAATTGAACAGAATATTGGCTAATCACCAGTCAAGATGTTAAAATCAACACTTGCTTGTCTGCTTATATGAATTGTTAAATGTTTGTTTTTTCTAGGAACAAGAAGAAATGGCAAGAAAGGTGGCAGAGATGATACTGAAAGATGTCACATCAGTGACACAAGCAGTTAGTGCAATAAAAAATACCGAAAATGTATGATTGAAGGCATAACCAAGGCCGTCATCTAGTCTGTGATAGGTTAGTATTTGTTCATGTGTTGACAGTGTAGCTAGCTTACTGTAAAAGTCTTTATATTCACAAGTTGTTTATTTGCAATTATTCCAATTATTAATTTTTTCACCAAATTTTCGAATGCTTGAGTTAGCACTATAGTATCTAGAATCATTATTTGTTTGCTATTTTAGTGAGTTTGATGAATTCATTAAGTACTTCATTTTAGATGATGAAACAGTCATGACCAGTTCGGGGACTATATGTTTGCGCTGTTCCGTCTGTCCACAATTTTGTTTCCAGGCTATATTTTCCGCATGCATGAACTGATTTTGATATTACTTCAAACAATGGGTACCTATACCATAAGGGTGTGTCATGCGCAACAAGCAGCCACCTACTCCCAAGGGCAAGGTCACAGTTCAATATTTCCTATCAGCTCTGTATCTTGTTAGTGCATGAGCCAATTTCACTGTAACTTCACAGGATTGTTACCCATGTAATGAGAGGGTGTCATGCACAACACCCAGCCACCTACTCAGATCAAGGTCAAACTTAGGGCTGAAACCCTTTCACATGGTGTTATATAGCAATTTTTTAGCTTATACATGCATAGACTGTAGTCCCACAATTATTACCAATACCAAAAGGATGTGTCACAACAACACCCAGCCTATTCCAAAGGTAAATGTGACACTTAAGCCTTTTACCTTGGTTTTATATAGCTATATTTATGTTTCCACCTGTACACATAAGCAAAAATAAATGAACTGTGACATACACGTTTTCCTCAGCATTTTCATTGTATTACCTTTACCATACCATAGATGTGTACACCCTTTCAAACTGGTAGAGGACTTCCTATTGCATGGCAATACCTCATCAACTTGTTTTGTATACATCGAGTTTAAATCAAATGTCTTTTCTCTTTTCAGAAGTGGTACCGTATGTGTTCTAACAAGCAGCTTCTTCAAAAACACAACAGATTGGCTACACAAGAAACATTGTTCTGGAATGATAGTACGAGTGATCACTCTAAACAATCCCCCTGGAATACATGTATCAGATGTAAAACTGTTGAAAGAAGGCTGTCTTCGAATATAAGATATTGTGAAAATACTATCAAACAAATAATCAATCAGGGATGTTTATTCACAATTTAGCAACAAACTCTATCATCACCAGAAAGTTGCTATGTGAGTATGTACATTCCAACAGTTTTGTAAAACTGTCATTTTTAACACATTTTGCATAAAAAAAACTTCAGTAAAAGATTATTAATTCTTTATAGGAAATATATTTGTTAAATTTCAATTCATTGCCGCTTTTTAACTTGGTACTGTGATGATGTGAGGAAAGATGTAAATAACTGAGCCTTTGCCATTGATGTCAAGATGCTACGAACATACACTACACCACTTCTGTCTTGATTCTTGATCATGTGACCACTGTAGGTCTTATGCCGCTGCCTTATTGCAGTCTGATCATGATCTGCACGCTCATAAGTCAGTCAATTTTCAGTGAGCGTGCCTTTTATTATTGACGGTTTAGTCAGCTGTAGAGGCTAAAGGCACTGGCAGCTGAACACTTTATCAACCCACATGGTGATAATAACCCTGTGACTTTAACCTGCACTTATAGGATAGAAGTGTAATACTTAAAGAGTGACATGTTAAGTTTTTTCACAATCAATCAAAATACATGTACGATAATTTGGTATAATTTGGTATAAAGCTGTACAGTAGTTCAAGTAAACATTTGCCATTTAAGAAATACTCAACTAGCTCACAGTATTAATATAGTTGATTTTAATTGCACTTGGACGTGAATCAGGAGTTCCGAGACATCTATCACGGCCGTATAAATTGTTCCCCCAATAGCATATCTAACATGTGATTCCTCAAATTTGAAAGTGATTTCTTTATTGTGCTTTTAGATTGACAACAGAGGAAGGACATTGAAATCAATTATTTAGTAGGAATACCACTATTCTTCTCTCCCATACATGTCTCAATGTGTATTTCAGAATCGTTTAAAAACATATGCTAAAAATGATAGTGCCAACTTACCTAAATTCAAATGCTTTGGTCCAGAAAGTTCATGCACCTGTGTATAGTCAATCTACAGGCACAATACCATAACATGTGGTGATGGTTAATGAATAATTTGTACAGGGAAGATCGTCAGTTTTATTCTCGAGCATCATTCACCTTGGCTTATTGTAAATGGTGAATGGCATACAGTGACCTTGTGTGTCTGTAAGTCTCAAACTTTTTCTTGGCACAATGATGCACAACTTGACAAAAAAGGCCCTTAGGGTTCAAATATGTCATAACTTTTGAAGTAGATATGGTACAGTTAAAATCAAGGTATCAAATTAAAAGCATGTTATGAATACCTTCCAAATTTTTATGTCAGCATTGCTAATGAATATTAATTAGGTGAAAAGACATATGTAAAGGTTACTTTTAATTCTTATGAATCGACTGTTTTTCAAAACCAGAGACAATCAGCTTTCAAATGATGTCTTTTGTTTTAGAAGATCTTAATTCTAGACTATTATATAAGCATTTGAAAATAATCTCATTTGCATAATTTATGCTTAATTATGATAATTAGCAAAATCTATAATAATCGTAACTGCAACAAATTAACCAATTTTCATAAGCAATACATTTTTGTAAATCTCAGAATCTGTTCTCTTATATACACATTGTTTCAAGCCTTCAATAATTTTTTTTCTAAAAGTTTTAATTTCAGTATGTGCCATTTCAGACACTAAATATTCACAAGTATTTTTGTCATGTAAACTTTGATGGTATTCAAGTATATGTGCTTTAAAGTTGTACCAACATCAAAAGTGTATTTTATTTTACCTTTAAGGGCCATTTTGACAATTTAGTGTATAACCCCATGTTCCAAACTGTAAGGTCAAGGTGCTCCAGTCAATCATGTTTAAACAATTGTCTAAAACAACAAGTAAGTTGTTGATATGTTTGTTAATATTTTTACAGAAACTGTCCATTGTTTCATTGTTACATTTGTTAATCAAAAATATTTATTATGGAATAAAGTAATATTTTGATGACATTTTTTGTTTGTTATATTCACAGAAAGAAACTTCACTTACGATTTCCTTACTGTATTACAGTCCAACTCACACAAACGTATTCTTTCACAGTATTTTGTTGAATGGAAATGTATGCTATTGTCTTTACAAAGCTAACACTTAAGTATGTTATTGTACTTCTGTATCTTTGCGTAGCTGTGAAAGATCTTTAATATAAATAGCTCTGAAGACACCACACATACTGGATACAATCCCTTATCTTATTTTGAATTTTAGTGATGCCGCCAAATTCTGTACGTCAAGGTCATATTTGACAGAGTTACGCCCCTTTTTGTACTTAGATTTCATCATGAAATTATGCCCCTTCTTGTACTTGGATTTCGTCACGAAATTATTGGTTATTCTGACAAAGTGTAAGAGGGCGACACAAGTGTTCTAACAACCTATCTAGTTTCATAAATGTTACGATAGATTTGTGGTCAACACTCCATATGTAATAACAATAATGTAACAGAATTTTGTACATTGTAAGCTTGATTTTGAACAATGAGAGGGCAATGATGGCCCTATATCGCTCACCTGAGTACCACTGCACACATAAGGAAGTCATTTGTTGCAAAGGAAGTCACTTGTTCCAAGGGGAAGTCAGTGGTTGCTAGGGGAAGACAGTGGTTGCTAGGAAAGTTACCTGTTGCTAAGAATTCAGGGGTTACTTTGTAAGTCAGTGGTTGCTAAAGGAGCTCATTGACAGCTAGGTTTCTCCTATTATAAAGACAAGGGACCCCCACAGGCGTGGTTGATTTTGACCCCAGGGGATTGATTTTTGAACAAACTTACTAGAGGACCACTAGACAATGCTACACACCAAATATCTAAGCTCTAAGTCTTGTGGTTTCAGATAAGAGTTTTAAAGTTTTCCAATATAAGCCTATATAAAATCAAGGTGTCAATTTTATCCCAAGGGTCATAATTTGAACACTCTTAGAAGAGGTGTACTGGGTAATGTTACATGCTAAATATCTGAGCTCTAGGCCTTGTGGTTTCAGAGAAGACACTTTTTAAAGTTTTTAATATTTGTTGCCAGCAACCAGAGTTCTGCATAGAATGGGTTTTTTAAAACAACTTTGATAGAGCATCATGCAAGGAACATCCCTGCCAAGTTTCATCAACACTGACCCAGTGGTTTCAGAGGAGATGTCGTTTGAAGGAAGTGGTGGTCGCATGACGGACCCCAGATGATGAGTAAAGGAATAACTATTTTGTAATTTTGATATTTGCGACTGTATATACATTTTTTAATGGTCGCAAATATTTTTAACGGCGACGGCGTCAGCCGGAGCTGTTAAAACTGTTTGCGACCATTAAAACCGTATATACGGTCGCAAATATCAAAATCACCAAATAGTTATCCCTTTTCTAACGCACAATGTGTCTAAATGCGATAATTAAAACGCCATTTGAATTTTGCGACTATCTATACGTTATTTAATAGTCGCAAATTTAAACAACGTCACCAATCGGAAACGACGTTACATCGGTAATGCGTTAGAATGATTCTTAAAAACGTCTTATTTCAAATCTCATCTTTATTCACAGGTTTAAAAAATAGACAAACATACAATTTACACAATCTCATGATTAGCTTTATTCAGTAGTGTAAAAGCACACAAAAATACATTTTACACATTGTCAATTAAAATAACTTCTTTTCACACTTTACAACAACAGATTTATTTTTGTTTTAAAAACAAAGTGGAAACTATAGTATAAAAATCTGCACAATATTCAAAAGAAGTTATTCTGACTTAAAATCATACACTTAAACCAGGGTAAAATATATACGTAACTAGTATTGGTATTTACAAATATGTACATAATGATGTATGGTTCTTGTATTGCAATCAGTATATATATGAAGGTGATAAATGTCCAGTTCACTGTCAATACACATATAGCTTCCCTTTATAAGTGTCTTGTTCAGTTTAAACATCAAATTTGGAAATTTATTATTGTAACAAGAGCCATGTTACAAATGGTTAATCCCCCCACTGGGAAGAAGTTACCAGAAGGTTGTACTTTCATACATTTTACTCGGTGAAAGGAAATCCTTAAAAAGCCGTATAGTTATGGTCATGCTGAGTACAGTTTTCAAGTAAGTGGAAAAAGAATAAGGCAATGAAGAGAAGGTTTGCAAAATTATATTAATGTTCATTATCAGTATAGGTATGATATTTTTCTATTTGACTAAAAGTAGGCAAGGTAGAGTTATTGTTCTTGCACACTGCACTTCCTACCAATGTGCTATGTCAGTGTATTAAGTTTGAAGAAAATCCCTCAAGTACTTTTGGAGTTATGCTCCGAATTTTTTTTTCAAGTAAATCTGAAAAGGGGAATAACTCTAAAAGTAGGCAAGGTAGAGTTATTGTTCTTACACACTGCACTTCCTACCAATGTGCTATGTCAGTGTATTAAATTTGAAGAAAATCCCTCAAGTACTTTTAGAGTTATGCTCCGGAATTTTTTTTTCAAGTAAATCTGATAAAGGGGAATAACTCTAAAAGTAGGCAAGGTAGAGTTATTGTTCTTGCACACTGCACTTCCTACCAATGTGCTATGTCAGTGTATTAAGTTTGAAGTAAATCCCTTAAGTACTTTTGGAGTTATGCTCTGGACAAGTAAATCTGATAAAGGGGAATAACTCTAAAAGTAGGCAAGGTAGAGTTATTGTTCTTGCACACTGCACTTCCTACCAATGTGCTATGTCAGTGTATTAAGTTTGAAGAAAATCCCTCAAGTACTTTTGGAGTTATGCTTCGGACAAAGTTTTTCAAGTAAATCTGATAAAGGGGAATAACTCTAAAAGTAGGCAGGTATTGTTCTTACACACTGCACTTCCTCCCAATGTGCTCTGTCAGTGTATGAAGGTTGAAGAAAATCGCTCAAGTTCTTTTGGAGTTATGCCCCGGACAAAATTGGGACGGACGCACGGACGGAGACCATTTCTAATATCCCCTTCGCCTTCGGCAGGGGGATAAAAAAACCTGGACCATGGCACCCCTACACTTACTTACTATAAACCAGGATCAACTGTGTATTATTACTATTCTATATAGGGGCCGTGTAATGTTGCTTTTTACACAATGTGTTAACATTTCACCCCAATTGTTTATTCTATTTTCTAGCACAGTATTAATTCTAGGTATTTAAAAGTTCTGCCTTAGACATAATGGAGCTCTGGCAATGTTTAATGTTTCAATAATAGTGTCCTTTACCATAGAGTAATACTAGTGTTATAATCCTTTACTCCTTTACTCTACATATTAACATTATACACCCGTGTGTTCTTAAAACCTTCAATGGGTCTTTATGTCCTTGAACATTGATTAAGGTTTTCAATGTATGGTAACTAACAATGTAATTAACGTGATTTGAGCTTTTTCATTTAGAATAACAAAAAAACCAACAATGGTTTTCAAATTATTGGCAAAACACTGAAGTATTTCTGTCCGTCATCTTGACTTTAAATTTGGTTTAATATGCTAGAAGGTGCACTATCTGTTGAACGAAGGATTCACACATATCCTCCACAGTTAAAGCCTGGACATGTAAACAACATAGGAACGTAACGTCTAACACCACAAGACATTCAAATGATAGGTAAAACCCGAAATAACATTCAAATGTAATATATCTATGATAGCATCTGAAAATACAATTCTTAAAAACAATGGAGCATTTTTTCAGAGCTTAAAACATACTTAAAGTAAGTTCTGCATGTGATTTCTATGTTACGAAAATGTGCGGGTTTATTAATTCCAGATGATATGACTGTATGATGTATCTGATACAAGATGTCTGATGTGTCTGGCTGATGCCCTCCTGTACTGACTGTGATGATGTCCCAGAATATCAATGTTCTTGCACTTGATGGCTCTGTCAAGTTGTGTCAATTCTGATCATACGTAGTTTGTAGTTATCTGCAAGCACACACGCTGCCTCATTGCTGCCACCACAGTAATGGGAGGAAGAGAATACTGTCAGTAACTTGCCCTGCTGTTGTACCTGAAATATTTAATTATGTAGAGTTTATAACAAGGCCAAGTTTGTACTATCCTTGAAATTTTAATCAAAATGTTCACAATTTTTCCCCATAACTTGAAACTATGATCAACTGAGTTCACAAGGTTTTCCATAACCTGAAACTATGGTCAAAAGTGTTCACAATGTTTTGCATATCTTGAAACTATAATGAGTTCACAACATTTTCCATGAGCTGAAACTATGGTTTATAGTGTTCACAACATTTTCCATAACTTGAAACTATGATCAATAGTGTTCACAACATTTTCCATAACTTGAAACTATGATCAATAGTGTTCACAACATTTTCCATAACTTGAAACTATGGTCAACAGTGTTGAAAGGTTTTCTATAACTTGAAACTATGGTCAACAATGTTCACAAGGCATTTCCTTAACTTCATGATCAACGGTGTTCACAAGGTTCTTCTCTGACTTGAAACTTTCTTTTTCTATGACGTGAAACTATGGTTAAAAGTTCTCACAAGGTTTTTCTATTGTTCCCCTTCTGGAAGAAGTTAGCAAGGAACGACTTGCACGCACTTCTTACTGCTGATGAAAATCCTGATAAAAGCATAACTTTACAGATAATACAAATACTGTACCTGGAAGCCAGCTTCCTGGACCTCATGTGCCCTGATTACATGTGTGAGACCGTTCCTGTCCAAAAAACCCAATAATGCATCACAGCTGAAAAAGTGTGCCGTCCCACGCCGAGAATTGGCAATAAAACCTCTGTTATCCTTTAACTCTTGTATGGTTTCTGGGGTTAAAACATCTAAACTGTAAAAATATAATAAATGTAAATGCAGTTAACGCCAGATACAGCAAAATTCTGGATATATGTAACAAATTTTCTGTGCCCTGATTATTTTTGTTCTTTATTTAGAATGAAAATTCTATATGGATATAACAAACTTCGGATATAAGGAACAAATTTAAATGGTCCCAAAGAGTTTGTTATATACAGAGTTTACTGTAGTACACTTCATAGAACACTGACAAAGTCCAATCTAAAACTTTATGCAGGTCATTGTTACTATAACATGTTTACTAGTATGTCAGTTGCCTAGTTTACCTGACTGGATCACTCCACATAATGTCCCAGGCTAGTGTACTCTCATCCTCGGGATTTTTTAAAGGGTTTGGCACTCTGTTAATGGCGTCAATATAGCCACCGTCTAACTCTGGCATTGGGATACCTCCATGTACACAGAATATCTGAAACAGATCAACAAATGATTATTCTTAAGAAACTGTTTGACAAGAGCCATGGCGGCCTTTGATTGCTCACCTGAGTTCCCCTACAGCTCATGACCAGTCTTCAACCCTACTGAAATGTCACAATTTTTTCAAACACAAATTTCACTCGAGTCACTTAAAAGCTAGCCAGTGATTTCAGAGGATTTTTATTTAATTTTCATATGCATATAATGGATATTGTTCCACCATCAAACAGCCAATAATTTTTTTAACCAAAATCTTGAAGTGACATTATGCGTATCTTACTGCACATAGTGTATTTTTGGTGACAATTTTATAACTGCAATTTTTGGTTGCTGTGCATTTAAATGTGTTAAATTAATGATTATGCCGCATTAATATTTGAAATTGGTGCTTTAGATATAAAAAAATCGGACTGACAAAATGATAGTTGATTGTGTCGTTGTTGATGTTGGTAGAGATTTCAGCAGTGGAAGGGAAGCAACTCCTACATGCAGTTGTTCTTTTCTTAAATTGACTCTCCCAGTCAAATAAGAAAATCAATATTTTGAAAGTTATTTTTTCATACTGGTAGTGGGAAGAGTTTGGTGTATTGGGTTAAAAGTTATTATTTCCTCTACACTTTTGTACACACACCATTTTCAGCTGGATTGCTACTTGAAAAAAATGTGCATAATGTCACTTTGAGGGTCACATCAGAATTATTTCTATGAAATATTTCAAAATCAGACCAATGGTTTAAGGGGGGTCACTGTTGAAATTCAAAATAACAAGAAATTTTATTGACCCTGTTTTTTTATGGAGACTAACATTTTGCTAGTTAATTTCTGGAAAAATAATGATGGGTCAATGACTTAACTTTTTCGCAATATTAATATTTAGTGATACACTATCAGATCAAGGTGCTTAATGCAGAATTAGCTAGAATTTTGATATTATAAAAGTTTATGTATGATGTGTATGTTTCAGAATGGATATCACTTTCTAATCTTTTCTTATGTAGTATATTATACTTTAGGATGAAAAAATAGAGATAGTGGTATTTCTATCATCATCTAAATAAATATTACGCTCCTTATTATTACCCCACCTACTTTACTAAAATTCATTTTTTCAATTTTTGATAAATGAATATTTCATGATAAAGGAGTAACAAGCTTTTTCAGATATTTTGTCTGCAGTTGGATTTAAACCTTTGTTTTAGAATGCAAAAATAAAAAATGGGGGTCAATGTGCATATAAGAAAGAAATTCAATAAAAACTGACAAAAAGTGTGTTTTTTAGATTTCAGCGAGCTTTGAGATATGACGGCATATGTCTGTAACAAAGAACTGTAAAATAAACTAGTTATTAATGAATTTTTATATCCTAACAATTCTTCTTATAATACAGTTTGAATTAGGTAAATATCTTAAATGGATTTTGAGAAATGACTATTTTTGTACCCCTACCCCCATTTTTGGCATATGACAAAATTTGTCAATTTAGTCACCAAATGTGAGGTCAAAAATGTTCAATTTTTTACGCTAAAATATTCCTATTGTGCTTAAGTTTACTACTACCTAATTGTTTCTTCCAGTTAACTCGTCATTTTTGAAATACAACAAATGTAAATTTCCGGAAGTGCACAAATCCAAAACCTCACCAGTGACCCCTTAAGAAGACTTTTTTTAGTTTTCTATTATAAACATACACAGGGAAATAAGCCATGCCTTCTGCAACCATGGTTTTTGATGAATATCTGTCTGTACAACCAGAGACTACATATCTCATTCCTGTAGAGTTATTTTGAAATCTGAGAAGATTTTATAAGTTTCCTATAACAAGAGGGCCAAGATGGCCCTATATCGCTCACCTTGGTACAAGTCCACTTGCCTGGTGGAAGATCACTAGATAATGTTATATACCAAATAAGTTTTCCTATATACGCCTTTGTAAAACAAATCCCCCGGGCAAGGTCAATTTTGACCCCAGGGCCATAATTTGAACAAACTTTAAAGAGGTCTACTAGGCAATGCTACATGCCAAATATCTAAGCTCTAGGCCTTGTGGTTTCAGAGAAAAAGATTTTTAAAGTTTTCCCTATATAAGCCTATGTAAAACTAAGTGACCCCCGGTGCGGGGTCAATTTTGATCCCGGGCTCATAATTTGAACAATCTTGGTAGAGGTTCACTAGCCAATGCTACATGCCAAATATCTAAGCTCTAGGCCTTGTGGTTTCAAAGAAGAAGATTTTTAAAGTTTTTACTATATAAGCCTATGTAAAACTAAGTGACCCCAGGTGCGGGGTCAATTTTGATCCCGGGCTCATAATTTGAACAATCTTGGTAGAGGTCCACTAGCCAATGCTACATGCCAAATATCTAAGCTCTAGGCCTTGTGGTTTCAGAGAAAAAGATTTTTTAAGTTTTTCCTATATATTCCTATGCAAAACTAAGTGACCCCGGGGCCCCGGGGTCAATTTTGACCCGGGGGTCATAATTTGAACAATTTTGGTAGAGGTCCACTAGCCAATGCTACATGCCAAATATCTAAGCTCTAGGCCTTGTGGTTTCAAAGAAGAAGATTTTTAAAGTTTTTACTATATAAGCCTATGTAAAACTAAGTGACCTCAGGTGCGGGGTCAATTTTGATCCCGGGCTCATAATTTGAACAATCTTGGTAGAGGTCCACTAGCCAATGCTACATGCCAAATATCTAAGCTCTAGCCCTAGTGGTTTCAGAGAAGAAGATTTTTAAAGCTTTTCCTATATATTCCTATGCAAAACTAAGTGACCCCGGTGCGGGGTCAATTTTGACCCGGGCGTCATAATTTGAACAATCTTGGTAGAGGTCCACTAGACAATGCTACATGCCAAATATCTTAGCTCTAGGCCATGTGGTGTCAAAGAAGAAGATTTTTTAAGTTTTTCCTATATATTCCTATGCAAAAACTAAGTGCCCACCCTCCCCCGCCGGTAATTGTCCCACCCGGGGTCATAATCTGGAACAATCTTGGTAGAGGTCCACTAGACAATGCTACATGCCAAATATCTAAGCTCTAGGCCTTGTGGTTTCAGAGAAAAAGATTTTTAAAGTTTTTCCTATTTGTTGCCATAGCAACCAGAGTTCTGCATGGAATGGAATTCTTTGAACAATTTTGGTAGAGCTTCATGCAAGGAACATTCCTGCATAGTTTTATCAACATTGGCCTAGAGGTTTCAGGGAGATGTCATTTGAATCAAAATGTTGACTGACGACGGACAATCATTCATCAGAAAAGCTCACCCTGGCGTAGCCAGGTGAGCTAATAAGCTTGAGGAAATTAGCCACAGTCTTGTAAGACCTTATGTTTTTGAAAGACCAACATGTTGTGAATAATCTAAAGAGAGTGTCATACTATATAAAAATCTAGCAATTGGTTTCTGGAGAAGATTTTAGAAGCTCTCTACATGTACATAGAGGCATTCAGGGAAATGAGCAATATCCTGTCGCCATGATTTGACTAATCAACAGTATGATAGGGTGTTCCCTAAGTTTCATTTCTGTGAAATTATTTTGAAATTGAACATCCACGTTGTCATGAGAAGACTTTTTCAGATTTTCTTTATGATTGCCATGACAACCAGTTCTACAACACATGTAATTGAATTCTTCGAAAATATTTGGTAGAGGACCATTCAAATAGCATTTGTACTATGTTTCATTAACTTTTTAAACATTTTTGAAGCAGAAAGTTGACCACATCTGATGATAATGACAAACACTGAATTTCAGATCAGCTGAAAATATGAGTGAAGTTAAATATAGCTTATTTATCTTTATCTGACTTTATCTGAAAGACATGGTTTTAGTAGTCAACTATTGCATCTTGTTCTTTGTTTATATGACGTTACAACAATTTTGCACTACACCATGAATATAGTTTATCTCCTATGATTTGCCTGTATCTTTTTTCAATTTATGTAGGTATTCAACCATTTGAGATAGTGGTGGGTGTGGGACAGTAATCAAACCAGCAACAATGTTCTATTAAATAATACAGTTTAGGTTCAACTAAAGAGCAAGCTTTTAAAGGATATTGATAGAAATTTACATGGCAATGCCAATGAAACTTGCTACTAATGAGTAATGATGCATGCCTAGATTCATGTGATGAGAACCGTGCCAGAAGGAGTACGACTACTAAATATTGCTGTGCCAATGATTCTGCCTCTGTACATGACATGGCTAGTGGGTCATGGCAACAGTCTAGTGATGACGACTCTGCTGCAACATGTAAAAACGTTGATGAGGCTTGGAAACCTTCCTGTGATCCATGTAAGGCAGAGAGTAAAGATCACCCGGCTGAAGGCTTCTGTGTGGATTGTGGGGAATATCTCTGCATTGACTGCTATAACTTTCACAAGAAACTAAAGACATTAAAACATCATGTACTACAGGATAAAACAAACATGCCAAGAGATAAGGCTGACATAAAAGTCAAGGACATCTGCGCTGATAAGTGTCCTGCACATGCTGACAAGGTCATTGAATACTTTTGTCAGTCATGTGATCAGCTGGGATGTTCTGCATGTATAATATCCGGTCATCGACACTGTATTAAAGTTGACTCTATTCCAGATATTGTGAACAACATTGAACAAAGTGAAGACTTTAAAGAAATAACTATAGCCTTTTTTGGGGATTCAATTTTACTTTCCAGCCATAAAAGGAAACATCAAGCAAATGTGAATGAAAATGAAAAGCTAAGAGACATTGCAAAACAGATTATCAAAGTAAGTAGTCAAGAAGCACATGAATTAGTGGAAAAACTTGAGAACAAAATGAACAGAAGAGTTGAGCGGACATATCATGAAAACTTTGAAACACTGTCCCCGTTAACAAGCAAGATCTGCTCCTTGACAAATGACCTTCAGAAGATCACCTCTAACATTGAAGCCAAGAAGAGTGCTGGTTTAAAGTGCCAATTGTTTGTGGCCCTGAAGAAAGCTAAACAGGATATTGTGGTAATACAAAGAGGGTTGGATGAACTTAAAAACCAAAACAGACTCCAAAATAACATTGAACCAACAAATCACTTCCAGCATTTGACCCTTTTGCAAGAAGAATTAGGCAGGTTACTGAAACCAAGTTCTGAGACAAAGAAGAAACTGAAGTTCCTTTTTCATCTTCCCTTGCAAAACAGCAATGACAAGTACGGACCAACTCCAGCTGGTATGAGTATGATGTCAGAAAACTGCCTTCTGGTAGTCGACTACAAAAACCTGTCAGTTAAAGTAATTGACATCAATAAAAAAGCATTTGCTTCTGTTTTAACTTTTAAATCAGATCCCTGGGATGTAACAAGAGTCTCAAATAGACAAGTGGCAGTGACATTCCCTAATGATGGTAAAGTTAAGTTTTTGGCTTTATCTTCGGATTTTCTTCTATTAGAACAAAGAACTATAGAAATCGGAAAGGGGTGTCGTGGCATACGATATTCAAATGAACAACTTTTTGTTTCATACTCTGGCACTCATTCTGGATGTATCAAGATACTCAGTATGTCTGGAAAACTTATTAAGGATATAACAAGACATAAACAACAATTTCAATCACCATTGTTCTTGGACTTAAGTCCAGACAAACAAAGTTTGTATGTATCAGATGCAGGTACCGGTGAAGTGACCTGTATGACTGTGGATGGTGAAGTGAAGGCTTTATACAAATGTGAACGTGTTTCAGCAGGTGGAATATCTGTGGATGTACATGGGTGTGTATATCTGTGTGGTGTCTGCAACTCGGAGATACAGCAACTATCTGAATACTGCAATTTGGTTCAGACTCTTCCAATAGGTACAGAAACATACATTAATACCGTATTTTGTGAGAAAACCAATCAACTTTTTGTGTGCAGTTGTAGTGGTCAAATTAGTGTCTTTGATACAGTATGAAATCAAAAGGGCTGTTAGTCAAGAAAAATATTCCATCTAGCTACACATGTTGAGTCAAATTTGTATGTTTCATTAATAAGTACTTATATCCCAGAAAACATGACTGCATTATTCACATTTACATGTTAATTCTTAACAAACTGCTTTTGTACACAGGTTGTAAGTCACATCGTAACAAAAATGGAAACATTGCTTATTCATGTGCCCAAATAAATGTTTATTTTTATACACAGGTTGAACAAAAGTATGAAATGAACATTGCTCTGATATCTTAGTATTTCAACAGTTTCAGTCAAATTGTAATGCAACGGTTTCTTTAACAATATGGAGCCAATTTCTCAATTTTACCCCTGTGTAACATCTTCAGAACAAGAGCACCGCAAAGCGCAGCAAGATACGCCCGAAGTGTTGTATCAGAGAATGGGAGCAAAATTTAGGCTGTTGAAGCCCAACGGACAGGAACAAGAATAAAAAATTGAAGCTATATAAAAATCTAAGTCCCCAACCAGAAAATCCTAACCTGGTACAAAAATGTCAAAAAACACCAAAAATTAGAGGTACCATTCATGTTGTACCACAAAAAAGTGGTCTCAGTTTTTCCGTACTGCCAATAATAAAAAGTTACAAAATATGCTATTGATAGTAACATAAAAGGGAAGTAATTCAATAAAAAATTAAGCAGACAAAATAGAATCTCCCAAATAAAAACAAGAGCCTGTAATCAAGAGCAAATGCAGAGCAATATCCAAACAGTTATATGATGCTTGAACCCTAAGTGTGACCTTTGACCTTGAAGTGAGCCATCCGGAACATGGCTTCTGTACTTGTCTCAATGTGGTAAACAATTGTGTCAGGTTTCTTGAAATCCTTCACGGGGTTCAAGAGTTACAGAGCGGAAGGGAAACAAAATCAACCCTAAGTGTGACCTTGACCTTGAATCCAGCCATCCGGAACATTGCTTCTGCACGCCGCCTCAGTCTGGTTAACTTTGTGTCAGGTTTCTTCGAAATCCTTCAAGGGGTTCAAGAGTTACAGAGCGGAAGGGAAACAAAATCATATGACCTTTGACCCCTAAGTATGACCTTGACCTTGAATCCAGCCATCCGGAACATTGCTTCTGCACGCCGCCTCAGTCTGGTTAATATTTGTGTCAGGTTTGAGATCCTTCAAGGGGTTCAAGAGTTACAGAGCGGAAGGGAAATTGCTAACGGACAGACGGACGGACGGACAGGCGTCCGGAACATTGCTTCTGCACGCCATCTCAGTCTGGTTAACATTTGTGTCAAGTTTCTTCGAAATCCTTCAAGGGGTTCAAGAGTTACAGAGCGGAAGGGAAACAAATCATATGACCTTTGACCGCTAAGTATGACCTTGACCTTGAATTCACCCATCCGGAACACTGCTTCTGCACGCCGTCTCAGTCTGGTTAACTTTGTGTCAGGTTTCTTCGAAATCCATCAAGGGGTTCAAGAGTTACAGGCGGAAGGGAAACAAAATCATATGACCTTTGACCGCTAAGTATGACCTTGACCTTGAATCCACCCATCCTGAACATTGCTTCTGCACGTCGCCTCAGTCTGGTTAACTTTGTGTCAGGTTTCTTCGAAATCCTTCAAGGGGTTCAAGAGTTACAGAGCGGAAGGGAAACAAAATCATATGACCTTTGACCGCTAAGTATGACCTTGACCTTGAATCCACCCATCCGGAACTTGCTTCTGCATGTCGCCTCAGTCTGGTTAACATTTGTGTCAGGTTTCTTCGAAATCCTTCAAGGGGTTCAAGAGTTACAGAGCGGAAGGGAAATTGCTAACGGACAGACGGACACCGAGGCGATAACATTATACGTCCCCACTGCGTATAAAAAGTATATGATGGTATGGTATATTAGGGTTTTATCGTTGGTACCAGTTTCCCATATGACCAACGCCCCCAGAAGAGTTTAGTTATTTTAGGTTTTGGGGGATAGTGCAAGATACAGAAAGCGTCCCAATTCCGGACACACCCCTGGTTCTTTATCATGCCAGGTTTTTACCCATACATGGGACCTCGGTTTTTAAGTCTCATCTGAAAGACTGTTAGTAATTTTAGTTGGTCAGCCCTGGGAATCGAACCCACAACCCCGAGATTACAAGTCTCGTGCTCTACCTATTGAGCTATCCGGGCTGACAGAAGTATATGATAGGAATGGTAAGTAAGGTGAAGCACACTGTGAAATATTATTGTACATAGTTTCTCTTGTGTATCGACACCTCCTCAATTGTTTAATTACACGAATATGTGACAACTATCATCAAATGTTTCAAATTTGTTAATTATTTGATCATTTATCAAGATACAAGTATATTGTTTGAAAAAATTAACATAAATTTCATAAAACTTGTTTGCAAATTGGGTGCAAATAAAGGTGTTGATAGGTGTTAAGAAGTTTGTTGTTAATAAATGAAAAATTTAGATCCAGCCCCCACCGCTAAAAATTTATTAATGCTTTTCAAAGTGTTAGTTATTCTCAGAACAGCGAGAAATTCCCCTAACTGTCATGACTCATGATGTCCGTTGATTTTTACCAGAGACCCAATACTGGAGTTTTCCTTTTGCCCAGTGCCTGTAAACGTCATCCACTCGTACCATTGAATGTATTATGGGCAAACAAAACAGCTTTTAACAACTTAAATTTGATTAAATGTAACTATTTGGTTTAAGAAATGACAAAAAAAATGGCAGTAACATAATTCCTTGTGCATATCATTTGCATATACTATTTAGTGACTTTGTGAATAGAAGAGACGAGTAGGCTATTTGTATATAAAAAGTCAAAGTTAGATTACCCTGCATTAAGTGGTCACCTTGCTTAAATGGTCAATTTGACCATTTGACTGTATGCCAAACTGTATGCCATTTTTACTGATGTTTCCCTGAAAGTTTGATTAAAATCAAACAAGGGTGTTTGTTAGATAAAGGGCAGACAAGATTATAAAATGTCAGGCCCCTGTGACATTGTTATATGTACAACTAAACTTCATACTGATGCTTCCCTGAAAGTTTGATGAAAATCGTACAAGGTGTTTAGGAGATGAAGAGTGGAAAAGATTTTAAAGTTACAGGCCCCTGTGACCTTGACCTTTAACTATATGACCCATAATTGTAAGACTTCATACTGATGCTTCTCTAAAAGTTTGATGAAAATCCAACAACGGGTTTAGGAGATCAAGAGCAGAAATTTAAATGGACAGCAAGGGGTAAGGGGAAAAACAATATGTCTCCCCTAAGGTACTTTTTCATGATATCAAATTTTAAACTTGGAAGAGTTAAGGGTCTTACATTTACTTTTGTAAAAAATGAAGGGCTAACATGCGACTGTGCAAAATTGAGCTTAGGGGCTAATATGCTGGGGGCTAAAACCCTGCATTCAGCCATTTTGTGCAGCCAACCCGATCATTTTGACTTGGTTGAAATTGGTCCACTGGTTAAGCAGATGCTGTTTAAAGGTTTTGCTATTGTTATGCCCTGAGGAAGTCTCGCCTGTATCGATGCTATACAGTGGACACATTAAAGAACCAAGGGGTCTTATCGTAAAGAGCTTAGGTCTGGTATCCAGATTCCCTTGTATCTGCACCTGTCTCTTCAACTTGAACATGTTCACCTGGGAAGGAATCCAAGGATCGGCTGTGACTATAAACAATCTATGACAGTCTAATATTTTTGTTATCAAAGAGATTTGATAATCCATGACAAGTGTCACTTTGTTATGACAAGTTCTCCAATATTAAACCTGTCAACATCTTCCTAAAACTTTCAATGAAGTATTTTCAAGACAACCACTATAGTTCACACCGACATTCCTGCCAATACAAGGGAGAGAGACATAATTTGTCTATGACCATCTATCAAATAAATGTGACAGTTACATACTTTAAAAGTCTAAAAAGGTGCTTTTTAATTAGTCTTAAGTATTTTGTTACTTTTATCCTCAGAAAAATCTTTTGAAAGAAATGATAAAAATAATCTGCAACAACAATTCAAAACATGTCCATGCAATAATACAACAGAAGTAGATATATTACTTTTTCCCTATAATCTTGACCGCTAAATTAACAAAAGATATTCCTGTGTTTATATGTAACGTTCATGTAAGCCACTGTCTGGTTAGGATAATTTTACAATGACGCAATCGAAGAGCCTACTTTTATCTGGTAAAACGTTATCTTATTACAAGGGAGAGCACTAGACGTAATTAATGTCAATATATATTATATTGCACATTACATACAGTCGTTGTCACTATAGTGCAGTAGGTAACGACTCCGGTTCCTGATTATTTTGGTTTTGTCGAACAGGGGTTCATATAGGGACATTTTCATAAAATGTTTACTCTCTTTTATCAGTAACATCGTTTAAATTTTCTTTCTTCTTTTTTGTTTCATTGATATGTTTACTTCTATAACCATTTTAATTCATGTGTTTTTTCTGACTGTAATTAGAACAAATTAAACAATCAAATGAAGATCAATTTTTGCCTTTACCTGACAATTCATCAAACAACAACAGTTGAAAGGAACAAGGTACCTTTATTACTTGATGAAGAGTTGTCTTGGACAAATCATCGTAATGTTGGTAGAACATTGTACTAGTTCAATGTACATATTCCATTACATGAGATGACAGTAAGCACTGAAATGCTTGTGCTTGAAATGGTTATAGAATCTTTCAAAGTTTTAGTCAATTTACTTTCATTTACTGCTTATTGTTTGTCTAAAAAAAAGATTGTAAAACATGTATCTACACAATTAAAATTTTTCTAAAGTAATCCTGAAATAATTCAATGGCAAAAAAAAATATAAAGCTTCCATGAGGATCGAACCAGTCCTTAAAGTCTTTATTTGAAGACATCCAGCACCTTACCCACTGCGCCAACGCACCGTTCTATTATATATTCATATATTTTAAAGCCTATAACCCTTTCGTATGTACATGCTCTACCTATTTACACATTGCTTGTAAACTTTTGTGTACACGTATATCTCTGTTACGTCACTGTCACATTATCCAAACTACGTTATAGCCTTAAAATCTTCAGAATGAGGAGTAAATAGAGGAATATACATGTAGAAGTTGATACCTTGTCATCTACTGTAGCAGCAATTGGCATCACATCAAAACAGTCATTGATAGCCTCCCACAGCTGATTTCCTATACTGTCTCCAAACTTTGCTGAACATTCTCTGAAAAAGACCAAACACACCTGCTTTAATCATAAACAGATTTTTCAGGTAAACATGCCAGGATGGGCTCAATTCGCTTGCCGGAGACCAAAATTAATACGCTACACTGAATTGTTCACTGAGAAACACACCTTTTACTTATTCATTTGAAGTAATCAATATGGATTTCACCAATAAATAAGAACGTAGGACTTTAGCTCCTTTGGACATAAACCCCTAATGTCAATTTTGCACAGAAGAACATTAGCCCCTTCATTATTTTGCAAAGGCGGACATTAGCCCCTTCACTCCTTAAAGCTTAAAATTTGATTTAATATCAGCTTAAAGTTATAATTGAATTTCTTTTAGATAGATTTATTTGTGTAAAATTTTTTAGAGATAATTATTATGCAAATGCATTTAGAAAGATACTTAAATGAAGGGGCTAATGTCCACCTTTGCAAAATAAAGGGCTAATGTCTGCTATGCAAAATTGAGGGGATAATGTCCTACATTCTTTAAATTTAATTCAATTCAACTGAGCCACACAGTGAGAAAACCCATGTTTCTATGCATCCATAGATATTGTAAAATGTAAAGAAAGCAGTGCTTCCTATGGAAATATGTGTTTCCATGGTACATATTATAAAAAAGTTAAAATTTCTTACGTTTTAAAAGAGAACATTTCCTGAACACTCCTTAACTCGTGGTTTCCTCTGAGAAGGAAGAATTTGCCTGGTGATAAAATCTTCTGGGCAAACAAGTATGAAACAACCTGTTGATATAAATATCACAGTTGTAGGTGAATGAGATTCTTATTGGAATACAATAGTAATATGTCATACTTCATTCTAACGTACTTTTGTTGTAACCTTGATTCTGATTGGTTATGTCATTTAAATTTACAACAGGTAAATAACATACATGCAGTCGGAATCGAACGGTGTTTTAATTATCGCATTTAAACACATTGTGCGTTAGAATAGGGTTAACCATTTAGTGATTTTGACATTTGTGACCATATGTATGGTTTTTAATGGTCACAAACAGTTTTAAGGGCTCCATCTAACGTCATCGCTGTTAAAAATATTTCCAACCATTAAAAACCATATATAGTCGCAAATATTAAAATTACAGAACAATTAACTCTATATTTACTGTTGCAGAATTATACATGACTGGTTACTGACTGTATGCATCAACATGCAGCTAAAGGGAACATTTAAGTGCGAACGTTCCGTCACTGATCGCGGTATGACAAGGGGATCATTACATACCAGTACCTGTAGAAGCAGTCTGGTCATTATGGTATTTTTACTAAGTAAAATCAGTTTTAATTAAAGATCAATGATGCTCTGTTGGAATTTTTTCATACAATGCATTTAGTATCAACTTAGGATATAATTTATATCAATTCAAATTACAAACTGAAAATGTAATCAATATTTAATACCATATGAAGTTAGCATAATTTTTCAAATGTACCTCAATACCAAAGTCTCCCCTATCCACGTAATCCCCGAGGAAAAGAAAAGAAGCAGGGGTCAAAATCGGGCCTAGTCTCCATAAAGCTTTCTCAAAACACACCAGATCTCTGTAGTTACCATGGATATCACCTGAAAGATGCCAAAATAAGCATTACCCTGTTGACAAAGAAGCTGTGCAGTCTGATCATGATCTCTACTGCTCACTATTTGTTCAGTGATCTCTACTGCTCACTATTTGTTCAGTGATCTCTACTGCTCACTATTTGTTCAGTGATCTCTACTGCTCACTATTTGTTCAGTGATTTCTACTGCTATTTGTTCAATGATCTTTACTGCTCACTATCTGTTCAGTGATCTCTACTGCTCAATATCTGTTCAGTGATCTCTACTGCTCACTATTTGTTCAGTGATCTCTACTGCTCACTATTTGTTCAGTGATCTCTACTGCTCACTATTTGTTCAGTGATCTCTACTGCTCACTATTTGTTCAGTGATCTCTACTGCTTACTATTTGTTCAGTGATCTCTACTGCTATTTGTTCAGTGATCTCTACTGCTTACTATTTGTTCAGTGATCTCTACTGCTATTTGTTCTGTGATCTCTACTGCTTACTATTTGTTCAGTGATGTCTACTGCTCACTATTTGTTCAGTGATCTCTACTGCTATTTGTTCAGTGATCTCTACTGCTCACTATTTGTTCAGTGATCTCTACTGCTCACTATTTGTTCAGTGATCTCTAATGCTATTTGTTCAGTGATCTCTACTGCTCACTATTTGTTCAGTGATTTCTACTGCTCACTATTTGTTCAGTGATCTCTACTGTTCACTATTTGTTCAGTGATCTCTACTGCTCACTATTTGTTCAGTGACTTTTTATCAGCACCACTTTGAACAATTGATAGTTATATACTAACTGAAAGTCAGTCAAGTCCATTTTAGAAATTTTGCAGCATTTAGAGATTTTGCAGCATTTTAGAGATTTAGCAGCGATTTAGCAGCATTTATGAGATTTAGCAGCATTTAGAGATTTAGTAGCATTCACGAGATTCAGCATTTTGGAAATTTAGCAGTATTTAGAGATTTAAATTTTGATGTAAAACTGATGTTATGAAATTATGCTGAGTGCATATTAAACATTACACTTTACAAGTGTAGAAATCATACAAGTTTTTTACAGTTTCTCCTAGCAAGTTAGATTGAATTTTTTTATAACAAAATAAACTTTCAATTACCATGACCACACCAAACCCAATGGAAACTGGGAGGCTGCTTTTAACGTGCATTTTTTTTCATATATAGGCAAAAAAGTGTGACGTATGTACATGCTTTGCTGAAAATTCACCAATAGCACGTACCAACAATATGCTAAAATGCTCATAGCAATGTTCTAAGAAAATGGAAATTGTTTATGAAGAAGGTGAAAATAAAACACACACTATAGGAGTAGAAATAAGGTCAAATATTCAATATGCAAAATAATAAAAGGCTCATGATGCTACTTAATTGCCCACAACGGACATGAACATGGATTCATATAATCGGAGACATTACCGAATGGACTAATTTTGCAACACACATTAATTAAATTCTGCAAAACTCCCATACACCCTGGAGCCACTGTACAACGCTACATTTGCATATATGCAATATGATGTATTGCCCCCATTATTTATCTTACTATGAAACAGTGTTTCATTTTGAAGTCTTCCATTTATTATCTGTTAATGTAAGATTTATTTCCAGTGGTTAAATGCCCATTTTTATACAGTAATTTCAGTTATGTACAGGTGGGCAGTTTATCTATCCTGGGAGGGACCAGTACTGGTCAGTTGTATGGTGTATAATTTAACCCATTTATACCTAGATTTTCACAATGGGATCTACCGACTTTAAATCCTGAGCAGACGACACTGTATTTGTCGTCTGCTTTGTAGTATAGCTGTTTGAAAAGGTATATATTTGGTAGACAACAGACATAAACGAGTTAAACTATATTTTAGGATTTTGAACAGAACTACTGTCAAACCTATTGTATACAGCCAGCAACTACACAGAATAATATTGGCCACTGAAAGCACATTGTTGGTATGGGTATATTTATTGTGAGCTTGGCTGTCTTGGATACAATACTGGCTAAGACAGGTGTTTAACACAGGTGACCACATATACAGGTTTAACTGTAATTATACAAGTCACTGTTGAATACATCAAGTGGTCTTAGCTCTTAGGTTTGACAGTATAATTTATAAATTTAGGTAAACAATGACCTCTTAGATCAATGTTTATACTTTTACCTTATGAGTACAATGATGAATGCGTTGGAGAACATGTAAGTCACACTTCATTTACTGTTGCTAATTTATATCTGTCGGACTAAAACAATAACAGCAAGAAAGTTTAGTCAGTGCAAGTTTCTACAGATCAGTCATCACTACACACTAAACACAATGCAATCAAATTGACTGTGAAGTTTTCTCTTTTGTTTGCTATCAAAAGATTATTATCATATTGTAACTAAATACCCATGCCACTGTCAAAAGCTAGAGAAAAAAAACATTTAAGATAAGAAAGGTTTAAATGATTGTGTCGATATACCTATAACAAATTGACTTCATGACAGAAAGTTTGCTGGTAATAAAGTACTGCTAATACATTGTATAACGAGAAAAGAAGCTATAAAGGAAATCTGAACTGTAAGTTACCTGCTTCAATATTTTATATTTTTAATAAACAGCTTTTCTTTGGGCTAAAAAGAACTGAAAAACTTTCTATGTAACTATGTGCTTAATAGTTGGGTCTTGGGATACACTAAATGTATTTGGTTTTAAAGAATTTAATCTTCTTTAATTCTCTTCAAACTTTCAGGTAAGATATGGCCATGACAGGAAATCAGGTACCTAGACAATTTTCTCCATCATCTTTGACGTCAGATGAAGACCTGAACGTTTTTTGCACACCTTGTGACACAGTAGGTCGGAGACTGCTGGCATTTGGCTTCTGTCAGGACTGAAATGAACACCTCTGTGAGTCATGTATCAGTCAACACAAGAAAGCTACACCCACAATACACCATACTCTACTAGATAAAGACGCCATTCCCAAAACCTTGAAGTCCTATTCAATGTCATCTCATGTCACAATGCCTAACGACCATACAAAACTCTGCCTCAAACACAACAACAAAATGATAGAGTTCTACTGTCATGACCATAGACATCTTCTCTGTGACGACTGTGTGACTTTAGAACACACTGCAACATCCTGCCATGTTGACTTCATAACTGAAATATCTGACCAAGTTGTAGACAGTCAGACGGTCAAAGATACTCTTGTATATATGGATACTATCGTTCAGCACTGCCAAAAAGTAACGAACCATTGCAAGAAAATAACAGAAAAATCTAACGCTTCACTGACTGAAGTCCTTGAAGAAATCAAGAATTACAGACAAGAAGTAAACATGAGGATTGATGAGCTAGAGAAAGAAGTTGAGAATAGAGCCAAACTTCTTCAGCAGAAAAATGACCAGAGATTAGAGACAACTAACACAGTATGTGATGATGTCATCAAATCTGTGACTACATTATCTGACGATATCAAACAAAGCAATGCAACTAGACAGGCAGATAAACTATTCATGGAACTAAAAACTGCAGAGACTGAGATGAAAAACCATGAAACATGTATTAATGAATTAACAGCAACTGCAACTGTTACACTATATCACTTTAAGTTAAATCCATCAATTGCAACTCTCCTAACAAATGAGACATCTCTTGGCACTTTAGAACAAGAAATCATCTCTACACCTGTCCAGAAGTTAAATATACAAGCACAAAACCCCAAAACTCTACAGAAAACTAAAATGCCAGCAAAGTTATTTTCAGTTTTCAGTTCCAAACCATATATATTTTCTCATCAAGGTGAAATATGTGTAAAGACAACAACAAATAATGGGAATAAATGCTGGGTCACAGGCATGACTCTACTGAATCCAGATCAATTAGTCATTGCTGATTACAATACAAAGTCAGTCAAAGTGATTGACACTAACAGTAAAACAGTCACATCAGAGATCACTCTATCTTCCTGGCCAAGGTCAGTTACCTCTGTCACCAATGATCAGGTTGCCGTCACTCTGCCTGGTAAAAAAACTATCCAATTTCTGTCTGTGACGTCAAACAAACTCTCCCAGACACACAGTTTGAAGGTCGATGGACTATGTTGTGGCATTAGTTATTACCAAAACAAACTTGTCCTGTCCTATGACCGACCTGGAAAACTTGAAATCTTGAATATGAAAGGAAAAGTAATAACCACTGTAAAAACTAATGCCAACGGTGAAAATATTTTCATGCAACCGGAGTATGTCCTGGTCAACAGCTGCTGTATTTACGTATCTGACGCAGGAACTAAAACAGTCACAATGTTTAACTGGCAAGGTGAAGAGACTGGAAGTTATAGAGATTTAGGAGAGTGCCGAGGTCTTGCTTTGTCAGCAGACGGCATTGTGTTTGTATGTGATAATAAAAAGAACAATATTGTGGAGATATCAAGTGAATATTGTAAAGAGAAAGTTGCGATAAAGGATGTAAACAGACCACAAGCGCTGTGTTGGTGTGACAAGCGTCATCAGCTCTACGTCAGCAGTTGGTCTGGTGCGGAAAACATTCAAGTCTTCAAGAAAACATGAGGGTATATGTCATGATACAGTATCAAAAGAATGCATAAGATGTGTAACTTGCTGATCTTTAATAAATTACATCCTTATTTTCAATAACACATTACAGTAGTAATACTGTTATGTACAAGTGTTGATAAACATGATTGTATTTTTAACGATCATTTTTTTCTGTGTTTTATCCCCCTCCCAAAAAAAAAGGAGGCCAATGATGGTCCCAATATTGCTCATTTGAGTTCCAATGCAGTTTCTTCTGTACGTACAAATAATGGACATTTCCCAGTCCCAATAAGCATGTTACATCTCTTGGTAGTAGAGGGTCACATAAGAAACATTGCTATAAAAATTTTCAAAATCTTATCTCTGATTTATGAGGAATAGATTTCTTAAAAAGATCCATTACTAAAGCCAAATCGAGTATTTTTTTGAATCCTGAGTTTGCAACTGTCTGTTCACAGCAAAAAAGTTATGATATACTGCATCGATTGTGACCATATTGTGAAGAAAATTTTCAAGTACAACCAAAGAACTGATAAATTAGGTCTTGCCTTTTCATAAGAGGGTGTAGGTTTTCCAATATTTCAAATAATTTTTTGATTTTCCAGAAGTCTTTCAAAACAAGGCTGTGTACTATAAATAGTAACAAAAAATAGTTTGTACACAAAAAAACATCCTTATTTTGAATTCTATTTGGACTTCCAATGAGAGTGATTATGTTTCCAACCGTTAATGTAAACAAGATAAACATGAAAGTAGGACAAAAAGACCACCCATGTCAATTTAAGGAAATACAGTATCATGCCCTTGTTTCTCTGTAGCAGTATTTCAAACAGGAGAATAGTCAACGCCTATCGTAAAGGTTTAAAAGCCAGTTTTACATGTACCGTACATGTAAACTTAGTACTATATTCTAGTATATACCAAAACCAGTAGACTCATGTCTCACAGATTAATCAAAATTCTTACCCTTTAAATCAAAATATTTATAAACAACATGCAGTGATTGCAAACAGGGGTATGAATTTACATACCTAGGATATAAACAGGGGCTTTCAATCTGAGCAGTCGCGGTTCCTCAGTGAGTATGTCCTTTACTTGACGACATAAGGTCAACAAACATTTCGCAAGGGCATTCTTGTCTACCTGGCCCCAGTCAAAAGCATTCTGAAAATGTACAGATGCGAGACATTTTTAAACAGATAAAATAATTTCCTACTTAGCATTTACTTACTACATGTTTATGTCTGTATTTGAACCAATACAAACATCCCCTTTAATAATTATGGTACGAGTTTAAACCTTTAAGTTCACTGCTACTGACATATTTTCATCAATGATTTCATGAGGACCAACACCCAAGGTCTTTCAAATAGTATGGTCCGGAAACGAATCCCATAAATACTGCCCGATCAGGTGACAAAACATCCGGGTACCCGGATTTTCCATAAAGATAGAAATTATTGATACTTTATATTCTACGTTTATTTATATTTTACCAATCAATTTGACCAACAAAGTAGATCCTTAATACAATATATGCATTCCCTTATCATTACATCAATATTATATTTTACCGATGTTCGTTTTTAGGTGGAATTACGCATTGAAAAGTTACCTCATCCCTTTATAAAGCAAAATGACCAAAGTGACTAGCTTTAGCGCTTCTTTCCTACTTGCATGGTGTTCATGGGATTGATGTAACATCTTTTTCTCATAGATTTTAGTCTAATGTACGTCTGTTATGTCTTAGATTTTCGTATTTCACCGGTATTTTAATTTTCTGGGGCGGTTAGATCCGTTCAAAATCTAAAAATGGCGTCAATGGTGATTTTTTTTCCGCGCGGTGATATTTTCCTGACAGGTTTTCATTATATATTTAGGTTCAAATGATGGAAAATTGCAATTAAAATGTAAATTAAGAGTTATTTTTGAACGGATATGAATTAGATTTTTCGTTTTTTTTTTTTATAGCATAATAACGTACAGTTTTGTAAGCCAGATCGCCAGTCAAATTACCATCCATCACTAAAACACGCAAGTCGGAATAGCATGGACCATGATTAACTCGCTTTAAAGATAATAATTAATTATATATAGAGTTTTAATTTCACAGTTTTTAGAAAATTTCACTTTCCAATTATACCATTTTTTTATAAATGTCGGTATCTAAATGACACAATACGGCAGTTTGCATACTAACTATCGACAAATACCAGTTTAATGCTCATGATAAATGCACGCGTATAAACGCTTCCAGGTAAAAATCATAACCGGACAAGATTACAGTACGATAAGACATTTATAGAGGGCGTTTCCGGACCATACTATTTAAAGACCTTGCAACACCCTAGATATGTTTCCATTTCATGAAGATTTAATGATTAAACAAAGTTCTTCTTATTTTTGACCACCTGGACATATTATCTGGCCATTAATATGTGGCTGTTGCCCAGTAACACTCAACCAACACAATGATTGTATCCATGCAGTAAAAGAATAGTATTTAAAAAAACAATGTATTTAATATCGAACTACCGCTATACCCATCAGATAATGTTCTAAGCACATTGCTTACAAAAAATTTACCTTTGTAAATGAGCCATTATCTCCCTTTATTGATCGTTCAAAGTATTTAAGTCCAGTTAACATCTCATTTGGATGGGATCTCTGGTTAAAGGAATCGATGGATGACATACGCTGGAACCTCGAGATGTCTCCCTCTAAATGGGTAACAGAGGTATTGGTGATAGCTCCCGTTCCTGCACGTAGAACACTTTGCTTTTACATATATATGTATAATGATTATGTGCTAAGCTTTCTCCATACACCAGTGAATCTATCAATACCAATAGTTGGTGATATTGATGAAGGGGGTTAAAGATAACATCCATACTAAGAATTTTCATAAGATAATCTTCATTTTCAGTTGGCAAGAGTACAACAAATAACATAAGCCTTTAATATCTACTTATACATTTTTAGCGATTAAAAGACAAAACATATCTGCGACAACATAAAAGATATAGATATGATATTAATTTTGACGTGCAGAACATTTGCAGTTATTTCCGTCCCAAAACGATATCTGATTTTTGAATTGAGGGAAGCTTGTTATTTGTCTAGTTTTTTCAGGTAATATATACCAAAGCATAGTAGCTGCAAATTTAAATGAAGTTTTACCATATGTTGTGGTAATTACTTGCGGTATCTTCAGTATATTGCTATATCTGAAATTATATTTGGAGGATTTTCTGATTAAAAGATCAGACAGTAAAGATGGAGCAAGACTATTTAGTACTTTAAAAGTTTCAATCGTGATTGTTTGTATGCGCCGATTATGAAGAGGGTGTAGTTTTGCTTTTTCTAGAAGTGACATGAAAGAGCTTGTATAATCCTCAAAAACAAATCTTATTATTTTTTCTATTTTTTCACCAAAGGGCCAGAACACTGCTTCAACTACTCAACCATATATATATATATATATCAACAACTCATGATGTTCGACTGGCTTATCTTGACATGGTATTTATTAACAGGAAGTCTGTCCTTGGCCTGAAATTTGCAGTATAAGAGATAAACTGATGAAGAGGACTACCTTGTACTACTGATGTCTATCTAATGAAGTTTTCAATGTTTATCCCAAAATGCAATGATTAAAGTATAATATTATGTAAATCCTACAAGTTTAACATGTAAATCCCAGATTACCATAATAAAAGTATACCATGTAAATCCTACAATGTCACAATAAAAGTGTACCATGTAAATCCCAGATTGCCATAATGAAAGTTTACCATGTAAATCCCAGATTGCCATCACTTCCTGCAGAGCCCCAGTTCTCCGAACTTTGACTGTGTGTGTTGCGAGCTCATAGCGAGGGTGTTTATGGGCGGCTGTGACTGGCCGACCTTCAGGATGTTTAAATACATCATTCGATGGTCCAGGACCTAGAAATAAAACTTAGTACTGTATGTTTGTATGGTTTACAGTAATAAAATGAAATCAGGAACTGGTTTTACTAAATAAAAGTAAACATTTGTTTGTGTGTTCATTGCAACAGTGATGCAAAATAAACATTATATTTTTTATATAAAAATTAAATAACCTGTCAATAATTTACCTGTACATAAAAAGTACAAGCAAGTTATTAGGTACTAATACTGGTCACCAACTCACTCTTGCATTAAGTTTAAGACATTAAGACTGACATTAAGTTTAAGACACCCTAAGGATAAGGTTCTCCTGTGATTGGGTACAATCATGGTAAGGTCACTGAGTGACCTTTGAACTTCAATGTATAGAAAGAGAGCGTTTAAGGAGAGTGCTGCACCCTTTCACTGTTGTCTCCCCTGCTGCCCTTTTGTTGTAACCCACATATCAAAAGATATAGAAACCATTTCAAATCTTTAGAGAAGCATCTCTTAGCATAATATAAGAACATTTTAAAGGGTATTTTCTGATCCTCAAGCATTCAAACATGCAAAAAGTGCCCTGTCCCTATCTTAGCACACCCTGCCCTTTTTTGAGGGCATCCTGCTCTTGAGGGCAGTATAGAATAATCTCTATATAGCCTATGATGATCTCAGTTTAACTAAAAGCATAATTACCTGTATTTTCAAGCTTTTTGCTGGATTTTATAGGGTCAGTGATTTTAGGACGAGATCGTTTATATGGGGGTTCCATATCACCATCTGACAAGTTTTCAGACTCAGCTTCCAGACTGAAAAACAGAACATATAGGTCAGAGTTCTTCAAAACAATCAGACAGACCTGAACAGTATGCAGACATTTTCGCCATATGCTACCTAGCTGTGTAACCTATTGTGTCACAGTTCACCTAGTCATCATAATTCTACAGTAAATCCTTTCTCTAAATTTAAAAAGCAGATGTAATTGTAAACAACATACTGGACATGCGCAGTCTGGCTCCGCACAAGGTACAGTCAATGCCAAAAGAAACTGTACTATTTTACCAGCAAAGAATAGCTATAAAACTGATGTACATGTAGTTAAAGATTACCTTTTCAATGAGAGTGTACATGAATGTGGAAGGCGAAACAATACTGATGTCCCTCGGAACTTGAGCTGACCCACAGCGCTCAGAAAATCTGCTAATGGTAATTTGTCTTTGGTTTCTGTGCCAAATAATCTGTAGAAAAAGTATGTTAAACTACAAGACTTGTGAAATGACACACTATTTTGAACCAGCACAGACAACTAGACAACTGCCAAAAAACGTTTTTCCCGACTTGATAAAATCATACTGTAAATTGGACAGTATTGGCTGTGATTCAATTTGCTATTCTGCACAAATTCCCCACTTCGCTGACTTAAAATTATAAGAAAGATTAAATTCACATAGGTGTAAAAGAAGAGATTTCGCCTATCAATAATTTTGAATATGGGAATATTTCTGTCTTCTTTCAAATCACAAAATTTTCCTCACACAAGTATTGCTCACTTTATGGTACTTTTATATAAGCATGTACCAATGTGTGAAGTTTCATTACACTATTAAGTTTCTGATAGGTTTCAAAGTTATGCAGACAGACATATAAACAGACAGAGGTTCTGCATCTTGTACCCTGCCCCTGATACCTGTAGGTGACTTTATACACTTATACAATATCTCCTTCAGATGTTACCTTAAATAAATCATAAATATCATCAACAATGGTAGAGATGTTCATTTTTCAAAAATCCGAAGTGTAAACTGAAAAATACGTACTTTGCACTATTTAGTGCATCTTCCTCTATTGCAGCCTCATCAACTGATAAACCTTTACTCTGTCGTATATCACTCACCAGCTGCCTACAAATAAATAACAGTTTCTGTTTTATACATTCTGACAGGAAACCAGTTCTACCGAGCACACTCAATCAACATGTACATTAAATCAAATGTCTAACTTTCACCAATTTCAATTTTATGTTTTTTACAGTCCCAATGATTGAACCCAAAATGTGATATACAGAGCATCTGAATAAGTGGTGATTTTTTATGACCAAGTTCCAAAATGATATGACCAAGATCCAAAATGACATGACCAAGATCCAAAATGATATGACCAAGTTCCAAAATGACATGACCAAATTCCAAAATGATATGACCAAGTTCCAAAATGACATGACCAAGATCCAAAATGACATGACCAAGATCCAAAATGATATGACCAAGATCCAAAATGATACGACCAAGATATAAATTAAATGACCAAGTTCCAAAATGACATGACCAAGATCCAAAATGACATGACCAAGATCCAAAATGACATAAAATGACATGACCAAGATCCAAAATGACATGACCAAGATCCAAATTGATATGACCAAGTTCCAAAATGACATGACCAAGATCCAAAATGATATGACCAAGATCCAAAATGACATGACCAAGTTCCAAAATCATATGACCAAGATCCAAAATGACATGACCAAGTTCCAAAATCATATGACCAAGATCCAAAATGACATGACCAAGATCCAAAATGACATGACCAAGTTCCAAAATAATACGACCAAGTTCCAAAATGATATGACCAAGATCCAAAATGATATGACCAAGATCCAAAATGACATGACCAAGTTCCAAAATGACAGACCAAGTCCAAAATAAAATACCCCAAGATCCAAAATGACATGACCAAGTTCCAAAATAATACGACCAAGTTCCAAAATGATATGACCAAGATCCAAAATGACATGACCAAGATCCAAAATGATATGACCAAGATCCAAAATGACATGACAAAGATCCAAAATAATACGACCAAGTTCCAAAATGACATGACCAAGTTCCAAAATGACATGACCAAGTTCCAAAATGACATGACCAAGTTCCAAAATGACATGACCAAGTTCCAAAATGATATGACCAAGTTCCAAAATGATATGACCAAGATCCAAAATGACATGACCAAGTTCCAAAATAATACGACCAAGTTCCAAAATAATACGACCAAGATCCAAAATAATACGACCAAGTTCCAAAATGATATTACCAAGTTCCAAAATGATATGACCAAGATCCAAAATGACATGACCAAGTTCCAAAATAATACGACCAAGTACCAAAATAATACGACTAAGTTCCAAAATAATACGACCAAGTTCCAAAATGATACGACCAAGTTCCAAAATGATATGACCAAGATCCAAAATGACATGACCAAGATCCAAAATGACATGACCAAGTTCCAAAATGACATGACCAAGTTCCAAAATAACATGACCAAGTTCCAAAATGACATGACCAAGTTCCAAAATGACATGACCAAGTTCCAAAATGATATGACCAAGTTCCAAAATGATATGACCAAGATCCAAAATGATATGACCAAGTTCCAAAATGATATGACCAAGTTCCAAAATAACATGGCTAGCTGATGGTCTTACCCTGGTCGGGGCAAATTAATATTCTGCCCTAGTGACAAGTGAAGATAAAAAATCAATCTTAACATCCACACAGTATGATCATGAGCTGCACTGATGACTATTTGGTCTGTTAATGTTCACTTAGCACCTCAATTAATGTCTAAACTGAAAGATGGACAGATCTATTTAAGAAATCTAGCTAAGAAATCTAGCCAGTCGAGGGTTAAGATTTATTTCACACGCCTGTTGAGGCGAGGGATAACAAAGTCTTTCTTACTTAAATTCTTCAAACTGAAGCTGTCCATCAACGTTTCTATCATAGTATCTGAAGATATATCGACATCTCATTTCAGCAGGCATTCCTCCATGCTGTGTGCTAGGTTCCATTGCAGCAAGACCAAGTAAAACGTCCTTACACGACAAATACTTCCTTTTGTGAACATCAAATGCTCTGAAACACAAAACATATTCAAATACACTAAGAAACAAATAATATTATCGTACAAAATTTCATGTTACATTTACTGTGTCAAATTATCTAAATTTTTTCATGGTGTTTAATTTTGACTCATCTATCTGGTATCGCCGTACATGACCTATTAACAGTAACAGTTTCACAGCTAACTTAGTGTTGTCAAAATGAAACCAGTCCTACGTACTGTAAATTTGGTAATTTTCGTGTGACGAAAATTTCTTGATTTGTGCGCAGACTTATTTGCGAGTTCTAAATTCACAAAAGGAGAGTAAATCTACGTAAAATGAATCATTCGCATATGTTTAAATTAGACAGTGGGATTAGCGAATAAAACATTTGGGAAAAGATAATTCTCTAATAGTAAATCTAGGTGAAATGAGTCATTTTCATGAAATTTTTTAATTAGCGAAGTGGGAAATTCGAGAAAACAGCTAAATGAAATCATCGCGAATAGTACCCACTTTACAATAGTGTTTGTCTATAGTTTTTTTACTTGTGTTGTTTTCAAAAAGTGGAAGGGGACTATTTATGAAACTTATAACTTTATGCTACTATTGCTACATACATCATACAAGTTTCCACCGACTGACAGAAACCGAAGACTCACCTAAACAGATGGTCGATGTTTTCAATTTTTGCACCTTTCAGGTCTATGTATTTAGTGAAGACATTTTTGTTCATGAAATGGCTAGGGTGTACATGCTCCATAAATTCTTGAAACAGCAGCTCCTGTTCTAAAAATACATACAAAAATACACATGATCATGATCTGGGTTGGTTACAGAGAAACAAGCACAAAGTCTGATGAACACCCTGTGTATTTGTGACAGAATAACAGTTTTCACTTTAAAACAGAAAGACAATTTAAGCCAATGATACATTATTAAAGTTTGTCTAACATGGAACAACTAACTTGTATTCATTCTTACTTGATATACAGTGCAAACTCTCAGAAGCAAACACCCTTGGGAATACAGAAGTGTGTTTGTTGTAGAGGTGTTGTTCTAGAGTAGAGAAGTAAATTGCTTATTTAATTGATGCAAAGGGAAAAAACGTGTGTGTTTAAGCAGGAGGTTGTTGCTCTAGGGAGGTGTCACTCGGGGAAGTTGGACTGTATAGCTACTGTTGACAAACCTTTTTTTCCAAGTTTTGATGATTTGATGAGAGACTCCTGAGGGGTAATCTGTGATGAATCTGAATCAACATCTACATATTCCAGACTTGTCTCACTCAACGAAGACTGTGGTAAACTTCCTTCAAGACAAATAATACAGGGACTGTAAGACATATACATGTAGCAATAGAAATCATAATCATCATTACCAACACATTAATTCTTACAATATTAATTACATATAAAAGAATTGTTTAAACAAGAGGGCCAAGATGGCCCTATATCGCTCACAAGAGACCTACTTATTACCCAATGTGACCAAAATCCAACCCTCAACTATATATCATAAACACAAACATTCTGTTTGACCTAGACAAGACAAACATTCTGACCAATTTACATGAAGATTGGATATATAATGAGGCCTCTAGAGTGTTAATAAGGTTTTCCTTTGAATTGACTGAGTGACCTAGTTTTTGACCCCAGATGACCCAGATTCAAACTTGATCTAGAAATCATTGAAAGAAACATTCTGACCAACTTTCATGAAGATTGGATATTAAATGTGTCATCTAGAGTATTAACAAGGCTTTTCTTTGATTTGACTGAGTGACCTAGTTTTTACCCCTATTGACCCAGATTTAAACTTGACCTAGAAATTATTAAGACAAACATTCTGACCAACTTACATGATGATTGGGTAATAGATATGAGCTCTAGAGTGTTAACAAGGTTTTTCTTTGACAGTATGACCTAGTTTTTAACCCAAGATGACCGTGATTCAAACTTTGAAACAAAACATTCGGACCAATTTTCATGATGATTGGGTTGTAAATGTTACCTCTATGGCATACAAATGTATGAAAGGTGAGCTAAAAAACAGATTTCACTGACTAGTCAAGACCAATAAGTCTACAAAGTCTGATGATCCTAGGACCAACCGTTCTTCAGCTATTACATGTATTAATAGGAAACGGTTCTTAGTCAAAGGTAACTATGACCTTATCCTTTAACAACCTGACATAAAAAATCAACACAAACTCTAAAAATAAGTTTGAGTTTACCTGATCCATCTTTCACCTGGTTAACAAATTTAATGGGTTCTGGACCCAGTAGTAAAGGCGTGATACTATCCAAATGTTGCTCCATTTCTGACTCTGTTAGCCATACTGCATCTGGTTTACACTGAAATAGATTACAGATAGACTAGTACATACTGAACAATGTGACACCTGAAAAATGTGACATCTTAGCAATGTGATGCCTTACAAGTAATATTATCATTTCAGAAAGTGCATGCATTTATATACATGTATTATCTAAAAAAACATCAACAAAAGACCTGGAGTTCAAAGTTCATCACACACCTTATTAGGCTAATACTCAAAAGCTGAACAGTCATTTTTATGTGAAGACCCTGCTAAAGTTCTGAAATGGACTTGTCCATCTTTCAATTTTGACAGCATGTACATGCTAATATATTATATAATACATGTGACAGATATAGCCTAGTTATATACAGTGTTACATGTCTGCACTTTTAGTGTATTGTTATACACTGATAAAAGCTAAAAAGGAACATGGCAAGGGATGCTTACATTTACCGTGGTACAAAAATGTAGCTCCTTACCTTTTCAATGGATGTGATCGGACTAGCGAGAAATATGACATGTATTTTGGTAGGAAGATGTTGGTATCTAGTGAACTGTGTCCGCAAAACTCCCTTCAGTTGAATTTTCTGTCCAGTCACCTGTAAAGTAAAGTTTAAGTGGTTAATGATATAAATGTGCACGACAGTGCCAGTTGCACACAAGACATTAACTAGGAATTTCTAGTTAGCACAAATAAAAAAACATTTTCACATAGTTATGGAAGTGTAAACATGATATCAATGAAAACGCTTCTTTTTATTTCAAGCTTATTTTTACACTCTGGGAGGCTGTACATGGGGAAAATGCATACTGCATGCTCAATGACCGCGGGATGATCGTTTCTTACAATTTGCTTGACTGAAATGATATTTACTATATTTTCACAGTGCTAAAAGAGTAACAACCAGTCATGAGGAAAAACCCTCTGCTCACCTCTGTTCAATAAGAAATACATTGGCTGATCAACAGCCAAAAAAAATCCTAATGTTTCTTCAAACATGGTATCAGGGTATTTTAGTTCTTGGCTTTAAACTATAATTAATTTTTGTGTATGGTAACGTTATTTGATCTATATGTTCGTAAAACTAGTAGTTTAATAATGTTGTAAGTTTTTAAACACCCAAAGCTTGTACCAATGATTTTCCACAGTACATATTAAAGCTGGTGAGGTTAAAAAATAAAATATAACGATACATACTAAGGTAGAGTTTAAGCGGTGTAACTAAAAAGACTTTACATGTGTGGAATAAAAAGCCTTTACATTTGTGGAATTTATAAGTGTTTTGCATTAAAAAAAATACAAGTTTCTTATCAATTGAATAATAATTAATTACATGTAATTATCACATAATTTGATTCTATTTTGAATGAGCTTTTCAGGTAAGATGTTTTGGGTTTAAACAACTATTTGAAGCCGTCAAATGTAGCAACACGGATTCTAGACGCTGGCATATAGACATAGAAGAAAAACTTTCGCATTGTTTAGAATGTTAACTGGGTTGTGTGCTAATGATAATTTGACATCATGTCCTGCAGAAGGTTTAGTTCTTCCACGGACATATTTACACATGTGTATATAGGTCTGTGGTTCTTCAAAGAAAATACTTATGACTGTGTACATGTATTCCAACCACTTAATTTCTCTCATTATATCGACACAATTTTCCTTTTCAAAACAAAAATGGGGCCATTCTGGTACTGGTCCGTTCTCGTACTGGGCCGTCTACACCCTACATACAAAGTGTAAATAATGCGGGAAACGATATGCAGCGTCTATACCCTATATACAAAGCGTAAACAACGCAGCAAACAACATGCAGTCATAATAGCATCATATTGTGCCACACTACGTTAAATGAACATATGCATAGAAAATAACGCTTTGCATTTATTCACCATTCTGGTAGTGATCCAGAAAGGCCCACTTCGAGAAAGGACAAGTCCAAAAAGACCCGGTCCAAGAAGGCTCATGTATCAAAGGTACCTGAAAGGCCCACATAAACGGTACCAGAAAGGCCCATTTTTAGACTACCCTATAATGTTGTGTTTGAGTTAATGAAATGTTTTTTTGAAAGTTTGAAACTTCTGTTTTAATGTGGATTTTTATTTATTGAATAAATTAGTTGGGTTTTTACCGACTTGTGCCACTTCTTCCATGGGTGGGGGGCACAACTGGTTAAAATCTCAGAGAAGTCTGGTGATCTGACCAGAAGAAACAGTGCAAGGCCGGTGCACCATGACACAGTAATTAGAGATGTGTTGGGAAAAGTAAACTCAGGGTAAATGAACAGCTTTCCTGAAGGAAGTAAGAACCATTTATTCCGTTAGAATGGGACATTGTCAGGCTTTTGAAGAATGAACATTGAACTGTGTTGGTATTATAACTTGTTTATTTTTTGTTAATGTCTATTTCTTAAGCATGTTGTTATCTTTATAATGTTATTTTTATAAATTTTCATCATCAATTTCACCATTGTTATACTTCTTATATAAATGCACCCCATTGTTTGCTACTGCAGTACTGTTGACTGTTTTTTCCTTTTCTTTTGATTGTGTATAACAAATTTTCAGTGTACATACATATGTTTCTAATCTTTCATTTCCATAAGGTACATAATATTAATAACATAGAAAATAAGACTGATCCTTTTTTGGGGGCCTTTCTGAGAATTTCTGGTATTGGGCCTTTTTGGTACTGGTCATTTTTGGAAGTGGTCCTTTCTAACACCTATTCACCATCATTGGTATCTGATTATGTTAAAATCGAAATAACATCCTTTTCAGAGTTGTTATCGTGAATTACGGACACTTCGGACCATGTACATTTCCGACCGGACACTTCGAACCCGGCTTATAGACACTTCGGACCAGATTTGTAGACACTTCAGACTAGATGTAATGACACTTCGGACCAGATTTGTAATCATTATAAATCATAGAAATAAAACGAAATTAATATCATTATTAATATATATGTTTATTTAAAATGTTATTATTTTTAAGTTTATAAATCGTTTAACTAGGGATATAACATGTTAAAAGTCATTAAATACTTTATGTATGTCAATGTTTTGATAGCAAAGTGTTTATGGCGTAAATTGCGGCTGTAATTTGCCAACATTGTAACAAGTTGTTGTTTTAACAATTGACACGTTTGGTCACTTTCTCGCACCTTTAGGAGCGTTGTGTAGTGTCAAATTGACAATGATTATGAAAAGATTATGTAAAATTCTTTCTATGGGCGTTTTCTGTTATATATGGGAATAGTGGGAATATAAAAAGTATTCATGTGCTGTCTCTGTATAAAGTATTGACATCACACGTAATTCCATGTTGTAACAGACGCACTGATTCACCACATTCTACACACAAGTCAGACATTGGCACACAATTATCACAAAAAACACTTGTAAAGTTATAAAATATAAATTAATTACTCAAATTAATCCAAGCAGAAAATGTATTCCAAAGACAGAAACGCATAAATTAGGTGATTAACACAATTCTAAGATATATGAATAGCTACATTTCATGTCAATTTTATATATGTTGTAGGAACCCATCTAAGTTTTTCATGAGTTAAAAACATTAAAATTGATCATAAAGGTCCCCGTGAAAGGCATCAAATGTAATTACCAAAATTAATACATCTAATCGAATCGCGTGCTAAAACAAACATCTATAGAAGCGTGATTTTGCTTCTTCAACTCTTTTGTGAACGGTAAAACAATTTGAAAGTTGTGATGCAATTATAATCATTAAATCATGACACTAATGGCAAAAATTTCTTTTCCCTGGCTTGAAGCTTAATCTTGGTTTCAAGCTACGGACGAATTTCTTTTCTATAATCTCGGCTTGGTTTTGAGCCTTGGACAGTGTCCAAGCCAGCTTTCGATGACAGATTTCTTTTCTTTAATCCAGGATTGGAGACGCACACGTGGCCATTGTACTTTCAAACCACCTATAGGGTAGGCTTGAATGATTGTTATGATCAGTGAATACGTGAATCGTCGCAGCAAAATACATGTATAGGCAATATTTCGCTGTGTTTTACTGCATTTTGTACCTCACATGTTAAATACTATACTAATGTTTTAAGATTACATTTAATATGATAGTTTTATAGATATGTTTATATTTTCACTTTATTTATCCAACTCATGTTGTTTTATAATTAGGATTATATAATATTCTATTTCAAAGTTACTAATTTCGCACAAATATAATCTAGAAAATATTAAATTGGTAAAGACTACTTTGAAATCAGTATTGCATTTAATAAAAATAAATAGGAAGAAATAAAAGTCCTTAAAGTTAGACCGCCTTTTAATTAATAGTTGTCTGCAGGATCACATTTTGTGTCCCTTAAATTCACAACCCGCACTCGTACTCCTCCCCTACCCGCGCACCATCTCCCATTCCCCACATCCTGCGCTCTGTGTCCCGCTCTCTGTCTCGCAACTTCCTATTCTAACGAAAAAAGTGCTGATAACATTTATTTTGAATAGATCTTTTTCTCTGTAGTTGTACAGTACAAAAATGAAAATACTGTCATGTTTGCTGCATATTATTTCTGAAAAGGTTTGCAAAAAAGATCACTGCAAGTTGTGATGAATTGTTAAAAAAAAGTAAGACATTTCAGGAACGTCACATGATGTACATGGAGAACTCATCATTGCATGTCTGTCAAATAATTATGTATTATCAATGTATATTTTGAAGAATAAGAGTAAGAAATATCGAATATTTCCCTGAAAGCATAATTTATCAACAGTGATGTTAAGTTCTTTGCCATTCTCGTTTGACCAATGTTGTAGTTGCCTGTTGCCAAAGTGTAAATATTTAACTTACGAACCTTTCAAAATTAAAGGAACAACGCACTACTATCGTAACGTCGTTCCTGATTGGTTACGTCATTTAATTTTGCCACTGTTGAATAAATGGTCAAGTGTATTGTACTTTTCGACTGTCTTAACGGTTTTTAATGTCAACAAATATATTAAACGGCTACTTTCTTTTACAGGTAGTTTTCTAAAAATTTAGGAAAAAGCATTTAAATAAAGTTGCGTATGAAATCGCTTTGATTTTGAGCGCTTTTTTTCGAGTCTGGTTTTCTCATGAAGCGGCATATTGACACTAGTTTGGCGGTGTTTAATATTTCATTATAATGATTCAAATGATAAAAGTAAAAATAAGATATGTACTTTTTCCTAAGTCACGCATTTACGTACCCCTCTATGTTACGCTCACAACCTATCAAAAAGAAGGCCAGTTATTCAGCCGTTCGTCTGTCTGTCAATCTTTATATGTCATTGACACTAATGCTTTTTATGTATGTAGTGAGTTGGTTTAAAAAGATAATTGATACATTTGTCTGTGTAGTCATGAATAAATTAAAAATTATGAAAACAAATGTGACGGAATTTACGGAACGTATACGGATAGATGCAGAGTTATTCCCCTTTGTTTTTGTAACGCCATTTGCACAATTATTAATACTTCACAGACGAAGGTTTTCAAGACTTTGTGTAAGTAATGGTTTTTGTTTTGATAAAGGAATTGGGTTTTATACATTTAATTGTTGAAATAGAATCGTAAAAGGTGATCGGTAAGTTTACTTTAATTTGTATAAACGAAAATACGCACGTATTTTCGTTAATTTTCGCACCGGGTCATGATCATTAGACGCTATATGAGGTAAGAGAAGTTAGACGCTCATTAGATAAGGTTAAGGTAAACGGCCAATGAAATGTTGACGCAAGAGGGCGCTGTTATTTATCTGTATAAATAGATGTGCAGTTGTTCGATTTAGTCTATAGGTCAATCACACTTAGATCTCATTGGTCGCCGATTGGCCTACTATTTGGTAACCAACAAATGCAACCTTTGGCTATACGGCTGGAAATTGCGTCTGTTAAATTTCTCCTATTTCTGGTTATAATTTTATTTTTAGGCATGCGGGGGTGCAGTTGTCCCCTCAGATGTTTAGTCTAGTCTTGTGGTTCGCTCCGAGAGAAAAGGCAGTTGAAATAACCTAAGACGTTATACCTATTGCTCATCGGCTCACCTTTACTTCCATGAGTGCATTGCGCTGTGGAATGGTTGTGTCGGTAAAGCAGTAGATCGAAACGCAGGCTTCAACAAGTTGCGATAGTTAGAGACGGAGACTAGGGTCTAAAGGACAGAGACCACTTCATTTGAGTAGGAAACACTCAATAATATAGTCTGTTCCGGTCTTCTTCTTAAGGTGCATTGCGTCTTGGAAGTGACTGGTTCAGTCGTAGTAAATTTTAGAATAGTATAGTGGATAAGGGAAAAGTGAAAGTATCCCTTTCGTATTTTAAGAAAGACAGTTTGTAGGACGGAGACCCAATAAGTTAATTCTGATTGTTAAGAAAATCAGTGGTGGCAGCATAATTTAGTTTAGCAAATCAATAGGCATGAGTGCCTAAGGCAAAATTAAGTATTTAGACTTGATAATTATAATCTAATTCAGCATAATTTCAGTTCTTTTATATTAATCATTTTATTCAATCATTGGTCACGAATTAAACAATCATAAGGCAAAGAAGCCTAGCGGAAAGTTATATATATATACTATAAGAGTAATAGTTTTATTAGATCCGCTCGGTGCACGTTACAGAAATTTGGTGGCAGCGGTGGGATAATACAGATAATACAGATAACCATAGGCGGTGATAGGTTAAGAATAGGTCACAGAAGAATCTGGTTATATGTAGGTACCATCCCCAGTACCAAACCCATAGCAAATACAAATTATACTATAGGCTATTATACCTTTTGTGTTATATAATTTATTTGCATAAATTCATTGTATGCAAAATGACTGACCCAAGTAATGAAACAGGCTCAGAGGCCATGACGAGTAGACTAAGGTTACTTGAACGGGAAAATGAGAGACTGAGGTTACAGTTAGAGATAGAGACTCTAGATAGGCAATTTGAAAAATTAAATGCCTCAGAACAATTGTTAAATTCAACTGAGTTCTTTAACACACTTGATAAGTATGAGACATCTAGTGTAGCACATAGTACGCCTATTTGTGATACACCCCTGCAATATCGTAAACCTTTCTTTCAAAATTCTGAAACCAAAGAAACGAAATTTAACATAAGGCAGGAGAATGAAAGAAGTTCGTGTTTAAGTCAAGGTACTCAGACCCCAGTACTTGGTTTAAAAAGCATGGGTACTCATAGAGATATTATATCAGAATCACGGTATAATGAAAATGACAGTGGTCCTTGGGACAGACATATAACAAAACGAACAAGATTCCAGGACAATATCGAAAAGACAGATACATGTTCCAATCCACAGTTTCATTCCGAAAATGGATCGCCGCTAAAAGATGGAAAAGAACAGTCGCATCCAAGAAACAAACAGCCCAGCGATAACGGACAGAAGAACAAGGACAGACCCGCTGAAGCTAAGATTTATATGAAGCCCGCAACCTTTGATGGGTCAGGCTCCTGGCTTGATTATAAAGCACACTTTGAAGCCTGTTCTGAGATAAATCATTGGTCTGAAGAACAGCAGGGCCTTTATCTAGCAGTTTCATTACGTGGTCAAGCCCAGGGCGTTTTTGGAAACCTAGGAAGTACAAAACGAACATACAAAGAATTAATAACAGCCTTGGAAGAACGGTTTGCGCCTCCTAATCAGACGGAACTGTATCGAGCCCAACTGAGAGAGAGAAAACAAAGGGCCACAGAATCCCTATCAGAAATGGGACAGGACATCAGAAGACTTACAAATTTAGCGTATCCACCGGCCCCAGGCGATGTAAAAGAAACCTTAGCTAAAGAACAATTCATAGACTCTTTACACAGTTCAGAAATGCGGCTAAGAATAAAACAAGCTCGACCATTAAGTCTCAATGACGCTGTAAGACACGCGGTTGAGCTGGAGGCTTTCAATAAAGCTGAAAGGAAGATACTGGACGACCAGAGGTATATGCGTGCTGTAGGCACAGATGATAAGTCCTATATAAGTATACGCAATGACTTAGAAAAATTACAGAGGTCTGTGTCTGAAATGCAAAGAATATTTCAACAAAATAGAAATTCAAGGAAAGACTATGATCAAAGATCACAAAATCACAATGATAGGTCTGAGAGAACATACAGAAACACATATTATTCAAGATCAAATCCATCAGAAAGAAATTCAAATAAAGGCAAAGAGGATCGTTCATGTTATGAATGCGGGGAGATCGGTCATATTCAATATCATTGTCCGAAACGAAACTCGGAATACAAATCAAATACAAATCATGGCCCAAATAAACCAAATGTTAATAACACTGGTAAATATGGTTCTGGCTTATATATTGAGGCAAAAATTAATGGTTTTAGTGCCACATGTCTTGTAGATACAGGCGCAACACTTTCTATAATATCAGATAAGTGCATGGATAGGATAAGTGGCCCGATAAATTTAGATTCATTTCATTCTGAAATCATAACAGCATCTGGCTCACCACTTAATGTTATGGGACGTATGAACATAAAACTTGAGATAGCAGACCATACATGTTTTCATGATGTTATCGTATCGGAGATAGAGATAGATGCTATACTAGGTCTTGATTTCCTAAAATCACAGAACGCCAGCATTGATTTGACAAAAGATATGCTTATCTTAAATGGCAAACCATTCCCTCTTAACTGTACTGGTCCAATTGGATGCCACAGGGTTATGGTTCATGAAAATACGGTTATACCTGCTAATTCAGAGATAGTTATACAAGGCAAACTTCAAGAGTCACTGGTCCCTGATGAATGCCTGTATCTGGTAGAACCTTTAGATAAGCCAGTTTTACAAAATAATGGGCTTATAGCTCGGTCCCTAGTTAAAGGAGATAAGACCATACCTGTACGAATCATGAATATGTCAGAAGAGCCACAAGTATTGTACTCGGGTACACATGTAGCTTCAGTGAGTCCTGTCATAAGTGTTCACAAATCGAACTCGGTTAAAACAAATAACATAAATAGTCTGCCAGATCACATGCGTGACTTGTACGAAAGGACTATAGATGGTTTAAATAATGAACAATGCAAAGACATATTTAAGCTACTTGCAAAGTATTCCCATATTTTTTCCAAATCGGATACCGACCTAGGGCGTACGGGAATAATACGACATAAAATACCGACTGGGGATTCCCATACCATTAAGCAGCGATTACGCAGGTTACCTGAACACATGAATCAGGAGGTAAATCAGCATGTACAAGACATGTTAGACAAAGAAATCATAACTCCATCCTCAAGTCCTTGGGCAAGTGCAGTAGTACTAGTGCAAAAGAAAGACGGTACTCGTCGATTCTGTGTAGATTATAGGAAACTTAATAATGTCACAACAAAGGATGCATATCCTATACCACGAAATGATGAGTCCCTAGATCAATTATCTGGAGCTCGTTGGTTTTCATGCCTAGACTTAAGCTCTGGATATTGGCAGGTTGAGGTCGAGCCAGAAGATAAACAGAAAACAGCCTTTATGACTAGGAAAGGTCTTTTTGAATTCCAAGTCATGCCGTTTGGACTTTGCAACGCCCCAGCAACGTTTCAGAGATTAATGGAAACAATTTTAGCTGGTCTAAACTGGGATATTTGTTTAATATACCTGGATGATATAATTGTAGTAGGTAAAAACTTTGAAACAATGCTCTGTAATTTAGAGAGTGTATTTAAAAGGTTAGAAGAAGCTGGACTCAAACTAAAAGCTAGAAAGTGCGATATTTTTGCTAAAGAGGTAGAATTTTTAGGACATGTCATCTCAGCTTCAGGAATTAAGACCGATCCTAAAAAGATAAGTTGTGTAAAGGAATGGCCTACACCTATGAATACTCACGATCTTCGATCATTTCTAGGTCTAACAAGTTATTATAGAAAGTTCATTTTAGAATATTCTGAAATAGCAAAACCTTTGCACAAGTTAACAGAGAAATCACAACGATATACCTGGACTAATGAATGCGAAGGCGCATTTAGAACATTACAACAGAAATTGATAGAGGCACCCATACTTGCTCATCCAGACTTTTCTAAACCCTTCATTTTGGATACAGATGGAAGCAATTTTGCGATAGGTGCTATCTTGTCTCAGAACATAAATGGACAAGAAAGAGTCATTGCATACGCAAGTCGGTCATTGACAAAACCTGAACGTAAATACTGTGTGACAAGGAAAGAGTTACTTGCACTGGTCCATTTCGTGAAGTATTTCAAACATTATCTGTTTGGCAAACAATTTACTGTTCGAACGGATCACGGTTCACTACGGTGGCTAATGCAGTTTAAAAATCCAGAAGGACAAGTGGCACGATGGCTCGAAATTTTAGCCACATATGATATGAAAATAGAGCACAGACCAGGAAAGATGCACAGAAACGCAGATGCTATGAGCAGAATACCATGTAAACAATGTGGACTGACAAGTCATCCAGTCAATGAAAGACAGGGTCTCGTGCACCAAATAGCGGGTTTACATAGGTATGAGGATACGGAAGGTGACGAAGAAGAGTTTACCTTGTTGAAATCACAAAAACAAGATAAAGACCTGCAGAAAATTTGTCAATGGATAGAGGAAGATTCGAAACCAAGTTATAAAGACATTGGTGGTGAGAGTTTCTACTTGAAATCATTATGGACTCAATGGCCTAAATTAGAACTCCGTGACGAGTTATTAGTTAGAAAGTGGGAAGTCTTGGGCACAGATACTGTTAATTGGCAGGCTGTGGTTCCAATGCACTGTCGACTTAAAGTTCTTAAGTTTTCACATGACATTAAAGCTTCGGGACATTTAGGTATAAGGAAAACTCTTAGTAAGATCAGACAGCGTTACTATTGGCCAGGGTTACAAAACGATGTTAGAAATTATGTCGCTAGTTGTGAAAAGTGCTTGAAACGTAAGGGTCCCATACCTCACAATAAGGCGCCAATGCAGGTAGTTAGATCTGGCTTTCCGATGGAAAGGATAGCCGTAGACATATTAGGTGCGCTACCTGAAACCGATAATGGTAATAAGTATATTCTTGTAGTAGCAGATTATTTTACCAAGTGGACAGAAGCTTTTCCTATGATAAATATGGAAGCCAAAACTGTAGCAAAGATTATGGTAGAACAAGTAGTAGCTAGGTTCGGTGTTCCAAACGTTATTCATTCTGACCAAGGTAAGCAATTCGAAAGTTTACTTTTTCAAGAGATGTGTGCGCTGTTGCAAGTTCAAAAGACTCGAACCACACCGTACAATCCGCAGTCTGATGGTATGGTAGAGGTTTTTAATAAAACCTTATGTACCATGTTAAGTATGTTTGTGAGTGATAATCATAAAGATTGGGACGATTGCCTACCATACGTTATGATGGCGTATCGAGCCACGGAAAATGAAACAACAGGTATGTCTCCAAACTTTCTTATGCTTGGGAGAGAAACAGCCACACCTCTCGATTTGTCATTTGAAATGCCAGCTGTAATGAAGTCAATTCCTACGTCTCAATGGGCATGGGAACTACAAGATAGGTTAGAGACATCACATACTTTCGTAAGGCAGTATACTGGTACTTCCATAAGAAGACAGAAAATGTTTCATGATGTAAAGCTATCATTCAATTCATTTGAGATAGGTGACAAAGTATTGGTTTATTTTCCAGTCAAAAAGGTTGGATGCTCCTCTAAGTTCACATCCTTTTGGAGAGGACCTTTCTTTGTTAAAGAAAAGATATCAAGTGTTCTTTATAAAGTGAACTGTGGTTTTAAAGATTCTTTACAAGTTATTCATGTAAATCGAATGAGAAAAATTGATAACCAAATTCTTCCCGAAATTGACAGGGAAATTGAATATGATAAAGGCACGCAAGACAAGATTACGTTTGATAACCCAGAAATCAGCATAGACACAGAGTCGGAGCAAATACAACCTAAAACAAGTAGGTTTGGAAGGGAAATTAGAAAACCCTCATACTTACATGAATATGTATTTTCTATTTCCAGCATGGCAAACACAAAACAAACAAAAGGAAAGACATTGTGTCCAATATGCAAGGAAACAATACTTGAAGAAAAATTCATGGAGCATGTCCTTAAATGTAAAGAAAAGAGTATTTGTTGTGTCCCTTGCAGGGTGTTCTTCAAGCGACCAACATATCTGGCAAAGCACAGAAGAAGGGTACACCAAGGTCCAGCTGAGAAAAGCAGCACAGCGACTACGACCCAGGCTTCTTGTACAGTTAGTGATAAGAACTGTACCATAACAAGTGATACAGCTGAGTTTGAGTCTCGTGTTGATGCGAGAGTAACAGAGTGTGATTCCGATGAATCCGATTGGGACAACGACCCAGATATTGAAATAGTGGATTCGACCACACAAGAAGAAGATAACCAAAGTGAGCTTAATAAAGAGAACACAAAAGCGGATACATCCACCAAAAGACCGGAAGAAACTCCTAGTGAGACACCGGAGAACAAGAAGGATACGAAAGGCCAAGGCAATTTTGTAACTTTGACGTCTGGGCGAATATTTAGGAAAAGAACAGCGCCATGTCCAGTTATGGCTCCGGTACGAGAGAAGAAGCCGAAGGTCAGTTCTGAGGAAGAAATTACCAGTGCGAAAGCAGAAAGTACCAGTTGTCAGGGAGAATGTGTCAAAGATGAGAGTACAAGCACTGTGAAAGGCACAGATACTCAGAGTCTTGAAGACAAAACAAACGAGAAGAAAGGGTTTGCTAAAAGAACCGAAGAGATGGAACTAGAGAAGCAACGGTTGGAATTAGAGAAAAGGAAGTTAGACTTTGAGATGGCAAAGTTCGAGACCAAAAAGGTTCTCATCGAAAAGGCCTTAAACATGATCTCAGATCTATAGATCAGATAAGGGAATAAAAGGCACAAACACTGAATATTAAAGATGTTTTATTTACTTTTCTTTTAACTAGTATATGTACGAGACACGTATTAAAATGATGTTGAAATGTATAATTATTCTTTTTATATGCATCTCATGCGGGACGCATGACCTTCGGAGGCGTGGGTAATGTGACGGAATTTACGGAACGTATACGGATAGATGCAGAGTTATTCCCCTTTGTTTTTGTAACGCCATTTGCACAATTATTAATACTTCACAGACGAAGGTTTTCAAGACTTTGTGTAAGTAATGGTTTTTGTTTTGATAAAGGAATTGGGTTTTATACATTTAATTGTTGAAATAGAATCGTAAAAGGTGATCGGTAAGTTTACTTTAATTTGTATAAACGAAAATACGCACGTATTTTCGTACAGTTGGGTCATGATCATTAGACGCTATATGAGGTAAGAGAAGTTAGACGCTCATTAGATAAGGTTAAGGTAAACGGCCAATGAAATGTTGACGCAAGAGGGCGCTGTTATTTGGTAGTATAAATAGATGTGCGGTTGTTCGATTTAGTCTAGTCTTGTGGTTCGCTCCGAGAGAAAAGGCAGTTGAAATAACCTAAGACGTTATACCTATTGCTCATCGGCTCACCTTTACTTCCATGAGTGCATTGCGCTGTGGAATGGTTGTGTCGGTAAAGCAGTAGATCGAAACGCAGGCTTCAACAAGTTGCGATAGTTAGAGACGGAGACTAGGGTCTAAAGGACAGAGACCACTTCATTTGAGTAGGAAACACTCAATAATATAGTCTGTTCCGGTCTTCTTCTTAAGGTGCATTGCGTCTTGGAAGTGACTGGTTCAGTCGTAGTAAATTTTAGAATAGTATAGTGGATAAGGGAAAAGTGAAAGTATCCCTTTCGTATTTTAAGAAAGACAGTTTGTAGGACGGAGACCCAATAAGTTAATTCTGATTGTTAAGAAAATCAGTGGTGGCAGCATAATTTAGTTTAGCAAATCAATAGGCATGAGTGCCTAAGGCAAAATTAAGTATTTAGACTTGATAATTATAATCTAATTCAGCATAATTTCAGTTCTTTTATATTAATCATTTTATTCAATCATTGGTCACGAATTAAACAATCATAAGGCAAAAGAAGCCTCATGGAAAGTTATATATATATACTATAAGAGTAATAGTTTTATTAGATCCGCTCGGTGCACGTTACACAAATATAATATTTATGTGCGTTTATTTTTCGTATCAGTATTACATTAATAAGAAACAGATCCCTGAGTTACGGGAACATAACTTGTATGTACATTTCCCCTCTCTTTTCTTGTCTTCCTGCCAGCCTGCATCATTATACCTTCTTCATTCGCTCGTTCTCTCCATTTTCGTCCGTCCGCCACTCACTCACATGTTATAATCTTAACACACTCAATAAATGCAATCATTATGTATAATGGGACAATTTGCGCATCGGGTTTTTATATGCCTAATTTTTAATAATTTTATAGACTTAATTAAACAATATATATTCCGTCAGTCACTGCGTTTTTTGAAATGACCGACTATCACAGTACCGTTAATAGCATGTTTCACGTAATACCCGTGCAATTTTCCCAAAACTAGGATTGAAATCAGTACAAAAGAAACGGACAGTGGTTTGACCAAGACAGATAAAAGAAATCTGCATTAGATTGGATTCAATCCTGGATTGAAACTCAGCTCGTTCAATCTAGGTTTCAAACCAGGTTTCAAGCCACAGAAAAGAAATTGGCCATAATTGTTGTCTACATAATTAGTTAAACATCTTTAGATCAAAATCTTTAGATAAAAATAGGTTTAATAAGTGCAATATATTAATCAAACTGCTAAACTCACATTTTCCATTTATTTCTTCAATCTTCAGCGGTAATTTTGAAATCGTTCTTTTTGATATTTGTCTGCATAAAATTCTAAATTAGTAACTGATTTGATGTTTGGGCTTTTTTAATTGATTGTTTTAAATCAACATTATGAGATTTATCATCAGTGGCGGTGCCATTATGAGAAAATTATAATTAATAATAAAGTAATGACGACATTTTGCAATAGTATTTCATGGTCTGAAGTGTCAAATAATATTTTGCTATAATATTTTTGATGGTCCAAAATGAGTTTGCGACAATATATTTTCATGGTCCGAAGTGTCTAAATGATTTGATGAGAATTTTATCAAGGTCCATCCGAAAGCGCACTTATGTTAGCTTAATATCTGGATGAGACCCCTTGTGTCTATAAATCGGGTCTGAAGTCTCCGTAAAATGTGGTCTGAAGTGATGGACCGAAATGTCCACGGTCTAAGTGGGTCGGCACCGTTATTGTCTGTGAATGAATAATTTTTTTTTAGAAATCTTTGTCGTTCTAATGCACAGTTATAAACCACTCATGCTTCCGTTCTTCATAGTTAATTACTGCACATCAAAACTCCAAATCACTGTTTATTAGACAATGAACAGCGCCAGAACGAATATTATTTGAATATTTCATAATTTTAACATTAACTGATTAAGGCCTACCTCTTCACCGAGTTTACAAGCAACAACCCTTAAAGACTCATCCGCCGTTCTATCGCAACTAGGCAACCAGAGACCTTCACCCCCTGCATTTATCAACAGATACCTATTGTCTAATATGCGGGATATCAAAATGCTAACGAATTCCGATGCCATTTTGGCTAAATTATTATTTAAAGTTCCATTCCGCATTAATCCGAAATTAATTTGTTGTTGTTGTATTTTTTTGGTGACTACTAAAAACTGAGCCCCGGTCTCTGGCCGGTTATGAGTGGAGGTCAATCATGTAATATTCTGTAGTTTCCCGTGATACAAGTTTTGGCTTTACTACAACATGCTACACAATAAGACAGTAATTAGCATATGACTGATAAAGGAATTGAAAATAATTTGCCTTACCTACTTTGCAAGAATTTATTTCCTATGTTACTGCCACACGTTAGTTACCTGACTTTCATGTAAATTATTTAGATAATTACTTCATATCTGTGATATTTATCTTGTTCTCTGGTTATTTTTTCGCAAACATTTCCAGGTGGATAAGTATCGTAACACAAATTGTGTCCTTCCAGCCAAGGTATTTCAAATACTATTTGAAAGACATTGTACGGAAGCGTATAATGGTCGCCAGTTGCTTAATATTTATGTAGATTTTATGCGACAATATCGCTTAATTTTTGGAATATTTGGACGAAAATGCAAGATAATAATGGACGTAACTGCCTGATAATTGTAGCATTCGTTGCAAAAGAATCAGCTTTTGAACGGTATAAGTTGTTTGCATAAATTATTTATCTTGCTTGTGTAAGATAATTTATGACCGAAGATGAGTTAATATCTAGCTCGAACAAGAGTGAAAGTAGATTGAGTTGATGACTGATGAAAATGTTCTCTTTTTAGTCCCCATTAAAACGAATTACTCAAAGGTGAGCTATTGTGATCCCCCGAGGCCACATATTTAGTCTAGTAATCATGAAAATTGGTCAGATTATTTGTCTTGATGATCTCTCGTCCCAGATTGAAACTGTGTCGCGCGGGGTCAAAAACTTCAGGTCAAATCATTAAAAAAGAACACGGACAGTCTAGAAGCCACATTTGACACCCAGTCCTTAGTCGTCTTAAAAATAAGTCAGAATGTTTGTCTTGGTGAACTTAAAACAGGATGGAAGCTTCGTTACATTGAGTCCAAAGTTAGGTCACCAGGTACATTGTTTTTGACCTTTTGACCTTCTTTTTGTTTTTGACCTTTTGACCTTCTTTTTGTTTTTGAAGCTACAATAATTAAATTTCGACTGTGTGTACAGTTTTGCAAGAAGTCTTTAAAAAGTGTCCCCGGCTGACCTTAAAGGTCCATTACTAAGACCAAATCAAATTTTCCGAAATCTGGAATTGTAACGGGCGTCTTCTCAGAAGGAAAATATGACATACTGCATGGAATGTGACCATATTGTGTTGAAAATTTAATTTTAACAAAATAATTTATAAAATATACTTTGCATTTTCAAAAACGAAAGTAGGTTTTCCAGTTTTCAAATATCTTTGTAATTTTCCAGAAATCTCGCAGAAAGAGGCTGTAAATAGGTTCTATATGAATAAGCATGCCTATTTTTAATTATAGCTGAAAGAATTTCACTTCCGATGATGTGCAATGTATATTTCTGACTGTTTACAACATGCAATAAAGCGAAAGTAGGTCAAAAAGACCACCAATGTCAATCTAAGGAAATACAAAAACATTCACTCGTTTTTCTGCAGCAGTATTTCAAACAGGGAAATACTCCACGGCTATTGTAAAGTTTTAGAAGCCAGTTTCAAACCGTATTCCCCGTTACAATTCCAGAAAATTCAATTTGGTCTTAGTAATGGACCTTTAATCGTGATCTTTTGACCCACGTATTGTCTTTTGGAGCAATGGTACTCAGGTGAGCGATATAGGGCCATCCTGGCCCTCTTGTCATTCATTTATGCCGTGAGCTGGAGATTAATGATGAATGTTGGTGTTAAGCTTAGCGCGAGGAAACAGCAAATATACGTCAGAAAAGAACTTGAATCGCCAAACAATATGTGTCGAATCGGGAAAAATACTGTGATTGCTTTTTGACGTCTAACGTGTTATGGAAGCAAACCGCTCTGCTTTTAGGCAGTTAATTAATGTTTTCATGAAATAACGCACAACTGCTTAATAATATCAAGCAACCTCAACGTATTGCCACACACATGTCTAGTTGATATAAACAGTATCTAGCGACCATTATACGCTTTCGTAACATTGTTCCAGCTCACATCTGACACTAGGCCTACTTATCCTAAGATAATTAAGTTACTAACTTGTTAAGATTTCGCGTTTCATCTAATTCTGTTAAACAGCAAAGAAAAAGAGTAAGATTTTATTTTTCCGTACAATATCACGAGTTAAAACTGCTGTCCCGCTTAATTTGACCAAAGACGCATATAGAAATCTATAGGAAAACTACGGAAGCGTATGATGGTCGATAGTTACTGTTTATATCAACTAGACGTGTGTGGCAATATGTTGACTTTGCTTGATAATATTTTGCATTTTTGCGTTATGCCATGAAAAAATAAAACAATTGTTTAAAAACTACGGAAGCGTATAATGGTCGACAGTTACTGTTTATATCAACTAGACATGTGTGTGGTAATATGTTGACTTTGCTTGATAATATTTTGCAATTGTGCGTTATGTCATGATAAAATGAAACAATTGATTAAAAACAGAGCTGTTAGTTTTCGTTACACGTTAGACGTCAAAAAGCAATCACAATATAATATCTTGCTAAAACTATTACTAAACAAACTTTTTCCCGAATACGACACATATTATTTGGCAAATCAAGTTCTTATCTGACGTATATTTCTCGCGCAAAGCTGAAACCGAAAACAATCATTTACTCTACAGCCCTCGGCTATAATGAATTACAAGAGGGCCAAGATGGTCCTATATCGCTATCCTGTCCCAAAGACAAAAAGTAAGTCTAAAGTCATGATCAATGCCAACCGCTGACAATTTTTAAAATCTCTTTGCGAAACGGTAAACGTAGGTTTAAAATCAATGTACAAAGTGACTTAACTTTTGACCAGATGTTACGCAGTTTCGGTCTTGACTAAAGTTCACCAAAACAAACTTCTTACAGTATGACTGATGCCGGTGTGTCAACTGTGGCATCTAGAGTTCGTAGGTGTTTCTATTATTTTACCTGGTGTCCTACTTTTTGACCCCACGAATCCCAGTTTAAAACTAAACATAGAGTTCATCAAAACAAACATTCTGATTAATTTTCAAGATGATTTGATTCAAAATGTAAATTCTAGAATGTTGATGTTCTATGAGTTCACCTTGTGATCTAGATTTTATGATGTGACCAAATTTCAAACTTGACATAGCATTTATCAAGACATCCAGGGTGATTGGGTGCAAATTTGACTTCTGGAGTTATCACGAGGTTTTTCTATTTTTTTACTTGGTATCCTAGGTTTTGATCACACGTAATATAGTTTCTTTCTTGTCCTATATTTTATCAAGACAAACATTCTAACCAATTTTACGGTTTGGTTGGGTACAAATGTGGTTTCTACAATATTTGGAATATTTTTTTATTATTTGACATGGTCTATGATTTGACCCCGCGTGACCTGGTTTCAACTTTTGGCCGAGAGATCATCAAGAAAAATATTCTGACCAATTTTCATGACGATGTTCAGACGGTAAGTGTGGACAGACAGACAGACAGACAGACAGACAGACAGACAGACTGGCAAGCAGGCTAGGGTGAGCTCAAAAGAGAACATTTACACCAGCTATCTACTCTAGATGTCGGAGCTAAATATTAACTCATTTTCAGTAATAAATTATCTTACACAAGCAAGATAAATCTTTCATGCAATAACTATACCGTTCAAAATGATTTTACTTGCTGATTCTTAAGGAACGAATGCTACAATTATCATGCAATATTTCTATTACTATCTTGCATTTTCCCGTAAGATTTCAAACATGATGCGATATTTTCGCATCAAATCTACATAAATATCTAGCAACTGGCGACCATTATACGCTTCCGTAAAAAACAGAGCGTTTTTTTTCGTAACCCGTTAGACGTAAAAAAGCAATCACAATATCGTATCTTGCTAAAACTATTACTTTAAGAAACTTTTTCCCGAATCCGACACATATTGTTTGGGAAATAAAGTTCTTATCTGACGTATATTTCTCGCGCAAAGCTGAAACCGAACACCATCATTTACTCTGCAGCCCTCGGTTATAATGAATTACAAGAGTGCTAAGATGGTCCAGAATCGCTATCCTGCCTCAAAGACAAAAAGTAGGTCTAAAGCCATGATCGAAGCCAACCGCTGACAATTTTTAAAATCTCTTCGCGAAACGGTAAACACATTCTAAACGTAGGTCAAACATCAATGTACATAGTGATCTAACGTTTGACCAGATGTTGAGCAGTTTCGGTCTTGACTAAAGTTCATCAAGACAAACTTTCTTTCAAGATGACTGATGCCGGTGTGTCAAATGTGGCTTCTAGAGTTCGTAGGTTTTTTAATGATTTGAACCTAAGTTCTACTTTTTGACCCCACGAAAACAAGTTCAAACTAAACTTAAGAGTTCATCAAAACAAACATTCTGATTAATTTTCAAGATGATTTGGTTCAAAATGTGAATTTTAGAATGCTAATGTTCTATGATTTCACCTTGTGATCTAGATTTTATGATGTGAACAAATTTCAAACTTGACCTATAGCATTTATCCAGACATTTCTAGATAAATTTGGTTCAAATTTTGCTTCTGAAATGATCACAGGGGTTTTCTATTATTAAACTTATGTCCTAGGTTTTGATCACACGTAATGCAGTTTCTATTTACGGATGATTGGGTACAAAACATGGTTTCTACAATGTTTGGAATATTGTTTTAATATTTGATATGGTATATGATTTGACCCCGCGTGACCTGGTTTCAATTTTTGGTCGAGATATCATCAAAAGTAATATTCTGACCAATTTTCATGACGATTGTACTTACAGAATGTTCAGACGGTAAGTGAGGACAGACATACAGGCAGACAGGCTAGGGTGAGCTTAAAAGAGAACATTTTCATAAGTCATCTACTCTAGTTTCACCAATGTCGGAGCTAAATATTAACTCATCTTTAGTAATAAATTATCTTACACTAGCAAGATAAATCTTTCATGCAAAAACTACACCGTTCAAAATGATTTTACTCGCTAATTCTTACGTAACGAATGCTACAATTATCATGTAATTATTTCTATCAATATCTTGCATTTTCCCCATAAGATTTCAAACATGATGCGATATTTTCGCATCAAATCTACATAAAAATCTAGCAACTGGCGACCATTATACGCTTCCGTAGAAAACTAGTCACAGTTTTTAAAAATAAATTAAAGCAAGAAGATATTTCTTATTTTATTATATTATAACCGTTGAAAAGACATTTAAAAAAAACTTAATGTCGAAAATATTGAAATGTAAAAGGTAAAGATTTATCTAATCTGTATAAATTATTTTCCTATATAATTCAATGTATTTTATTCGTCCGTGGCTAATCGATTGAACTGTTTGGTGGCTTATCAGATTCTGTGCCGCAGAGGTTCAGATTCAAGGCGTATGGTGAGAATTGTTTGGCATGACCCAAAACTCATTTTACCCGACCTTCCAATTAGAATCAAAAGCAACACGGCCTCGGTCAGTTCTCCGCAGGTCTAACTGCTGTTGGTTATTAATAATTGTGTTCACTTTTACCATAGTTGTTTTATCACTACAGTTATATATATAAATGCTTTAATAACGTCATCCTTTTTCAGATGTAATACCATGACTTTAACAGCTGTTCCTTGATAAACGTCTTCTAGTAATAGTGAGTAATTGGACTTTTGGAAGTAGTCAGTAGAAGAAGTATAAGTAATCTAATAAATCATTGATAAAGTTGATGAGAAGTAAACAAGAGCTGTCACTCGTAAGTGACGAATGCCCCCCCCCCAGATGTCGTTCCTGTGCAGTGCACTACCATTCATTGCCAAAATGTACCCTTATATAAAGTTTTGTATAAAATCATTGTATATTCAAACAAGGTCATCGTCAGAGAATTAGCAAAAAATGACAGAAGGTAATTCACAAAGAAGGCACTATAGGATTACGGTTCTTGGGCCTCGTGACTGCGTTTCCCCTAATGTCCTCTCTCACTTTGTCCTATGCAATTTGAACGAATTTCCTTCAGCATCTTAAGAGCTATGCTCCGCACAAGAAAATGTAAGATAGGGATATAATTAAAAAATAAGCTACGCAAGTTAATGTTATGGTTTTGAGGCACTGCATTTCCATTTAATGTCCTCTATCACTGTATGCAATTTGAACATTTATCCTTCAGGACTTGAATACTCCAGACCAGAAAACGAAACAAAGGGGACTAATTAACAAAAGCTGTCAGTAGGACAGCGCGCTCGACCTTTTCAGTACTTGCCAATAAAACAAAACTTTGTCAGTAAAAAAAACCAAGGATGTGTATAAACAAGGGCCACTAGTAGCAAGATATTAATTCAAGAGTTATCAAACTTATTGTTTGATATCCCTGAATACTACCACAAAGTTTTAAATCAATACCTCAAGTGGTTAATGATATATGTGCATGACAGTGCCAGTTGCACACAAGATTTTAACTAGGAATTTGTAAGTTATGTTCTCTTGTCTGTTGATAGAGATAATGATGATAAACAAATATGGTAAGTTTAAAAGCAATACCTCTAATGGTTTTGAAATAAAGTGGGGTGGTACGAAAAACTTAACCAAACTCAATACACTTTCTAAGTCATAAAAGGGCCATATTTCTGACAAAAACCTTGACAGAGTTATGTAATCTTGTCTGTAGATGGAGATAATGATGGTTATCAAATATGGTAAGTTTCAAAGCAATACCTCTAATGGTTTTGAAATAAAGTGAGGTGGTACGAAAAACTTAACCAAGAAAACTTAACCAAGGTGTGACGCAAACGCCGACGCCGAGGCGACTAAGATATCACCCCTTTTTTTCGAAAAGTCGAGCTAAAAATTAGGCAAGATAGAGTTATGTTTTTGTACACTTCACTTCCTGTTACTTTGCTCTATTACTGTATGAAGTTTTAAGCGATTCCCTTTCGTACTTTTGCAGTTATGCTGCAAACAAGAACATTCAATACAGGGAGATAATTCAAAAATTTCCTTCAGTACTTTAAGAGTTATGCTCCGGACAAGAAAACGTTACAAAGGGGGATAGTTAAACAATTCAGCAAGATTGAGTTATGGATCTTGTACATTGCACTTCCTCTCATTTTGCTCTATCACTGTGTGAAGTTAATACTTTGGAGTTATGTTCCGACCAAGAAACTTTAATAAAGGGAGATAATTAAAGAATAAGGCAATATAGGCTTATGGTTTTTGGAAACGGCACTTTTCCATAATGTCCTTTCTCATCTTATGCAATTTGAACAATTTTCCTTCTGTACTTTTAGAGTTAAGCTCCGGTCAAGAAAATGAAACAAGGGGGGGGGGGGCGGGGGGCAATATAGGCAAGGTAGGGTTATGATTCTTGTACACTGCACTTCCTCTCATTGTGCTCTATCACTGAATGAAAGTTAAAGTAATTCCCTTTATTACTTTTGGCGTTATGCTCCGGACAAAGAAGTGGGGACGGACGGACGAGTCGATTTCCATATGCCACCCGGGCATAAAAAATCGTCTGTTATCATTAGGACCACGTTATCATTTTTTGTTTTTAAAAGGAATAAGATAATTCTTGTTCGAGGCTAATGCTGCTGTTTATTATTCTAGCAGAAAAATAATCTGACCAATGAACACTCTTCTTAACTACAAACTTAGCTGGAGAGTAGCCGCGGCAGCCTTATCAACACAAGCGCATTTGTAAACTCCTGCACTTTGGAGAGAGGCGACAATGATGACTACCCATCCCCAAGTAAAGAGAGGATCGATGTACTAGGTATTAAGCTATCGAACCATCAATGAAGGCGCTGTAATTTTTTTATATCAGTTTATAATTGTTCTAGCGTTTAAATAAGTTAATTTATGACAATACCGGTATATCACCATGACAAGGATTTCGAAGTAATCTGCCATTTCCGCGACTTAAACGTGACATTTTGGTATCAAGGGCAGCGTTCAGTGCAACCTGTCTGTTAGGATTAAACGTTAAATGGCATTGAAAAGTTGTAAGTTTCGACTCAACTTTTGTTAAACTATCACAGAAACTGTGTTTTTTCTGGAAGGGGGCGCAATATATGTTTCAGAGGAATATATGTCTTGAAGATACCAGGTCCGCCTCCGTGGCCGAGTGGTTAGAGCCGCTGACTTGAGATCACTGTAACCCGTCATTGAGGGTCATGTGTTTGAGCCCTGCTACCCATCATGTCTCTTTATGTGAGAATATTTACAGTTTCTTACGGAGAATATGGACCTAGTACTGGCTTTCCCCAGGAAGGACGATTAGGTAAACTGCCCGCATGTGAAGTCGAAGATACGTGATACTGCAGTAGAAACACCGGAATTTGAAAGTGCAATGCCCTATGCGTCGTGAATTGTCATTACCACAACTGATTGCTTGCACAGGTAATGCCATCGTCGTTATCCAAAGTCCACAATCCGTTTATAGTACATTGTACATTACAATAATAAAACATACATCCGACGACGATGACAAGTAAAACAAAGGAAATGTCTTTTTATTATTTTTTATTTCTCTAATTGACAACAACTGTTCAATAATATCAACAATCTTATTGGATTTTTGAATAATGCAGATACTACCACGTTAAGCCGGACCTGTATCAGTGGTCACCTGCAATAGGCAGTCATCTGTCTTAAGTAGTCCAAATTAGTATCTTCATATCATAAACGCCTGTTTTAAACAGCCGCCTTCTCAAAATGGCAAATGTTGAAGCTTGCCTAGGCTCGCTGCTTAAGACAGATTTGGGTGTATAACTGCATTAGTCCGTTTCTGCACAAAAGCAAAACATGATTCTTGACAATAGCGAAGTCATTGATTTTTTTAGAATCCTGATATATCAGTTCCTTGTATCAACTTCATGTCAAAATGGAAAGTTTGAAACAAGATAATTCAATCAAGAGGCTTCTGTCTAATACAGTATGATACAGTCAGTAATCATGGGCATAGTGTTTTATGTCAAGAATCAAACAGAGACTAGTATCAGAATTACAGTCAAATCGAGTTTTGTCAAAATGTTACAAGCATGTCTTTACATTCCATGAACAACACATATATGGCTATTGGATTTGAATACAAAATTAAAAAGTACATGCAACTGTAGTGCTTGTGAAATTATACGTACATGCCGGAGATTTTGACAGTTTACAAAAACGAAGAATAAACTGAATCCATCTTTTTCTTATCAAATACGTTACTCAAAATATTGACCGCCATTCACTGGCCGAGAAGGTATATAATAACTCTACACTCTTAATTAACATTAGTTTGGAGGTAACAAGATATTATGTTGATACATATGAACTATTTACGTACTGAAATTATAAAACCATCCATGAAGGAATAAAAACGCAAGAGTATTTTTCAATAAAAAAAAAAGTTATTCATGTACATTCTACCAGGAACCGTATATAACAGAGTATTCCTGATTCTACTTGTCATTTCATTGGCTGTTGAAAGGTTACCAACTTCGGGTCAAAACGAGCTTAATACGGCTGCGCCGTAAAAGGCCTGCATTATCAGCGTATTTTTATCACGAAAAGCTCGGTTAAACATGTTCATAGCGGAAATTCAACGTCTGGATTACAACTGAATATGGAAGCGAGAGTCATAAATTACTAGTGCTCAACTATCTCGCAGAAACGCCCAGCCAAGTAAGGAGCACAATGACATCTGTAGCTGCCATCTGGATTATTATGACAATTGCCGCCGTTTTTACACTGATGATTTTTACATGGTTGGTTGTCTACAAATGTGATGCAGAAAATTTAGTCTTTATTAAAATAATTTGTTCTTCTTACAAAAATCTGGATTTTACGATGACAGTCTCTTATGTTGTATGTTCAACATTATAATTGCATTTTACTGTACTCTAAAGACATCTGATTAGGGTAAAGAAATTTGTAAATTATACATCTAAAATAATGAAGCAAACAAAACATTTTCTTACTTAGAAACAATCAAATGTCAGCTGAAGTTATCAAATATACATGAACAAGGAAATTACTAACCTATCTGGCAAGTTTTGCCCGAGAACCATTGTGGACACTGGCACGAGAAATCGGCAACCTTATCAACACACACGCCTCTGTTAAGACACGGATTGGGTGAACAAACATCAACGTCTGAAACGAAAAAAAAAATGAAGTTATTATGAATATGAAACGGACGAGGTGGAATTAAAAAATTGAAGAAAGCACATGACCACGGTAGATACATAATATGTAAGAAAACAATGACTAACGAATGTGTTATAATGAATATTTAAATATGGACTGATCTCGTGACACGTGTTGCGTCGAGAAATGATTTAGAACACCAAATACCATTTTCGAAATACATGTAGTTACTCGGGTAACTCGAGTAACCAGAGTTCTTATCTGAACAGGTCGAGTTAAACTAATGCGCACGCGCTTAATCTCTAATCTACTCGACCCATGTAACCCTCAGTTGCGCACGAGTTGACAAGGGCTCAAGATGGAGGACTAGATTAGAGATTATCTGCAGCTTGGACTAATTCATGTGCCCTTGACAAATACATAGTTCCCACATTAACAATATTTACCTCCCTTGTTCTGAATTATTATCAGCCATATTGTATGGCAACTTCCGTTAAAGTTAATAGGGAAAAATCTACTAAACAATTACAAACTATTCAGATTTATAAACATAATTAATATATGATGCTGATATGGGCAGATGACTCAGCAGGTTCAAGAAAATGTGGTTGTCACACATAAATTATATTGGTATTTTGTTAATTATCACATAATTGAGAAAAATTCCTATTAATGCTTTATCAGTTTTGCCATTCAAAATGGCTGCCAATTCAGAACAAGGGAGGTAAATATTGTGGATGTGGGAACTATGTATTTGATTCAATTTGTTATGGAAAATCATAAAGAAATCAAATAAATCTTCATGTTTCAATTACTTAGTCAAACTAAAGCTTTATTTGTTGAAAAGACACAAGTTGACAAATTGACAACCCGATACCTACTCGATACGTTCGGGTTAGAAAGGTCGAGTTATTCCACTGCGCATGCGCCAATTCGCTACCCCAGTAACGCGAGTAGCTAAATCATGTACATGTATTTTGAACAAAAAGACATACATGTATACATCTTCTTATTCTTGACAGTTTTATGTTGAACAAGAGGAAAATTATCTTTCTAAACGATTTCTGTGGAAAAGGCAAACTCTTTTCTAAGAAACGTTAATAAATAATAATTACTGTGTCCAGTATAATTATAAAACCGCTACTAATAATACGTTCCTCGAAAAATGGGAACCGAAAATACTTAAAAACGTAGGTATCATGAAATCATTACCTGTTATCACTCCTTCGATGTTCTCTTTATCGGTCTTTAAATTGATGACAATTGCCAAGACGATAGCGACAAGAACGATTAGCAAGAAGTACATATTTATGTTCGATCTTTCTTTTGTCTTAGATTTGCTTGTGTTCTCATCTGTTGGACTATTGTTTTCTGACTGAGTAAGTTCCGATTCGTAACTTCTGTAAAATTCTTCGTCGTTTTTCGAAGTAATTCTTTTCCGAACGCTTCCATCATACCCTAGCGCTGCCATATCTTCCGTTTGTGCCATGTTTACTGTTTCAGTTACCTGTATATAAATTGTGGTAAGTCTCTGTTCTTGGTTGCGCTCAACTGATGTTATGGTATGAAAATTGTAATGTTCTATTTATATCTCAAGGATTTTCAAATATTGCAACAGAAATGACATGTCAGTGTTGACATATTTAATATACATACTTACATTAAAAGCGCTGGTAAATAAATGACCTTACGCATACGAAGACATTATCAATATGCCCACGCAGACGTCTTTTTGCTGTGTATAAGCATTTGATAGCACATGTACAAGTATCTCTTAGTTTAGGAGATAAGACGCAAACCCTCAACAAATGACGCCGTCGCCAACTTGCTCTTTCCTTCGAAAGAAACTAGGACATTTTCACTGGCAAAACTATAACGGAGCACTGCTACTAATTAAGGAGATGAGTTTTCAATTAAGAAAGAAGTTGCATTAATATGTCATTACTACGTATTTCAAATAAAGGTCATCACCTAAAAATAGGGGCCCCGGTGGGATTTACCGTTCTTTCTGTATAATCAGGCTTCAAGTACATAAATAATATGCAATTTCGATGATATTGTTTTGGACTTGAATAAAACCTGGTAGAAATTATCAAATCTTTGAAGAAGTGATCAACTAATTGTTTTCTGCCAAATTACTTTTGAAACACATATTCCCTCGAAAAAATTGAGTACCTTGCGGAGTTTCGGTTCTTTTTCCTATAACCATATATCCATTTTACTACCGGTCAGATTTTCATTTGATTTATTACAAGTGAAAACCCTTTTACTGACAGAAAGTTGACCCCTTCCAAAAAGAGACCGGCCTTAGGGGTGACATTGTTCTTTAACCTGTTTCATGTGGGGAAACCAATTCATAAAACTCGATTGTGATTTATTTTTTTCGTACAGTATATTTAAATGAAAGATCGGATTTCCACTAACCAATATCACATGCTTATGAACGTATGTTAATTGTTAAGGTTCGACCAAGCGTTAGAATTGTGCATAGAAAATTTCACAAAGACGATAGCATGTGCATGCCCCGCACCATTTATCGGTTTTGAATCAACGGTATACTAAAATGAATTTACGCAGGAATTCCCAGTGACTCATATAAAATGCTGAATAGGCAAATAGTGTATAGCACCAAGGTCTTTCAAATAATACTATTCGAAAGACCGGCCTTGATAGCATTATTTACATATGAATGAGTCAGTAAAATCTGTTTCGAATGAAGATTTCGTAGGATTTCCATATGATGATGCATGAGACCGCGGTTTGTCAGAGTATTATCAACTAAAATTGTCGGTGACATTAACCATGTATTAGCCCATTTAAAGACCTAGATTATACTTTTTTCCTAATTTCTTAGATACTTTATACAGCCATATAATATGCTTCTATTTTGCCTAGTTACCGAACAGGTCATTTACTAATTACTTTGAGTTTCAAGCTATGAAAATTCCAGAAGGGATGACATGCAAGTTAAAATAAATGATCAACATGTTTTTTGAATTCGTATTAACGGAAATAAGAGGTAAAAGTAGCTTTTACATAACCCTTATACATGTATATAAGAAAAAATAGAGAAAAGTCACTAAACAACGTGATTTAGTTAAAGAAATAGAGAACTCGGAATAGACAGTAAAATACTAGAAACTAAGAAAACAATTGATAGATACAAGAAAGATAAACATAGAACAGTCTTTATTAAATGGGTTTCAGGAGGTGAAAGGTTTCGACATATTTTGTAGCCTTTGTTTCAAAGTCTATGAATAGCTTGATTCCAAGACAGGTCAACTCTTTAAAGAATAATGCATCATTTAGAATCATATATATAGTTTAAAGGGCGACTAGAGATGAAGTTCTAAATTCTTTAATAGAAAACAGTAAACAGACTTCCAGGTATAGAGTCTCTAGAAGGTAATCTGACAATTGAGGAATTCTAATCCAATTTGAAAAATATTAATTTCAGATAATCTTTTCTTAAAATATAAACTTTTGTTAATGTCACTATATAGAGTCAGTATAGTAATATCATTTAGATAAATTTTCAATTAAAGAAGTGCTTATTCCATTTGCTGTACATGTATCAGTCTGTTCTACTGAATAGGAATAACCAATCTGACTAAAGTACACGACGTTCTTGTGGGAAGCGTTTTAACCAGATTGGAGAAACAATGTACGTAAGGACCTAACATTAGAATTGATTACAGAAAGGAGTATTGGAAAGTTTTACAACCGGTTGTATGCTTGCCGACCCCATGCTTGCTGATTATGAATCTGTTCGAAGTAACAAAACCGTAGATAACTAAATACCAGTTGATCGAAGACTTGATATATGAAATACAAGACTTATCAACGGGCATTTTAAGTCAAGTGTTCACTAGTACTATGTTTATTAAGTTTTTCTGATGATACACAAGTTTTTATCAAAACGCTAGAAAGCAGCCTGCATCAATATTATGTCTAAAGAAGATCAGTAATACTGGCAGTAGAAACAGCGGAATTTAAAAGTTTAACGGCCGTGACATGCAGATTTGGGGTTACTGCAACAACATGCTTGCACCAGAAATGCCATTGGCCCACATTCTTTTTACAAGTTACATTATACATTAGAATAATGGAGCGGACAACGGAATTTAAGTACAACAAAAGAAAATTTCCGTTATTTCTTTTTTATTCCATTTAACAACAACAACAACAACAACAACAATGTGTAAGTTCAATATTATTGACAAGATCAAAAGACATTTTGAATAAAGCAGAATCTTATTGACTACAACGTAAAGTCGGACCTGCATCAGTGATCATCTGCCTTAAGAAGTCACCTGTCTTAAGTATAGCCTAGTTCGTCTTTTTATATCGTTAACACACCTGTTTTAAACAGCCATTTCCTTCAAATGGTAAATTTTGATGCATACCTAGGCTCGCTACTTAAGATAGGTTTGTCTGTTTACCTATCTAGATACCCTTTTCTGCTCAACAGTTAAAAGGAAATATAATTTTTTGGCAGTAATAAAGTCGCTGATTTTTTAATGACCCTATATATGTTAACATATGTTGTCTTGCCTCAAATTATACCGAAATCGAAAGTTTGAAACAAGACAATTGGGCCAAGAGGCTGGTGCCTCATGCATCAGTATACAGTTATTATATAACACGTACTTGTATGCTGACGACTTCATTTTAAAGAATATCAGAGCAAATTACATGTGTTGCAAAAATGATACATGTGTTTACATCCGATAAGTTATAAATATATGGTTATTAGATTTAAATACAAATGAAAAAAGCACAGATATGCTAAAATATTACCAGTCAACAAGGCACTTTTATAGAATGTGACAGTCCAAAATGTATACTGATATTTATGTTTACAGTATCTCATATTGATTATCAATTATGTATAAAGTTGATCCTGTAAAACATATAACAGATATACATGTACATTTGTATTTTACTTTCTCACAAATGGTATGAAAATAATGAGTTGGATATCATTTTCTTCGATCACAAAATACAGAATTGAATGTGACATACTTAAGATGATGTGGAGGTATACTATCAGCTTGATCAAACAAACTTAAAATCATAAGCAAGTACAAAATTGATATCAGCATATTTAAACAAATTTAAAATGATTAAAGGATACAAATATCAGCTTCACTAAACAAATTTAAATTCAAATAAAAGCATTGTATAAATGTCAACAGTCATGATGAGCTTTGATGGGTCTATAGATATATATACATATATAGATTATATTAAGCTTCATCCATAAATCCTACATACAAAATACAATACAGATAAAACATTTCAAATAGTTTATGGCCATTCTATACAGAATTATATTTATTTCGTTTTTACGAAATGTTATTTCGTTTTTACGAAATGTTATTTTGTTTTTACGAAATGTATTTCGTAATTACGAAATGTTATTTCGTTTTGATAGATTTTTTTGTATTTCGTAATAGCGAAATACATTTCCTAAAAAAGAAATCTTATTTCATAAAAAACGAAATGTTATTTCGTAAAAACGAAATCTTATTTTGTAAAAACGAAATAAATATATTTCGTAAAAATATAAAATAGAGATATATTTCGTTTTTACGAAGTCAGATTTCGTTTTTACGAAATAAGAGTTCGTTGTTACGAAAATAAGATTTTTCCTTTACGAAAAGTATTTCGTAATTACGAAATTAAAAAAATGTATCACATGTCACTTTACGGGCACCGTAGAATTACAAGAGATTTTTCGACACTATGTAAATTCAACTGAGATTTAAAATTCTAATCCCCAGTCGATATACAATAATCTTTTAAAACATATAAAAGGACCCTTAAATCTTAAGAAACAATAAATTAGATCTACAGTATACAAATGTATATGATGTAAAATGTGAGTGTCTTAATTAATCGATGTTTCTTGAACGCGATAAAAATTCAGTTCTAAGCTCTCACAATGACAAGTTCATTCGAAACTATATCTGTTAATTTCAAACATGCTCAAAGTTCATGTAATGCACAGTTTCCTCTCACTCACACTTGCATTCGGGGAAACCGGGCCGTCAAAAAGGAATGCAGTTTGTCAGTGTTTTTCTTTCTTATACATGTTTTGACCTTTTTAAAATTTCCAGACGCTCTACCACCGCTTGTGAGTGAGGTCTCTCGCAGAAATTGCCGTCAACACCATCGAGACACTTACATTTATAGCTACCATCAGGATTATTCATACATTCGCCAAAGTTTCTACACTGATGGTTCTTACACGGCCGGTTATCTGAAATGGTGAGGTACACAATCTAATTTAACTATATAACGGCAAAACGGATTTTAAATATTTTCTCTCTTCCAACTAAAACGCCGATACAGACTTCAACAGAATACAAAAGAAGGAACTGTGACGTTAATTGATAGCGTGACTTCCGATACCCTGCAGAAAATATACACTTACACAAGCGGCTGCATTTCTTATACAAACATGTAGGGAAAAGCCTGTATTTTATTTTACGATAAATACAGCAAGCTTTACCAAGGACGACGTGCCGTAAATGACGTAACGACGTGACGTATGTAAATAAGCGCGTCCAATCGTATTTCGCGTTTTAAGGTTACAATGATGTATTAATACGCGTTAACTAAGTTCGGGGTAATATTCAAAGAAAATAACGTATTAGAATCGAAATAATAAATTGTTCCCAATATTTCACCATTGATTAAAATACAGTCAGTCGTTTGAATGCGAAAAATAAAATCACTCATGCTACGCACTCGTGATTTAATTACTACGCATTCACACTCCTGAATATATTTTATTTATGAAATAACATCCGTTCCAGCGGTGTTAGTCGTTTAATAAACAATGATTTGGAGTACTGATACGCAGAAATAAGCCACGAAGGCCTGAGTGGTTTATAACTGCGTATCAGTACGACAAATTATTGTTTATTAGACGATAACAACGCTGAAAAGGATGTTATTTCGATTCTAACATGACCAGATATTACAAAAGGTGAATAAATGCAAAGCTTTATCTTCTACGCGAACGCTCATTTAACGTCATGAGGCGCAATTTGACGTCATGTTTACAGCATAACGGTTCCCGCGTTGTTTATGGTTTAATATAACATAAATTTTCTACTATTTGTATAAAGAGACAAAATCGTGAGTCATGTTAGAATCAACGATGAAATACAGGGAGACATTCATTATTTCTTAAACATACTATTTCGTGATGGCAGAAAAATGTTTGTAATTCTTTGTCGCGACTGTATTATACACTTTATATAGTTTACGTTAGTGCTGGCAGTTAAGAGTGACCTAAAATTGAAACGGAAAGTTTATATAAAGATTGAAGCCACCGACCTTGACAAACGATGTAAATGTCAGTCTAATGATCGAAGTAAGTTACCTACCGATCTGGCACGTTTTGCCCGAGAACCATTGTGGGCACTGGCACGAGTAATCGGCAACCTTATCAACACACACGCCTTTGTTAAGACACGGATTTGGTGAACACTCATCAATGTCTGAAACAAAAAAGTCTAAGCTTTTAAAGGTTGTTTACTTGACCACTATTATATTGTAGAAACTTCCATTTGATAGACCAGTTTGGTCTAGAATTTAATACCATTCGAAGGATGTACGGAAAATACATATTTAAAAGTATGTATGTAGTTCAACAAGATTGAGTGAAACGTATCTGTACTAAGAGCTCATAAGAACACAACGGTAAATGAAGAGGGGAACGTTTAAATACTGCCTCATTCACTGTTGTTAAGCTATCTCCCAGTACCAACCATGCGCGAAGACAACGATTACAAGCATCTAAAAGTCATATATGGTATAAGATATAAAGGAACAACGTTCAGTGAGACATGTCTACCCTTTAAGTTCAATAGAATGTAACAGTAAATACGGATGAGAATGCATTTACTATTCCTGAGTTGTATTACAAATCATCAATAGAGGTTGACACTTACTGTAACAGTGAGCATCTTGCCAGAGTCCTGTCGCTGTACATTTGATATTTGGCTGACTAGGAGCATAACCTGTTTCACATTTCACTGATGCCTCAGACATATAAGTGGTCTTTACAAACTCTAGTTTACCATGTTCCATGTCTGGTTTCCCGCAGTCTGGAAATAAAAATTAATATAAATTATTTAATAGACAGATTTATACCATTTGATTATATTTATGTCGCTAGGGGTAAATCAATGTCTAATGAATACAACTGCTAAAGCGGATGCATTTTTTTGTTCACAGCAGACGATCAATGAGTATAATGTTTTTGTTTCGCTGTTCAGTAAGTTTATCAATCAATTAATTATTTTCTTTCGTCTTGCTTCTTTGTTCCACTAACAATGAGATATTTTGAGAATTGTCTGGTTCGACTAGAACTGGAAAGCAGCATTGTTAACAAATTACACTTAATAAAATATTGAAGACAGAGACTGGCTTTGATACTGACCTACAGGTTCACACACTGCCTCTCCCCACCTTCCATCTTCTTCACACGTAACTCTTTCCTTACTTCTTTGGTAACCAGGGGCACACGTGACGGTTGCCATGGTATTATAAGTACTCTCTTGATGTTTGTTTAGAGTAAGTCGCCCATTTTCAACTACTGGCAGTGTTTTACCGCAATCTGAAGATACACATAGACCCGAATATGAAAGAGGTCATGAGAAAAGGAATACTTTATAACTAGAAGGAAACTAAAGTCTAAAGTTATCGCTAAAGGCGACTACGTCATGACACTACTGTAGATCTACTACTTCATTTTGAAACTATGCATTATTTAAGTTTCATTTTCACGATAACCATTTTTTTCAAGACTGTCACCAACATCTGCACACAATTTATGATAATGCCTTTGGTAATTTCTGTTGTTTAACATAAACATTATTACGTAAGCTTCGTTCTCAGAAATTCACTAAAATTAAACTGCACCTACCAGTCACGTGACAATTCACTAGAGACCATTTTCCGTTGCTCTCGCAGATGGTTTCCGGCTTTGAACTAGAATATCCCTTCGAGCAAACGACAGACGCGTTGGAGCCATACTTGGTCCCTTCCTGGTCGTCGACAATAATAGATCCAAAACGTATTGGAGAAGGCCTTCCGCAGTCTGAAAACGGAATTGCACTTACATGTACTTTATAAACATGCAATACCTGACTGTAAATGCAAGTAATACAGATCAAATGAAGTTGGATAGCTTTGAACTGAAGTATAAATCATGTGTGTATTACGTAAACGTCTTATTCCTCGGGTACTTTAATAAGCTCGGAAAAGATCACATTACGATAAGTAGCACATAACGTTCTAAGGAAAGGTATATTTATTTTATGTTTTCCAGTGAATAATAGTGTTTTCTCAGTAAAATAAACATGAAAGTCCACAGTTTTGAATCTGAGCTAAACATAAGAATTAATAAATTATATTTTGCTTTTTCAAAAACGAAAGTAGGTTTTCTAGTTTTTCTTTGTGATTTTCCAGAAGTCTGACAGAAAGAGGCTGTAAATAGGCTGTACATGAATGTGCAATTTGTATCTCTGCAATAAAGCAAAAGTAGGACAAAAAGACCACCCAGTTCAATGTAAGAAAATTCAAAAACATTAACTCGTTTTTCTGCAGGAGTATTTCTAACAGGCAAATACTCCGCGGCTATTATAAACGTTAGAAGACAGTTTCAAACTGTATTTCCCTGTTACAAATACAGATTAAAATAAAATTTGATTTGGTCTTAGTAATGGACCTTTAAAGGTTTCTTAAAAAATTACATATTAATTTAGGAGAATAATAAATAACGAAAGTATTAAACCCAATATTCACGTATGGATTGACCGCCTGGCACGAGTTATGCGAAAGGATTTAGAATACGGTAGACCAATGGATTTAATTTTAAAAGAGTTCTAGTTCTGGGTTAAGACATCTATATTTTTTGTTCTTTGTAGTTTATTATTTTTAAATGATTTTTGAATGCTTAAACATATAAAAATTTCTGTAATGTATGTTGTTACACATGTAGCCTGACAAAATAGGGGATATTGTTTATTGAGGAAAAGGCTAGATTAATTATAACTTTTCTCAAAAAAGTAATAAAAAAAATTAAAAAAGATATTTCAAACATTGTTCGAATAATTGTTCTATCGAGTCTTGTTTTGTCCAAAACGATGTTATTACAGCTATTAAGAATTAATACCGCTGCACCAAGAATGAAATACCGTATAAAATATGTTTGATACTTAAGACAGTCAATGCATATATAGCAAGTAAACAGCAGACAGTATAAAGCTGTAATAAAAAGAACAGAGTGAACAATAGTATTTACCTGTTATCAAACGTTTAATGTTCTCCTTTCCCGCCTTTGTATTGATGTAAAATGCCGAGGTAGCGACAAGTCCTATTAGCCAGTACGTTTCTATGTTCGATCTTTCGTTTGTCTTTGATTTGCTTGTGTTCTCATTTTCCTTGTTATTTTTTTCTGACAGCGTATGCTCCGATTCGTACGTTTTGTGGAATTCTTCGTGATGTTCTGAACTTATCCTTCTTCGGTCATCTCTAATATACCCTAGGTTTTTCATATCCTCCGTTTGTTTCATGTTTACTGTTTCAGTTATATAATATGTGGTTAGTCTCACTTCTTGACTGACGTTTCCCCGTTGCGCTTGTTATTTTAAAGTATGATATTTGTAATCTTCTATTTATATCTTGTGGATTTTCCAGTATTGCAAAATGTTTCTGTGTTTTGCAATATTAGCATTTTTTTTGGTATGCGTACGCATTCTGGGCTGGTAAGTGAATAACCATACACACACAAAGAAACATTATAAATCGTCTCACGAGTCGTCATTTTGCTGTGTCTTGAGCATTTGATAAATCCTTTTGGATCTGTAATGGTTCAACAAAGGTTCGACGCCGACACCCGGATGAATGGAATAGTTTGCAATATTCTTTACTTGAAATAGGCGAGCTAAAAAAGTAAAACGGCGCCGGGGTTGAATCAAACTCCTTACAGATATTTGATTGGGTAAGCTCCGCTCTTTAGAAACTCACATGGCATTCTTCTTTGAAACTAGTGGTTAGTTTTTCACTTATTAAAAGTAAAAACCATTTGCTAAATGGTCCCCTTTCAAACGAGGATGTATTTTATATATCCCTCTTAACCTATTCGCTTGATCTTTTGTACAGTATATCTAATTTCAATGAAATATTGGATTTCCACTAATATCACATGATTTTAACACAACAATGACGTAGCGTATTGTCATTGGTTGAAGTTCTATGTTAGGGATCGATGAGGCGTGAAAATTAGGCCATTTGACTAGGGTATAACCAGCACTTTAACAAATATAAAACATATGCATGACCCGTACGAACGGTAAAACCAAATTAAAGGAATTCCCAGCGACTCATAAAATACTGAATAGGCAAATTACCTTTGTTATTTACGTATCAAGTCCTCCCATTACGTTTGTTTTGAATCGGTGGATCAGTATTCCTAGTGATGCTGGATGTGCAACTATCATTATCGCATGCTGCTGAGGCATTTATTTAATAGTTTTGTTCTGTTATACACATGTTTTAAAAGTATGCCGTTATATGAGATATCACCAAAAAATATGCCTGTTATATAGCATATCGTCTTCTAAATTCAGTGCAAAAAACACAGCTTCCAAACCCTGGAAATGTCAGTCTGAATACACACATTGTTCCTGTTTAAATACTTTTTCTCAACGCTTGTTAATATTTTCTGCGCTTTCGTCTAATCGTTGTCTTTTCATTGTATGTACCTCCCCTACTTATTCCTTCATTAGAAACACTACAATCTGGGATATCTAGTTTAGTTTAAACTATATTTTAATCAAAAGACACACATTTAATACAACAGACAATAATTAACAATGGTCGTGAGAGGATTAGAGAATAAGTGTTAGCAACACTTATTTTAACCCTTTTCCTAATGTATAACTTATTTAGTCTAAATGTGCAAGTAATATTCCGGTAACAGTGTTAACAAATATCATATTCAAGATTTAGAACAATATGAAACAAAGTAAAATACGAACAGCAAATAGAAAAGTGGAAGGGTATATTGGAGGAAAGGAGGAAGAATGGAAAGGACAAAGAGGAAGGAAGATATGAAGGTTAATTCAGCCAAGTAAAAACATGTTTTATTCAAATCGTTTGGTTGCATCTATGTATTTCTGAACTTGATTGAAAACGAATGAGTTTTGGTCAATTGTAAGGTATTCAGAACCGTATAATAAGTTTTGCAAAAGAGGTGGGCATGGTAAATTGTCGAGATAGTGTTGTCTTTTATTATAGAAGTTAGGGCATCTTAGAAGGTAGTGATCGGTGGATTCAATGACTCCACATGTGCATAAAGGTGAATTAATAAGGTTTCTCCTGAAGAGAAAATTGTTAAGGGGACTACAATCTAATCTTAGTCTGCATTGTTGAATTTGAAGTTTTCTGGCACCAGTATTATAATATAATGGGGGTTTGATGCAGTTTCCAGATATCCTAGATTTAAACATTGTCAAGCTAGTGATATTTTTTATTTCGTCAGGTAAGTTGTTGTAAGTGCGAACGGTAGATGGCAGAAAGGAGTTGGAATAGAGAGTTGTCTTGCATTGAATTTGCGAGTAATTTGTGCTGTTCCGCAATGTATAGGCTGATCTGGACTCATTTCGTTCTGGAACCAGGGACTGGAGGTACTCTGGACTTAAATTGTATGTCATCTTATAAAATATTACCAATTTATGTTGATTACGTCGGTCAATTAGTTTTTGCCATTTTAAGTCGTCAAAAAGTACAGTTAATTTCGCATAACTTAGTTGCACCAGTGACGATTTGGGCCGCTTCTGTTTGGATTGCTTCAATATGATTCGATTGTTCGATGGTGCAATTTGACCAGACTATGTCACCGTATTCCAAAAGAGATCTAATGAAACTAAAATGCATGTTCTCGAGTGATTTTCTGTCGACAACAAATTTGAACTGTCGGAGGATTGCAATACCTTTCCATGCCTTGTCTGTTATTAATTTAATTGTTGAAGACCACTTTGCATCATGTGAAATATAAATACCTAAATGTTTATGTTCGTTAACATCTGTAATTACCGTGTTGTTCATAATAAGGTTTGGACGATTAGGTTTATATTTTTTTCTACTTATTATATGTGATTCGGTTTTATTTGGATTAAAATTGACCAGCCAAGTTTTAGCCCAAGTATCAATTATGCTAAGATCACGGTTTAGTTCATTTGCTGCTGAAACAGGATTGTCAACCAGGCATGGGGTCAACTACTTGGTAAAGTAATGCATTACCATTACCATTACATTGTGATTTACCTCATTACCATTACCATTACCATTACAGCAATTTTGAAGATAATGCATTACCATTACCATTAACATGCCATGGTAATTCATTAGCATTACCATTATATTTAAACATTTTTTAAAAAACGTTTATAGTATACCATTCGATACTTTTATTCTGAAAATTGTCACATGATATGAGTGCTAAAGTCGGGCGGCAGCATTTGGCCTTAAAGTTTCCAGATGTATCAGAAGGAATCTCAAAATGGGTTTTCAGTGTATCCATCTTGACTAAATACTCCAAAGTCCAAACTAGATGCCAATGATATACTAATCTATACAGCGAACAGACTATTCTTGAGTTAATAGAACAATTATCCAGTGTTTTTGTTAACAAAAAAATCATGACAATTGCAATATACTGTGTTGTACAGTATAAGGGTACATTTTACATATGATTTAGGATTGAATGCTGGAATGTGATCCTTCACACCTGCTTGTTTTACTATACCAAATTCACAGGTTGTACTTGTTGTATAGCTTATCCTTCACACCTTAAATTTTGATAAAACAATGGACTGTTCAACCCCTACATTGTGACCAGAGGGTAAATTTATTTATTGAAATATTTGTTTTAAAGACAATAAAAGCATGGATTTCCTCAATATATAGATAAGTAATGGCAAGTAATGGAAAAGTAATTGACCATTACCCTCATTTTAAAAAATAATGCATTGCATTACCATTACATGTAATGAGAAAATAGCTCCATTACCCATTACCTTCCATTACTGAAAAAATAATAATGCCCATTATCCATTATCCATTATCCATTACCCATTACCCATTGCCCCATGCCTGTTGTCAACTATAACATAAAGACTAGTGTCGTCTGCAAAAAGTCGTATGTTAGAGCTAATCTCTGTGACAATGTCATTGATGTAGATTAAGAATAATATCGGCCCTAGTATTGAGCCTTTTGGCACGCCAGCTGATATGGAAAGAACCGTTTAAAACAACTCTCTGTCTTCTACCGCTAAGATATGATTTAAACCATTTATGCAATTTTCCAGTTATACCAATGCAATTAATTTATGCAATAACCCCCTATGCCACACTCGATCAAAAGCTTTAGATATATCACAAAAGACCATTCTAATTTCTTTACCTTCATCTAAAGCTTTACATATATCATTATACAAATACACCAATTGGTTGACAGTAGAATCGGAAGGTATGAAGCCTGACTGTAATGGCGTAAGAATTTTGTTTTCACGAAGAAAGTTGAAAAGATATTTCAAAATACATCTTTCCATTGTTTTCCCTATACAACTCAAAAGTGAAATAGGGCGATAATTACAGGGATCGGAAGGATCAGACTTTTTGTAAATGGGACAAACATTAGCTAGTTTCCAGTTTGATGGACAGTGACCGTTGGTTAGCAGATTATTAAAGTAATTCAAAAAGATTGGTGCTAGTACTACATCACCTTCTCTTAATAACCGGGGATGTACGAGATCTGGACCAGAAGCTTTTGGCGTTTTTAATGATTTAAGAATGTCTAACACGTCTTGGTCGAGAATAGTAATGTCTTGTAAAGGCCTATATGTTGGTATGTGTTATGGGAGGATTGGGCAGCTATTATCTTCAAGCGAAGACTGGGGCACAAAAATATTCGTTAAGTATATTAGCCTTTTCTTCGTCCGTGTTAGCTGGTTTGTTATAATAAATAAGACAGGGAATTGATTGTGTTGAAGGGTTGAGTTTAAGTAGTTGTTTTGCGTACTTAAACCAGCTTTTAATATCGACATCATTAGTTTATTTATCATTTTCTTATCATGTTGATTTCTAGCTTGGCGTATTTCACGAACAACTTTATTACGTTTAGATCTAAATTTTGACCAGTGATAATCGGTATTGCGTATTTTAGCCTTGCAATGTAATCGGTGTCGTTGTCTAATTAATTTAAGTAAGGTGTTTGTAATCCACGGGACGTCATGTGGTCGAATTGTACAAATTTTGCTTGGAATTGATTTTTCGGCACAGTCGATAATTGCGGATGTCATTTGTTCGGATGATTCATAGAAATTCTCATTAGTCGTTATTTTGTTCCAATCATGGGAAGTAAGAAGGCTACGGAATTTGTGGTAGTCTCCATTATCATAATTCCAGACTCTGCGTTGATATGAATTAAATTTGAGCTTTTTGAAATTAAGGACTAGAACAATTGGACAGTGATAACGAACAACTTCAGAGATAAATGGGTCATTAACGAAACTTGTTATTACGTTGCCAGGATTCTTAATAATCATTAAATCAATTAGTGAGCGTGAAGTTTGTGTAGTGGGTGGGTTCGTTTATAAGTTGATGGAAGCCGTAAGAGTCAATAAGTGGTTGGATTGTGTTTTTATTTAAGACATTGATATTAAAATCGCCAGTCATAATTATGTTAATTATACTTGTGTTGTTAGCACGATCGATACTCTCCTCGATAAGATTGAAGTAACTTGCATTGGCATCAGGTGGTCTATAAAAAGCTCCGATCAGAATTGTATGCTTATTAATTTTGACTTCTACCCATAATGCTTCTAACCCAACGATACTTAAATCGTCGCGTTATTTACTATATAGGTTATCACGAACGTAAATTGGTACTACACCGCCTAATCTACCGAGTCTATCCGCTCGGTATGGCTTGCAAAAATTTGAAATCAGGATATCGTCGTCTGTAATTTTGGGAGATAACCACGTTTCAGTAAAGACAACAATGTCGTTTTGCTGGGATTCGGCCTCGATTATGTCAGTTTTCGGTTTGAGACTTTGTATGTTTAAGTGCATTATATTGAACCCTTTATCAAGTAAATATATAGACTGTGACGAGTTGTTAGGTAGTGAAGGTCCCGGATTTTGATGAACATCAGCAGATAACTATGATTTTGAAAAAAGTAAAACTGATAATTACAGAAAGCAGGACACAGGATGTTGTAAAAATACGAGCCACTAATCCAGCATTTGTAGCATTTAGCAAAGACATGGCTATTCTTTTCTTTGGATAAGAGATGACTTTAGCGACAGAATGTCTAATTTGTTCAATTACAGATGAAGCACCTTTCGTTAAGTTATCCAGGTACATTCATGTAAAACAAATAGCAAAAAATCTGACCGTAACTTGTACACGTGCTGGTAATAAAGAGAAAAGTATGCCTCTCCAAACGTGAATACAAGTATTCGTTAAAGCATATAGTACTGTGCTAGCGTATTGTTATATTATCTACTGTATAAAAAACATTTTCTATCCAGATAATCGATCCAAAGGGATCAATGTATCTATGTTCAATATACCTTTAACTATGTTTTCAAAATCAGACGGCTACATACAGTTGCACTAGTATCTAGAAGGACCATAAATATCCTATATACCGCTTGCAAGATTCAAGAAATTGGACAAACATCCAGAAGATATTTCAGAGAAAGAATTTGGTAGAGGTTTACATAACAAACAAGGAACTGAATTAATTTCAGAATCTTGCCAATTGTCTCTAGGGAAGAATAGTTTCAAAAGTTCCTATTACATATATATATAGCTCTATATATAACAATATAGGACCCATGGATCGTTTTTGTCAAATTATTTTAAAATCGGGTAAGCAGATTTTCAAGACTTTTACCTTTGGTAAAGCAACCCAAGTTATGCATGAATACACTTCATTTGAAGGAGTCTTATAGAGAACCATCCAATGAGCATTCCTGAATAATTCGACCAAAAATGTCAAGTTTAGGAGATCAGACGAAACACGACGGACACAGGGTCATCACAATAACTTCATCCTCAATGAAAACAAGGTAAAGACATGACAAAAACATGCTTTAGATTTAAATTTAATCAACAAAAATAATTTAACAGCCTCAGCAGCATTTAATATATGTTTCTGCTTTTGAAGGATCAGCTATCTGCACTTTTTCCAAAACACAGTTCGCCATAACACACACATCAACGCTAAACAATACGTCAGTATTCTTCATTAACAGAGTTTATACATTCAAACAGTAATATTTGAATTTAACCGGTAAAATAGATGGAACATTCGCTGCATTTCTGACCATTCATCTCAGTTTGTAACTGCATGGAGAATGTCCGCATCTACAATATTAATCTACGTGAAAACTAGTTCGTCGGGTATACTAGTATTTCTATAAAATCGTGCAAAGGGAATCTGTCCTACACCGTCCCATGTGATAGGAAGACCTGGAAACCCACAACTGCTTTTAATTCCTAATACTGATTCAAATCGTTTGTATAGGTTATATTGGACAGTCTTTTGACTTACGTCACAGATAAAACATGTCAAATATTAAAACAGTGTAATGGTAATTCTATACAGAATTATGAAACTATTTGATATTATATAAATACAACTTAAATTATTATGTTAGATCTAAAATATACAAATGTATATGATTATACCCCTTTACAGTAAAAACTAAGTGTCTTAATTTATCGATGCTTCTTAGTTTAGTGTATACTAATTTATTTTAGATGGATTGTGGAGAAAGCTTGTAGCTTATCGAGTCACTCTCGAGTCCACTGCCTGGAAAAACCAGTACTGGTGTCAACCTCCGGGATGAGCGACAGACACCTCAACCTCTACACCACCGCTCCTCTTTCTTAAACTCGATAAGAATTCAGTTCTAAGTTCTAACAATGACAAGTTCATTCGAAACTTGATCTGCTAATTTCAAACTTGTTCATGTAATGCACAGTTTCCTCTCACCACAACTTGTATTCGGGGAAACCCGGTCTTCAAAAAAGGAATGCAGTTTGTCAGTGTTTGTTTCTTGCTCATGAAGTTCTAAGCTATTCATGTTCAGAAGAAAATTCATCCTTGACTATGACAGAACTTCCTTTTGTGGCACTAGTGACGTCTCTCGCAGAAATTGCCGTCAATGTGAGCAGGACAGTTACATTTATAGCGGCCATCAGGACTATTGATACATGTGCCACCGTTTCTACACTGATGGTTCTTACACGGCTGGTTATCTGAAATGGTGAGGTACAAAATCTAATTTAACTATATCGGGCCAAACACCGATTGTAAAGATGTAAATTTCTCATCCAACGAAAACGTTGATACAGACTTGAACAGAATGCAAAAGAAGGAACTGTGACGTTAATTGATAGCGTGACTGCCAGTACTCTGCAGAAAATATATACTATTTCATGATGGCAGAAAAATGCATTTCTTTGTCGCGACTGTATTATACACTTTATATAGATTACGTTAGTTCTGGCAGTTAAGAGTATATAAAATTGAAACGGAAAGTTTATATAAAGATTGAAACCAACGACCTTGACAAACGATGTTAATGTCAGTCTAATGATCGTATACAAGTAAGTTACCTACCTATCTGGCACGTTTTGCCCGAGTACCATTGTGGGCACTGGCACGAGAAATCGGCAACCTTATCAACACACACGCCTTTGTTAAGACACGGATTTGGTGAACAATCATCAATGTCTGAAACAAACAATGTAAGCTGTTACAGGATGTTTACTTGCACACTATTATATTGTAGAAACTTCCACTTGGTAGACAAGTTTGGTCTAGAATTTAATACCATGCGAAAGATGCACCGAAAATACATATTTAAAAGTATGTATGTAGTTCAACAAGTTGAGTGAAACATATCTGTACTAAGAGCTCATAAGAACACAACGGTAAATGAAGAGGAGAACGTTTAAATATTGCTTCATTCACTGTTGTTCACTATCTCCCAGTACCAACCATGCCCGAAGACAACGATTACAAACATCTAAAAGTCATAAATGGTATAAGATATAAAGGAACAACGTTCAGTGAGACATGTCTACCCTTTAAGCTCAATAGAATGCAACAGTAAATACTTTGGAGAATGCATTTACTGTTCCTGATTTATATTACACATCATTTATAGAGGTTGACACTTACTGTAACAGTGAGCATCTTGCCAGAGTCCTGTTGCTGTACATTTGATATTTGGCTGACTAGGAGCATAACCTGGTTCACATTTCACTGATGCCTCAGACATATAAGTGGTCTTTACAAACTCAAGTTTACCATGCTCCGTGTCTGGTTTCCCGCAGTCTGGAAATAAAATATTAAATATTAATAGACAGATTTATACGATATGATTATATTGATGTCGCCAGGGGTAAATCAATTTCTAATGAATACAACTGCTAAAGCGGATGCATTTTTTTTGTTCACAGCAGACGATCAATGAGTATAATGTTTTTGTTTCGCTGTTCAGTAAGTTTATCAATCAATTAATTATTTCCTTTCGTCTTGCTTCTTTGTTCCACTATCAATGAGATATTTTGAGAATTGCCTGGTTCGACTAGAACTGGAAAGCAGCATTGTTAACAAATTACACCTAATAAGATATTGATGACATAGACTGACTTTTATACTGACCTACAGGTTCACACACTGCCCCTTCCCATCTTCCATCTTCCTGACACGTTACTTTTTTCTTACTTCTTTGGTAACCAGGGGCACACGTGACGGTTGCCATAGCATTATAAGTACTTTCTTGTTCTTTGTTTAGAGTAAGTCGACCATTTTCAACTACTGGCAGTGATTTACCGCAATCTGAAGATACAAATAGACATGAATATGAAAGGAATCGCTTTTATGACTTTTAATAACTTGAAGGAAACTAAAGAACGGCGAATACTCTTCATTTTGAAAATATGCATTACGTGTATCTTAACTTTCATTTTCACGATAACCAATTATTTCAAGACTGTCACCAACATTTTCACACAATTATTATAACTACTGTATGGTGATTTCTGTTGTTCTAACATAAACAATATTATGTAAGCTTCGCTGAATTTAAACTGCACCTACCAGTCACATGACAATATACTGAAGACCATTTTCCGTTGCTCTGGCAGACGGTTTCCGGCTTCGAACTAGAATATCCCTCTGAGCAGACGACCGACGCTTTGGAGCCATACTTGGTCCCTTCCTGGTCGTCGACAATAATTGATCCAAAACGTATTGGAGAAGGTCTTCCGCAGTCTGAAAACAGAATTGCATTTATCTGATAAACATACAACACTTTGTTTGTAATTGTGCTTATTGGGTCCACCATCCTCTAAAGAGGCTATCATCGGTACGACCCGTAAAAAAACATACAAGACTCTGATGTAAATAATTTATATACGGTAAGTAGTACACAGTTGGATAGCTTTAAACTGAAGTAAATAGATGTGCATACCTTAAAACGTCTTCTTCTATGTCAGTTTTGTAATATGTACTTTAATGAGCTCGATAAAGATTACATTACGATAAATATAGCACATTACCTTTTAACTCCAAGCTTTTCAAGAAATAAGATACAATGTATGTAAACCTATATTGTATGTATATAATGTGTATTTTTAAATGTCTTAAAAGCTAGCTTAGTGGCCTCTATTTTCCTCGGTTAAGCGAAATTGAACATAAAGGTACATCTTAAATGTATTAAAATCAATATTGACCTGTGGATTTGTTATATTAAAGGATCTAGAATACGGTACACGAATGAATGACCATTAATTCAAATATGAGTTTAATTTTAAAATGTTCTAGTACTGAGTTAAGACATTTTTAGTTGTAATGTTGATAGTCTTATCTTGAAGAATAAGTTGAGTTTATTATTTTTAAATGACTTTTAAGAAAAAGGTTTAATCAATTTAAACTTTTCTTAAAAAAGAAATTTAAAAAACTAACAGATTTCAAACATTGTCAAAATAATTGTTTATCGTCCAAAACGATGTTGTTATATGTATTAAAGTCCCAGGATCACATTGACTAGTAGCTTTTATTTTACCAAGAAAGATGTCTTACCGACGGAAATGACCTGTATACAGTGTACCAAAAACAGTCATTAATTTACTTTTTAAATCGATGTACATGTTAGAAATACAGAGCAGTATGTTTTTCAATGATACTGCAAAAATAAAAAGGCTTCCTGGCAACTCTATTTCGTGAAAAAGCGACTTGGATACGAAAGAAATGAATATGTCAACATGGTTTAGGAGTGAAGTTAACATTCTATTATTATCCCATCAATATAATTATCTTACAATATTGATCAGTAAGTCCTGGGACTTAAGAATTAATACCGCTATACCACAAATTAAATACCGTATGAATTAAAGTATAGTTGATACTTTAGACAGTCAATGCATATATAGCAAGTAAAAAACTAACAGTATAAAGCTTTCATATAAAAAAGAACAGAGTGAAAAATAGTATTTACCTGTTATCACACGTTTAATGTTCTCCTTTCCCGCCTTTGAATTGATGTAAAATGCCGAGGCAGTTACAAGTCCTATTAGCCAGAAGTACGTACTTATGTTCGATCCTTCTTTTGTCTTTGGTTTGCTAATGTTCTCATTTGTGCTAGAATTCGGTCCGTGTTGTCTTTTTCTGTTATTTTTTTCTGACAGCGTAAGCTCCGATTCGTACGTTTTGTATAATTCTTCGTCGTATTCTGAACTAATCCTTTTTCGGACATTTCCAATATGTGCTTTCATCTCCTCCGTTTGTTTCATGTTTACTGCTTCAGTTATATGATATGTAGTTAGTCTCACTTCTTGCGGTTTGTTTTTATACTGATGTTACCCGGTTGCGCTCAACTTATTTTAAGGTATGAAATTTGTAATATTCTATTTATATCTGATGGGTTTACCAATATTGCGACAGAAACGTAAAATGCAGTATTGGCATTTTTTAGTATACATACCGACTTTAAAAGCGTATGTATTCTGGGCTGGCAATTAAATGACACGCGCAATTATTTGTCTTGAGCATCTGATAAATCTATTCACTGTATATTGTATTAGTTGTATGTATAGTAGAGTTTGATCCTTGGTACCGGATAAATCATATGACCAATGCCCCCAGAGGAGATAAGTTATTTTAGGTTTCAGTGGATAGCGCAAGATACAGAATGCGTCCCGCTCCAGAGACATTGTCTGGCTCTTTAACATGCCCGGTGTGCAGCACCGATACATGGGACCTCGGTTTTTTAAGTCTCATCCGAAAGACCATTAGAGGAGTGGGGGTCGAACCTGCGATCCCTGGATTACAAGTCCAGTGCGTTTACCACTGCACCACAGATCCGCTCCTTCTATTAGTTTTAGAGATGTAGGATCTATAACTGCATACAAACTTCAACAAATGTAGCTTGCACTATTTATAGACTTCCTTGCTTTTGCAATGCCAATTTGAAAACGACTAACCCAAAGCCTGACAAGACGAACTTTGATGCAAAGCGCAAAAGACGCCGGTCATGTTTTTGAAGCAGCACTTAAACCCTAAACTGGGAGATGGCTCTGGGACAGGTTTATATAAAATTTGCATTGTAAACATCAGCGAACCCTTTTTACCCTGAAAGAGCTACAGAATTAAAAATGTTCAAAATAAGAATGGGTAATATATTTTGCTATTTTAAAGGATTTCTTAGAGTATATTAAAGTGCAGGGCTAATAGACCACTTACACGGGTGGCAAACTCTCCCTACCACCACAAAATGTATAAAAGGAAACTGTTGGGTGCGAACTTCCGAGTTGGTGGGGTTGTAAAAATCATCAAAAATGTGAGTATGAGTCTTGTAAATGTTTTTTTGATGAAGAACTTTCAAAAATCGGGGAATGTAGTTACCAGTAGAGATGTTGAGACAACCTGTTGCATGACATTTTGAAATAATTCAAAATGTTGTACTCTACAGAACATTCATAAGTTTGCGACACTCTCGATTTTCCATAATTTAAGTGAAACTATCATGATATTTACTATGCATGAGAAAGAAACACCAATATCTCACAATACAGTATGTGGAATTCAATAATTTGTAAGAATGTTGAACTTTATCAGTTGTAGAGTGAGTTTATCCAAAAAAAAATCATCACAGGTTTAAGGTCATAAATGCACCTATATATTCAATTCAAAGGGAGGTAATTTAAGAATTTGAATATTTGGTGTCTCAACTCTCGCTCTCAAAACATTGTTGAGTTTTCTAGCCTTGACATTAGTTTGTCTCAACTAACAGCAAAAAGAATATTTTGTCTTGACAACCAATTTTGTTTTTGATAAATTGTCTGTTTTCACTGTATGAGTTATCTCCCTTTTATGCATGATAAATGACTTTAACTTTTAGGCCTATTATCGCCTTTGTTTTTGTCTTATCTTATAGAGTCAGAGTGTAATGCATTGATTGTATATTGTGTTAGATATTTGCATAATAAAAGTGTAAAGTTTTCATTTTGAGTGTACTACCAGTAGCCTTTTCGCAGTAACTTGAGAACTACACAAGATAATGAGGTGAAATTTTCAGGACAATTAGAGTAATACCGGTTTATAAGACATTTTTTGATTCCAAGGTAACAAGAAAAATATTCTGGAAGTTTTAAGATTTTATAAATTAAATGATACAACCCCTTTTTTCAAATTCGCAAATTTTGCCAATAATTAAAATTTGTAAGAATGCGTTTTATTTGTAAAATTCTATCAAATTGTTAAGACTATTATTTTTAATACCAATTAACTGATAAACAGTTACATGTATCACCTTTTTTGCAATAAAAAAAGAATATTTCATAATTTTCACTTATATGGCGAAATAAACAATAAAACCTGACGTGATAGTTTCTCAATACGTCATTTGGCGGGGATTCTTTCAAAATTTGGAACGGGAATATCGGTGAGCATAAAAACCGCTGGTGGATAAATTTTAATCTTGCAATATACATGTAAGACTTTTTAATTGCATTTGCATTCTTCATTAAATTTATGGAATAATTAGGACAATGACTATTGTGTTTGAGTCAGAATCAGTGCATGCCACACAACTGCTACTGTAGAGCTGCAAAGCATGGTGACCATTCTATCAATAATTATTGTTATACAATTTGTCATGATTTATGAAGTACATTTAGTAAATTATCATAAAAATGGATATAAAACATACATACCTTTTAAATTCAATGAATGTTGTAGTGGTTATAATCTTAGAAACTTTAAAGTGAACCAGTGGATAACTTTTGAGCTGTTCAGCGCGCGATACCAATTCGTAGAACTCGCTTACTTTTTTCGTACAGTATATCTAATTTAAATAAATCGACTAAATAAAAGATCGGATTTCCACTAATCAATATCACATGAATATAACACGATTAAACGTGGCGTACTCTCATTGGTTGAGTTCTATGTTACGGGTCGATGAGGCGTGAAAATTAGGCCATTTGACTAGGGTATACCAGCGGGTAGAAAGTAAACAAGCAGTGTCGTTTTAAATGGTTACATGACTTTCAATCATCATCACCAGTTTTTTGATAATTAATGGTTTTACAAATATAAGGCATATGCAGGCCAGGCTGCAGCCATTTTACTTTTATCCGTTTCATGTACATGTGTATATCTATTGAGAGCGGCGGGGCTCCGTAGGACTTAAGACAGCCTTTTTTCTCGCGGACGGGAATTCGTCATGACTGTGTTGTGAATTCGACTTTAGTTATGATTGTTTTGATGGGTTTTTTGAAACCGAGAACACCTCAGACACTCCAAGTCATTTTGAATCAGGGGTAGTATTTAGATTGCAAGTTTTGTAGGTTGTCTAAAAATAAATTATGAAACAACACCAGTTCACCCAAGATAAAAGCAATTTACATGGTACGTGGATTTCATCTTAAAGAAAAAAAATCATGAATATTCTTCGACAATTTAAATGCAGTCATCAAATACATTGTATTCTTGCCAACGGTTTCAGGTCGCTTAAATGTCTAGTACTGAAAATGTCTCTTTGACACGTAAAATGATTACTGTATATGAGTGCGAGATTGCTCAGTGTGCACGATCAGGATTTATATCAGCAAAACGAAGTATGCATGCTTAACAACATTAAAATTGCCTTATTTTTTATTTCTCCTTAAATGACAAAAACCGCACTCTCTCAGTTAATTATGCACATTTTCTCCTTAAATGCCGTTTTTATATCACACAATGATCAAACAAGACCAGTTTTCCGAAGATACAAGCAATTTTCATATGTGGATTTCATCTGATAGGTTCAAATATTATTAATGCAGTTTCTACTGTTTTCTATATAAAATCGGCCAAGTACTACTTTTTATCATGATTTTTTGCAAGACTACCCTTGATTTGAAGTTGTATCCATATACAAACATAGAATAGAGACAAATAAGGTGTTAGCCGTGTTGCAAGAAAGACCTCGTCCCGGGACTGGAAATGTGCTGTAAACAACGTACATGTATATCTGCGAGTAGGCGTGCAATAATACCATCACTATTTTCATTTCAGCTGACACTTCAGATTTAGTCATAGGAACCTGTGATGTGGATTAAAATCACCTACAGTGGATCCCTTTAACGATGAATATCAAACAAAAAAATCTTGCAAGAAAATGGTACTATATTTGACTCGAAAACGAACGTCATCCTTAATTTATTCTACAGAGATAAGCAGCTTCAGCTTTTTACCCTGAGTTTTATTTGCTACAAAATGATAAACATACTGTCATGGGTAATATTTCAGGATACAGTTGTGTTGCATATTTTCCTTTTCTATGTCTCTGATTCTTACAAAATACAGTAAACCTCGGTTATAAGGAACAGCTTGGGACATCAGAAAATTGTTCCTTATAACCGAGGTACCTTATATCCGTATAGCGAACTAGTTCCTTGTAACCGAGGTTTGTATAGCGAACACAATTTTTATAGCGAACATTATTTTACTGAACATCGGGCCGAACATGAATTTTTAGTGAGAAAGTTGCGAGTCTAGTACCGGTCCTTTCCTTCCCAGCTCGACAGCATGATGTTAAAAGGAATAGAATAAATACTAAAATAAAATATAATTACATGTGCATGTTCATTTTTTTTTTGCACACATTGTCATGTACATGTACAAGAAAAATATCGCAGATTCAAATCTATTCAAATTTACATATGGAATCTACACCGTCTGTACATGAGTGCTTATGACTTCTTGAAGTAATCAAGGATACTCGTTTGAGATTGTTGAGAGTGAATAATATTTGACCAAATATTTAAGATTTAACATAAAATACTTAGATTTTAAACTTTTTGATAGTATTATATTTTGTTCTTTTTATCGTATCCGTGAATTAACAAACTAAACATTATAGAAATGAAATAATTTATTCAAGTAGGCTAACATGAACGCGCATGAAAGTGCCGACGTTACTCTGACGTCATCAGCGTTCCGATTTTTAATAATTTTATTCTTTTATGTCTGTTCGCTAAAACCGAGGTGTATTCCATTGAATTTTGTACTCTGGGACTGCAAAATTTGTTCCTTATAACCGAGTGTTCCTTATAACCGAGTTCCCTATAACCGAGGATTTTTACATTGAATAAGGTAGGATTTAGATCGGGGATTTGAAAACTGTTCCTTAAACCGAGTGCCTTAATCCGAGTTCCTTATAACCGAGGTTTACTGGACAAATATGGAGGACACCAAGTAGTGTGATAATTCTCAATGCATAATTACTTCCACACAACTACACTTCTATATCAGGGTTTCAAACTTCACGTCTATGCTTACATAATTACTTCTGATACATCGAGTTATCAAGCATTTCTTCTTTACTCGAGTACTTTCTTTTATTTCCAGTGCAAACCAAAAACCAAGCGGGCCGCTTCATAGCTTTGAAAGAACTCACCTGATTCGTTTACACTTTTCATTTGAATACTTAACTGTTCTTCTACTATACTACCTCCTTTACTAACAACTATGTTCATGATTACTGAAATGCATCATTGCATTCAGTCATCATGTGTTGATGATATCAGAGACATAGAATTCTTCGTCTCTGGTGATATACTATGCCCTCTACATATATTATATCTTATAATTCAATACTTGTTTCAGGTAAGTACTGCTATTTTATTAATTCCTAGATCTTCAATGTATTTTACTCTTTGAATATGTTGAAACATGTATAAAGTGTATATTTATAAGTAATTAGCCATAAAGATAGTCTTTATACATCACTCTAAAATAACACATTGTAACTGTACGTCAGTAAACTGTTATATCGAGATGCATCATTGCATTCAATATTCATGTGTTCATGATATACATTGCTATGGAATAGTTACTTTATTATGTTTAAATAAATCATATCTAATAATTCAATACTTTTTTCAGTTGTGAGTTACCTTAGCCAGCTAGAGAACCCATCACCTACTATTATAAATATTTGACTGGAGGGCCCTTCGGTTTCGTCAAGATATGCTGAAAAATTTCTAACGTAACGCTAGTACTAACTGTCACCCAATTTAAATCTTCGTTATAACAAGCTCATTTAAATATAAATATTTGCACTTTGGGCCTGTCTCTATCTTTATATCTTTACACGTTTATCATTATGTACATGTACACGTTCTAATACAATATTTAACGAGATAGGGACATACCGGTTTACATCTTTAAAACAACAGTGGAATATTTGCACATGAAAGGTAATTATTCTACATGTACATCCTTATATCATTTTTATACTGTTCATATTTCTGAAAGTCGCCGAAGTGTATTCTAACCAATGCAGCAGACATTTACGGCATACATACACTATTAAGGCATCTTCTTATGTATTCTTCATGATTATGTCAAGAGTCCTCTGCCGGCCATAGACCGGCTTGTGGACGCTGTCTGCTCGTCAGTGCGTCCGAGCTGTAATTTCTACATGCAACTTTCAAATATCTTTATACAGTTCTTGCCCATAAGTCATAACGCAAGGGTGTGTAATGCGCTACACCGAGGCAGCTACTTCAAACGTCAAAGTCACATCAGGGACTCAAAAACTCTTACATAGGTGATATCCGGGCTGCATTTTCTGCATGCATGGGCCAATTTTAAGTTGTTTCCCATAACGTAAGGGCGTATAATGCATTTCGCCTAAATGACTTTCTCAACCGGTCATAATTTTAATCCAAACCTCTTCCTTTAGAAATAATGCTTCCGGCGTTGTTATGAAATTGAATTTGATTTTTGTCTGTTTCTACAACGATGCCTTTGAAGTTGAACTCTTACCTTAAAAAAGTTCTGCTTTTATAAAAGCAATACAAAAAATTGCGTATAGTATAGAGAAAATGCACGCTAATTTAAATAAGTTTTTACGAAAACGACTTATCCCTTATGCCGGCTCGCTGAGGTGCCGGGTCGCGAGCCGGTATTACGATAGGATTTTGCAAAACACATCGCTTTCGGCGTCTTCGTTACATTAAGAGCAAAAGACGGAGACCAGAGATACACGCTGATTGGTATATTCAAACTGACCAATAAAAACGGGCCTTACAAACCACTTTTTTTTCCTGAACGCCCAGTAAAGGGATGTAACTTATTCCTCACAACAAAACCCACACTAGTAAGCACAGTATCTGTCCAAGCCGGTATTTCAGACCATAACATAGTCATTTCTCAAGCTCGAATCAAACCTTTTATAAATAAACAAACCCCTAGAGACATTCCATTATCCAGGAAAGCTAAATGGGATGATTTCAAGCAATTTATCAGTAACTCCAAGGTCTACATATTAAAAGATGCACAGGTTATCCCAGTTGAAGACCTCTGGATCAGGTTTAAACTTCTAATTCAAGAAGGCATATCCCAATTAAAAAACTAGGACATAAGAAAAGTCTTCCATGGGTTACACAAGACATAAAAGATTAATTAGAAAAAGGGACAAACTATATCAAAAGGTTAAACTGCACAAAGGTCAAAATCAGTATATAAGCAAATTCAGAACTGCCAAGCATCTCATTCAGCCAAAAAAATTAGAAATCATATGCGGCATATATAGAAAACATACGAGACATCCAACACTCAGAAAACACAACCACTAATAAATTCAACACTACCAGACAAGATAACCAAGGTGTTGCTCCTTTTAAAGATCATACAAATGGAAAAATCACCTCTGATAATCTTGGTCAAGCAAATATTCTGAATAAACAATTCCAGTCTGGTTTTTTTTCCAGGTGTTTCTTCCTTGTCTCTGTCCCAGTTGTGCAGGACTGCCCTATGAAAAAGAAAATACCCTACAATGCCCGACATTGCAATTGACCCCAAAGGCGTCCTGAAACTACTCCAAACCTAAAAGTGGATAAGGCTGCTGGCCCTGAGATGATAAAGCCCATTGTCCTGAAGGAGCTCCGCCATGAGATCCTTGACATGGTATCACTAATCTCCAAAAGATCCCTTAATACTGGTCAACTCCCTTCCGATTTGACGAATGCAAACGTCGCCCTACTGTTCAAAAAAGGTAATGCTAGTGACCCTGCAAACTACAGACCCATATCGCTAACCTGTATTCTATGTAAACTCCTAGAACACATAATTGCATCAAGCATATCCACGCATTTCTCAAAACACAACATACTATTTGAGCTGCAACATGGGTTCCGTGAAAGACGGTCCTGTGAGACCCAGCTCATAGAGCTAGTTGATGAAATATCCAAAAACCTCACCTCAGGTAAACAGACCGACCTTGTCCTTCTTGGTTTTAGTAAAGCCTTCGACAAAGTCAACCAAACTACCTTAAATTACTATTTAAACTCCAAAAACATGGTGTCCCCAGTCAAACTGTGGCTTGGCTCAGGTCCTTTTTAATTGGTAGATCTGTCAGTGGTGGTTAACGGTTGCACGTCTGATCAAGTCCCTGTTACGTCTGTGGTTCCCCAGGGCTCCTGTACCTCTGCTGTTCCTACTCTACATAAATGATCTCCCTTGACACGGTCACTTCCCAGATGCGGCTATTCGCTGATGATACTGCCGTTTACCTTGCAGTTACTTCCCTTTCAATTCAATTCAATTCAATATACTTTATTTAACGACGGTTACACAATAAACAATTTCAACATCATTTATCTCACTTGCGGCCGTTAACAATATGATTAAAGAAAACATTTACACACAATCAAGCATTCTTAACACATTTAAACAATGGTATATACAATGTATATATATAAACAGAAAAATTAAGGAACGAACGCTGTGAGCGAGTTGCCTGTATTAATTCATATAACCATTCTTTTTATAATCATGGTTGTTTTCCAAGAAGATAGTTTCTGTAGTGTTTGCGAAACGTGTATAATTTATCACAGGTACGGATTTGACCCGGGATTTCATTCCAGACAACCATAGCAGAATATTGGAAACTGTATTTTGTATAACGCGATTTAATTAATGGATGAGGAATATCGTTTTTGTTTTTGGAACGAAGATTATAATTTGCAGTTGCATATGTATCGTTAATGAGTAGGTTTGATAAATACACAGGGACTAAATTATGAAAAACTTTGTAAATTAAAATACCCATATGGTATTAACGGCAACCAATTAAGTTCTTGATATAGAGGCGCTGACGGGTGATCGAACTTCTTGTCTAGGATCATTCTAGCTGATCTTTTCTGAATGTTAATAATTTTGTTTAAGAAGCTTATATTGGATTTAGACCAAACGATTGATCCATAATCAAATATGGGTAAAATATAGCTATTGTAGAACAATACTCGCATTTCTTTATTTAGAAATGGTTTTATTCTTCGAAAAAGTGATAATTTACAAGTTAGGTTAGAATATACCTTATTAATTTGATGTTCCCAAGTAAGTGTTTTATCAACATGTACGCCCAGGACTTTATGATTTGTAATGCAAGCAATATTGTTGCCGTTAATATTTATATTTAATGTTGGATATTTCTTCGTATTGTGAACGGATCCTAGTAACATACAAGTAGATTTTTTTGGATTAAGGGACAATTGATTGTGTCTACACCAACATTCTACATTATTTAGATCAGTTTGTAATCTTTGTTCAATGTATTGAGGGGAATTATGGCTATTATATACAGTTGTATCGTCTGCATACATATCAACTCCTGAATGTTCCAATTTTAGTGGTAAGTCATTAATGTAAATTAAAAATAACAAGAGCCATGTTACACATGATTAATCTCCCCGCTGGGAAGAAGTTACCTGAAGGTTGTACTTTCGTACATTTTATTTGGTGAGAGAAAATCCTTAAAAAGCCGTATAGTTATGGTCATGCTGAGTACAGTTTTCAAGTAAGTGGAAAAAGAATAAGGCAATGAAGAGAAGGTTTGCAAAATTATATTAATGTTCATTATCAGTATAGGTATGATATTTTTCTATTTGACTAAAAGTAGGCAAGGTAGAGTTATTGTTCTTGCACACTGCACTTCCTACTAATGTGCTATGTCAGTGTATTAAGTTTGAAGTAAATCCCTCAAGAACTTTTGGAGTAATGCTCCTGAATTTTTTTTTCAAGTAAATCTGATAAAGGGGAATAACTCTAAAAGAAGGCAAGGTAGAGTTATTGTTCTTGCACACTGCACTTCCTACTAAAGTGCTATTTCAGTGTATTAAGTTTGAAGTAAATCCCTCAAGTACTTTTGGAGTTATGCTCTGGACAAAACTTTTAAAGTAAATCTGATAAAGGGGAATAACTCTAAAAGTATGCAAGGTAGAGTTATTGTTCTTGCACACTGCACTTTTTACCAATGTGCTCTGTCAGTGTATTAAGTTTGAAGAAAATCCCTCAAGTACTTTTGGAGTTATGCTTCGGACAATTAAATCTGATAAAGGGGAATAACTCTAAAAGAAGGCAAGGTAGAGTTATTGTTTTTGCACACTGCACTTCCTACCAATGTGCTATGTCAGTGTATTAAGTTTGAAGTAAATCCCTCAAGTACTTTTGGAGTTATGCTCTGGACAAAACTTTTAAAGTAAATCTGATAAAGGGGAATAACTCTAAAAGTAAGCAAGGTAGAGTTATTGTTCTTGCACACTGCACTTTCTACCAATATGCTATGTCAGTGTATTAAGTTTGAAGAAAATCCCTCAAGTACTTTTGGAGTTATGCTTCGGACAATTAAATCTGATAAAGGGGAATTACTCTAAAAGTAGGCAAGGTAGAGTTATTGTTTTTGCACACTGCACTTTTTACCAATGTGCTATGTCAGTGTATTAAGTTTGAAGTAAATCCCTCAAGTACTTTTAGAGTTATGCTCTGGACAAAATTTTTAAAGTAACTCTGATAAAGGGGAATAACTCTAAAAGTAAGCAAGGTAGAGTTATTGTTCTTGCACACTGCACTTCCTCCCAATGTGCTCTGTCAGTGTATTAAGTTTGAAGTAAATCCCTTAAGTACTTTTGGAGTTATGCTCCGGACAAAATTGGGACGGAGACACGGACGGACGGACGGACGGATGGAGACCATTACTAATGTCCCCTTCGCCTTCGGCGGGGGGATAAATAACGGCCCAAGTATCGAGCCTTGTGGTACCCCTGAAATAACTGTTTGCAGATTCGAAGACTTATCGCCCTCCATTACAATTTGTTTTCTGTTGGAGAAATAAGATCTAAACCAAATTATTGCGGAATCCGAAAAGTGGCATAGTTTGAGTTTTTGAAGTAGCAGTTCATGATTTACTGTATCAAATGCTTTTCTTAAGTCGAGGTACAAAACGCCGACCATTTTGCCGCTATCAATTTCCCTTGACCACTGGTCTATTAGCCTTACAAGAGCGGTCTGGCAAGAACGGTTCTTTCTGAAACCAGATTGTGTATTATGTATAATGGTTGTATATTGAAAGAATCGATGTAATTCATTTGCCATATGCTTTTCAAAGACCTTTGAAATAGTTGGTAAAATCGAGATCGGTCTTTAATTATTAGCATCTTCCCTAGCATTACTTTTATGCAATGGAATAACACGCGCTAGTTTGAGTTCATCGGGGAAAATACCTATACTGTTATTTATAATTGATGCTATGGGTATGGCCAACACATCACTACAGGCTTTTAGTATTCTTGGGCCAATGCCATCAAGACCAGTAGACTTCTTTGTGTTAAGCAAGTCTAATATATTTTTAACTTCTAGTGGGGTTATGTGATTTGCATTGAATTCTTTATTCTTTAGTAAATTGTCATAATATGATTTTAAACTGTTAATATATTCTTCGCTGGATCCTGAATATTTTTGATTTTGGAGTGCTATGTTAATAAAATGGCTATTTAGATTGTTTAAGATCGAAGATTTTTCATCAATAGGAAGGTTCCTTATTTTCTTGCACAGCCTTATTAAAGAAGTCTTTCTTGGTGTTTTTAATTAGTATATTTGTTTTATTTCTCCAATGTTTATATTCATTGAAGTTTTTATTTTTTAAATGATAATCTCGTTGTTTTATGGAGTCTTTGATCTCATTTGTTATCCATTCAGGCTGAGTTACATGCTTAACGCGGCTTGTTTTTATTGGTGCATGTATATTCATAAGTGCATTGAATATACTGTAGAACAATGACAGTGCCATTTCGGGATCATCTATTAATTCAATACCTTCAATACCATTTGATAGTAAATCACGTTTAAAATTGTCTTCATCGAAACGTTTAAAACATCTGTATTTAATAACATTATGAATACCTTGTTTATTCACTTTTATTTTACTAGTGCGTCTTATCATGCAGACGGGTTTGTGATCGCTTATTCCAATATCTAGAACGCTGACGTTTACTGCGTATTCCGAAAAAGTGGCATATATATGGTCAATTAATGATGACGTGTTTTCTGTTGTTCTGGTATACTGAGTAACTAATTAGGCGAATCCTATTTTAGCCAGACAGTCAACCCATTTCATGTTTTTGCATGTATTTTCTAAACTAAAGTGTATGTTATAGTCACCTAGTGCATATATATCATTATTTACTGATAGTGCCTTACATACTTGGTTTTCATAAATGTCGATCCATGATTGCAGTGAATCTGGCGGTCGGTAAATACAATTTAAAAGAAAAGATTTTGAGTGTTGCAGCATAATTTCTACCCAAATAGATTCCAGGTTGGATTCTAGATCATACCTGCGTTTATATGTAATTACATTTTTAAGATAAATAACAATGCCGCCCCCGGTCTTAAAATCTCTATCTTTACGTTCGAGATTGTAACCTTGGATCTGGATTTCAACATCACTTACATTTATCGTAAGAAATGTCTCACTACACCCTAATATATGTATACATTGATCGGATAAAAACATTTTAATTTCATCGAGTTTGGGGAGAATATGTTGCACATTTAAATGCACAATTTTTAGATCAGTCTTATTGGACATAAGGTTACAAAATGATCACTCTATGCTAGAAACTTGGGGAAAATTGTGGGACATGGAGTTTAACCCTAGTAAATGTAAGGTCCTCAATATAAACACGTAGCAGAAAGCCCATCCAGTTGCCTTATAAGCTTCATGGTCAAACACTCTCTCCAGTTAAGAATGCAAACTACCTTGGTGTAGACATTCGCCAAGATCTCAGCTGGAATACACACATCTCCAGAATAACAACAAACGCAAATAGAACACTAGGCTTCCTCAAAAGTAACATCAAAACAAAACATGAAAATACTAGTATCAAATCACTCTCTTACAAGTTTCTTCTGTTTTACTTATCTTTTTCAGCTTTTTAATCATAAAAATCTTCATTCATGTGAAACTAATAAGGATAATGGCTGATTTTAGATCTGGTTATTTGAAAATCTAGACGGTAAAAGTTCATCATTTTTTGCCATTATATTAAGAATAGTATAAAGACAAAATTTATCAGAGTTGAATGGATGCCCCATTAATAAAATTTGCATTTTCTTGAGTTTAAATCCCTTTACCTTTTTAATCATTTTTTTTAACTTTGTAAACATATCTACATCACTATCATTTGGGCAGGTCTTCTCCGGACAGGTATTTGCTTAAGGTCAGTTTTGTTTGTGGGCCTGCTGTGATACTTTGTATCACGGTTTTTCTTGTCTTTTATTAACACCCGGCGTGCATTTATTAACACCCGGCGTGCACCCTGTCCATAATACTCGTGAGAGAGAGAGAGAGAGAGAGAGAGAGAGAGAGAGAGATAGATAGATAACTTTCGGATATTTTCTGTCAATAAACATCGTACTTTAGACCGGATGTTACGCTTAAATTTGCGAAAAACATACAAGCAAAAAGAGAAATAAAAATCTGTCAAGTAAGACTTAGTTTTTCAAAAATTCAACGGTTATGTGGAATTACACATTTACAAGTTATTCTATGATGGTGAAAAAGGCTAAATCTTAGGGAATTGGGGACTGAAAATGTCAAAGATTGCGAGGTGCAAGCAAATAAAAACGTACAGCATTTACATCAAATATGCAATGTATACTTTTGATATGTATTTAAAACATATGTTTGATCTTAACGTAAAAAACTTCAACATTGGCAATAACACAGTATCCAGTTTAAACAGTTAAAGATTATGGGGAAAAATTATTGGAACCTCCGCCATTCATCAATTACCAGGATCCGAAGTGCGTTTTTCCGAGTGTGTTGTGTAAGAGGTTTTGTATCGAGCTATCCGATTGATCGGAAACTCAGAAAGCAAAAGTTTCAAAGTTTATTTGCTGAAAGGTTAAGTCCCACGTATGTGGGCAACATTAACATCAAAATATATACATACAAAGTAAACACGTGACATGGAAAACGGCTAATTGAGATTATAAATTTACAAATTACCTTTATGGTATATTATATAAGCATAGTCAAAATATCAACTTAACATAAAATCAGAAAGTGATAGAGGCGGGGTGACTTGTGCTCTATGTATGCATTAATACATAACTTTATATAAAGTCCCTATACTGACATTAAGGATAAATTCAGAATAAACATACCGTGTAGAAGATCATCGTAACTTTAATATATCAGTATTACCCTGATAATACATGCCTGGGCTTTAGAAGTTGTCATCTTTTGTATACAAAAAATCTACACTATTATACACAGTTTACACCTTCTTAAAATATAGTTAATTTACTGACATTAAGGATAAATTCAAATCATTTTGTGCAAGTATGACATACTATAATTTTAAGACTATGTTAACAGTTTAATCAAAGGTTAAAGTAGAAACAATATATAGTATATGAAATTCAATATAAAAAGTACATATACTCTTTAAGAACAAATAATCTACAATGGTTAACAAAATATTTGTACAAATATACATTTTATACATATAGTATCGAGACATACTGTAGTTTACAATTTAATCATAAGTTAAAGTAGAAAATATATAGTAATTGAATACAAAGAGTACATATATCAATTTGTTATGTATCAACATCAATTTGTTATTCTGTGTTGTCTGAAATATTTCATGATTTTGTCACAGAATAAGCTTAGGTTCTTTAAGTCCAAGTAATTATTGTAAGAAATCAATTCTCTAAGTTTTAACATATTTGGCCGATTATATGTTACAGGTTTAAGGTATTTTTTACGATCAATTAAAAATATAGAACACGTAAAAATGTAATGATATTCATCACCAAGGTCTCTACAGTTTGGACAATATCTTTCATTTGCAGGGATGTTATACCATCTGCCTGCCTCAATTGGCAAATGATGATTTCGTGTTGCAAATTGTGTTAATGTTTTGGAAAAGTAATGCGGCAACATTTTTATATATGATTCTTGAATGAAATTAGTTTTTATGTGTTTGTAAAAGTTACTATCTGACGTTTTTGCAATGTCAGAATACCATTGTTGTATAAACATAACTTTAATCTTTTGTTTACTTGACATTATCAACCATTTACTATTTAGAAAACTCTGGCTATACCATATTCCTGAAAAGCCTGCATTGCATAAAATATCTTTAATGTTGTCAATCCATTGTGATTTTATCATTTTCTGAGTGTGCATCTCATGAATATTAAGATACAATTTAGAGGCAAGTTTTGTTGATTTGTCATCTGCAATATTATCTATAAGTCGTAACCAGTATGATATAACTCTGCTTTTGATGTCAGTTGATAAGGGGTATACATTAAGTTCACCATATAACATATAAGATGGAGTTGATTTCTTCAGATTGAGTATATATTTATAAAATTTTAATTGGACTCTTTCTAATATATCAATATTTCCAAATCCCCATATTTCAATTCCATACAATAATATTGGTTTCACAGTTTTTTCAAAGAGTTCAATTTGTAATTCATATGGCAATGATAGTCTTTTTATTTTTCGTAATAACGAAAACATAGCTTAATTAGCTTGTTCAGCTGTATAACGTTTAGTTTTGTGAAAGGAGCCACTTTTTGTAAAAATTACACCCAAATACTTATATTCATCTACCTTTACTAATCAGCATAACTTTTGTTTTCGATACATTGACGGTTAATTTCCAGGTATCACAATAGTTTTTGAATAGATCTAATGCATTTTGAAGGTCATCTGGATTATCGCTAAATATTACTGTATCATCAGCATAGAGTAGGATGAACAACTTCATGTAGATATGAGCTTCATCAATAATAGTATGTCTTGAAATTCCGTTAATGTTATTATTTCTTAAAAATTGTTCTAACTCATTCAAGAAGTTAGAAAACAAAAATGGATATTCTCACCTTGTCTAACGCCAACTAAACATTCAAATAGATCAGAAGAACCTTCATTTGTTACTTTTCCTGACTTGATGTTATTGTACATGTTATAAATAACGGCAAAATATTTTCCATTAATATTTTCGTTTAAAAGTTTTCTCCAAAGGCCTATTCGCCAAACAGAATCAAAAGCTTGTTTAAAGTCAATAAAACAACAGTAAAATTTTTATCAGCATGAACAATGTCAATTAAACTTTTAAGTATGAATATATTATCGACTGTCGAATGGTGTTTTCGAAAACCGGCTTGTGTTTCATGAATAAGATTTGATTTTTCAGCATATTTATTTAGTCTATTATTTAGTATACAGGTTAAAAGTTTTCCGAAACAGCTTAGTAAAGATGTAGGACGGTAATTTTCTGGTTTCTTCGGGTCTCCTTTATTTTTATATATAGGCTTTATAATACCTTCTGTCCAACATTCTGGAATTAATCCTTGATCAAATATTATATTAAAAAGTTTTACATAAACTGGTAACAGTATATGCACTGAGATCTTTATTTGTTCATTAATTATACTATCAATACCAGGCGATTTATTATTTTTTAACGTTTTAACTGTATCTAAAATTTCGGTTGCTGTTATAGGAGTATTTATTTCTACATTGATATCTTCACTGCTTGGTCGTACAAGTGCTTCTTCATGAATATCGTCATTAACATAATGATCAGTCATTTCATTTTCATTTAATGTTTTGAAAAAATTATAAAAATCCTGTAATGAAGCGCTTGATTCTGACTGCTTATTCTCAGTACTTGTATTTATTATCTTCCAATATGCATTTGGGTTATTTTGTTACAACTTCCTGAGTTTTTCGATTTTTGACTTATTATAATTATTTTGTGCTATACGTAAAGTATTTTTATATTGTTTACTGACCGTTTTCAGAAGTTCTTTAAAATATGTTGATTTAAATTTATTATATGCTTTTCTTGTTCTGTGATATTTATTTCTAACTAAGTAACATGATCTATCAAACCATGGAGTGACATTAGGCTTTTTATCACACTGTTTTCCTTGTGTATATGTGCTAAAAGTATCTCTAGAGCAATCGTTAAATAATTTTGAAATATCAGTAATTATGTTATATACATCTTCTTGTGTAATATTATCACTTTCTTTCATCATGTCAATTTCCCTTTCAATTTCTGCTACTTTAATAATGTCTATATTCTCTAAGAACAAATCAACTTTTTTACTATCCCATAGCTTCACTTTTTCATTGGTTTCTGAGACCGATCCAATATTATGTCTGTTAAAAACAGGTTTAGTTTTTAAAATTGCTGTCAAAGGACAGTGTACATCTGAAAATAAATCAGAAAATTCTTCAACACAAAAGTCAATGGTATTTTTAAAGACAACTGAGGTTGATAAAAAGTAATCAACAGTATTTCTATTTTTACAAGTTAACTTTGAGATACGAGCATCTGCTCCCATTCGCCCATTCCATATGAACATATTATTGGCTTTACAAAACTCAATCAATTGGTTTCCGTAGTTATTTACAGTACAATCATTATATTTTCTATGCAAAGGAACATTATGTAATTCAAAATTTTGCTGATGGCGTCGTACCGATTATTTAAAAATGTTTTTGAAATGTGGCCGTCAAATACATGTGTAGTCAAATATAACGTGTTGCTTTGTAAAACAAGGGGCAGTAACTCTTGACATACTGCTCTAACTCAGAACTAAGCGGTGGTGTCTTAGTAGTACATATGGTTACATTTCAAGAAATGCAGCTTCTACAGCGTACATAAGAAAAAATATAGTAAATTTGTAAAATCATTAACATATTGCTCTGAAAATATTAATTAACGAACACTGTTCAACTACAGGCTGAAACAAGTTGCAGGAAGGGCTTCAGAAATCAATTGGGCTTCGTTGTCAAATACTTTTCAAGTACGATTTGTTTCATTATTTAGCTGAATACTTGGTAAAGTCAGGAGAGTTGGAAAATTATTGTGCGCAAAGTAGTAAAGGCGAAGCAGAGACTTATGTGGATAAATCGTTTGCGACCAGGTCACGAATTCAGCCTGTCAAAACAGCCTCTTAATAACGGTCAATATTTCGAGTAACACATCTGTTAAGAAAAAGCAAGATTAAGTTTGTTTTCCTGATGCAGACTTAATCATAATTGGGGAGAAAACGTGTAAGGGGCGGGAGAGCATTCGCCCTGTAACGAAGGGTCACAGGTTCGCCTCCCGGACATGGTACACATTTTTCTCACCCCGTGACATTTGGCGCCTTATTACTACATAAAGATAAAACTTGACAGGATTTTTACTATGAAATCTAGCTTCCCATCTCTTTTATATCTATCTTTTTTAAAGTTCTTGTTATTGTTCGGCAATTTTAAAACACCGGTATCGGTCAGACATGCCGCTATCTCCCGGTATCGGGTTACCATGACTCGATTTTTAAAAATTTTAAATCATACTACAGTATGTTTTTGAATGGAAGTATCACTGTACAGTCACTGAACAACAAACAATATATTTACTCGAAGTGAAAAGATAGAAATTGTAACATGGTTTGCTCATATCACAAAGAACTAAGACGCTGTTTCCCCGAAAGCCAAAAATAAAATTAAAATAAATGGGGACTTGGTTATGACTTATTTAAAACACTGTTCTAAGGCCCATTGTGATAATTTTGAATCACAGTTTTCTTGTTCTATTTGATACCATGTTTTAATACTCATGTACAGTATCTGTTAACTGTTTACTAATCCATGTTTAAATATTACATGTTTGTATTTATTTAATGTATGTGTAACGTTAACATATGTTGTAAATCACTGATAAGTGGAATAAAATAGTATAATTATATATACACATGTAGTAAGGTATGAGTTACATGCAATAAAATCATATTTTCAGGCGGAGAATACAAGGCTCTACACCGCACCTACAATGCACAGTGCCATTATACTCCTCCTATACGCGTCAGTTTCCTGTACTTTCGTACACAGTTCGAAGCCCCCTGAGATCGAAGGACGAAATACTAAAGAAAACATTGCTACATTTCAACAGATTTTTGACTCGATAAATGAATTTTTTTCCAAAGTCCTTTCGATTGCGCGCATCATTATTGAAGCATTCCTTCGCTCACTTTATCCATTTTATAAATGTATAAGCGTACTTGTAACCTGGATTGTTTTAATTGTGCAAAACATTATAGACTGTGTAATATACATATTGAATTTCATTTCAATAGTGCTATCATTTTTCAAAATGGTGTAAAAGGGTAAAAACCAAAGATAAATGAATACGTTTTCTTTTGTATCTTGTAACGCTGTTTTAAATCTGAGCATACGTAACTTATTCAAGAAGATCGTTGTACTTCACCCGTGTTGAGCTGAATGGTGGAGAAGCAGCAATGTATCTCTTTAAATACGAAAGCCTTGTACTTGAATATTCATGACATAATTATTATTGAAACTACATTTCTCCAAATTGTACTGGTGGTGTATTTTCTAATCCTCCAGTCGGCTCATTTATATATTTGTCTTTATCAAAGGCTCTCTCTCTATATAAAAGGCACATGTAGGCCATGATGCTGTACAAAATAAACGGAAATAGCTTAACATAATATTAAAAACTAGATGGGTGTTCAGTAGAACACTTGTGTCGCCCTCTTACACTTTGTCAGAATAACCAATAATTTTGTCACAAAATCTAAGTACAAAAAGGGGCATCAAATATGACCTTGACCTACAAAAGGCAGCATCATGACGTTTATGTCATAAGCAATACAATTTGAAAGTTTGGTGAAGAAATCTTAAGAAATAGCAAAGTTATAGCCATCATTAAGTTTTCGTGACAAAATCTAAGTACAAAAAGGAAAGTAACTCTGTCAAATATGACCTTGACCTACAAAATTTGGCGGCATCACAACCCCTTTGACATAAGCAATACAATTTGAAAGTTTGATAAAGAAATCTTAAGAAATGGCAAAGTTATAGCAAAAATCTAAGTATAAAAAGGGGCATAACTCTGTCAAATATGGCCTTGACCTACAAAATTTGGCGGCATCATGACCCTAATGTCATAAGCAATGCAATTTGAAAGTTAGATGAAGAAATTTTAAGAAATGGCAAAGTTATAGCCAACGTTAAGTTTTCATGACAAAATCTAAGTACAAAAAGGGGCATAACTTTGTCAAATATGATGTTGACCTACAAAATTTGGCGGCATCACGACCCTTTTGTCATAAGCAATACAATTGTAAAGTTTAATGAAGAAATCTTAAGAAATGGCAAAGTTATAGCCAACGTTAAGTTTGTGTGACGGACGGACGGACCGACGGACAGACGGACGGACAAAGCGATCCCTATGTATCGCCTTTTCTCCGAAAGGGCGACACAAAAATGTCCCTGCTGCACGATGCACTATTACTGAACACTGTGTATTCTTACAACGAATAAATTGAAAAAATACTTTTCTTTCTGTTATTTTTTTTATTGTTCTGTCCACGGACCTATATACACAGTGTATATAGGTCAGTGTTCTGTCATATATTTTTTTTTACACCATGGCTACTGGAGCTGACGATTCCGATAAATTTCCTTACGGAAAAACATGCAATTTAAAAATGTTATTGTATAAATTTGATAACATGTTGTCTCATTTAAACATCGTTTATTTCATTGACAGAAATTAAAAGTCCAGACGTGTACTTTTAAAATTTAAACTGTTTAGCCTTACATGATGGAAAGTTTCTGTCAACGGTATAAAAACGTGATAAAAAGTTTAACAAAACACAGAAAGGAAAAGGAAGACACACTACACATACAATATTTGATTAACATATAATCAATAAATAGAATTTAACAACTTTACACAACGCATACAATATTAGATTAAAATTTAATCAATAAACATAATTTTTAAAACTTTTACTATGTCTAAGTACATATATGTGACTTAATTTTCCCCCATTCCCTCAGGATCAAGACAAGATACCTGTCCTTCACCATCCCATGTACTATAACGACCGGAAATGTCTACAGTTTCTTTTAATTTCTAATTCAGAACAAATTTAATTCTATACGTAACACATCCTAAATTGACATCTCCCATAGTCTCAAGACGGTAACCAAATCGTACTTGTGTACACGTTAAAAATTGTCACTATGATTTTATTATTAGCGAATGAAATTAGTGAAGTATCATTAGAATCAAGCTTGTACCGACCGACCGATTAGATGAGATTCGTAAAGGCTCTTCATGAAACTAGCATAATAATGCACATAGTCTATTCTGTCTTTTGTTTGTTTGTACATGTACTTATGGTTCGCTGTCCGTATTTAAGGTATATACGGTACGACCTGGTTTATTGTTTCCTTGTTACACATAGAAGATACACTCTGTGGTCTTGATGTCTGATGGTAAACATCAGGTTGTGAAAGGTATGGATCAAATGTTTGATCAACACCCCTGAAAAATAACAAGTTTACTTTTTGTTAACATTGCAGATAATAGTCATTGTTATACATGTGCACAACATCCTTTGTTACATCACTACTGCACCCTGATTGTTATAATTGCCTATAGAAAATGAATATGTTTTAAAGTAAGGAGCCGAAACTTTCGGTACAGATGGTTTAGATTTTAGTTTGTTTTTTCTTTATTGAATTACGAATCAAGTACTCGGCCGTCTTTTTGAATAAATAACTTTCTTTTACATCGACTACGCGAATTTTTCAAAAACGTAGGATCTCGCCGTTTAGACTCCCGGTGCTGCTTAAAATGTTGGATCTCACTTCTTTAATGAATTTAATTTTAATTCTGCATAGTGTTGGGTCAACCTTGGTTATTCTAAGAAATAAAGCACCTCATAGTTTTTATTATTATTATTATTATTATTATTATTATTATTATTATTATAGATCTTTAAATTTGAGTCGGAAGAAAGACAGATCTGCTTACACTAAATGTGTTATAGAAAGTGTTTTTGATAAAATATATATGTGCTATGTCTTGATTAAATACTATAGTATGCTGTGCATAAAATGTTATCATTGTTTTAACGTTTAAATGGTTTCTGAAATAAATCAAAGCGCTGAAGGCACTGTAGGTGTCCTTTATACAATATGGTGACCACTTCCCGTATGTATATAGATCTGAAACTGTACGTTGTAGTAAGAGGACAATGATGGTCCAATACTGCAGACCGGAGTACAATATATACATTGCATCCTAGCTTGAATATGATTGCTTCAGAAATGTGAATGCTAGAGAGTAAAACAAATTAATGACCTTATTCCAATGTAATACCAGTTAATTGCACTTTCTCTAAATGCCCCTATATTATCTCTTAAAATTATATCTTTAACACTAAAAGTTAATAAATAGAGATATTTAAAAATATAGTATTATATTTGAAGTTCGATTAAAAATGCTTTCAGTAAATAGCTGTATACAAGGTAAGATTATTATCCTGCCAAGAAATTTCTAGGGTCAATATTTCGAGTAACACATTGATAAGAAAAACAAACACTAAGTTTGTTTTCCTGATGCAGACTTAATCACAATTGAGGAGAAAATGTGCAAGCTCGCCCTGTAAGCGAAGGGTCACAGGTTCGTCTCCCGGACATGGTGCACATTTTTCTCACCCTGTGACATTTGGCGCCTTATTACTACATAAAGATAAAACTTGACAGGATTTTTTTTCTATGAAATCTAGCTTATATACTCTAAATCGAGCCGAACACGGTCAAACATGCCGTTATCTTCCGATATCGGGTAAAGTAGATCCATTATGTTACCATGACTCGATTTTTCAAATATTTAAAATCACACTACAGGAAGTATCACTGTACAGTCACTGAACAACAAACAATATCTTTACTCGATTGCTGAGGGTAGTGTGAAAATATAATCTTTCTTTTAGATAGAATTTGTAATATATGTGAAACAGCTCTGCTCATGTCACAAAAAACTAGGAAGCTGTCTCTCGAAAGGCAAAAATAAAATTAAAATTAATGGGGACTTGGCTACGACTTATTTAAAACACCGTTCTAAGGCCCGTTGTGACACTTTTGTATCACAGTTTTCTTGTTCTATCTGATACCATGTTTTAATACTCATGTACAGTACAATATTGTTTCTGTTTACTATGTACCATGTTTAAATATTACATGTTTATATCAATTCAATGTATGTGTAACGTTAACATATGTTGTAAATCACCGATAAGTGGAATAAGAGTATAATTATGGCAGTGGCAAGAGTTACGGTAGTTCCGTATCTCTAGAAAATCCTGTGAGGATTGGCTACAGTTACGTACGGAAGTTTATAAAGGCATATGTATGCTGCTTTAAATGTACATAGTAATGTATTCTAAACTTAAATATTTCACCAGTAATAGTGAATAATGCAGCAATGTCATAGCCGCCATTTTGGTAATACATAATACATCGCTATTGTATTACGGAAATATAGTTGTTATCTTTGTCTTTATTTGAGCGTTCAATTGTAGTTGGACGATTATCACAGTTTTTGCATCGCATGATAGAAGTTAAGTGAAATATGTTATTGATATATGTTGTTTTGTATTTAATTGTTCAACTATATCCAAGCAACACCACGAGAAGGCACTCAAATTGTGGCCAAAAAGATTTTATTGTTATATGATTGAAAGTACAGCTATTAAATTAATCTTAATTTTGTTTTTTGTTCACATCTTTCGTTCTCTAAGAATTCTAATATCTATTATTCTTTAGCTTAATATTGTTGTATTACCTTTGTTTGTAAACAGAACATGTAACTATGTATAAGAATACATTATTAAGATGCCAAAGATAGTTCCGTTATTAGCAATTTATTACGTATAACCAAAATGGCGCCTGTGAAACTGTCATATCTACGAAAGATAAGTTAATTCATGAGTAGTGGTAAAATATTTAAGGTAACAACACACCAACACGCATATATTCAAGCAATGTGCATGCCTTTATAAACTTCCGTAAATCTAGCCAATCCTTTTAGGTTTTTCTAGAGATACGGAACTTCCGTAACTAATTATATATACACATGTAGTAATTAATAAGGGATCAGTAAGAGTTACATGCAATAAAATTATATTTTCAGACGAAGAAAACAAGGCTCTACAATGCACAGTGCTATTATACTCCTTCTATATGCGTCAGTTTTCTGTACTTTCGTACACTGTTCGAAGCCCCCTGAGATCGAAGGACGAAATACGAAAGAAAAGGACAATACTACATTTCCAAAGTTTTTCCACTCAATGTACAATTTGTTTTCCATACTTTTTTCGATTGCGTACATCATTATTGAAGCGTTCCTTAACTTACTATATCCAATTTATCAATTTGTAAGCATACTTATAGTCTGGACTATTTCAATTGTGCATAACATTATGGACTGTGTAATATACATGTTGAATATCATTTCAAAATTGCTATCACTTTTCTGAATGGTGTAAAAGAGTAAAAACACAAGATAAATGAATATGTTTTCTTTTGATATCATGTAAAGGTGTTCTAAATATGAGTATATATTGTCATAGAAACTCGTCTCAGGAAATGCAAAGGCAGCTGTTG